>JAGTXR010000082.1:1200000-2400000 GCA_022606575.1 Glossosoma conforme | reverse complement strand
GGGCAGACAGGATCTGACCCTGTTGTTTCCGATATGATTATATATATAACTAACAAAAAATATTGTTATCAACAATATATATATTAATTCTCTACATTATAGACAAAATGTAAATAGATGGTTATCCCGTGATAGCCACCCATTCAAAAATAGCCCCTTAATAAATAAATTTTATTCAAACAAGACAGTACCGTGAAGCATACTGATGACGTTAGCGGATTACCACTCCGATACAATTGTTTAAAATAATAAAATGCGTCATACAGCTCACAAAAAATATTATTTTTCTTTACTGACTAGAAATATACTCCTGAGTGGGCTTACATTAAATGTATAGATCTGTTTTAATATTCAATGTCATAAAGTTTGAACAGCTAAATTATTATTTGATTACTTTTGTTCAGTGTTGTAGTCGTATATTGGTTTTAAAAATATCTATGAATGCGCATTTCAAAACAATATATACTTGCACTATCTTCACTGAGAAGTTTATGTAAATTTTTACCATTTTGCGTAGGAATGTTGCCATGTATATTCACAAAAATGGATAATTTATTCTAAAGTACCTACTCTTCAAAAATGTGGCTATAAAAAACGCATTAAATATCGGAAAACATACATATTTTAAATAATTTATGATGAATACTTCAAAATATTTTTTCTCACGGAAACAAGTTTTTTTTACTGATATTGTATAATTAAATGTCATTTTATTTATTTATTATTCCGATTTGCAGATGACATAGTGCTAATAGCCGAATCACCTAACAAGCTCCAAGACATGCTCTACGACCTCAATGAAGCGTCGAACAAAATTGGTCTGAAAATGAACATGGATAAAACAAAAGCCATGATTAATAGTCATATTTCACAGACCTTTGATCCTATTTCCATTGGAGGAACAGAAATAGAGGTTGTAAACGACTATACCTATCTGGGACAAGTAATACAACTAGGGCGAAATAACTTCTCAAAAGAAATCGACAGGCGCATACAACTGGATGGGCAGCATTTGGAAAACTAAAGTACATTTTTAAAGCGAAAATTCCGCAATGCCTTAAAACTAAGGCGTTTAACCAATGCGTCCTCCTGTATTAACTTATGGCGCAGAGACGTGGAATCTGACAGCAAGTCTTACCAATAAAATAAAAAGTCACCCAGCGTGCTATGGAGAGATCTATGCTCGAGTGTCGCTAAAAGATAGAATCCGAAACGAGGAAATACGCAGAAGAACTCAAGTAGTGGATGCTACCCAACGAATAGGCACACTCAAGTGGCAATGGGCAGGTCATATCTGTCGAAGAGACGACGGTCGATGGGGAAGAAAAGTATTGGAATGGCGCCCAAGAACTGGCAAACGAAGCATTGGCCGACCCCCTACAAGATGGACTGACGATATAAGAAGAATAGCGGGAGTGACCTGGATGCGGAAGGCGGAGGATCGAAGAGGATGGAGACTCATGCGGGAGGCCTACGTTCAACAGTGGACGGACACAGGCTGATGATGATGATGATGAAATGTCATTTTATTTTTTCATTTATAGAGAGAAGTAAAGGTCGTTGACGAAAAATATACGATATACTCTTTACAGTTTTATATCAATTGTAGCAGTAGAAGAATTTTATATATTTCTACATGATATGTTTAAATATGTAATTTATTTCAATTTTACGCTTGATAAGTATTGTTGGAACTGAATTTCATAAGGTGCATAAGTAAGTAAACCAAGTGAATTTATTCGGCTTTAAATACAGAAAATGTAAAAAAAAACAAAAATGATTTTAAAACAGTGTTATATTTTAGTTTTCAGATCCGTGTCTATTCCATAGATTTAAATTGTCTATATAAAATAATTTACGTCAATCTGACAGATGTCGCGTCAGTGTTGCCAGTTTTGAAAGAAATGATGATGAATGAATGATACTGAAAAATGAACCCTTCCAACCAAAAATAACTTAAATTGATTTGTTGTTAAAATAAGATTCAATATATATTTTCTTAATTACAAGAAATTCATTTTGTTCATGCAATCTTAAAAATATTAAAACTCGAATTTTTAACGTAAATTCTCACTTGATTGAAATTCCCCCCATAACAAATAAGCATTTTAGAGTATAAAAGCACTGGAAAGCCCATTATAATTATTAGAAAAATTACATGAGCAGGATTTAAGCTGCTACAGGTAGCTAGTTAGTCGAAAGCCTTAAACTGTTGACTATATTAGAATAGTCAATTCAGGAAAAGTTAAGTGTATAATATAATAAACATATATTCTGCTCACCGTGCTTTTACACAATCTTTGGTGCATCTATTCTATATTATGAGAATACTTCCTTTATTTAAAAGAAATGTTAATTCTAAAACAATGTAACCAATCTTCTAAGACATTTTCTCCGAATGTTTTATTTCTAATTTAAGCATCTGTTTGCTCTGATTACGTTCAGCGTGTGCAAAAAAGTATGTTTTAGCAACAGTCCAACAATGATAGCGAATATTAAAATAAAAGTCCAGTAATTTGCCGTTTTACGAGAGATCTCACCTTGATTAATGAGCGACGCAACGTTAACTTTTATTTATTTCCTAATTAATCGTATTTGGCGCTGCCACATGAAGCAAGCTTTTTTTAAATTTAAGCCAATTATTTTCTTCTTATGGCCATATAAATTATTTCGGAATAGTTGTTTGGCTTTATAGAATACGGTTACATTCAGTTTGATTGTTGAAAATCAATGCATTATATAGAATATAAGAAAACCTTCAGATTTTTTTCTATGATCAAAATTATGACAAACGATTTTTGAAATATAAAGTTTTCGAGAATGAAAGACGCAAAAAGATTAGTTCAAGTATATTTAACATTATTATTTCCTGGGCGGGATAGTCCAGTGGTGTAGCGTTTGTTTTTTATTCAGACGCCATCGGTTCAAAACCCCACTAAACTTGATTTTTTTTTAACCAAATCCAAGCTCTATATATGCCCTGGTAGGGTTTGGAGCGGGTATGGTAAAGAAATATACATCAACAAAAAAAAACTATTTTCTTTGTCGTCATACCTAGAAGAATTACATAATTAGAACGAATAAAAATTCAATTTATTCAGTTTAAAATTCAACCATTTTATTTAAGATGACGCCTACTTTGGCTTCAGTGAAAAGCCATCAAGTGAGATACAAATAAAATGGTGAAATTTTAAACTTAAAATCGTGTTTTATTTATATATTACTGTCAAGACGCTTTATAGAGCTGCATGGGATTGTTACATTAAGTAATATTATTGCAATATTATAAAGAAAATCATGTTAATCTAATTACCATGCATCCAAGGTCTTCATCTCCATAAAGTCCCGGAAAGTGTTTCTGGTCTCCGCAGTAGAAGGACGTCTCTGGGAGTTCCACCTTTGAGACGAAGTTGTCATCAAAGTTCTTGTCGTAACCTACAGGATAGTACTCCTTAGGGGCGTTCATCACCTTGGAAGTGGGCGTCGGAGGCTGGGGCGCTTGGTACCTGCAAAGCCATCAATTATGTTATTATCATCGGAGAAAGAATTGATTCCATATAAAAAACACGCAAGAAAAAAAACTACACATTCGGTTGAGTCAAGAGCGAGAAATCAAGCCAATTCACTTTTTATTATTTCAATTTCTATATTATTCCATGAATTTTTAATATATTTTACATCATATAAGAAACATATAATTAAATATACACAAGAATAAAATATATACACGAATGAGTATTTCTTATGAAGAAAGAAAACCAAACACATACACATTCTGTATTTTTTACACATCAATTTAATAAAATTTAGTTTGTTTAAAATGTTGTCTAAAATTTTTAATTTTACAATTAATTTTAAAGCATAAAAAAACTTTCAGTATATATTCACAAACAAGCTTGTGATATCAAATTTAAACATATTTTTAATTTATTTCTTATTTAATGAAACTGCATAATTATTATAATGCTTTGTTCAAAGATCAAACTTGTAACGTATAAAAATAAAATTTGTGAAATTCGGCTACAGATTATTGAAATATAAATTAATGTTAAATAACAGTTTTAATAACAGGTTAAAAGCACCGTAAAATAGATAGTATTGTTTTGATATGTATAATACTCGTATAATATTATATTAGCACTAATTATATAATACATTGATTTCTAAGTAGTGTAGTAAATTTATAGATAAAATTAAATTATTAATTAGTTTTTTTAAATCAATTATTTATTAATCTGTCTCTTCATATATTATAAAACATATTTTCAAATAAAATAAAGACTAGGCCAATAAGATTATAAAATACTGCGATAGCTTTTTGATGAGCTGTAAAAATAATATTTTATTGATATCAACACTTTATTTGCTTAAAATAATAAATAAAAAGAATCAAGTAATAAATTATTTATTCATGAAGAGATTAGAACAGTGTTGAGATAATTAAACAATTATTGTGGTGTCAAAGAAAGAGTTAGCTTAACAACTTACTTACAAGATTAAATTATCTGAAAGATTTGAAACTGAATTTCTTCTTCGTATCAGTGACATACAATTGTTTCTGTGCAATATCTCGCAACATCGATGACCCGAAACTGAACTGTCACTATATTTGAGACAGAAGAGATGGGTACTGAACCTTCAATACTAATACTATTGATAGATTATTATTAGTAAGGAAAATAAGAAATATGATGACATTATTATTACAACCAAATAAAGTAGTTACAATAGTAGTTAAATTGGTATTACGCAGCTATCCAAATAAAAAGTACTAATCTTAAATACGAGTATATAGAAAGAAAAAAATAATATAATAGAAAATATATTAGGTTTATATATTAGTTAATAAACTATCTCGCTAAAATATCATGATCATAAAGCTGACCCCGGGTATTGAAAAAAGACAAGGTTATCCGAATATGGTAAAGTATCCACTACCTTTATTTAAGTTTTATGAAAGATATTAAGATAAAAAGTTATGCGACATCTTGATTTGGAAATAAATATAATTTATTCTGCATATTTGATCACAAAACGTTAAGCCTATCAGCATTTTAAAATAATTATTTATCGCATAGCCACATCTAATCCGTTTTTGTAGTCAAATTGACGATCACCTTCTTTGGTAAATGTTTTATATCGCTTTGGCTTCAAATCTAGGACTCTGATAACAATTTGTCATTAAATCAAAATGAAGTACTAACTACCCGTTATTATATTGCCTACCTAAAAACAATTGTGTTAATTAGTTAGATGTTACAAAGTATTATTTTAAAAATAAATGATAATAATGGTATTATTGAAAAGACAAAAATATCATTTCAAAATTTATATAATTTTTCATAGATATAAATATTGTCCTAGTAGCCTTTTTCATGTCTGGTATTTGTTTAATTATTTTTAAGAAATACTCCTTACAGGCGATAAAGTTGTTTATTTTTAATAATAACCACTCTAATGTTAATTAAATAGTGCCGTTAGTTAAGCTGTCTAATTGTTTGCCCATTAAAACACCAGTAACTGAGTAACCTCACACATATAGAAATGCTGACCCCGCCTTTACTAATGGTGACTTGACTTTTGAAATCAAATTTATGACCTCAAACACGCGGGCCCATCCTCCTTCCATGTATTACACATAGCTTCTAAACGGCTACGAGTTTCGTATTTTTTTTAACACGAATTTGAAATTTTCCCACGAGAAAATGCGCGGGAACATCACAAGTAATATAATGTCGATCAGTGTTGTTCTGTGATTTTGTAAGACAATGCACCACTTATGACATAACCATGTTTCTCCATAGATGACAACATTACTACGATTTAGGGTTTTAGCCCTTAATAGATTATATTATATATGTATAACATTTAGCTAGGTCAACTAAACGCTGCATCTTGAAAAATGTTCAGTTCTTTTGTGAGTTCTGCCGGCGGGTATAGCTCAATGGTCAAAGCGTTTGCTTTGCAAGCCAAAGGTCGTGGGTTCGATCCCCAATGGAGATTAAAAAGAAAGGATTTTTAATCGATTTCTGAGCTCTAAAATACCCCGGTTGGTGTGAATTTGATCCATCACCCGTAAAATGTCAGTCATAGCCTATTAATTAAATTTGGTGGTAGACGAAAGTCGTCCCGTGAAGACCACCCATTCATAGTAAGTTCCTGTAATGATAAGGATGATGCGTGAATCTCGGGCTGTAGTCTATGACGTTGACGGATCAACACTCCACATGCAGCACTAAGCCATATGCATTATGGTAAGTGTCATAGAATTCCACTGATGAGACTTTAGAATTACTATCACCATCTGTCGGTATTCTCCTGTATGTGTTTACATAAAAAAATCAAACTTATCGCACAAGCACTTTTGTTGCACATTTGATATTTAAATGAGGGAATAATAAAAAAAAAAATCTGAGCAATTCGCAGAACTACCCGTGATAAGTCGGCATTATGTTAATCATGTACAGAAAATTACAGGTTTCTGGATATTTAACTGACAACCATTCGGACATTTGGCCGATTAGAGATTAGGAATCGATTAGAGACCCGAATCAATCACACTTGGAATCTTATAAATGTCACTCAGTTTACTCTCACATAAGTTTTTCTGTATGCATTATTCAAAAAGTCCATTCAAAATAATATTTACGAGTAAATGTTTCAGTCTTTAAAAAAAATCTTTCTGACAAATGTTCCTTAGTCAAATTCTTTTCAGCCAAGGATCGAGAGTCAAATTTCATGTAGCTGGTGGCAATGTCACATTGCGAAAGAGTTGTAAAACTAAATTTTAAATACGATAAGTACATCTTCATACCTCTTTGGTGGTGGTGGCGGCGGTGGTGGTCTAGGCGTCGTTGTCGTCGTCGTAGTCGTGCTCGGCGAAGCGCTCATCATCTGATTGATGATCTGTTGCTGTCTCAGTTTGATAGCAGCCTCTATGGCCTCCACGGAGATGTTTGTCGCGCGGGAGATCGCTGCGATCTTCTGCGACAGCGAGCTCTGCGGCGAGTTGTAGTCGTTCACGCTGTTGTAAGCGATCATATTATCGATCTTCTGCGAGGGCTTCGCGACATAAGTCGGCGTATTCTCGGACATCATTGCTTGTAATTGTGCATTAGATAATTGATTTTGCTGTTGCGATAAGTATCCTTGCACGTTGTTTTGCGTTTGAGGAGGCCTTCTCAATGCTAAAGAATTTCCTGCAAAGCTTGCTGCAGAAGGCATTCTGTTCATCATTGAAGGAGCCATAGGGACTTGTACTGTGTTTTTATAAGCTTGTGAAGATACTATTGATACACCTGGATTCGTTTGTGGGTTGTCTTCTACTTGTATAGAAGCTGATATTCTTGAGATGGAATCAGGCATGCCTTGGAAGGCTGGGTATTGTTGGGACCCTGTCATGACAGGGGCAGGGATTGTTTTGAAAGCTTGGTCTGCAGGGCTGGAGACGAAATTTTGTTGTTGCTGCCCTGATGACATCAAACTTTGTCCGACGCTTAGTACTCTTACAGGCGCTGCAGATACACTGACCAAGTTGGATTTAGGAAGTTGTCCCATTCTGTTTTGGTTCATTTGTGTGCTGTGGGTGGCTGTCATTTGCGATACAATTCTGGCCATCTCTGCTTGAGAGAATCTTTGGTTTGTGTTTGAAGATGAAGCCGCTTTTGGGGAGGTTTGCGTCGGTATAGAGTATGGCATGAACGTTTGCTTTGTTGGTATTGGAGCTATCATGTCTTGTGCAGGAGGGATAGGTTTGAAGGGTGGGACGGCCATGGGTGGAGCTTTAGGAATGTTCATTTGCCTGACGGAGGCTTGTGACCTTCCTGTTTGGACCGCTGTTGCTGGTTCTCCTGAAAAAGTCTGCGCTGCTGTGACCTGCGGCGTTCTCGCCGTGCTGGAAGAGGGCTGTCGCACTGTCAGACGATTCTTTTTCACGTTCGCTGCATTACTCTGAAATGTTTAATTAATGCATAAGTTTATCAAAAATACAAATTTATTTTACAAATTCACGCCAGCCAAAAAACATTATTAATTAGTACAGTAATTAAAAAAATATTAAATTAAATATCAAAGCATTTTAAAATATTAGATTTAAGTATATATTAATGACCCAAAGAGTAAGAAAAAATAATTAAAAGAGTTAAATTCTTCCGTGGTACATAAACCCGATGCTAGTTTTAGACACCAATTACAGAAAGATTAATCAATTACTAATATGTCAGTTGAATAAGTATTGACATGAGCATGATGTAGTCTTTGCTGACTGGTACCGAAAACCTCGATAAACATTATTTCGTCTCTTATTTTTGTCGCTTGCCATACACTTATGTGTCCGTCATATTGGGACTAGTTATATGGACCACCGCTTACAGCACTGGTGACCGACCACGAGCCGCACGGGTCAGTTGTGTGTTGACGACCGAGAAAGTCGCATTACGGCCGGCGGCATGTCATTCCTCCTGGCTGGAAGCTTGTAAAGCTTAAATGTTAATATATGTCAATGTGCTTCTGAAAAAGTCTGTGTTATCAATCTGCTCGCAATCCTGCCTCACGCGACGGAGTACCACCTTTTTGAGAGGGAGGAGGATGTTAATATCTACAATAGAATTTACCTATTACATAAAAAATTTCGATTTTGACACAGGTAAATAATATTTGAACACAATACACATTTCTTCTTTTAATTACTCGAAGATTGCATGAAATGTAGTTCATTAAAAAAATGAAGATAGCGAAACATGTAGTGCATCAAAAAATATGTCTGAAATCGAAGTATACATAATGTAATATATGTTTTTAACTCGTGTAAACAATGAAATAACAATAAGAATTCAGTTTCACTGAGAATCAATTATCTGTTAGAAATCTTAATTCATGTTGTTTTAAGTACTTACGTATTGCACCTTTTTGCTAATAATTCTACTATTCACCTGCTACCATACTCGTATTATCCAGCTGCTCTTACTAGTAATGAAAATTATGTTTAATTGCTATGGCGGTAAAGTATTCAGACACGTAAAAGAATTTACGAAAAAACGTGATATTGAATTATTATGATTATGTAAGCAGTAAAAGCATTTTCTTGTCACATAATTATCACTAAATTGATATATATATAACAATGCGCAATTAAACATGTTATTACAGAAAAGTATCTTAAAAACCCATTAAGCAGTTAAATATAATTACCTTTATGCTTACGTTGACCTTATTAATCAATTGAATGAAGACATAAGGGATTTCCATTAATTCACAATTTAATTTTACTTGCGAAACTTGCTATTAGTAAGAATGTTGTTGCTTGCGTGGAATATATACATATATTATATCTACGACCAGTGTGCGTCAATATACAACCTACATCTATAAGTAATGCATGCAGGTACCACTGAAACTAGATTATAATCACCTTTAAAGGCTCTATGAGGTTCAATTAGGACTACTCAACATGAATGAGGAAAGGCTGTATGTGACGAATGTATTTTAAAGAGATAATTTAGTTTACAGGGAGTGGTAAAAACGATTTTCGAAGAGCATCTATTATAAGCTACTGGTGACGTTACGAAAGCATTTCAGAATTGATTTTTTCTTGGCTTACAAATATCAACTATGTGTAAGTGTTAAATAAGACTACGATGGGTCTGTCGTTTATGGGTGGATGCAGAAGGGACTTATTTAGAGAGTTCAATGATTTGCGGCAGTATTATTAATTTTATGCAAAACTAAATCAACGGTGGCTTGCGTATATGCTTGGAGTTTTTTCTTCGTAGTATCAATCCGGTGGATTGGTGTGGCAGCAACAGAATCTTGCATCTCGATCTCCACTCTTCTCGATTCTCTGCAACCCTCTTTAGCTCAGAATAAGAACTACAACTTATGTCCTCGAATACTTGTTGCAAATACTCCTAGTCTAGAGCACCCTCTGCCGTTTCTACCCTGAACCATCCCCTCCACAATGTCGTGAAGAATACCATGGTGGCGCATGATGTGACCGATCCATCGGGCTTGTCTCTCTGAGATGGTTCTTACTAGGTGCCTATCTTCCTTGATTATCCTGAGAACCTCATTGTTCGTGACGTGGTCTCTCTAGGAAATTCCGAGAATTCTTCTGTATGACCACATCTCAAAGTCTTTTTTTTATCACTTTCAGATAAGTTATAATATAATATCATAACAGCTTGGAGATACACATTACTTACTTTAAACTTTGGGAAGAGTTAACTGATATGCCATGTGATACAAGAGTTGAATATCTTTGATGGTTATGTGTTCCAAATTAGAGCGAATATAGCCAAGATAAGCTTTAAATAATATTTATCTTTGTTTTTGTAAAGCTTGTATCAAATGCGATGCTATCGGCATTAATGAAATGCAAGAAAAAAGATGTCAGGTCCGGAAAGAAAGTTATCGATTTTTTTTACGACATTTTTATTAATTCGTTGTACTTTAAACCGATATTTCACCAGCCGTTGCGTGAGTCTTGCGCCATTTTATGAATTCTTTATTTTCATTCACACAAATGTGGTACAAACGTTTTGAAATATTGCCCATTTGCGGTTAAAATAACCATCATTTAATCGTTAAAGGTTTTGAATTTAAATCCAACATTTCAATACGCCATTTCCGTTCTCAATTAAGAACATGTGACCAACATAAATAGTCTTTTATTAAATTCTTTACCGAGAACGTATTTTTATAATTTCTGCTAAATACATTGAATGAGATGATTTATATATATATAGTCCTTCTGGTGGATGATACTCAAAATTCTAAAATGTTAAATTAAATGCCTCTTTGGTAAATGCTCTACTGCGGTGTCTGCTCTATTTGTGAGCAGACACCATTATAATTGAACGAACATATTATTAAGTTAAGTTAGTTTTTAAATTTTTTAAAAGAACCGTAAGGTATAGCTCAATGATCAAATCGTTTGCTTGACAAGCCAAAGGTCGTGGGTTTGATCCCCGACGGAGATTAAAAAAATAATATTTTTATTCGATTTTTCAGCTCTAAAATACCAAATAACCCCGGTTGATCTGAATTTGATCCCTCACCCTTAAAATGACAGTTATAGCCTATTAATCATAATTGGTGGTAGACAAAAGTCGTCCCGTGAAGACCACCCACTCAAAGTGAATTCCTGTAATAATAAAGGATGATGCGTGAATGTCATGGTAAGCACCATAGAATCCACAGATGAGACTTCAGCATCACTATCACCATCTGCTGGTATTCTCCTGTATGTGTTTACATAAAAAAGAATATACGAGTATTTCCATTTATCAAAATACTTTGTACATCTACATGTTTTCAGGACTGTAACACTAAAGACTTTAACGATGTGGTGGATGCTGCATTAGAGCATAACCAAAGACAACTCTAATAAGTCGTCTATTTATAATCGTTAGGAGGCTTTGCTGATATTCGATGAAATGCAACATATTTTACAAATGAGATATGGATAGTCCAATAAGGATGTCGCGATAAATCTGGTAACTGACTATTTTTTCTTATTTGCTGGCCAAATGGCTCAACTTGGAAACGAATATCGCGCCAGCTACATAGAGTCTAGCACATATTCATATTTTAAAGTAAATCATTGCAAAATGGAATAAAATGTTGATACATCAAGCGAGATGATGGATTAGTTCCATGAAAAGTCATTGACTTCCACCTTTTGTTGCACGCTTAAAAGAAGGGCATAGAAAGCAGGAGCCTTCCACTATGGCCACAAACCAAAGAAAAACAGAATTACCACACTCCTCATACAATATTGGAGAATGTATATTAGGAGGTATATATTATAAGTATATATTAAAGGTATATAAGACGGTATATATTGACATCAGCATGATGTAGCACTTGCTGACTGGTATCGAAAACCTCGATATACAATCTTTAGTCTCTTATTTCTGGCCGCTTGTCGTGCATTTATGTGTCGCCATGTTGTCATTTTGGACGGTTCCGCTAACGGGTGTGTTAGTTATAGACATCGCCACACGCTCGTCGAGAGCCGCAGCGCCGGCGAGCCCATCATGCCAGTTGCCTACCGCCATTCGGCGTCAGCATATTGTATTGTGGCTCGGCAGATTGCTAAGTCGAGCCATAATTTTGTTAAGTTTTATCGTCAATGTGCTTCTGAAAAAGTCTTTGTTTTGCCGACCTGCTCCTCATCATCAGCCCTTACGCGACGGAATAACATCATTTTGAAAGACAGGAGGATGTTAATATTATAAGCTGATATCTAAGCTTCTTGCTAACATAATTTTATCAACAAATAATACGAGTACCCTCCGAGATCCATACAACAGGGAAAAAACCCAGAGAAAATCAGTATCTGTCGAATTACTCAGCCCAAATGCCGTGATTTTTAAGATTTTACAAATTATTTAATTATTTAAAAAATATTTTATTGTATAATCTGTGCAGTATTAATTAAAAATATATATTTAATTCAATAATAATTAGAGAAGATCGATACAACAGGTGCGTGCCGCGTGTTGTATTTCGCAATCGGATATAAATTATATTTGTAATTGAAATGGAAATCTACCTGTTCATTATAAATCATATGTAGGTGAGCAACGCGAGATGTGGCAGTGAAATGGAAAATATTAAAAGTAATTGATTGGCAGAGTTCGTGTCTTGTTTATTTAAATTTCTTTCGACCAAAGTTGCAGGTGTCGAAATTTGATGATTAACAACTTTTAAACTAATTAGTGAGATGACTAGCTGATTATTTGGTATTTTTAAATATAATTGATAAGCTTTAACTTTGAACTAATAAGTACCCAAAAGGTGTGTTAATTTTATGCTTTGTGTGTATTGCGGTTTGAAAAATTACTATTTTAACGTAAAGCTGAAACAAATTAGATGCAATCGGGGCTATGCCATGATCATTAAAAATAATTATAACAACATATTATGGAACTACTGAATTAAGCTCCCATGACTATTATTAGGATAAATGTTAAAATAAATATTGACATCACCATGATGTAGCCCTTGATGATTGGTAACGAAAGCCTCGATATACAATCTTTCGTCTCTTTTTTCTGTTCGCTTGTCATACATTTATGTGTCGTCATATTGGCATTAGTGCTTCATAAAAAGTCTGTGTTATTAATCTGATCCTAATCCTACCACCACGCGACGGAATAACACTTTTTTTGAGAGAGTGGAGGATGTTAGTATCTTTCAAACAGGATATATTTTTCTTGAAACATGGCAAAATGTTATCAATCAGTTGTTGGATTAAAATGACATTTTGTAAGACGTTATAGGAATAATCGATGTGCACAAAACGCAGCGGGTAAGAAGGTATGTATATATAAGCTTTAGAGAAGACGTTCGATGGGGCAAGATAATGTTAGAATTTCGCCTAAGAACTGTTAAAACAGGTGTCGGAAGCCTTTACCTAGATGAGCTGGCGACATATGTCGTATAACGGAAGGCGGAGGAACGCGAGAAATACAGACCATAATACATCCATACTTCAATCAGTGGAAAGATATAATTTGTTGATCATAAAGATTTTTTTTTTAAAATCTCAACGTTTGATTTTGCAACGAGTGTCTAATAAAAAAGTAAACCTTGTGATATTTATGATCTTAAGAGCTGCTTTACAATTGGAAAAAATAAAAATTAAATACTTCACTTTCTTAACCTTGGAGGTCTTCGAGGTTTAAAGGTACATCTACGCTCATTATTAAAATAATAATTATCAAATCAAGTAAATCGACTTTACGCAATAATGTCTTATGACGAAATTGAACTTAGATTTGAAAATATTATTAATTTAAGTCAAAGTTTCTTAGCCTTGCATATTTCATTATATGGGTCGGCCCTACTTACGGTCATCCGGCCCAACATTATATATTTCTTTCTTAGGTCTAGTGACTTAAATAGATCGTTTCTGATGATGGTCAGCCAAACTGTCTAAGGTATTCCAGGATTGCTCTTTTCTAAACATTGATTTTCATTTATTTTCAATCATAAAAAAAAACATTTAAGAATAATGTTTGTTCCCATATCCCTTTCATTGCTAAAATTGCCATCAAATAGTTCTATCTGCTACTATTATACATACCATGTATTAACCTATGTGCAAAAAAGTACTATTTAGATACGTAATAGTTTCCTATAGCTTCTAGGGTGAGAGCTAGGAGGAGGGTTAACAAGGAAGTATCTGCAGTATCCGAATTATATTTGGGTGATTATAAATTAGTACTTTAAAAAAAACAAATGATTAGCCCAAAAAATTAAGTCCTGAAAGGATGACTTAACTTCATCATAGACACTCAGTGTCCAAGTACATTATATGGCCAATGTAGTTTAACTTTGCTAGTCGCAAGATATTCGATCTATTGTAAAAATACAATATTGTATTGTATTTTTGGTTTCTATTATTTGAAAAAAAAAAAACTATTATTTTTACTTTTATTTAAAGGCCGGTAAAAAAATACTATTGATCATACAAATTTAATTAAGTTAATATTTCTTTCATGTCACTTCGATTTCTCGGGAAACTGTCGAATGTTGGACGCGAGGCGGCTAGGAGCGAAAATTTCAGTTACTATAAAATGTCTAAATTGTTTTACAAAACCATCACGGAATTGGAAGATGGCGGATGAATACGCATAAAAGGTCCTTTGTGTAATAAACTATTCTTTTCACAATAATGGTGAATTTCTAAATGATCAAAAGCAACGAATAGTCGTACAAATTTATGCCTCGCTGACTCATTGACTGTTTAACTGGTCAAGTCAGATCCGCCTCGTTGCATTATGGTGCATTAAAGCGCATTCAAGTGACCGCAAACGTGAACGATCCCGCGACAAATTGCAACACAACAAACTAAATTATGGCACTATTTCACTTTACGCTTAAAAAGATTTAAATTATTCATTTCATATAATATCTAGTAAACAAATTTGTTATTGAAATGGTTAAAAGAAATGTTATTTTTTTTCAATAAAATGTTTAAAAATGCTAACAAAGCGAACTTTCAGTTATACAGTATTCATGAATTTCAATTCAAGTTTATTTTTATATTAATTTATTATTTCAGTTTCACAAGTACTATACATGGCTCTTAAAAACAAATTATTTTGTAAGATTCATCAAAAAAGGTAACAAGGAACTTTATGAACTAATTCCTCCTGCACCCACCCACAACCGACAAACTCGTCTTACACTTGTCGAACATTCATACACGGTTAATGTGTGTCAACCAAGAACTGGCAGTTTCCAAAGTTCCTTCCTTAATGCCACCGGTAAGCTTTGGAATGCTCTTCCAGCGTCTGTGTTTCCTCCTTCCTTCAATATGTATCTCTTCAAGAAACAGATAAATAAACACTTGCAATATCCCCAACCCACACACAAACACGAACACAACACACGTTTCCCGAATGCAGCATCCAGCCTCCCTGGCTGAGCGTCATAGAGTGCACTGGTCTTGACCGGCTGTGCTCTTCTGCATGCGATTACATAAAAAAACATTTAGCCTCCAATTTAAGGGTGGTTACCGAATGTTAGAAGGTGAAATTGTTAGCCATTTCTTAGTTTCTGTTTTTCATGTTCGCTCCTTATTAAATAAAGGCAAAAATCCTGGGTTCTACTTTTTGATTGTACTTAATGTTGTGAAGACGTTTTTTGCTAACCTTTCCTTGCTGCTGCGACCTCTGCACACCCAGGGCATTGGCTGTGGCTCCATTGATGGCGGAGACAGACCTTCTTTTGCTGGTATCCAGGTTAGACAGTGACTGTCCAAAACCCAGCTCGTCTCCCAAACTAAAACCTGGAACACAAAGTAGAAATATAAAATAATGTTAAATAAAAAACAAAATTTGCACAAATATTTATGGACAAAATTTTGTAGGCCACATGGGTTGGTTATTTAATAAATATAGCTGCATATCTACAATATAATTATCCTTTAAACGCCCAGTGGTCCCATACGGGACCGCAAATTTGCGTCGTTCAATGCCCTGAACTTACTTTAATGCTATTATTACAAATTAATGTAATCCGATTGTGAAATGAACCATAGGCACTCCTGTATGGGACATAAAATAACAGTAAAATTACTATAATATTATGTGTATAGCTCTTTGCTTCACTAAGCAAGTAATCGTTGTCTTGAAAAAAACATTAATATCTAATACAGATGAAACCACGTAAATCATTTGGATGGGTTCATTAAATTTATTTCATTTTTAATGCAGGCTTGAATTAGATTTACGAGTAGTCATATTAGATAATCAAAAATCTCATTATCCAAGTAGTTTATGACTAATAATAATTTTATGTAGGTATGCAGTAATTCTCATAGTATTTTGTATGTGTTTCATTGTCAGTTTTAAATGTTATTACAACCAAAAATGTGTCATTTATAATTAAATAACAAGTTATTCAGAAAAAACGTCAGCTTTTACCTCTTAGGCAAACATGTCTATCGATCAAATCGCCTCGAAAATCGATATATTCTAGGCGAGAGAAGCCTAATTCAGAAAATATTTTTTTTTTGGAGAAATAATTTGTTGAAGCTATCTGTTTTGCTATCTTCGGTACTTAAAATAATATATTTTTAATTTCATAGCCTTTTTTTATATATGTGCCCATAATTATAAAAGTGGCGTAAGTCAAGAAATTGTAAAAATCGATTTATTCATTTATTTCAGTTCCCAGTGTTATGAATTAATATAATCTTCATACAACATTAATTAAAAAAATCTAAATACGTCATTTTATACAACATGAAGTTGTAACTTTCATTGGTTTTCAACCAACATCAAAACACAAACTTTTGAATATCACAGAATGAATAAAACATGACTTACATCACTTTCATAATCATGGGCACATATTTACTTATAATTTGTTTAATTGCTATTAAATTATATTATAAAATTTTATGCATTATTTTTCTTTGGTATTTATTTTTAAAATGCATTAAACCTACATTTCTTATGATTTTTTTAATGAATCGCATCAAAAATTGAATTTAATTGATGACATTGTTTTTAATACAATCTCCATATTTAATTTGCCACAATATTCGTTTAATAGCATCAATGTATTAATGTTAGTTATAGGACATTTTAGAAAACCGATTTGTGCAATGTGACATGACGTCTTAACCCTTTCGTTACGGCTCGGTGGAATACAAATTATACAGTCAATAAGGCGTGAATTTTTCAAACCATTTTTTTGCTTCAAAACTAGTATTTGAAGCATAAATGTACTTATCTGACCTATTTCCATATATCACATTGATTATTCTATCCTTTAGCTATCAGATGATAAAAAACTATTATATTTAACAAACGTTCATTATGTAACTCCATACAAGTGTTGGCATTGACACATATGGTTTACAGAAAAATCGCTCCTGTGACGAAAACTAACGATATTTATTTACATGCTTTACAGATTCCTGTAAAGAATACATGTAGGTCGATAAAGAGAATGACTGCACTTCCAATTTCCTACCGCAGATGTCAAAATGAGTACTGAAAGTAGCAAAACGATATATCACGTCAACCGATGGTCGGGGAATCTTTGAAGGCATATGCCTACAACCGATGCAAAAGGGTTAATAAAGTCTCTTAATTAATTTGCCACAATATTCGTTTAATAGTATCAATTTATTAATGTTATATGGATTAAATATTTATTAGAATATTATTTTATTTTTTCAATATTCTAATCTACTTTTATAGATCATTGACTATATTACAATATTATTAGTGATTAAATATACACATACTATACATCAAATTCTTTATACGCATCAATTCAATCAGAAAAATAAAATTCGGCAGAAGTGGGATGCGAATCGCGGGGCTTTGCCCAGGTCTTTTATACCGCTTAGCCACCTCGGCTATTTCTTTGCCTGAGCTAACACGCATTAGAACTTGTATTTATACCATTGTTATCATCGTATGACGATAATGTCTCTATAGTATATAGTTATAGGCCATTTTAGAAAACTGATTTATGAGCATGTGGTCAATGTGACATGACGTCTTAATAACCTGTGAAGCGGCAAGCTCTTCAACTGACGGTGAAAACAGACTCCATAATTTGTATGGAGAGTGGCTCTAATGTTGTTATTACATACAATTTCATGGTCACGCTAAGCAGCAGCCGAGTTAGAGACTGTGGTGACATGAATTAGCCAAGCGTAATGAAATGAATGAATACAAGGGAAATTCTCAAACTCACTGTGGATGTTAATTTACATTCTACCTGTGACCAGTTGTGTTGAAATTTATGAGATTTAAATATTTTCTATTTGTATAATAAATAACAGTTGACAAAAGATTTACAACATTCAAAAATCTTTTGTAGTCCTTTACATATATAATCGTGTCGGAAACAACAGGGTCAGATCCTGTCTGCCCAGAAGTGTCGACGTTGATGGCGTTACTCCCGGATACCATTAAGTCTTCCTGGGTGCAGCTATTCGGGCATACCGCACACTCCAGAAGGTGTGACAGGGTCTGCTCCACGCCGCAGTCGCATTCAGTCAGTCCGCTGTAAAACTGCCAGGCTTTTATTTGTGTCCTAGTCTTGCATACTCCGGTCCGGAGTCTGTTAAGGGACCACCTTATATTCCATCCTTGGTCATGTTCAGGGGCTAGGTACTCTCTCGGGGCAATCCAAGTATTCCCCTTAGTAGGTCTTTGATATGATAAAATAATGTTAGCCAAATAGTGTAACAAATATTTATTGATATTAGCTTGATATAGCTCTTTTAGGCTGATGTCGTAAAGCCTCGAAAAACGATCTTTTGTCTCTTATTTTTGTTCGCTCGCCTGACATGCACACCAATAATGTTAGTTTGAATTATATAATAATACACGGCGTTTGCATACGCCATTGTATTTGTTATGACAGTTGCTCCATTTCATGTTGGTGCAACTGTCATCTTTAATTTGCTTTTTTGGCGTGATTGTCTTGGCGGCGCTGGATGTCACAGTGTTCCGGAGTTGTCTGTTAACTTTCGCCATACCGGTCGGACGAAAAATCAAGTATTTAATAAAAATAAATGCGAATTGTGCTTCAAAAACGAGTTCTTTGTGTTGTTTATGTGCTCCTGCATCCTTCCTCCACGCGGCCACGTAACGAACCCGCGATTTGTCGTCTTTTTAAAGACGGAGGATATCATTATTTATTTTATTTATTTACAGAACCGTAGTTCCAATAAGTACAAAAAATACACAGAATGTGTAGATTACTTGTACAAAAAAAAAATATGAGCAATTTAATATATTAGATAAAGATTAAACAAATTAAAAACCCACAAAAAGAACAACCCACAAAATGAACAACCCAAAAAATTGTATCCTTCCATTTTTTACTTATTTTCTGTTGTTGTGTCTGATCGTTGATTTTTTGCTCTTTCGGATGGAGTTATTGAGCATTATCTATTAGACATGCGAACGAATAGGCATAATAAAATTGGTTATGGTCGTGACCATAAAAAAATCATCAACACCATCAAAAAATGGTAAAAATACCTATGTAATGAGTCATTTGAATCAATAATATTATAATCTTATTATTAATGCCTAACCCGGAAGCTCTATATAAAATGTAAAACGTATCTATTCGAGCAAAAATTAGATCATTAATTATAAAAAAGAGACTGCTGAATGAATGCTGAACATGTGATTAATGTTTGTAAAATTAAATTTAAAAATCAAGTTAAATGTTGTTAAATTCATTTAAAAAATATTCTATTCAGTCTTGTTAATTTTATGATTAGTGTCTTTTTATTTTTCTTTGAAAAGGTCTATGTCACATAATCACATGTGAAATAGATATTAAAATTAAGTTCTACTAAACATCTTCTTAACCTTTTCGTTACGGCTCGGTGGAATACAAATTATACTGTCAATACGGCGTGAATTTTTCAAACCATTTTTTTTATTGCTTAAAACTAGTATTTGAAGCATAAATGTACTTATCTGATCTATTTTCATATATCACATTGGTTCTTTTATCCTTAAGCTAACAGATGATGCATAAAAAAATATTATATTTAATAAACGTTCATTATGTAACTCACATACATGTGGTGGCATTGACACATGTGGTTTACAGAAAAATCACTCCTGTGACGAAACCTAAAGATATTTATTTGCATGCATTACAGATTCCTGTAAAGAATACACGTAGGTTGATGATAAAGGGAATGACTGCACTTCCAATTTCCTACCGTAGATGTCACAATGAGTACTGAAAGTAGCAAAAAGTTATATCACGTCAACCGATGTCAACGGTCGGGGAATCTTTGACGGCATATGTCGACAACCGATGCGAAAGGGTTAACGAAAATACAAATATTTTTTTTAATGCCCACAAGGTCTGCATGCACGATAGAACCGAGGAACTTTCCTCGAATTGCATCGAAAAAAAACATTATCTTTCTAACAAAAATTAAGTAAAGTAACTAGAAAGAAATATTATTAAAAATAAATTTATTTACAATTGATTGATGTAGACAATTGTGCATGGCTTTATAACAGCTTCAAACAAAGGTGTGCAGAAAAATTGTTAGGGTCAAATTGCTTGAAAGAAATTTCACACGCGGTTTAGTAAGTCATTAATAAGCAATGAAGTTGCTTGTATTGATCGTTAAGGCATGAATCGTACAACAAGTGCAAGGCGACTGATGCACTTTGTTGTGTTAACTTCTGTGTATAACAATATTAAGATCTGTGCTTAAATACGGTAACCATGCATCCTATACTAAAAATATAGTTTATTATTTGCATGAAATATATTTTGTAGACTGTGGAGACCATATTTGCCTCTAGGAAAAGAACAAAAATCGACACAAGATCTGCAAGTATTTATTGGATTGACATTTTTAACGAATGTTTTTAATCTAGCCTTCAACCATCAGCTTTAAATAGTCTTCCAAAACGTAGTGCATTTTTAACAACATCAAATTGTCGGATCTAACATAGGGTAATATTTTATTATTAATTTTTTTTACCTTTTTGAAAATAAAAAGAGAAATAAAACCACTTTAAACATTCTATATTTGAATGGATACCAACCAAAAACAACTGCTTATAATAAATCGAGCTTTTCACAAAGAAGTTTTGCTATATCAGGTGTAAAAATGTATAATTATTATGGGGTTTAAATGTAAAGTAAGCTGTGAAAAATACAATTGATCAAAAGCAATAGTCTTGGCGACAAAATAAAAGATCAGAATTTAAATCATTTTCTGTTCAAAATTTTTATAAATTTCTGGCCAGAAAAATATATGAGTTATTGCGTATAATTTAAAACAGGTTAAATAAGGTCAAGTACTTTACGTTAGGTTAGGTTAGGTTAGGTTGAATTGGATTCATATAATATATAACTATGTAGATTACGAGTATATCAAATGTTAAATGATGCAAAAGTATATTGATATTATTTTATATTCTAACCTTAAAAATATTTATTTTGACCGGAAAAATGCGAGCCCAAAATTTTCAGAGTATATATTCTGTTATATGGCGGTTGGTTATGAATTAATTTTGAAGAAAATAACCTTTAAAGGCTCAGTGGTTTCCTTACGGGACCGCAGATTTGCGTCCTTCAATGTCCTACGGTCACATACAGAAGTGCTTATGGTTCATTTCACAATCGGATTACATTAATTTGTAATAATAGTATTAAAGTAGGTTCATGGAAGAATCTATTGTGCGACGAAATATAACAAACATTGGCCTGCTAGGGCATTGAACGTCGCAAATTTACGGTCCCGGATGGGGCCAAGTTAAACGAAAAGTTTAAAGTTTGAAGTAGATTTATTTTTAACTCAGTTAAAAATAAATCTACTCAATACATATAATATATTCATTTCTTTACTCGTCGTTTTATTTGTCATAAAAATACATCACCTGGTCACCTGTTCTAATGTATGAGGTGTGGGTTGAGACATAGCGACCTCACCGATACAGTTGTGGACAAGGACGTTTGGCCTTTCTATTCGATTAAATAATGCTGACGTAGAACGAACGTTGAACCGACTACTTAAATAAAACAGCTTAATGAAACACACTCGTGCCCGAATCTTGTAGTTGTGAAGCTAAACGAATATTTATCACTTAAGATCTTTAACTAGAGAAAACTCACATCATGATATTCTATATAATATCTTATACGGAGACTTCTCTTAGTTAATTCTTCCCATATACATTTCATACATGGTCAATACAAATTGCCGCTGTCAGCTAAAAATACTTGTCTCTTATATTTAATTAATTAATAAATATTTGTACCGGAAGTGCACCTGGGAATATATGTTTATGGTCGTTGACGACTTTTTGGGTTAGAGACCGTGGACTTGTAGAGTCGACATATCCGAAGCATATTTGGATGTTTGTTGATCAGCATTTTTTAAGAGGTTGGATGATTAGCCTGAAGCTTCCAATACCTGTAATGGACAGCTTAACAATATTTAACGTCATGCAATCATATGGATTGTGTTGAGCCACCCCTTTACTTTGAAAGAAATAGTGCCAGAAATATAATTAAGTATTTTGAAATTCCGCAATGTCTAAAAACTAAGGCGTTTAACCAATGTGAGACGTGGAATCTGACAGCAAGTCTTACCCATAAAATAAAGGTCACCCAGCGCGCTATTATTATTATTATATTAGTATTTGTATAGCGCTCTTTTATGACCGAATGATCATTCCAAATGCGCTTCTTTGCCTCTCTGAGTAAAAAGGTGGGTCTTGAGTCTGCTTCTGAAGGATGCCTCCGCTTTAAGCTCTCTTATGCTTTCCGGTAGTGAGTTCCAGGCCATTGGTGCAGCGTAGCTGAAAGCCCGATTGCCAAAGACCGTGCTAGGACTACCTCCCGTCAGCTGCAGGGTGCTATGGAGATATCCATGCTCGGAGTGTTGCTAAAAGATAGAATCCGAAACGAGGAAATACGCAGAAGAACTCAAATAGTGGATGCTACCCAACGAATAGGCACACTCAAGTGGCAATGGGCAGGACATATCTGTCGAAGAGACGACGGTCAATGGGAAAGAATGGCGCCCAAGAACTGGCAAACGAAGCATTGGCCGATCCCCTGCAAGATGGACTGACGACACATGGACGGATACAGGCTGATGATGAATTTTGAATAATAATACGAAGACTATTCTAGCGCCATTGCATGAATGCCAGAATATAATATATAAATAATACTATAGTAAATGCCACAAATCAGCGCACAATGGATGGTGTTTACGGAAAGATTACGATTAAGTCTACCACTTTGATCATTAATTAAAATAAACTACGAAGACAATTTATTTTGTATAAGTGTATAAGTCTCAAAATAACCAGGCATGTTTATAAATATTTTCGTTTTCATTTGAAAGCTTGGATAAGTAGAGTATAATATTTTTTAAAGCTTACTGATTCTTGAACCCGCGACTGCTTGTATTGCAGGCGAATACGTTTACTCTCGGCCTCTTTGGTAAATATGTAGCTAAATCAGTTAGTTATCTAAACGACTTATCGTGATGTGTATTACGTTGATTGTTTTGTAATGTGATGCTGGAGAATTTTTAGACAGGAAAAAATAATCACTTTTAAAATCAGAAACCACGTAGTTTTTTATTTAATATTTTACAGAAATATAAAAAAACTTTATTAATGCCATTGAGTAGTAAGCAGCGATGAAAAAAATAAAAATCGTTAATGAAGAAGTAATTATTCGTATAAATTTCAGTGAAAATATAAATATATTGTACAGGCTTAGTGAGCATCGGTCTAATAAGCCGTCCTCCTTAAAAATTCTGATTAACAAATCACTCTTTTTCTTCTAGGGATGATTTCTTTCCATTTGTAAGAGTCCTGGAGGAAAATTACTGCTCTCAAACATTCATTCCTTCTCCTTCGCGGTGCAATTCACAACCCTGGGATTCTTGAATGTTCCAGATAAGTACACCCATGCTCGTAGCCATCTATTGTTTTTGTTCCCAGTTGATACTTTTGGAGCTTCGAGCACTTAATTTAGTATAACGGCAATGGCGCTCCTAGATGGCCTACCAGCACACCTCAATCATTTTCTTACTAAATTTATGTATACTCTGTTTCTTATTATTTTGTACGTTGGAACTTCGGTTCTGTGAAATAATTAAATAAAAATAAATAAACTGAATATTCGCAATAGGTACTAAAACTGTCTTCTCTACAAATCAATTAAGGTTGACCACCGGGTGCAGAGAAGTTTTGGGGCAAAGCATAGGCAATGCTAGCTAATATAACTGTTTGATGTAATTTGTGGTGCCTATATGCCCTTAGTATGAAACAAATTAAATGTATAAATAGTTTTTTTTTAATTTTAAATTCCCTCTTATTACTCAATTTATTTTCAATTCGAACTGAAACGACAATGGCCGCTCAACGTCTTTGAAATGACTAATATTAAACAAGAATAGATCGATGAAATTCAGTTGAAACATTTCGTATTTAAGACACTTTTTATAAATATATGTAGTACCACTACGTAACAACCTCAAGTAATTGTTGTTAGTATATAAACTGGAAAAGCAAAAAAAAATAGCTAGACCTATTTTTTACTAGGAGTTGAAGTCTACATTGTTATATAACACAAAAAGTCCCCACAAAAAATAATAAAAAACTTCATTCTAGCCGGTTCCCTTCTTATATATTAACGAATTCAGAATATTTTTAATAAACCAGTTTTTTTAAATAATGATTCAGATAAACTACCTGTAAATAATTACAAGTAGTGCGTAGGAATAATTATCAGAATCCAAACTGAAATGTTTGCCATTAAACAGCAATGTGTTTAGTGAAATAATTATATCAATTGTTATAAAAAAGTGACCGAACTCTGGAAGAAGAATGCAAAGAAACCATGTTCTATAAATGCTTCCTTAATTTCGAAAATAAAATAAAATTTACCATTAAAAGAAAACATAAAAAAATGGGTTCAAAATAATTTTTTATTATTATTGTTGTTATATAATTGCAAAAAAATACAGAAAATGCTCATATTTTTGATAAATGCTAATGATTGACATATTCAGTGTTGGCTTTAGACCCGCACCCCTAGGCAAAAAAAATACTGGCCCCCCGAGGAGAAAATCTTCAGAATGACACTCCCTAGTGGGAAAAGTGTAAAAAATGACAATAATGAATGTAAAAATATTTTATTAATTATTAAATTTAACAATTACAAACATAAATAAATTGCACAACTCTTAACGAAATTTTGAAGGGTATAAATTACATATAATATAGTAGTAAAATTGTGTGTGAAAATTTATGTATAAACAATTATATATGTAAAATATAAACTTTTTATCAAGCATTTATTTGGTTCGGTATATTAATTAAAGAATGAAATATTCAAAATAAAAACAATGTAATCTTAATAAACTAGTAATAAAATATCATCTGATAATAAATCATTTCAATTATTTAACAGTAATATAAAAGTAGAAAATATTAATTACTAAATGTAACAATTATATACAAAATTAAATAACACACCACTTAACCAAAATTTGGAATGCATTGATATCAGCTTGATATAGCTCCTTTTAGGCTGATGCCGTAAAGCCTCGAAAAACGATCTTTTGTCTCTTATTTATGTTCGCTCGCCTGACATGCATATCTAATAATGTTAGTTTTAGTGTTATAATAAAACACGATGCTTGCATACGCCATTTTATTTGTTATGACAGTTGCTCTATTTCATGTTGGTGCAACTGTCATCTTTAATTCGCATTTCTGCCGCGACTGTCTTGGCAGCGCTAGATGTCAGAGCGCGCCATCAGTTGGCAGCTCGCTCGCGACGTGGTATAGCGAACGCCTGATGGCGTTCGCCATACCGAGTGGACGAAAAAGCAAATATCTAAGAAAAAAACGCGTTATGAACCAAAAACAAGTTCTTTGTATTGTCTATCTGCCCTGCATCCTGTCACACAGTAATTCGATATCTAACATAGAAAGGGCGGATATCAGTATAAATAGCATAGAATATTGTTATAAATTTTGTAAAACTTTGTTTCTAAAACAGGCCATGAATATATCAAATTTTTTTTCCCGAAATGTAAATCTATCACGAATGATTATTATTGTATTGAAAGGCAGAATCATTACTTGATTATTAAATAATTACATATCATTAAAACTTTCGAGGGTATCCTGATATTAAAATTCAAATTCTATAGTGATGTTCAAAAGGGAATTACAGATGAAGAAATTGTTTGAAATTATAATGGAGACTCTTTAGTACGGTCTACTTCACGATCTAATACCAGGCATTTCGATTTCATTGGAGCACCATAGCATT
Organism: Glossosoma conforme; assembly: GCA_022606575.1. Classification (NCBI taxonomy): domain Eukaryota; kingdom Metazoa; phylum Arthropoda; class Insecta; order Trichoptera; family Glossosomatidae; genus Glossosoma; species Glossosoma conforme. Next base: position 2,373,660 of record JAGTXR010000082.1, on the reverse strand, counting down.
TCAACCGTGACAAACACATTTTTTCAGAATGCGAATTAAATTTAAATCAACTTCCATCACTAAGCCAATTGAGGTTTTTTTTTACTCGGTGTGGTTTTTAATACCAAAATCTGTCTGCGGCCATAAATCTAATAGAATAAAGAGTTCATCGAAAGATCATCATTATTAAACCCATAACTCTTATTTTGTCATTATTTAAAATACAATAAATAATACTTCCTTTATCATATGAGTTAATTATAAACAATTTAAAATTTTCTTTCTTCCTTTACTTGTCAACATCAATTAGGTGATGTATTTGGGTGCCTCTATTAATGTTTTTTTTCCATTGATATGTTCCTGAGAGGAAAATGTATTATTACGTTAATTTTTAACACTATCCAGTCCGATCACACAAGATGTGTATAATCACCTGGCCGAACGTTAAAGGTGGGTCACACAACATGTGTGTGATCGTTCGCCAACGCTTAGTGGCCGACTATACACAGTTTGTGATGTTTTTTCAAACGTTATTGGCCTATCACACAGCATATGTATTGTTTTACGTTCGACCATAATTCAAAGGTCATATTTAATTTTATTTGAACACATGACGCAAGATTTAGCAATTCTTTAAAAAAACAGTCGGCCTCCAGCGTAAGTTTAATCGCGTAACGCGCGGACTGGATAGTGTTTTCCTATCCAAAAACAACATATATTTTCCATGGACGTGTATCATCATCATCATCATTATACCATGTCCGTTCCCTTAATTGGAGCATATGGTATTCATAAACTGCCGCTACAAAGCTGACAGCAGCCATAGTCTACGCCTCATCGCAAGTGAGCTCCACCTCCTGCAGCTCCGCCGAGTGCACTATATGCAGGCTTTCCAAGACGGTGCGAGCTCGGCGAAGAAAAGACTACTTTAGTTTATGCTCTCCCGCGTCATCCTTAGTATATTTCCATGTTTTGAAAAATAATAAAAGTTAACTCCTTTTATAAATATACAATAGATTGACGACCATTATAAATGATTGGAAATACGATTTTTGGTTGCCATTTTAAGATAACTCGAAACTGCATTAAGATACTGATTATTACACTATACTCGTAGCTTTGAATAAACGAATTAAAGTAAGTTTGCGATATAATGCTGTTCTCTAAATAATTTAATAAACGTTAATCGCACGAAAATAAAGTGATATTAAAAATACGACCTAGTACATTTATGTCATAACATTCTCAATACCAAACGTAGTGTGCCATGCAAAATTTAGCCTTGAAATGCAAAATAATTATTATATGTAGACCTACACACAAAAAACTAAATAAAAAGCGTTCACGACCAAGAAAGGTTCATAAAAAACGTCATTCCTACAGCGTATTACGATACAAGTGCTACATACTGGTAATACAATGTGAGCTGTGTAATATAATTAAATCATTAAAAGTCAAGCATATTTAGTTTGATTTAAGGTTTCATATTTGGATGTTTAATTTTTCAAAATGGGATATTTACAAATTTAACTTTTCTTAACCGTCAATATTGTAAATTGTGTGCTAAAAAGAACATTAATAAATATTTATTTATTTTTCTTGTTTTTACATGGATCACGTAAGATAAGTTCTCTGTTTAAGAGACTGCAGTTTCGACTAACTCGTAGCCTTTCTCAATCCATCACTTGTTAAGAGATAACTGAGCTGCGATAGTGCTTTATAAGTGGTCAAAACCATTTTATGTAGGAGAGGGGTAGGCGCGTGTCTAACAGAGAACTTATTTTACGTGATCCATGTAAAAACAAAAAGTTTTTAAATTTATAATAGATTTTAAAGTGAATGCTGAAAACGTTGAAAAAAAAACATTATATTGTAACGATATTTTAAAGAAATCAATGCCACTTAGTAAAATATAATAGTTTTTTAAAATACGTGATATATTCATATCGATTATTTTAAACTAAAATTGAAATATTTTCAATTGAATTGTGTATTCAATTGAATACACGTTAATTAATTGAATAATCCACTTATTTTTAAAAACATACAGATACCTCAATACATAAAAAGTTTAATTATGTTAATTATGATTAAAGTACTTTCTAATGATTTATTACAAAGTAATAAGATACTGCATTAATTCAAGGTAAATTTTTACACCAAATCAATGATTACATTTTTTTTTTCATAAAAATAACAACAACAAAACATAAAGCCAAAATATTTTATTACGATCATTACTGAATCTGGGCTAATGGATCGCCGGCTTCTTCATTCATTTGTAGAACCCAGTTATTATTGGTAACAATGAGAATATTCACTTAATTGTTTGACTTGATGAGTTTGTTCCATAATTTTTGTGACGTTACTTATAAGCAGCCGGTATACCAGAAACCACGACTAACCACAATCTTACTGCTCTCATTACTTATTACGCAGATATTGCTGCGATCAATTAAAAGGTTTTACATGATAATTTTTCAATGTATATTGATGTCAATTTAGAAATTGGAAGACAATGAACATTAAATTAATAAGGTGTAGTCAAACATCATACTGTGAACACCTGCCATTTACATAAAGATAATTTAAAATATTTGCATTTATGGACAATACGAAAGTATGGATTTGTACTAAAAAAACAATGCTTTATTATTCTTCTCTTCTTACATTACCACGCCTTCACATTACATTACAAAACCTACCCCAATATCAAAGCTATATCAACTCTCAGGCATTGCCCCACCAAACATACGACGAGAAGTCACCATCAAGAAGGAGCTCTCGAAAGCAACCCACGATACACTCCACCCTATGTTTGGTATCAAAAAATAAACACACGGCTCAAATAAGAAGTTTCCTACAATCGACAACGGAACTGGTGATACCTGTGGCCACCCTGCTGCTGAGCATGTGGAGAGGCGCAACTGAGGGGAATGCTTGGATTGTCCCGAAAGAGGACCTAGGCCGTGAACACGACCAGGGGTGGAATATATGGAGGTCCCTTAATAGACTTTGGACCAGAGTATGCAAGACGAGGACACGAATGAAAGCCTGGCAGTTTTACAGCGGACCGACTGAATGTGACTGCGGCGTGGAGCAGACCCTGTCACACCTTCTAGAGTAGCTGCACCCAGGAAGACCTGACGATGTAACGCCATCGACGTCGCCCAATTCTCGGCAGATAGGATCTGCTCCTGATGTTTCCGACACGATTATATATATCACATCTTAGTTGGAGCAAACAGTCTCAACAAATGATACGTCAAGGTTCTGTCATCTTTTTATCTTTGCCTCGCACCAAGTCACATCTACATCCAGAGTTTCCGACGAAATACAGTACAAGTGCTGCGAGCTTGAAAATATGACAAATTTAGCATCCGAGGCATATTTGATTACAGAGAATTAAGAGATTCGATGATTGCTCTGAAGCTACCAAGAACTGTAACATTTTTCTTAAAAGTCTTAAAAGACGATTCAACTCAACCAACGCGTTGCTCTCATATGAGCCATTAGAAGTTTATAATTGAGTTTTGGTGTTGTATGCGTAAAAAAATTAAAAGCAATTATATATGACTATTTTTTAAATCATGTGTGTAAATTTCTTATTATAATAATTTTACATGCATAAGTTTAAAGTTCAAAATTCGTCGTGACCTGATTCCCAGAAAATATTAAACGCCGGCACACGAAAATGGCCGACCCCTCGCTGACCGGAAATAATCAGCGATCTTCGTCACGTTGCAACTGCTTTTAGATATTATGTGTAGAACCTGCTGACCCTCGATCACATAAACTAGACTAGTTGTAAAGCAAACCAGCGCCTGCGAATGGCAAGAACTGATTTCAAAAACGAATAACTTAACTCCACACTTTGGTATAACTTAGGCATTATATAAATACGAGTTTATCGTCATCATTTCGTATATATTAGTCTGCTGCTTACCTGAATTTCTTACAAATTATTTCAATAATATTCAGAAGATATTAAAATAATTAATCAAAGATATTTGTGTCATTGCCTGAAATATTATTGAGTTAATAGAAGTGTCCTGTATCTTATAATAAACAGTTAACATTTTCTTGCCTTTGTGTGTAATTGATACTCTTTGCTTCAAATCGCTTACCTCTTTAAATATAATCAATTCGAGTTAAAAATTAATATTTTCTAATAATAATATCTAAATATAATAAAGTCATACTTTTTATCTAATTAATAACCTAAAATTGTAGCAAGTGTTAAAAAAATGTACTGATTACGCATCATCTCAACGCGACATTTTTATTCATTAAAGTAAGAGTTTTTTTTGAAATTTCGATTGTTACTTCTTAATAATTTATTTTATTATCTTCAAGAGCCTCAGTCTTTCTAATGAGTAAAAACGTATTGAAAAAAAGACAAATTCCATTTCAAGCTGTAAAGACTAAGACAAAATATTTTATTATTATATAGACTATTTATTTACGAACCAAAACAAAATAGTTCTTAACTGTAAAAACCTATTAATTGACTTACGGAAAAACTTCAACAACACCTCATCTATTTAGTAGTTTTGTAAAAAGTCATTAAAGTATAAAAACACTAACCCTAATGAGACAGGTAAGTGGTTAACGTTACAAACTAGATTGCTTTTTGTTTTGCCTAAGTTGTAATTAGTATTTAAGTCACACAAGTTCCCGATGACTAAAAATCAGGATTTTTTTTGGTAAGTGTGATGTATTATTTGATTATAACTATAAGTATTAAAGAGGCTGTTTACCTAGGCCTACATGCGCCTTGATGCCTCCCAAGTTGCGGACCCTGAACAGACTGGACTTTTTGAAAGCACAATCCAGTGTGAAACCAAAGTCTGAAGCAAACACGCAGGTAGGGTTCACTCGACCTGCAACAGACAAGGCCACTGTTAGAAGATGTGATGATGGCAGAGTCTCCATTAGAACGTCAGAAGATCACATTTTGAAGACCTGAAGATCGCACGGTCTAAATTAGACGATCGGTAGATCACATCATCAGGTTTGTGTCCGATTGAGAGGCTTGCTCTTGAAATGATCTATAGAAAATTGCATTGCATGAGATGAGGATGAAATTGCTATATTTGATGCAATATTGATGTTTAATGTGCAAAAATGGTTCTTTGCATTTGATTAACTTTTTAGACAATATTTGCTTTAATTGTTTGTGAAATGTTGAGTAAATGCTTATGTATTTTGTGTTGTTAGTGATATGTGTTATTAATCGAATAAATTATGGCTGCCTTTGTCGAAGGAATTCATTTCGGTAAAATCATATTTGTTTTGAGGGGTAGTGTATTTTTCATTCATTTCGTTATGCGTCGTAGACCGTTTTAGGGATTAAGCGTTGCTTAAAGTGATGGATATACAGTGGAACCTCTCATAACAAGCACCTCTCATAACGAGTAATTCGCATGACGAGCAAAAAAAATGTGAAAAAAATGTTCCCTTAACGCGTCATTGGGTCAGTCTGTGTTTAGCACTCGTACCGTTAGCACGTTAGTGTTACATGTGAACACACATTTTTCTTAACTTATGTGCAGACATTATTTGTATGTATTTTTTGAGAGTTTGGAGTTGTCACATTTTCACCAAATTTTAATGAGTTGAAATAAAAATGTTTCGCATGGAACGCAGTATCGTGTTTTACATCGATTTATATGGGAAAATTAGTTTGGCTTAACGAGTGTTTCACATAACGAGCAAAATTTTGGAACGAATTAAGTTTGTTATGTGAGGTTCCATTGTATACTTTAATATTTAAAGTAATGCTTTCGTAAACAAGCGTTTATAATGATATTGCCTAGTAAATATTTACCCCGGGATTAAAACGGTTTTGGACAGGAAAGTTCGTCATGGCATACATTCATATGTACCTAATCATAAACCAAAATGTATAGTGGGATTACCTTACCATCGTCCTTTCTGGATTGTTTGGTAATGTGTAATGCAGTTACTATATATCTGAGGAGTATTTTGAAATTGTGCTGAAAAATTGTTCACAAAAACATTTTCTTGTTTTAACCACTTTTGCAAACGAGCGTCATCGTGTATTGTGTGATATAATATTGAGAACAAAAGAAAGGCTTTTTTGCATATTTTTTTCATATTTGAAAAGGAGTAGAAACAAAGACGACTTGCTCAATTAAATTCACGGAAGTCGTTAACATCTCTAAAGAGGTTGTATAAAAAATTGACTTGTCGAAAGTCAAAACTGTTTGCAAATAATGTAACTGACTCAAAAATCGATTATCGCTTATATCTTTAAAATAATAAATTATATATTTTTTCAGTGGTTAAAATAATGTAGTATTGAAAAATATTAGAATAACTCAAGTCGTAAGTTTTGCACGATCTTGCGATTCTCATACTTCAAATTATTTTATTCATTAAAAGTGAACTTTAATAATCTGAAATTAATTATAAAGCATGTACGTTTTAAAAATACAATACATTAGATAAAAATAAACCATTAAATATCATGTAACATGAATATAATGTACAACTATTTGCAATTATGTTTGTTGAAAATGGGATCATATTAACTTTTTTTTACTTACCAAAAAGTACATGATTACTATTGTATTATGCACTTTTTGAAGGAATACCAATGAAGTGGGTTCCTGAATAGTTGTTTATAAAGATCGTTACTAAAAAGTACTTCAACGTATGTGTACTTCGAGCAGATATAATAACTTTGAAAGATCCTATGATATGGTATGTTTTGGAATGTGGTATGAACGAGTATTTAGAATGTCGTAAACTATTATCGTTGTATAAAAAGAGCACCAATGAATTATACAAAATTCTAAGATTATCAGTGCCATAATATTCGTAATTCCCAGCTAACCTCATCAGGTCAAGCTGGTTAGGGCAGTCTATTGTCCTGGAGGGAGTAATTGCTCTCCTAAGGCGGATGAACCTTTATGGTCAACGGCATTAGGATGTGGAAATAAAGGGGAAAATACCACATTAAAGGTCTAAAAGACATCCCATGTATCAGCAAAAAATGATTGCTTGGAGATCGAGATGCAAGATTCTGTTGCTGCAAACCAATCCACCGGATTGATACTACGAAGAAGAAGAATATTCGTAAATCACACGAATATGAAGAAGACTATCTAAATGCTCAATAAAAAACTAAAGGACATCTTAACGCAAGATTTTTTGCAAATAAAAAATGGTGTTAACATTTCGTGGTGCATTAAATTGTTGCGAAATGGAATTTGTGTGAAAAACATCACTTTTGATATGAACTTTTTATTGTGTTGTGAAACTGCTTATGATGAAGGTCTCATATTATTTTGTACTGTAATTTGTGTGATTATTTTTTTTGGTGCAGTGATGTGTGTATGATTTTATTGATATTAAAAATATAATAATTTGTTCTGTAATCTCCAAATACTGCGATGCACACTACTTATACACTTTGAACATTTCTACATAGGGATTACGAGATAGAAAATAATTAAATAATTTAAGAATTTATAAACAGTCAATTGATATCAGCTTGATATTGATCCTTTAGGCTGATGCCGTAAAGCCTCGAAAAACGATCTTTTGTCCCTTATTTTTGTTCGCTCGCCTGATATGCACATCTAATGTTACTTTTAATTGTATAATAATAAACGGTGTTTGCATACGCCATTTTATTTGTTATGACAGTTGGCCCATTTCCTGTTGGTACCACTGTCATCTTGAATTCGCTTTTTCTGCGCGACGGTTGGCAGCGTGAGATGTCAGAGCACTCCGTCAGTTGGAGCTCGCTCTCGACCATTATGGCGCACGCCTAATAGCCGAAAAAGCAAGTGTTTGACAAATAAACGCGAATAGTGAAACGAAAACAAATTCTTTGCATTGTGAACCTGATCCTGCATCCTGTCATCCAGTAAATCGATATCAAACTTTGACAGAAGGATATTACAATATATTAGATATTATTCATAATTATCGTGAAAATAATCTTTTCTTTACTCATTTATTGAAAAAATTAACACGTTCATAATATAAATGTATAAAATTCAATACGTTATACTATTAATCTGTGACTATTATTTTATAACGAATTTACAACCTATGCAATCATTATGATGTTTTAAGCGGAAGAAATAAAATAAAATCTCTTAGAAGTTGAAATAACTGAACTAAGAGATACCATAAATCAAAATATTTCGTTAGGAGTTATTTTCTCATACATAATCATGGATGCAACTAATTTTATTGCCATATTATGTTAAAATTCCAAGCTGAATATTAATCATTTCTTGCACAATTATAGATGTGATGATTTTTCGGTGGCGTCTATTATTATATAATACTAAACATTAACCCTTTCCGGTCCACAAAAAAAAATTGAAAATGTTCTGTCAGGTCCACAATAAATTTATAGAATTACAGGGTAAAACAATACATTGGGTTTTTTTGTTGATAAAACCATATTTAACAATGTTCATAAAAACATTGGAATGTGTTTGTCCTATGTCGAATGACATTTCACATAGGACTCACCGGAGTAATGTCCATGTCGAATAACATTCGACATAGGACTCACCGGAATAATGTCCCTCTATGACGCTAATATAGGACAAGACACTGCATGCACAAAGGACGTTTTATGTTTGTGTATGGGATAGAGAGATCGCAAAGTATATTCCATACATCTGTTTCATGAAAAGTTACTGATTTCATAAATATGTACACTTTCATTATTCTAGAAGATAATTTGAAAGCTTTTTGGTGGAGTTTAGAAAGAAGTTATCCGTTCTTGGTTGACATTGTTAAAAAAACAGGTCTTCAGAAAGATAGTTATATCTTGAGAAAATCTCTATCTAAAAGAATCTACCATACGTCTGTATTTGATGAATTGTAGGCTTAAAAGCATTATTATTTTTTAAGAGCTGTTTTTATGGCAGAGTTGATCTAGTAGTAAGTAAAATGAGCTTTGTATGGTCATCATATGTCGAGCTTTTGGTTGAAAATCTTCCCTATAAAACTCGAGAGTGAAAACTGATGGAAGATAGTCGACTCAAAAAGGCTCTAAAGCTCTTTAAGTGTAGATCAGTCGTAAGGGTTATACTTATTATAGTCGTATTTAAATATATGATCTATTGCTACCGCAGTATGTACAAAAAGATGGTAAGCATGAAATAACTACCTTTATTTCCCGAAAGAATATCAATGAATTTAGCTCGTAAATAGTCGTTTATATCGATCACTGGTAAAAAATAATTAAATCTACTTGTACAAACCACACGATTGTGTAGAAATAAAATTATTTTATAAATAGGATGTAAAATTGCAGCATCTTTCTAATTATCAAATGACATTGAACCTCACATTAAGAAAATTTCGTAATGGCTGATTGCAGTAGCTAATGGGATATTCATCTCCACAAAGCAAATCGTTTTTTTATGTAATAACGGTAAATTTAACTGCATTTTCACTATTGAGAAAACGTAGAATAATCACGAATCTCAGATCAAAGTGCAATGGTTAATTTCATAAACAATAGATGCAACGTTCAACGATTGCATATTTAGCGTCGCTTAAATATTGAAATCAATTATTCAAATGCGTTTTCTTATAAAAAAACAGAAACTCTTTAAATAGCAGTTACTTCACAAAAAAAAATCCATCAATCCGATTTTTTTATTACTTTTAATGGTTATTTTGTAATCTGTACGTGAGTAGCATAATCTTCATAAGATGGTATTTTACTATTGACTACACGTCAAATTGACTGTCATACGTCAGTAAATGTTATTAAGATACAAGTAATATTATTACCGAAACATAATTACTTTTTATCCAACTTAATTTGAATCGCATCAATTAAAAACCAAACAATTCATTTTGTAAGTAGTTTAGACGCTTGATGGACATATTTGCAAAATGATTATACATACTATTAATAATTAAATATACATATACTAAATTATTTTTTCAACGTGTCAATCCAAGCACAAAAATAACGGCAGAAGCGGGATGCGAACCGCGGACCTTGGAAACCAACTGTGTCCAGGCATTCATACCGCTCAGCCAACTGGGCCATTGCTATGCCTAGACCGACTCGCATTGAAACTAGTATTTATATCATTGTTATCATCGTACGATAGATGTCGCTATAGTATATATTCAAAGTATGTATATTTTTATTTTTTATTATTCTTTTATTAAACTTCTTGAGTGATCGAAGCATCATCACTGTCGTAGATGGCTTTTCTTCTTCCTGCCATAAAATCAACTCAGGAGTTCCACAGGGCTCCGTGCTGTCGCCCACTCTTTTCCTTTTGCATGTGAATGATCTGCTTCAATGCGCAAACATTCACTGTTATGCCGACGACAGCACTGTCCATGAGAGTATAATCTTCCAAAAACCTCCGAAACATTCGGAACTATCTGCTGCTAGGGAATCTCTGGTGAAGAAGATGAACATGTCTCTTGAAAGGGTTTCACGATGGGGCGACCTCAACCTCGTCAGTTTCAACATTTCAAAAACCCAATCATGTACTTTCTCCACCAAGAAGACTGCTATGGATCCTGTATCTTTCAACGGTTGTTCTCTTCCGAAAGCAAGCTCCATCAACATGCTTGGATTATCAATATCGAATAATATCAAATATTACGAGTCAATTAAGTGTAAAGCCGGTCTCGCTTCCAAAAAACTAGGTGTATTATATAGATCACGTCGGTATTTCAACGATAAACAACTTCTTCTTCTATATAAAGGACAAATCCGACCTATCCTTGAATACGGCAGTCACCTTTGGATTGGAGCCCCAAAATACCTTCTAAACTTAATTGACTCAGTTCAAAGAAGAGCAATTCGTTTGATAAACAATGACACCCTTACGTCTAATCTACAATCAATGGAACACAGACGTAAGGTTGGTTCTCTTAGTCTTTTCTACCGTTATTACCACGGTCGCTGCTCTTCGGAACTTAAAGAACTAATTCCTCCTGCACCCACTCACAGCCGACAAACTCGTCTTGCACTTGCCGAACATCCATACACGATTAATATATGTCCACCAAGAACTGGCAGCTTCCAAAATTCCTTCCTTAATGCCACCGGTAAGCTATGGAATGCTCTTCCAGCGTTTGTGTTTCCTCCTTCCTACAATCTGGATCTCTTCAAGAAACAGATAAATATACACTTGCAATCTCCCCAAACCCACACACAAACACGAACACAACACACGATTCCCGCATGCAGCGTCCAGCCTCCCTGGCTGAGCGTCATAGAGTGCACTGGTCTCGACCGGTTGTGCTCTCCTGCATGCGTTTACATTAAAAAAAAAAAAAAATTCAATCAGTCATCATTTATTCACAAGCTTAATATTATTACTTTCCGACAGTCTATTTATTTTAGTAAGTACCACTCGGGTCTCGAACCAAACTATAGACTGAACGGATGAGAAACGACTACTTATAGTTCCGACTCGGACTTTATAACCAATCATTTACCTGTGTTACTGATGAATAATTTTACCTTCTTGATATTGTCTCAAGGTCCGCGGTTCGCATCCCGCTTCTGCCGTTATTTTTGTGCTTGGATTGACACGTTGAAAAAAGAATTTTATGTATAGTATATGTATATATATTTTTTTTTATGTAAACGCATGCAGGAGAGCACAACCCGTCAAGACCAGTGCACTCTATGACGCTCAGCCAGGGAGGCTGGACGCTGCATGCGGGAAACGTGTGTTGTGTTCGTGTTTGTGTGTGGGTTGGGGAGATTGCAAGTGTATATTTATCTGTTTCTTGAAGAGATCCAGATTGTAGGAAGGAGGAAACACAGACGCTGGAAGAGCATTCCATAGCTTACCGGTGGCATGAAGGAAGGAATTTTGGAAGCTGCCAGTTCTTGGTCGACATATATTAACCGTGTATGGATGTTCGGCAAGTGCAAGACGAGTTTGTCGGCTGTGAGTGGGTGCAGGAGGAATTAGTTCTTTAAGTTCCGAAGAGCAGCGACCGTGGTAATAACGGTAGAAAAGACTAAGAGAACCAACCTTACGTCTGTGTTCCATTGATTGTAGATTAGACGTAAGGGTGTCATTGTTTATCAAACGAATTGATCTTCTTTGAACTGAGTCAATTAAGTTCAGAAGGTATTTTGGGGCTCCAATCCAAAGGTGACTGCCGTATTCAAGGATAGGTCGGATTTGTCCTTTATATAGAAGAAGAAGTTGTTTATCGTTGAAATACCGACGTGATCTATATATATAATTATTTATATAATTATATATATTATATTTAATTAATAATAATATTGTAATATAGTCAATGATCTATAAAAGTAGATTAGAATATTGAAATAATAAAATAATATTCTAATAAAAATTAAAAAAAAATCAGATTATACATACATTTATAAAATCAATAAGCAGTGACAAAGATTCTGTGCAATCTATGATGCTTGCAATATTAAGGCAATTCAGCGCTGTGTCACCACTGCTGCAAAAAATATTTTTTCTTTTAAAATAAAAATATTATTTGTAGATATTCTTCATAGTAGTAGTGACCGTATTATTTGCCACACAAAGATTCCTGAAAAATTTTATTCAGGAAAAGAATTCAGAAGACACTATAATTATATCGATTTTCCTTTTAAATTGTTATCATATTAAATCAGTCGATAAAAAGACAATAATTCCTGAATTTTCACTATAACTTGACGATTAACACTTTTAATTACTTGTATTCTGTGTGTGCGTGTTATGGTCAGAAAAATATTTATGAAAATAAAAACTGAGACTTCCTTATTTGTAAGAAGCTGATGTAGAAAAACAATTTAAAAAATGACAAATGCATGTGCTTTTTAAAACTTTACAGAACATTTTCAGTCCAGCTGGGTATTTTTAAAAATATATTTTAGACTTTATACACGAATTTAATTGAACTGCAGATAAATTATAGTATTATTATTAAAAAACATTTATTCATTAATATAATAATAAAAATATTATTATATTAAAAAAAAAAAATGCCATTAACAAGCTTTTTGATCATCATCAACATGTAAAATATAGCTTAGCCGTTTTATTTCAGTAAATTACAGTTATCTTTTTTACTGAAGCGCAATAACACAGAGCCTTGAAAAGGTAATTAAATCTACATCATATGCAATTTTTGAACTCTTGCAATACACACGCAACACTTGGACTAGGATCATTAATATTAGATGAAATTTTTTTTCCATGATTGGTTAAGCTCGCAGTAAAACAAATACTTGTAATCGTGCTTTATACTTTTACTGCCAATTAGACGGTAATTTAATGCAATACCGATTCATCATAATCTATTAATAATTCATTTGTGTAATGACCTTATCGATCATAACACTGTAGGATGGTATTCAAAATAATGAGTGGCAATTTTTTAAATTTCATTGATAAGTAAAAGCAATTGCTTTGAATTTAAAAATAAATTAGACTTCTTCCATAAATAACTTCTTAGGTTTTCACGGCCAGATTTGATATTGTCACATTTGGGTTTAGCCGTGTGTGGCGAATTTCTTCTCTCCGATATTTCGAAAATTTATCAACAAAGTCATCAACCCTGAAGAAGACCCCTGCAATGGCGGTCGAAATATCGGAGAGAAGAAATTCGCCACACACGGCTAAACCCAAAAGCCACAATATTAGACTTCTTCCGTGTACACATGATTATCAATTATAGTTTTGTTTATATTATTGAATCATATAGATTTGTTTTGCTAGAACCATAGCTTTTTTGTAGTAAAGCCGTGATCCATAAAAAAATATTTACTTAGTTAGAATTAAAGTTTTGAAAGAAATCTGAAAGGTCCCTAATAATGAAAAATTATGTTGTTTTCTTGACGATAAAACTTAAAAGTTTAACATTTAAAAGAAAGTTTTGAAACGTTAAAAACAGTATCATTTTAAATTTATTATTTGAAACCTTAAATCGCTTTCAAAAAATATGTTATTTCAATGTTATAAACACCGTGGCATCAATGATCTCGTGATGGTATATACCATATCATATGATATCTTCCTGTCATCTTATTTTTAAATCTCTAGAAGAAATAGCTCGTCAGTTTCTGTAACCTTTCCTGTAAAGTGCCAATTAATGTGATTTAAAGATAAATGAATTTGATGAACTAGTATAATGAAACAGGATTTATATTATGTACAGAATTTATACTTCCTGACATTGGGTTTAATGTTGTTTATTAATTATCTAAATATATCATTTGGCTGAGGACGATCAATTAGAACTAACATTAAAATAATCTATAATTAGTAATTATATTAATCACATGCAATGAATCTTATTGATGAGAAGACGTCAATAATGAATTAAGTATTGGCAGAAACGCAATTAGTAAGTAATTGAGAAATAAATATGAAAAAGGTCACCTTAATGCCTAATTAAATTTAATTATTATTTCAGCAAGCTATTTTTCGGAGTCTCCACATGACCTCATTTTAAAAAATATGAATCATATCCAAATAAAAATAAACATAAATAATGGGATATGTTTATTATTAACGAAAGCTGATCGAACATCTAAAAAACTTCAAGCGCTTTGATTAGTTTACAATGTAAATTATGACATCAGGATGATATAGCCCTTGCTGACTGGTACCGTAAACCTCGATATACAATCTTTCGTCTTTTATTTCTGTTCGCTTGTCGTACATATATGTGTCGCCATATTGGTATTTTGGACAAATCCGGTCACGGGTGTGACGTTAGTTATATAGATCGCCATTTGGGCGTTGGGCGACAGCCCATCACGAGCGCGCTCAGTTGTGTGCCGACCGTCAGAAGGTTATTCCGGCCGGCATGTTATTCCGCCTGGGCCGGAAGTTTGTAAAGTTTATCGTGAATATATATGTGCTTCTAAAAAGTCTGTGTGTTATTAATCTGCTCCTAATCCTGATACCACGCGACTGAATAACTACCTTAAATTAAAGAGGAGGATGTTAATTGCAACGGATTAAAAAATATCAGCTGCGATTAGTACAATTTTAAAATAAAATATATAAATATATGTAATAAGCTTAATGTTTATACCATTATCAAAGCCGAATAAAATACTTTTATATATATATAAATGGTTTACCTGTATTTGGAGTCAAACGCGGGTCTGCTAGTATTAGAGGAGAACTCTTTACCACTGCATCATACTATTAGGAAATAGTTTAAAGAAATCTCACGCACTCAATATTATGCTCAAGTCTACAACCGGTATACGTTCAGCTCGGGGGGTCAGTCATAGATTACCATCGTCTAAATGTGCCGCATTTCTAAGAAGGAGTGTCAAAGAACAAGAACTTGATGGTTTGTTATGTTGTTTATTACCAATAGATAAATCACACGGCCTTCTTAAAAAATGATTGTTTCAACCATTCAAATTACAGTGAGACTATACTTATGATATTCCTTCCTAAATAAATCATGAAAAACTATATTCGCAATATAACACGAATTACGCACATCGCACGGATAATTGTGTTTGTAGATTTTCAATTCAGAATCTCTGGGGCGGAGGTAGCGCATTTTTTTTTATGTAAGCACACACAGGAGAATACCGACAGGTGGTGATAGTAATTTTGAAGTCTCATATGTGGAATTCTATGACGCTTTTACTATGATGCTACGTGGAGTGTTGATCCGTCACTGAATAGAATACAGCCAGAGATTCACGCATCATCCTTAATTATTACAGGAATTTACTATGAATGAGTGGTCTTCACGGGATGACTTTCGTCTACCACCAATTTTGATTAATAGGCTGTGAATGGCATTTTACAGGTGAGGGATCAAATTCAAACCAACCGTGGTATTTTAGAACTAAGAAATCGATTAAAAACTTTTTTATCTCCGTCGGGGATTGAACCCACGATCTTTGGCTTGCAAAGCAAACGCTTTGACTATTGAGCTGCCGGCAAATGCTAGTTGATAGAACACTGATTATTGTCACATGTTCAAAACCGTCGAATTATATATTTTCGTTTAATTGAGAATAATAATTTGATATAATGGTATTTGTTGTATAACCTGTGCGGATCAATAATTCGATTAATGATTGCTTACCCACCACATAATATTCTGACTCCGTAGAACTTTTTGGAATAAATTATGTAAGTACTAGTAAGCGACAAGTGCATTAACCGTTTATTAACAGTTTTTGAAGTAACTGGGTTCTCGTAATCCTGAAAACTATCGACTACACAGTAAAATTAGTATTGCATTGAAAAAAGTAAGAAAAAAGAGTTGGAGATCAACAAAAAAGCAACCTTTTGCAAAATCCACGTTTCCTATTGCCAGGAGTAGACTACTGAATATATGTATTCAATCTAATGTTAATAAATGATCAATAAAAGGTAAAGATCTGCTCCATCTCTCAACTGGTATTTTGTGACATATGGTCATATTTGACAGAAGATATGGCACAGAGATTGAATATTGTTTTCTGTGAAGTGGGCCATATCCGCCTACTAACACACATGCCAGGCGGGCATGTCTGGCAATTTAAATATAAACACAAAAATATGATCGTCGGTAAGAATTCCTGTTATTCTTGTTCTTTTAATTGTATTGCGTGAGAGTTTTTTTTTCAAATCCGCCTTGAAAGTTATTTCAATCTCACAATGTAATATAATTTCACTTAAATGAAACATATGAGTATAGTATAGCCATCATAAACCAGTGTTAGGAGAATCTGGTAAAAACCAATTAGTTGAACACATCCCAGATTTATTGCGAAGATCTATTGTTTATAAAGTATAATGATTATTTTAATTTTAAATTATCGTTTAAGCTGAAATCCCTGTTTATTTTATGTAAACACATACAGGATAATACCAACAGATGGTGATAGTGATTCTGAAGTCTCATCTGTTGAATTCAATGACGCTTACCATGCTGCACATGGCTCAGCGTTGCATGTGGAGTGTGGATCCAACGTCATAGACTACAGCCCGACATTTACGCATCATCCTCATTATTACAGGAATTCACTATGAATGGGTGGTCTTCACGGGATGACTTTCGTCTACAACAATTTTGATTAATAGGCAATGACTGTCATTTTACGGGTGAGGGATGAAATTCACACACAGCAGGGGTGTTTTAGAGTTCATAAATCGATTAAAAATATTTTTTTCAATCTCCATCGCGGATCGAACATACGACCTTCGGCTTGTCAAGCAAACGCTTTAACCACTGACCTATACCCACCGGAAAAGTTTATACTAAAAATTCTTAATTATTTATACTCTTGTTTTTGTTGCAAAATGTTTATTATAAAAAACGTACATAAAGTATTAAAATACCTACCTGGAAAAAATATATTTATAAAATATGAAATCACGTTTTTCACATGACCTATTGATTTTAGATAAAAAATGTTTTTTCCTTCTTCGTAAATCAATAAAACTAAATTCAGTTAAAGTAAGATGTTGTAATTTTATGTAAAGGTGCGTAATAGATTCAAAAAGATTAATTACTTTAGACCCCACACATAATGCTATGTGTGTAAGATTAATAACGGTATATTTGGTTTGGTCTTGCAATGTTTTTTTAAATATAAAATAGGAAAAAAATAGCATTGACATTAAAGAGGAAATATGTACCAGTTTTTTCAAAGATAACATTTTGATTAATACTTCGAATTCTATATAATATACAGTCGGTTCCGTCGCATTTTGTTCCCAGACAATACGTTAACGACTCATCGGTAACGACGTAGGGCGCACTGGACGTCTGGTGCACGGGATATTTGGTGCACGGGACAACTGGTGCACTGGATGTCTCGCTTACCTAGTTATTTCTTTAACGAGACCTATGGATCTCTGGACTCTACGATCTTTGGATAAATACTTCGGTTAGGTTAGGTTACGTTTGCGAGACATCCAGTGCACCAGTTGTACCGCGCACCAAATGTTCCGTGCACCAGACGTCCAGTACGACCCACGTCGTTACGGATGAGTCGTTGAAGGAATTATCTGGGAACGAAAGGGTTGCGACACCCCTACAACCTATATGGAGCTAATGGTGGCTTAATATTGTAGTTTGTTAATATCAATGTTTCTATCTTGCAAGATATAGAGCCCTTAAAGTTCTCACCTTGAATACCGCGGCACACCAAAAGCCAAAAATAGATATTAATTTGATAAATTTCACTTTTTTTAAATTTCATTTAGAACTTAATAAAGCAAGTACCTCGTTGTATGCCTACATAAATAGGCGATAGGCTGGGAGTTTGAGGACCGTTGTAAAATGATTTATTTATAATATTGCCTTATTTGATCGCGGCACACCTGTATCGGCTTACGGCACACCAGTGTGCCGCGGCACACCGGTTGCGGAGCACTGTCTTAGAGTATAAATATCTTCTATATATTTTTTAATTTTAAGAGTTTGTTATATAACATATAAGACAATGACTTCTGTTTACACACAAAAAAAGAATGCCAAACTCTTCCCGAAAAATCACAATTCTTTACAGTCAGCTTAAGAACGACGTAAATGAGAAATACATTCATTATGAGAAATTTTTCGAAGTTATGTTTCATGACAATATCGATAAAATGACAACGGATTTTTTTAAAAGTGATGTTTCACAATTTACACTTAAAACCTACGATCTTAGATGACTAAGAGTGAAGTACTTTTTCTCTGCCATTGAATGGCTCATCCTAAAAACTGATATGTCTGTAATATTTTTAGTAACGAGGTCAATTTCATGCCATTTATATGATGTTGTAGTCCAATAAAGCAACGTTCATAAATCTTATACATTTGGAGATAGTACCGCTCCATTATTGATGAAACATATTTTTTGTAAACACACACATCAAAATATCATCTAACGGCGAAGAAGAGGTGTAATCCGTTAGTTCTTTGATCCTTAACATTTACAGGAGAACTGAGCTTATCTTATGAGAAATTGACCTGAATTGTATATTTTTTATGTATTATATATAATTTTTGATTGAAAATGTGAATTAGACATCCTAACTGTACAATGTACAAGACAAGAGAGGATACTGCATTAGAAATACTAAGCCCGGAGCACGTGTCATAAATATTATATAAGAATCAGAAATATTGAAGAAAAATGTGGCGTTACTGGAATAAACATGTTAATATGATAACAAAAGATAGGTTTCATCGGATAGCTCTTTAAGGAAACCCCGAAATACAGGCTTTCTTTGAGATAAACTCTCACGTAGACGATCAAAGTATGTCAAGTGAGCTGAAACTTAATCCAAACCAAAATATCCAAGGGTGTTAAATGAGAGGAAGTTTAAATTATACTTTGCGAATATTTTATATATATTTACCAATTATTTATAAGCGATTTCAGGGCTGCGTATTCCAGTTTAGTAGTCCAACCACCTAAGGTAATCTTGTTGATGTTCAGAACCCCTGCTACTTACAAATTTACATGTATTTTATTTAGTCGTCTTTCTATAATATGTTTCGTAGTTGCCACACATACAAGTTGTTCGGTAAGTAAAGTATTCCAGTTCTATACACCGTTTTTATGGCTAAATATATCTTATAGGTTTGTACAACTTTTAATACATAGTGTAATGTTTATCATTTAACTCAAAATTATTTGTCGTTGTGGTTCAACTAAAAATATTATTATTTTATTTTAAAATTATTATTTGTGACATATTTCGTTATCTCAGAGTAGGAAATAGATCAAATAAAAACTTGATTATTTTATTTATTTTTTGGTGTAATTGATCAATTCTTTTGCGGCGGTGACAGTTGTTCTGGTTGAGGTCCGCCATTATAAATTGTATCATAACAATATTAACTGATTTAATTCTTATTTAAAAATTATTCATTGAAGTATTGTTCAATTAAAGTGTTCTTGAAACAATTAACAACGAGCTTAATCATAATGTTTCACGCAAAGTAAAGGAAACAATGTTCGCTAATAATTTCTTAAATGGACAAAAAAATCATAAGACTTTCTTTATTTTTTAAAATCAAATTATTGAATACTTATCACGTCGATATGAAAACATTTATTACCATTTTGTATGAAATGCTAAAAACACTGATACTAACATTTAACTATGTCGGCGTTTAACCAATGCATCCTCCCTGTATTAACTTATGGCGCAGAGACGTGGAATCTGACAGCAAGTCTTACCCATAAGATAAAGGTCACCCAGCGTTCTATGGAGAGATCCATGCTCGGAGCGTCGCTAAAAGAATCCGAAACGAAGAAATACGCAGAAAAATTTAAGTAGTGCATGCTACCCTGCGAATAGGCACACTCAAGTGGCAATGGGCAGGACATATCTGTCGAAGAGACGACGGTAGATGGGGAAGAAAAGTATTGGAATGACGCGAAAAAACTGGTAAACTAAGCATTGGCCGACCCCCTGCAAAATGGACTGACGACATACGAAGAATAGCGGGAGAGGATGGACGCATGCGGGAGGCTAACGTTTAACAGTGGACTCTCTGAAAACACAGCCAAGAGTAGTTTTTTAAAGCTACGTTTAGCTATCCATAAGCAATTAAGGAAAGTATTAGGTGGCACCTTTGAGAAGTGGCGATGTGACAGGTCAATATGTCCAATTTTTGAGTGGATACAGTAGATAACTAATAATAAATAATATCACAAAGTCTCGCCCAACGTCATTCTAATGGAATGTTCCAATATTCAAATTGGAAAACGTACGTTAACTAAGAATATCATTGAAGAATTTAATTGCTGATTCATATTTTATTAGTAGTGGTGTTCAAAAGCAGATTTATTACATGCGAATATTGTTGAACGCTTAAAATGTCGAGCGCCTTGATCTACTCCGCCTGATATTTATCTGATCTCATTGAACGAAACATAATGAAGCAAATCGAAATTTCTGCAGAAAAACTCGACCAAATGAAATCGACAAAATATGGCCAGTAATGCATAGTAATAAATACGGTGTTTTCTAAGTATTGTATCTTTAGAAATCTCGACAGAATTATATCATATAGCATAGTCAAATAATTAAAAAATAAAACACAAATAATTATATCGTAAATGAAAAAAATATATACATCGCAATTAGACAGTCAAGGCAGAGTCCTGTGGTACATGCTACACGAAAGTCCGAAACCAGATACGCAAAGGAAAAAGGCGAGGTCAAAGAAGTTTATATTACAAATTAATAACAAAAATCATGCATTTTTTGTAAATACATACACAAGAATATAATGATATCAGCTTGATATAGTAGCTCTTTTAGGCTGATGATGTAAAGCCTCGAAAAACGATCTTTTGTCTCTTATTTTTGTTCGGTCGCCTGTCATAAACATCTAAAGATGTTAGTTTTAATTATATAATTGTCTTGGCGGCGCTGGATGTCACAGTGTTCCGGCAGTTGTCAGTTAACTTTTCGTCCGGCCGGCGAACGCCATACCGGTCGGACGAAAAATCAAGTCTTAATAAAAATATGTAAATGCGAATTGTGCTTCAAAAACAAGGTCTGTGTGTTGTTCATATGCTCCTGCATCCTTCCTTCATGCGGCCACGTGACGAACCCGCGGCTTAACGTCTTTTTAAGGACGGGGGATGTCAATAAGTAGATGACTAGATATCAAATATGTGGATCATATGATGATTGGCTTTTTAAAAATAGTTATGTACAAAATGTGGACAACTGATCCGTAACCAAGAAACTATAACGTTCTTAGTTCAATGGAATTTGTTATTGTTGAAGTGTGAAGGCTAAATAATATATAAACGCTGTAATTATTTGGAACAATTACTCGTATAAGCAAATATAGCTTAACAATTCGCTACGATTTTAAATTGCAACAGTTTGGATTAAATTAAAAATCTTTAAGAGTCAAATACTGGATGTAAAGCTTATCTATTAATTAAGCCTGTAAAACGTCCTTCTAATATTCACCTGATAGCCTCAAGTTAGATGGATTAACTCTTTATTGCCTATTGAAATTAATTCAGAAGTATATCATCATTGGCATTTGAATTCATCATTAACATAAGTGTATTTTCAGCATAGTCAACGCCCTTGATATTGACTGACAAATGGCCATCAAAATATAACACACAATGTGCTTTTGATATTACTCGAATACGTTCAAGTACATGCTAAAATTCATTGCAACTCTAATTGATTTATTTATTATTAACACGCCAACAATCAATGAAATCTGAGGTCAAATTTTCCAACAATAAAATTAACTACATAAGTTTTTAACTTCATTCTTCTATTACATTAAAGATCAACATTAAACGCTTTTAATGTGTTCTCTTAAGAGTCTGTAAATAATAGCATTGTTATAGAATGAGCTTTGACACCGTTCGACCTGACGTAAATTAGACACAGCAGATTTATGTGCAGCGAGATGCACGTGAATAGAAAAAATACGTTAAATAAAACACTTAACACTAAACGGTTTTCCATAATAGAGGTCGTGATCCACTCTCTTGGGTCACGAAGCGTATTGTAATATTATCATAATGTACATAGCTCATATACGATCATAATGTTATGCACAAGAATCTCCACAATAAGATATATCAAACATTTTCATTCTTATTGAGAATGAAATTCTTCATTACTTGTGTATACATACTCAATCCTTGCTTTACACGATACATACTCTATTTACGCGATTTCACTTTAATTAGGGCGATTAGAAATTATTTTTATTTAACGATATATATAGTTTTTCAATTATTTATTATTAGCTGTATCCTACATCCCTAGAACTGTCTCGAGGAATGAATGAAACTAAGGATTGATACAAAAAAAAATAAGCCTGAAAATATTATATTCAGTTGTGATCAAATTGACGTTGGAATGATTGATTGACATTGATTACTAAGGTTTTACTACTATTATGTTTTTTTGTTGTCGCTGGGACAACCTCGAGCGGTGAGGAATTCTCCGGTACAGAGAGCCACTATTGTGCGAATGCGGAGACCTGCAGACCGCCTCACACCTAAGATCCTGCTCCATGTGCCCAACAAGCTGCACACCTCAAGACCTAATGCTGCGCAACACACGGCCTATCGATGTTGCCAGATACTGAGAAGAAATAATTTTATGTCGCTGACACGAAGAAGAAGAGAAAACTGTTATTATCACAGGAAAGAATAATAAAACTGAAAAAATATTTTCTCTACTTATGTAAAGATACATAAAAAAGTACAACTTTTCTTCTAGCACATTGAATTGATATTACGATTTTTCTACAATGTATAGAGCTTTTTAATGTCCTGAAAACAAACAGTGAATTTATATATTCGTATAGTATTTTTCAGCGGTCTACACTTAACACGGTTAAAACCTATCTTCTTCATTAATCGGGGTTCGAATGTGACTTTTTAGTGCCACCATTGTCCGAAGAATGGACCGTACAAATAGTCGTAAAAAATGCGTAGAAATTTCCTATATTCTACATAAGCGTATGGCCATTCTTTAGCGTTCATTGGCCAGCTCTTAACACACTTAACACAAGTAAAACTTTCATTTCAATGAATACAAGTGTGTTTACTTTTAACAACCCATCGCACTCGTATAGGAACAATGGATGATGCGTGGCTATAACTGGTAGAGAAATAGTAAGATATTTTATTGTCAAGTCATGTCATCTATAAGCATCGTGGCATCAATGATCTCGTCCAAGAAGTGTTGTATATTTGCTTCCAATGACATATTATTTGGAATATTATGTATAGGTTTATCAATGCCATATAAATGAGTGACTAGTTTAAATGTAAAAACCCTCCTGTTTATCCATTACCTATAACTAATATCATTTGTTCTAGTCCAACTTGTATGTGGTATGGTTTTTGGTATTTTTTCAACCAATCCTTTTCATAAGTATTGTCGTACGTTTCTATAAGAGGTTCTTGGTTATTATTAAATAACTTTTCTAGAACTGCATACATTTTAATGGAATATAACAACTCTATTCTCAACTGAATCTATTAAAAGAATAGATTATTACATATTTTTTTACCATAATTTAATATAATCATATTTATCACGTTAAGCCGTACTTTAGGATCAAATGATCTAGGCCTCAGGAGCGTTGGATTAATCATCAGATTTCCTTAAAAATTCTGATTTATAAATCACCTATAATGATTGTGCCGTTTTATCAAGCCCCCAGGCTCCTGTCTAGAGGTCTTCGGGAACCATATATGTTTCCAGGTGGGTCTTTAGGTATAAGTGAAACGACATGGACAATAGCGTCTGACGGATTTGAGTGATATGTTTCAGATATCGAACGGATGTGGGAATAATATTTTGTAATACGTATAATATTATTGGGTTCGATTTGAATAAGCCAACAGCTTATACTGTGGTCAATGGGAGTATACTTAACCAAGCGATCATAACATTATAAGATAACTACACAATAAGATAATCGGATGCATATGTCTTAACCACAACAGAGCTGTATAGCGACTGATAACGAAGAATTATCAATTTCTTCTCATCGATTTCTTTCTATATCCATAGTATAATGACCACAATAACGATTTATTGTGATTGCGGTTGGTTTCTAAGATTCAATGGTTGTTGTATTAACATTTAAGAAAAATATATACGTCTACACAGCATGAATACCTATCACTAGTTTCATTTATATGATTTCGTCAGCAGCATCAGCTATAAAGGACAAACAACTTTATCCTTATCACAATTTGTAATTGAATATTGACATCAGCATGATATAGCCCTTGCTGACTGGTACCGAAAACGTCGATGTACAATATTTCGTTTCTTATTTCTGTTCGCTCGTCAGACATGCATGTGTCGCCATATTGGCATTTTGGACAAGTCCGGTCACGGGTGTGCCGTTAGTTATATAGACCGCCGCTTGTGACGCTGGGTGACAGCCCATCAAGAGCGCGGGAGTCGTGTGCCGACCGTCGGCGAGATCATATTGTATTATGACCCGGCTGAATGCCGTGACTAGGTGCGGGCCAGAAGTTTGTAAAGTTTATCGTAAATATATGTCAATGTGCTTCTGAAAAATTAATAATTATTAATCTGCTCCTCATGATGCCCTAGCGCGACTGAATAACACCTATTAAAGAGAGTAGGATGTTAATATATATATATATATTTAATTAACCGTATCGTGTATGCTACAAATATTAAAAATACACACATAATATATGATATACGAGTGTATAAAGAAATGCTGGCCTTTTGAATTTATTCCAGTTTATTTAATTTGTGCAAATAGTTTTACGTAAACAAATTTATGCAAACACAAACCGTGCTGATATTCTGCAATTGTGTTTACTATTTAATGTTTTTCACGCTACTTACGGCGATTGTAACGGCCGATTTCACGGGTAGCGAAAATAAACTTAGCGGCTGTAGAAATGGCGGTGAGAGTGGCAAAAAAGCGCTCAAAAAGTGAAAAACGAATGTGCTGATGGAGATGGAATTATTTTCCGAATAAACATTGTTGGTCTCTGAATGCTTGGAAATCTATTCACCTTGCAAAAAGGTTAGACATCTCGCCTTCATTCAATTTGTATGGAGCGGGCACGTACCATTAGGTCTAAGTGTCACTCATAGCGGTATTACCTGGGTAGTTAGGTGGGTACATGCTCAGTTCAACAGTCGGCTCAATACCTGTCACATCTGCCTGTGACAGAACTCAAAACTAATATACAAGCAATTAAATTAAACAGTTCCATACTTCTTGAGAGGCAGTGTCGTAACTTGTAAATAATATTATGTAATTGAAAATGGCAGACGATCGAAATAAACATTTTAAATATAAATATACGCACTTTATGTGTGTAACAAACGTTTTCATCTCACCAAAAAAATACAGCCTTAGATTTATGATGTATTTGAAAACAGTTGCCTGCAATTAATACTAGGGGTACATTTAAGATGATTAAGAGATGGAGGTAGACATGTACTTTGATTGCCATGTAAGGAAATTACAGCAGCCTTTGCTTCATTTTGGTCTTTTGAGATCCTGGAAGGCTGACGGAAACTATACAAATAATGTGCTCGGCAGAGTTTCGGGAGGTAGAGCTGATATGGGATAAGATGACGAATATGGCAGATGACAGACCTGTTATGGTTGAAGTTTTTTACTATCATATATTTTCCAGTAAGGGGAGCAGATATGGAATGATGATTTTTGTAAATTGAAATTATCTGGAAAGCGTAACAGGGAGAAACTTTTTATGTAAACATATGAAAAATAATATCACCAGAGTTTTTTCTATCCTAGTAGGTCATTTAGCAATCAGCCAGGTTAGCTAGTCGCATCATGTAAAACGGATGTATAGTGGTTTTATGCATGTAAGGATAAAAAGTGTTTACAGAGTATATCAATATTAAATTAAAAGCCGTTTGGTTTTGTGAGGGAGGAACCACAATTGCACTGACATAATTCCTAAGTCCGAATGTGGTATTTGTGAAATTTAATGACGTTTATAATTGATTTCGTCAACGTATTTGCGCAAGTAAATACTTTTATGAAGTAGAAGATTAAAATAAGATGTACAAGAAAAATATTTTGAAACCGTTCACCTCCCGATGCACAATAGCTAAATGTATATATTAGATAAAACTAATTTGAAAAACACTTTCCTGTACGAAAGTTACAACTCATTAAATATTGTACCGGCAAGGTCTTCAAACCGAGTATTAATTCTCTAATTGAATTCGTCACGAACATTATTAATCCAGAAGTTGCATATTTTTCATACTCCGCGTTTCCCTTCGAAATTCTCACTTTCATGTCATGATGTGTATCTCTTGCCTCACACAAAACCATGCTCCCAGAATACATTTATTTCAAAAGTAATTAAAAAAAAGATTACTTCCTTAAACACAAAAAGCTAAAAAATCTATAAGACATATAATGGAGTATGAGAAAAATAAAAATATATTTTTTAGTAAAAATGTTGGAATTTGGAGTCAGCAAACTAAATCCAGATCAGAATCACATTCAAAATATTTGTAACTCTTTATGCTCTGTAATCGTGTATAGAAAATGCTTTACAGTGAAGTAAATAATCGATTAGCTTGATTTCAAATTTCAAAAACAAGCGCACTTTGAATTCATGCAAGAATGATGCAGTTTACCTTAGTATTATAAGATTTAAATTTTTAGAATACAGTAGGACCTTGTTTCATGAATTGAATATTCGTGGTGTGAAAAAATTATAATAAGAAAAATAATAGCGTATAGTTAAAGTAAAAAGGTAAGTAATATATCGTATTAATTTTTGTACCCTTTTTCCTAAAACTAAATTAGATGAAGTACTCTTTCTCCTTTTTATGCTTGACAATGATTCCTTTCTATGTTTGAACACTCATTGTCTTATAGTTCTAATTGGTCTGATGTTTCTCGATAATTTCCTCGTGAACTTTATAAAGATGCAGTTTAAAAACTTGAAGTTCGCGGTACGAAAAGTTCGCCTTACCAGACCTCATCGTACAGTACACAATTTTGGTCAAGATTTGTATAAATATAAAATGTAGGGTAATAAAATAATGGAGATTCGTGACAAGCTTTGTGTGTAAACTGAAATCGTGGACTGTTCGGCATTTAAAACATCGATTTGGCCCACTTGCACTTGCACACCCACTTCCGCAATTCCCAGACAAAAAAGTGAATTTAGACAGTTTTTGTTCGAAGCTGAGGTGCCGTATTATAATAGTCACGTGAAAATAAGCTGCAATGGATAATAATGAAATTATTAATTTTATAATACAAACAGTTTCTTAATAATAATTCAATATATATTTATTTTAAACAATATTCAAAATGCATATTTAATAACAAGGTTATGTGCATTTTACTGCCAATGGGAAGGTTACATAATATATGAGTTTATTAAAACAGTGAAGGACTATAGAGGACTTCAACGATTTAGTTCTCTTTCTGGTTATCTACGATTACGAGTATCAAGCCATTGCGCTACTTTGCTGTCTAACTCCATAATATTCTAAGTCACGGTTTCATTAAGCCGGCGGTTACTGTCGACGTAAAAATATAATCTAACAAATATTTATTATAAATCATCATAAAATTATCGTTTAACTTAAACCCTTTATGCCCTAAAACTACACAAACCCATACACCCAATTTATCATCAAAGTCATTAAATAAAGCATTAAGCCCTTTGTGCGTTTAAATTATACATAATAATGACTTTGTATGAAAGAAAAAATGGCCTTATTGATCTATATTGTTCGTGCTTTATGCTACAAATGAATACATTAAAGATATAAATCTTTTATATAATGCATATAGTGCGCTACATTACTCTTAAATGCAGTTATTAATTCACATTGCATGTTCAATGCATAAAACAAGATTTTCAATGTTTTTTTTTACAAATGTACTTGTTTTGGAACTGCACTTGTTTGTAAATAAAAAAATAATAATATACATATTTGAGGTAGTAAAATAAGTATGCCGGATATTATTAAAACAGTTTTTTCACACGATGTTAACCCGATTCAAGGACGTATTTGATTTATATTTAGCATGATATTCGTATTTATGCATATGTCTAGTTCTTTGTTTGGATTTGATTTATTTTTTTACTTACACTTTTTAGTTAATTAATGTCAAAATGTAGGAAGTTCATGATTATTCATAAGTCTTCTTTAAAGTGCTGTAAAAAGAATATAAAAGCGCACTGTTATATGCAACCAGTTTAAGGTAAGATGGATGGCATCGCTTATTCTTGATAAGTTTGTAGAGCAAATTATAATATAATTGACACGAATATGTCAAATAATAATGAAGCGATAAACCTATAAAATACCATACTAATAATACAGCTACACACAATAAAAAATAAAATTGCCGTAGATGAAAGTTTTCTGTGTCAAATATTTAAAAGAGAAGAGTAATATTTTAAGTAAACATTTGGGAAATGTAGTATTGATAAAGCATTTCGATCCCTCAATTTTGTACCAATAACTTTACATTAAAAATGTAAATGAAAAGCCGCGTATCAACTCCAAACGAGTATTTTTTATGTTCTCGTATCTTATACAAATCGTTGACTTTATTACTTATTCTACCATCTTATTGTTTTAATATCTATTTTATTATTATATAATCCAAGCCACAGATCGGAATATACATTTTTCACGAAATTTTCAATCAACGCTGTAAGTGTTACGTGCATTTTGTTATTCATTTTTAAAGCCTACTTAATATTTATTATTTACATTGCAAGGCTACTAAGATAGAGAGCAGCGTTAACGTATGAAATGTAAGGCGCTACACAGGAAATACCTTTAATGGTTTTAATGGATGTACTCGAGCGTTCTGATTCAATACTAATTTATGTATGCAATGTAAGCTTACATACACAGAATGCAACCTTAAAAAAACGACTGTGTATAACTTCTAAGCAATTAATATATGTGATCGTATGTGAGCATAGACGAGAGACTATCTACTTGAAAACCTAATACCATATAAAACTTCATGTACACGAAAAGGGTTTGAGATCAAAAAAGAAAAATCATATTAAATTTTGTTTCATAATTTTAATCTTCTTAAGTAGATATATATGAATTTGAGAAATTATGATTATTGGGTTTAATTTATTTGTACGTGCGGCTCCTCTTTGGTATACTCGTATTTTGCAACTGCTCTGAATGCCATTTAAGAACACGCTTATAACTTTTATTACGTGTGTAAACGTGTTCAAATAATCTAAAATTAATGCTTGTGTTTGAGTTGGGTTAGGTAATTACTACAAATCACTTCACAATACCTATAGGAAGTGATTTGTTGACACTGTAGATGTGTGAAAACGACATTTTAAATGGTAAAATAGTAAATATAACCACGAGCAATGCTTTTAAGGAATACAATTCATCAGCTACATCAAAGTTTTTATTAAAAAAAAACTTTTATCGTCATTTTCCAAAAAAAAAAAAAACACAAAAATTCAGCGTAACAACAATGCGTAATGAAGTGTCGTCAGTGCAGGTTGTCTAATATATTAAGCATTCTTTTAGATATGCAGTTAGTTTAATGTTATTTATATTTTTATCATTAACTTTGAGATCCATTTTAATATTAAATATATAAGAATTTCATACCTCATTTTAATATGGATCACCTTGAGCACTGTTTCACTTAATCCATCAAGTGATACAGTGCTCAGACTGTAGTTTCGCGATCTATGAATGCTTAATCAGTCCCAATGTGAACAAACTATCGAAACTGAATTCTTCCATCAAGTGAAACCGTGATCAGTATGATCCATATTAAATAAGGTATGAAATTCTTATCCATTAAATGCATGTATTAGTTTACTTTAACAGTCGCATACAGTAGATCCGCTGTAATTGCCTCATTTATTATAAACAATAATGATTTAAAAATATTTATCTGATTATAACATGATTAATTATCACTTTACAATAAAACTTAATGACAGCTAGCTTGTAATTTTTTTTTGTACGTGCACAATTACTACTATTACTTATCATATAATTGAGTGTGAGAACAATCTACGAGTACACGATTCACGATCATTGTTACATTTCAAGTGCAATTATCAATAAGCTTAAACATTTTTTGTGCATTACAGGTTATTTTTACTCTGTTTTTTATAAGCAAGCACATTAAAATGACACAAAAGTGTGAAGAGAAATTCTCATAATTGACTTAATGAATGTTTACAATTATAGGAATAATGAGACATGGATAACTAATTGTTGTTTGATTCACCAACATCACAAAAATAAAAATAAAATATTTACGCATTATCCTCAAAACTTAATTAAATGTTTTGTAGATGTTCAATGGATGTCTTTCGAACACCATTTATTTTAAGAAATAGGCAATGACAGAAATTTTACGATCACATTATCTGATATATTTTTGGATATTATCGGGTTGATTGGAATAATAGCATGTTGTAAGATCAGTCTCGTTCGAGTACCAATGTAAAGTAACATTGGCGGTTATTTTTGAAAAAACACAGGGCAATAAAAGGGCCATACGTATCAAGCTAAAATACCTCAAGTATAATATTATATTCACTTTTAACTCGATAAAAAAAAATGCTCATATATACGTTTTACTTCGAATTCAAATTCGATATTTATAGAAGAAAAAGAGAAAAAAATCGACATAATCGAATATAATATTTTTCTCCACTCCTTTTACACAGGGCAAAAAATGTGAGATGTGTATCTTCCTGAAATGAATAAAGTATAGCGTACTTATGCTTCAGCTATGCTACGAACATTGTTGAAAATTGGTCTAATAAATGTATTGATAACTCCATAGACATCCGAAACCAAGTCTTAGAGCATGAATGTCTAACATTTTACAACTGAACAACACTTCGGGTTTAAAAAATATATATCTTAGTTTAATAAAACTCATATACTTTTTTTAAGTAAGCATATACAGGAGAATGCCGACAGATGGTAATTCGAAAGTCTCATCTGTGGAATTCTATGACCCTAACCAAGTTATATATGATTAAGCGCTGCATGTGGAGTGTTGATCCGCCAAAGTCGTAGACTACAGCCCGAGATTCAGGCATCATCCTTATTATTACAGTAATTTACTATAAATCGGTGGTCTTTACGGGACGACTATCGTCTACCACCGATTTTAATTAAAAGGCTATGTCTGTCATTTTACGGGTGGGGGATCAAATTCACACTAACCGGAGTATTATTAGAGCTCAGAAATTGATTATAAAAACCTTTTTTTTAAATCTCCGTCGGGGATTGAGCTACATTCGCCGGCAATATACTATATATTTAAGATGCAATTATTTTTTCGTGGCTTTCTCAATTGATACTTGTTATCATCGAAATTCCGGTTGACATCTATAGACCCAATTTTCTGACTCACGAGACGGAAGTGTTCTCAATTCCCTGATGGTTAATCAGTTAAAGTTTATTGACATCGTGATGTATGTATTATTATATGTAATCAAGACCCACAGCATTCACTTGGACATCCGCTTAAACCAGTTCATCGCAACATCAAGAATGACTTTTGCATCATTGTGGTATTTTATTTTTTGCTCGCAGCTCAATGTGCGATCAGCCATTATTCAATGTGATTAGATGTTAAATATTCGCGTCCAATTAGAGGCGAACGTGCGTAATTGTTGTTAATGGAATATTTTAAGTAATACCCGATTTAATTAATTGCCACTGGCTAATTTAATGATATTTCGATCTTAAATATACGAGAATGCATTTCATAACTTGTTTTAACATGTATCACACTGGTATTAAGGTTGATATGAAAATGCATCTAAAAATAAATTCTTAAAATATAAATAAAACAATATATCGATCGTTTTTATATTTCAACAATTGTTACACGTACAAATATATCGCAAACAATATCTTATGTATACTTAACACAAATCTATAGCAAATACTTAATTAATTTATTAATTAGAGAAATAGAAACATAGGAAGTAAAGATTAAACCTCAAAAAGTTTTAAGAACTCTTATCCCTTTGACTGCCACAACGATGATATATCGTTGTTTTGAAATCGGCGAAGATTGCTAACGACGATCGTCGTTTTGTCTTATTTCACTACTTAATTTTTCCCTTGTATTTTGAAAAACCTCTACAGCAGCCAAAGGGTTAAGAAATATTAAATAAAATATTTTTTATAAATTATTCTACTTCTATATATGTGTGAGTCGACAATGGCTACCCAAAGTAGCCGAAACATTATTTTTTTTTTTTTTTTTTATTTTTTTAAATAAATATAAAAAGATACATTTACACAGTAATTTACATTCCAATGTTTTTTTTTCGTTTTAGATTCGCTTACCACACCACTTAAAGATAAGATCTTGTGTGTGGCGTGGGATTCATCTATGTTATTTCACAATTTTATATATTTATACATAATTTTATATATACACATTTATACATTTACATGATTTTGATAAAATACTAATATTATATAAATAAAAATATAAGACACAATATATAGAATTAATCTAAAGTATATATAATTAATAATACATTTTTAGTACATTTCATTATTTCAATTTGTTAGGCAGTTACGTCGGTTCTGTTTGTTAATCTTTTAAAGTACTGTTTTACCTTTAAATCAATTTTTTCATATCAATGATCGCTTTTATTTCCAGAGGAAGATTGTTGAAATTAACTATTCCGTTATATTTGTAACCACTTTTTGCATGTTGTGTGTTAAATTTTGGTATTAATAAGTTGAACATATACCTAGCAGAATGACAAGTGTGCCAGTTTTCAATTCTCCTTTCTTTAATGGTCTGTAATATAGTGAATTTTTGGTATAGTGTATCAACCGTTGGCACTTTGAATTTATTGTATAGGCTTTCTGTTGGGTAGGTGAGAGGTCTTTTCAAAGTTTTTGTATAGTTCTAATGGGGTTAGTAGTATTTTGTCCCCCAATATAATATTGTGAAATGATTTCTAAAAAATCAGTTATTTATATTTGATATTATAAAATTCTACCAAGAAAAAGGATATCGATAGAAAAAAATCGAAAAAATCTCGAGAAAGAAATGCTGAAACTGATATAAATAGTAGAATTTCAAAACTGTGTGTTAAGGAAGCGTCACTATCATCGCCTTCACAAGCAGTTTGCTACAGTTGGTCCCTGACAATACTTATTTCAAAAGTAAGTGATTCATCAAAGATGTGGCAACTACTAAGGCAAACCATGGTAATTCTTCGGATTATTATAGGTGAATGTGACCTTCGTTCATCAAAAATTAAAGATAAATTTTTTAAAGCTCTAAATCATCAATATGATGCATAAGGTCAATTGATTACAATAAGCTAAAAATAATTTAATTTTGATATAGATCTGCTGTCTAATGTTATTCCGGTATGAGTTTTCGGTATGTAATCGTGCAATGAAAAATAAATATGTTATTTTTATGCCACGAACCAGGATCGAATAATAAATATAGTAGGCACTTAAATTTGCAAATCTTTACATCTTAGACATTGCAAACGCCGCAAATAATTAACGTTATAATTACAACGTGACATTCAAAATATATTGCAACTTTGAACATCATAAAAAAAATAGTTGATCCATAGAATAACCTTAGATATCTTCCGATAAGTGTGTTAGTATATTTTTTTAGGTATATTATTGTTGTGCAATCAAAAAGCCAAAAATTCACAGGTAACCAACTCTCGATTAGATCTCTCGTTCTATTGAAATGTCTGTCAATTTTGTATCTGCAATTTTGATTACTGTATGAACAGGAACGAATACTTCAATGGAAAATAATTGGTATTGCAATATATTCACCGGCGGCTACACATTCAACGATTTTCACGATATACTTGAGTATATAATTTATGTAATGACGTACTCGTATGCTTAATATTCATACAGAAGGTTATTATAATTGTAAGAGGTTTAGATCAGAATATTATTTCAGTAAAAATTATGTACATTAATAAACTCGATAACTAATTACGAAATCGGTATGACTGATAACCTATGAGGATGTGAAGAAACATTTTTTGACGATTTTTTTTTAGAGATCATATTTTTTCTGTAGGTGTGTTATTTTTAACAGTCAAAATATGATAATCATGGAAAAAAAGTGAACACTGTGTACTTTTTACAATGGTCATTTTAAATAAAATTAAACAAATGAAAAATAATAATTACGATAAATACATACTTATAAATCTACAACAAATATCACGTCTTATGACATTTCTCTCATCAATTTGTGAAGAAAAAGAAATGGCAGATGCTGGGATTCGAACCACGAACTATGCACCTCAGATCTATTCTATACACAGCGCGGTCGACTGCGACCAATTCTTCCACCTCACCAGATGAGAAATTTTTACGTATTTATATTATTGATACATTCGTATTATGCATATTTTTATATTATTAAGATTCAATCAATCTTCATATATTCACAAGCATTATTATTTTATTAAAGGTAATCTATTTATTTAATGTACCACACCAGGTCTTGACCAAACTACGAGTATAAACTGAATGGAAAGAACTTGTTGTTAATCCTTCCGGACATTGAACAACCAGTCATTTACCTGTGTTACAGATGAACCTTATTACATTTTAATATGTTATTTAATCAGTTTAAATTATATAAATATAATAAAATAATATAAAAAATATTATAATAATAATAATGATGCACTAAAGTAAAAGATAGCGTAACGGCTGATGATCCGTGTTACAGGAACGTGCCCCAAGTAACATTAAAACACAGTCCTATAGAAAGTTGAAGAATTTTTTTATACAAATTATATATAGTTTCTTTAATCAAACAATAGCTATTAATAATCTTAAAGCTATGTATAATGAATAAAAAATACTTTGCATGTTTGATTTGTTCATTGTTCTTATTGTTAAGAAGACATATAAACAAGCGCTTGTAATGACAGCTTTTCTAATAAACGTGGACAATACATTTAATGACTCTTGACGACAAAAAAACAAACAAATAATGATGAACCCACAACTTCAATCTCTATTCGTCCGTTTTCTATTCTCACCGTATTTACTACAGTCATTATAATTATATAAATCGACGTCTTAGTACACAGAACACCTGACTACAAAAAGTTTATTACACTATATATAAACATAAAATAATTTATACCAGAATATTATATACTTAAAGGTAAGCCTTTTATGGTGTGGCCTAATTAAGTGGTTCAAATAGAACGTTTCGAAGTAGCATTTTGTAATTTGTAGAGTGAAAATTAAGGATGCTATTGCAATGAAAATGTAATTTTGTCCAAAAACAGAGTTACTTCTTTTATATATTAAGCCGTCTATAATATAGATTGACTATACCTATGTGGGACAAGTAATACGACTAAGGAGAAAATAACTTCTCAAAAGAAATCGACAAGCGTATACAACTGGGATGGGCAGCATTTGTAAAACTAAAGTAAATTTTGAAAGCGAAAATTCCGCAATGTCTTAAAACTTAGGCGTTTAACGAATGCATCTTCCCTGTATTAACTTATGCCGCAGAGACATGGAATCTAACAGCAAGTCTTACGCATAAAATAAAGGTCACCCAACGTGCTATGGAGAGATCCATGCTGGAGTGTCACCAAAAGATCACGTCACGAAACGAGGATATCTGCAGAATAACTCAAGTATTGGAGCCTACCCAACGAATAGGCACACTGAAGTGGCAATGAACAGGACATATCTGTCGAAGAGACGACGGTCGATGGGGATGAAAAGTATTGAAGTGGCGCCTAAGAACTGAAAAACGAAGTATTGGCCTACCCTCTGCAAGATGGACTGCCGACATAAGAAGTAAAACGGGAATGACCTGGATGCGGAAGGCGGAGGATCGAAGAGGATGGAGACTCATGCGTGAGGCCTACGTTCAACAGTGGACGCATACGGGCTGATGATGATGATGATGATAAATACAGGTTATTTGTGAATAATAACAGGAAGCTTGTAATGACAAGTTAGTTGATTTTCGATTGGGAAATATTCGCAATTTTGTTATTATTATGTTGACTGCCCTAAGGCCGATACAAACTCTTCCAGGTGTATATTTCATTGTCATTGTAACTCTCTTGCAATAAAATGGTGATTACTGATTTCCATCGTTAAATTACAACAAAATTTTATATCGCCTTAAACGTTTAAGTGCTTAATATGCCTATTACAACAACAGAGTGATACTAAACATCGCATTAGAACACTGCTAGCTTAATACCTAGACCGCTTTTTGAATTTTGTCTTTGTTAGAGTCCACAGACGGATGTAAAAGGTTCTTATCTCACACAAGCGAGGATAACATTTTAAATATTAGACCATTGATATAACAATTGATAAACAAATACGAATTTGAATACTTATATTGGGTTGTAGGCTTACAGAAGAATTCTCGGAATTTCCTAGAGAGATCACGTCACGAACAATGAGGTTCTCAGCATAATCAAGGATGATAGGCACCTAGTAAGAACCACTTCAGAGAGGCGAACCCGATGAATCGGTCACATCATGTGCCACGATTGTCTGCTTCACCACGTTGTGGAAGATATGGTCGAGGGTAGAAACTAGACGGGAGTATTTGCAGCAAGTGTTCGAGGACATGAGTTGCAGCTTGTATGCTGAGCTAAATAGGGTTGCAGAAGACCGAGAAGGGTGGAGATGCAAGATTTTGTTGCTGCAAACCAACGGTTTGATACTACGAAGAAGACTGGGTTGTTATGGTATATATTGTTATGAAAAGAAAGATGTGATCACTTTTATGATACAATTTATAAATATATTGTCAAGATAATCTAGTCATACTTCATTAAGCAATACTTAAACCAGCTCATGTAGGCTTTTCAGGTATACCCTACGTTGCATACACTTATATAATTTTATAGTAAATTCAAGTTATAAATTCAGTTAGAATTTAGTTACAACATTTAAATATTACTAGATATATATTATAATAATTCAAACTGCCATTAAAGCAAGCAGCCATTGCGTGAAATCAATAAAATTATAGATTTACGAGTTCACAGAAATATATCGCTATTAAAAATAACTCTTGCGATTTTTTTATTTTTATGATCCAACGACACCCAAAATATGTAAAGCATTAGAATGCTTCCGTTA
The DNA here is from genome assembly GCA_022606575.1 of Glossosoma conforme. Classification (NCBI taxonomy): domain Eukaryota; kingdom Metazoa; phylum Arthropoda; class Insecta; order Trichoptera; family Glossosomatidae; genus Glossosoma; species Glossosoma conforme. The sequence continues at coordinate 2,336,041 of JAGTXR010000082.1, read as the reverse complement.
AAGAAATATGTTATGTTTACATTCACTAGGCGAGCGATCGAGGTCAATTGCGACTATCTTGGTAAAAAGACTGTCTACAATGGCCATATATTAAACTAGAAATATAATTTTAAGCACAATTAGTTTTACAAGAAGGTTTCACAAATCATTTTCGCAAGCGACATCATATGTGAAAATGTAATTAAACAAATTAAATTCGTTTATCTGGTAATATTAATTCATGCTTCATGTTTCTGAAGAAGTTTCAGCTTAAATGACATAAATATTTCAAATAAAGCACATAGTATTCGTTAAATATTCGAACAAATTCACCTCAAATATCATAGCTTATGACATTTATCTAATCAATTCTCGAACAAAAAGAAATACGATGAGATTCGAACCACGAATTATGCACCAGTTCTATTCTATACACATTACGTTAAAAAATATTTAAACAGCAGATATATTACGTTTAACACGTCCTACTTGAATAATATTAGTTCAGCATACTAAATTTATTGATTGTCAGTTATAAATACCTAAAAAGGTGTGTAAAAAATACTCATTAAGCAGTAGAAAAAAAAAATGGCAGGAAATTTATGTTAATTAATGAAAGGTAAGGTTAGGTTAGATTTCCATTTTATGGGTTAATTATTAATTAATTTTGCGTCAATTTTTACCAATATTGTATATATTAATGCCATTTTAATTTTATAACTTCCCACATTCATACAATTTATTTAGTGAATTGCCGATTAATTATATTTACAACCTATCTCCCTCTCCTTTCCTGATAGACACACCCCAACCCCCTCCCCTACAAAAATGGGTTACACCACTTATAAGCACAACGCAGGTCAGTTATCTCTTAACTAGAGAAGGATTGAGAAAGACTACGAGTTAGTCGAAACTGCAGTCTCCTAATAGAGAACTTTTGTTACGTGATCCATGTGGAAACAAGGTAAATAAATAAATAAATATTTATAATATTTACAACCGATTGATTTAATTTACTGCCAAAACCTTGAATTAGTTATTGAACAAAGAAATACAGGTCTTATTAGTATAATTGTAATTAATATTGTAATTATTTTGTAATTGATGTATTTTTGATGAAAATAATAGGTCTCTTTTGGTACCTTTTGCTGCGTTATTGAGTACAAATGTAATGTATGGTTTGTTTTAATAGAGTCTGCATTAAATATTTGGATTTAAATTTGTTTTATATTTTCTATATGTAAAAAGGCGGATCCCGGAAATTTAGTAGTAAGCAACTTATAAGTTCTTATGATGAACAAAAGATCTATAAATCAAATAAACAATAAAAAAGAAAGTGGCAATTTATCACAAATGCAATACGGCAACTAAATTACAAATCAAATAAATTAATGTCGATGTAGATGTCAATAATAATATTGCAAAATCTAATGGGCATGAAAGCAAAAGAAAAAGATTGATCGTGTATTTTTATAAATCTCCGATAAATATCTGAGAATAAGGAGGCACAGGTTGTTCGCTCTCCCAGAGTAACACTAACCTGCCAGATACTATACCCATTGGGAGAGGGATCAGACTGTTCAACCAAATCGCCTCGGATGTTGATATATTTCACGTAACGGAGGCCCATTTCAGGCATGAACTCCTCGAGTTTCTTTGGAGGAATGATCTGTTGGCGTCGTCTGTTTGATGAGCATTGGGACATTATTTTGCTTGTCTTTATTGCTTTGTTCTTAGTACTTAAACATAAGTTCCTATATTTCCATATTAATTTTGATTTTACTTCAGTAACGATTTAAACTTTTAAATATTTGTTTCTGTAAGTGAAAAATAAATACATGAAAAATTATAAATTCGAATTTTATAAAAAAATAACTATAATGAGAATAAATAATTACGAATATATGTACATGTCAAAAGAATTGATAAAAAATTTATGATATACTGTGACACAGTGGATACTGACAAGTTATTTAATCTACTGCCGATTAATGTAAATTGCTGTCAACTCATTTAATTTAACCTTCAATTAATTACTGATCAAATAAATACACGTCAATATTTTAATATTTATAGATTATATATAACCATTATTCTGCTTTTTAAAAGGATTTAAATTCTTTGAGAAGTATTGGCTCCCTAAAAGTACTAGAGGACTCTGCGAAATGCCTTATGGTCACAGGTTCGATGATAGGAAAATCCTGATCTATCTCCTTCTCGTGGTGGGGGGTGAGAGACAACAGCAGTCGGCCAATATAGACAGGGACCGAATGTTGGCCGGAATAAACACCCAGCTAACCTCATCAGGTCAAGCTGGTTAGGGCACTCTATTGTCCTGAAGGTAGTAAATACTCTCCAAAGGCGGATGAATCTTTATTGTCAATGGCATTAGGATGTGGAAATAAAGGGGAAAATACCACATTAAAGGTCCAAACGACATCCCATGTATCAGCTTATATCTCAATTAAACTAAGATTGAAAAGAGTGGAGATCGAGATGCAAGATTTTGTTGCTGCAAACCAATCCACCGGATTGATACTACGAAGAAGATATAGATTAAATTTATTGTAATGATGGGTAAAAATAGCTAATATTATTATATAAAAACAATTAAGCTTGTTTATTTGTATTAAATGAGTAGCGTTATTCAAACTGTAATGGCAGTAAGTTCATTGGTTAATGTGCAGAGCTCAGTTACGCATTTTTCGCTTCACCGAACTGTAAATAAAGTGCATACTTGAAATCAAGCTTCTGAGTGCATTGCGTTTGAAATCTCCATAAACTTAAACGTGTTATCTTACAACAGTATCAAGATAATTTTAAACATGCTTTCGTTAAGTGGTCTAATGAACTTAGAAATTATGCGAAGATTTATTTATTATTTGCTGAATACACAGGAATAAGCCGTTACAAAATAAAATAATGTCATTTATTTTTTTATAGTGATCTGATTCAGATATTGAATCAGATGAAACCATAAAATACTCTTTTATTAAAGAGAGTTTTTGTCATTGCAATACGTTTGTTGTTGTTTCCGTATTAAACAACAACACACTGAGGGGAATACTTGGATTGCCCCGAAAGAGGACCTAGCCCCTGGACACAACCAGGGGTGGAATATATGGAGGTCCCTTAACAGACTTCGGACCGGAGTATGCAAGACGAGGTCACAAATGTAAACCTGTCTGTTTTACAGCGGACCGACTGAATGTGACTGCGGGGTGGAGCAGACCCTGTCACACCTTCTGGAGTGTGCGCTGTGTCCGAGTACCTGCACGCAGGAAGACCTGATGATAGCAGGAGTAACGCCATTGCCACTTCTGGGCAGACAGGATCTGACCCTGTTGTTTCCGACACGATTATATATATTATTGCAATATGAGGCAAATCCAACGAGTGATATTGCCGATTAAGTAGCACGACAAAAATGCGATAGGTTACGTGTTCAAATCGATTCTTAAGTTCTATATATAGTCGCAAATATCTAAAAACATCCATATTCCTTATTATTAGGCCATTCATCCGTTAAATGCTCTTCACATAGCGGATTTATACAATAAATGTAAAATCTGTATTGCCATTCAGTTTCAGTTTCACTTTAAAATTATATGCATTGTAATATGCCCAAGAGACAGCAAAACAAACATACGTAGAAATGCCAATAACCCGTCGACTTTCTTCGCAACTTGTCATTTTCGCGCCAGAGAGAAGATGACGATGCCAAATTGCTCCGTAAAGTGCCGCTTAAAAATATGTAAATACCGCATTATCATACTGATGGTGGCTTACCGTTACCCACTCTAGCTATCCGCGGATACTCCGCTTTTAACCCGTCGATGACTCATTTTGGACGATACGAATTTTTTACAGTTAAAATACGTATGGGCGGACACGGATATGGACGACAAATGATACGATTAAGGTTATCTTATTCGGAACAAACATAAAACACGAAATGATTTTTATAAAGTGTTGCAGTGTAAAAAAGTGCTCGAAAGAGAGAGATGGTACAAATGTACTGAAATAATCCCATCAATAAGCCGTTCTTTGCTTATTAACGAATCAGGCAGCAGATACTCGGTTATTACTTATTTAACGAGGTGGATTAAATATATATAATTTATGTATATACATAAATAAAACTTAAAAGTAATTGTGCAATTGTTAGACATTCTCCTAGACTCGGAAATCACAAAATCCATTATAGGCATATTAACATTGTAGTTTTGGTTGGTCGTCCCGTAGGTTTATATTTTAATAAGATTTCTTCAAGGCTTCTAGTGCTGCTTCCGGCTGAAAATTCGTATTTTTAGTCCAATTTGACTCATATTCAAATAAATTGTTATGAGGATAAAATATGTGGAAAAATGGATCTGGTAGATTGTACCAGAGTTATTAACGGTAATGTGCAAGTGCGTTTCGTGTACAAACCGAATTATATATTTACGTTGCTGATATTAATTAACAAACCTACATTTAAGCTGGTGTGGATAGGATAAATGCGGTATGCACGTGTCAGATGGCGTGTTTTTATAAGTAGGAGAACAAAGTTTGTTTTTACCTAATCAAAGAGAAAAGCGGCGAGAGAAAGGATCAAATATAAAGTGTGGAAGAACATCAGAGTGTGCAAAAGAGTTACGTGGGGAGTGTATAGATGAGTATAGGCAAGATATATATTTTGAGGAGTAGGTGATAGTCCACCAACGAACCAAATAGACGTTTTAAAAAATACATATGGAAGATGAATAAAGTAAGACATTCCTATTTTTCTGTTTACTACCGTTTGTACGACAAGTTTGGTTGCTTGTGGGTTTCAGGCGAGGTCCGCATAGGTCTACCGGCGAATTACAACTGGGTCAATGGCGAGGAAAGAAAGTTGAAGGCCAAAGACATTCGTCGTGTCCGGACATGGCGGGCCCATCGCACGGTAGTCACCACACATCTGACTGTAATATGATTGTATCATACAATGAACTTTGCTAGACAGTGTGAGAACGAGATGGACATGGAAATGACAGATAATATCATATAATTAACATGCAAATACTGCATGATTTCTGACGGGTATACATTAGAAGGAAAGCGCCTGCTTACCAAGCCAGAAAAAGTTTTTATTTTTTATGTAAACACATACAGGAGAATACCGGCAGATGGTGATATTAATTCTGAAGTATCATCTGAGGAATTCTATGACGCTTACCGTGGTGTATATGGCTAAACGCTGTATGTGGAGCGTTGATCCGCCAACGTCATAGACTACAGCTCGAGATTCACGCATCATCCATTATTATTATAGGAATTTGCTATGAATGGGTGGTCTTTACGAGACGACTTTCGTCTACCACCAATTTTAATTAATATGCTATGACTGGCATTTTACGGGTGAGGGAAATTCACATCAACCGGGGTATTTTGGAGCTTAGAAATCGATTAAAAATCCATATATTTTTTAATCTCCGTCGGGGATCGAACCCACGTCCTTTGGCTTGCAAAGCAAACGCTTTGACCATTGAGCTATGACTGCCGGCACAATTATAATAATTGTGTACAAAAGAAGGACTGGAGAAGCTCTTAGTAAGTGCGAAACTGTGGTCTTCATTTATAAGCAGTTGCTCAGTGTGATTCTTGTTAAAGCAAGGTATAATTAATCATGTATATATTTAAGATCATACCGGTGGGTATGCCTTAGAGTTAAAGTGATTCAGTTAAATTGCTTACTAAGCCAGAGGGCTTGGGTTCGATAATCGTAAAATAACAATGCTATATAATATATTAAAAAGATCTATAAATATCGTCTGTTAGTGTGAAATTGATAACTCATATTGATAAGCCATAAAATGCCAATGAAAGTAACAGTAGTCATTTGAGTCCCCGTAAAAACAGATAAAAGGTGAATGTTTTAAAAGATATTATCTTATAGTTATACTAAATGAATCGGGGAAATAAATAATTAAATGTGTTAAAAGCATAATAAAATTTATCTCATTACTACGTTAGTCTTGACGTATTAACGTACACTTCTTTTATTTATACGTGTTGTAAAATAAGTCGATCACGATTTTGATTGTATTATATTATCTTTGAATGGGATGAGCGGTTAAACTTTACAAGTGGTCCATAAAAAACATTAACAAAAAGATGAAACGTAAAAAAAAACATAAAACAAACATAAACTTTCTCGTGTTCATAAATGGCCAAAGCAAAGACTCATGAGACGATATTCTCAAGTCTATAACGAATTTCCTTTATTGGCCTAAGAACAATTAACATGGTACAATAAAACTTGAATAGTAGGGTTCTGTCATGAAATGGTTGTATTTTAAAAAAATTAAACATTATATGTTTATGGAGTTTTATCGACTAAATCTTCCAGCACATTTATTATGTTATATTGATTTATTCCCTACTACAGCAGTATTTGAAAACACATACATAATTTAATGAACATGGATAAAACTAAAGCCATGATAAATAGTATTTTTTTCCCAGACTTTTGACCCGATTTCCGTTGGAGGAACACAAATAGATGTTGTAAATGACTATACTTATCTGGGACAAGTAATACAACTAGGACGAAATAACTTCTCAAAAGAGATCGAAAGGCGTATAAAACTGGGATGGGCAGCATTTGAAAAATTAAAGTACATGTTTAAAGCGAAAATGTTGCAATTTCTTAATACTAAGGTGCTTAACCAATGCATCCTCCCTGTATTAACTTATTGCGCGGAGACATGGAATCTAACAGCAAGTATTACCCATAAAATAAGGGTCGCCCAGCGTGCTATGGAGAGATCCATGCTAGGAGTGTCGCTAAAAGATATATCCGCAGAAGAACTTAAGTAGTGGAGGCTACCCAACGAATAGGCACATTCAAGTGGCAATGGGCAGGACATATCTGTCGAAGAGATGACGGTCGATGGGGAAGAAAATTATTGGATTGGGGCCCAAGGACTGGCAAACGAAGTATTGGCCGACCCCCTGCAAGATAGACTGACGACATAAGGAAAATAGCGGGAGTGACCTGGATGCGCAAGGCTGAGAATCGAAGACCATGGAGACTCATGCGGGAGGCTTACGTTCAACAGTAGACGGATACAGCCTGTTGATGAAATACTTCACGTCTTGGAAGGCCAGTTCAAGCTGATGAAGACAGACATATTAATACATGTATACTTAAAACTGCAGGTTGCAGTTTTAAGTATACATGCTGAACTTATGTCGACCAAGAACTGGCAGTTTCCAAAGTTCCTTCCTTGATGCCACTGGTATGCTATGGAATGCTCTTCCAGCGTCTGTGTTTCCTCCTTCCTACAATATGGATCTCTTCAAGAAACAGATAAATATACACTTGTAATCTCCCCAACCTACACACAAACACGAACACAACACACGTTTCCCGCATGCAGCGTCCAGCCTCCCTGGCTGAGCGTCATAGAGTGAACTGGTCTTGACCGGGTGTGCTCTCCTACATGCGTTTACATAAAAACAGGTAAAAATTAAACGTAGCCCAAGCATAAATTAATATGTATCAGTGAATTACGTTTTTTAACAGATATGAAAGAGATTTTTTTAATAAGAGTGTTTGTTCGTATGGCTTTATACATTAAATATTATAGAAATGGCTGAACATCTTTTACACTGTCTTGATCGATCGTATCGATGATATGTAAGAGTTCTCAATCAAATTGCTTCTCACTGTCAGGTGTCAGATGATGTTTACGAATTATTCACGCGAGGAGCTCAACAATGCCAGTCTAATATACATTGAAATTCGCGTTAGTCAATAATTGCACACAAGGCGATTGCAATAAAGGAAAAGAAGTGAAAAGGCGTGTTAATGATAATCGACAACCAACTTAAATCACCTACTGCAGAAGGTAAACATGCATAAGAAATAACATTACATAGTAATTGTCACTTTCAACAATATCTACTGCCTCAAAGATATCAAAGTAAATTCATCGAAACACTAAAGATAATAAAATTAAATTTCCCTTTTGCTCAACAATATTTTTGGATGTTACTAAATTATAAAAGTTATGCTTAATCCTATTATGTAAAAGATATTTGTAGTTAGTTGTATATATATTAAGAAAAGGAAATTCAAAGATATTGATTTTCTGAAAAATGGTCGATAATCAATTTAACTGAATGGGGGTGAGCGACATCAGTCAGCCAATATAGACTGGGACCGAATGTTGGCAGGAAAAAGCTAACACCCAGATAACCTCATCAGGTCAAGCTGGTTAGGGCACTCTATTGTCCCGGAGATAGTAAATTCTCTCCTAAGGCGGATGAACATTTATGGTTAACGGCATTAGGAAGTGGAAATAAAGTGTGTGAGGAAACTGTCGTAGAAATAACCGACTTTTACCAATGTGGATTGACGACACCAGTTGAATAACGGGAGGAGGTTAGATGCTGAAGGCGGAAGATCAAGAGGGATAGATGTGCAATTCTAGATAGACAAAGATGACTGTGAAGAGTATTGGATAACCTCGCGTGGTGCTTAGATAGTCCCAATAATTTTACTGTCAATCATGCGTTGTGTTTACAATGCTGCAACTACATTGAACGTTCGTCTTAAAATGGCATATAAAAGGTGTGTCAATCAATCAATTTAATTTAAAGAAATCAAACACAATTTCGCAAAAAATTACACAGACAAGGTTCATTAAATTGCAGTTGATATAGGCGTTTTTTTAAAGATTTCTAAAAAGCACAATGTCTTCTATAATTATATTCATATCTTTATAATTGAATGGTTGTCCTTTTCTTTAGAAGCGTGTACCAACAGAAGATGGTTAAGATATCTCATCTGTGAATAATATTACTCTTACCATTTCAGTGATAACTAAGTGGTGCAGTGAAGTGTTAAACTACCAACATCAATAGACAACAGCTCGGCATTCAAGCATCGTTCAAGAAACACGAACTATTTATTAACTCATAACAAATAAGTAGTGTTCACATGATGACTTTCTTTACTTAAATATTGTAATATGAATGTCATTTTCAAACATAATGTACGAGTATATTATTCATACCATACGGCTGTGTATATAAATCATTATAAGATGACTTCAGGTCTCTATATCAATGCAAACTTTTCAGTTTCTTCAGGATTCAATCGCAGGAATGCTCACATTACAGTCAAGCTCCAAAATTCTCGACTTGTGAATATTGATAGTATTTACATAAGTAAATTATTGAACAATTTCCTTTATATAATTTAACAAAAGATTGGTCATTACATAGATGAAAGAGTACATATTTGGTTATTAACACGTCTATCAATGTCGCAGCAAAAAATCTGTTAAGAAAATACGCTGATTGATATTTGAAGGTTTTGATTTAGGTATAATTACATTGAGTTTCACTTCATTACAAGTGTATCTTTTGTAATGTATTTTTTGATAATTTAATTACGATACTTCTAAGTTTAGATAAACGTTTTAAAGTAAAATCAATGTTAATCCTCCTTATAAACTAGTATATTATTTACGCATGTCGTGTTTTTTTGGAGAACGTGTGTGAATTATAATCAGTCTCAGCTTTAGACCTTGCGGCGCCCTGGGGAAAAAATGGCACCTCTGTTTTTTTTTGGTGGCAGTGGAAATTTTCAGAAAACAACTCCTGTAGAAGTTATTAGAGCCCTTAGTTCATTCAGCGCCTTGGGCAGCCGACCCACTGCGCCACCCCCTAAAGCCAGCACTTATTATAATAATTAGAAAGAGTACTGCGTCCATTTCAAAAGGGTTAATGTGTTGTTGTAGGCTTTGAGAAACGTACTCACAATTATGTGAATAATTAAGACCAGTGGAAGAAATTATTATAATCATTTGAGATGATTAATATCATGATGCTTAAATCATGAGCAATATGATAAGATATTTTATATAGGTTTTGTAACATGTTTTTATCCTCGTATGTACATGTTAATATTTAAGTTTCTTTGAAATTTTCGAAACAAAAATATAAAAAATAAATAAAAAATAAAATTAACTTAATACCGTTAGAATACCATTTACATACATAATTTAATTAATTTTGCCTAAAATTAATTGTAGAAAATGGTTATTATAGAATACATTGAAGGGGAACGTCTTAAATAATGTACTAAAAGATGAATAGACTAAGCGAAAAGGACTACTAACTCTTCTTGGAGACGAATGCTAAGAAAAAAAAATTGTTAGCTTATCGACGACTTGAATTTTCGGAATTTCCTGGAGAGCCACGTCACGAACAATGAGGTTCTCAGCATAATCAAGGAAGATAGGCGCCTAGTAAGAACCATATCAGAGAGGCGAGCCCGATGGAACGATCACACCATGCGCCACGATGGTCTTCTTCACGACATTGTGGAAGGGATGGTTGAGGGTAGAAACTGCAGAGGGTGCCCTAGACGGGAGTATTTGCAGCAAGTGTTCGAAGACATGAGTTGTAGCTCTGATTCTGAGCTAACGAGGGTTGCAGAGGATTGAGTGGAGATCAAGATGCAAGATTTTGTTGCTGCAAACCAATCCACCGGATTGACACTACGAAAAAGAAGACGACTTAAGCGCGATTTCGGTTGAATTATTTATTTTACAAACTTAATCAAATTATTTAATTTGATTACATTAAATTTCAATTATGTTTTTAATTTTAAGAAATTTTCCGCCATCATTTATTAATTAAGGAAACAGTATAATATTATTTGATACTGATACATTTTACTTTCTAAACCACACCATTAGCAATGAAATTAACAACTCAACTTTATCATAAAATGTTTTCAAAATATATTTATCACACTACAGTGTTTCACATCTATGCTGATTAATTTAAGCACTTTTAGTAAAATTACCTAAATGAAACGAGAATATCTGCAGAAGAACTCAGGTAGTGGAGGCTACCCAACGAATAAGCACACTCAAGTGGCAATGGGCAGGACATATCTGTCGAAGAGACAAAGGTCGATGACGAAGAAAGTATTAGAATGGCACCTAAAGAACTAGCAAACGGAGCATTGGCTGAGGCCCTGCATGATGCACTGACAATATAAGGAGAATAGCGGGAGTAACCTGAATGCGGAAGGCAGAGGATCGAAGAGGATGGAAACTCATGCAGGAGGCTTAAGTTCAACAGTCGATGATGATAAAATTTATAAAATTAGCTAATTTTTTTTTTTATTTGTAATACATACGACTTGCTAATATAAAATCACATTTTGTTCTCACCTGTGGCCATACATTGTAAAGAATATCTCTTGTCTTACATAATCATCACATTATATATAAATGGGTGCTGTCATTTGTCACGAATAGAAAGAGTAACAATCTGTGATTTAAAAAAAACTGAGATGCTGACGATATGGTTCTATTCTCCCATTCTTTACTTTTCTCCACACTATTATGTGCACGCAATGGGACACCATCTTTAAATAACCACGAGATTTACTCTAGAGCAGGGGCTCTAAACAAAATGATAGCCAAAGGTGAATTTTAGAGCTAAAAAAATAGCTTAAAGGGAATGCTTTGTAAAAAAAGAACACTCGAATATGTAATAGTTCTAAATATAGTATTTTTTTATGTAAACACATACATGAGTATACCGACAGATGGTGATAGTGATGCTGAAGTCTCATCTGTAGAATTTTATGACGCTTACCATGGTGCACATGTCTATGCGCTGCATGTGGAGTGTTGATTCGCCAATGTCATAGACTACGACCCGAGATTCACGCATCATCCTTATTATTACAGGAATTTACTATGAATGGGTGGTCTTCGCGGGACGACTTTCGTCTACCAGCAATTTTGATTAATAGGCTATGCCTGGAATTTTACGGGTGATTGATCAAATTCACACCAACCGGGGGTATTTAAGAGCTCATAAATCGATTAAAAATGTTTGTCGTTTTGAAATGTTTGTTTTTAAACTTATAGAAATGATGTAAAAATTGGTCAATTTTTTTTTCTAAACCTAACCAACTGATCTTCAAGTGTGTACAATAGTTTATGTAGCAAGTAAAAACATAAATAAACATTAAATAATTTTAAATAAATAAAAATGTAATACCTCGTTTTAATATTGATCAGTCTGAGCACTGTTTCGCTTGATGGAAGACTGTAGTTTTGCGTTCTATGAAAGATTCTTCAGTTCCAATGTGCACAAACGTACTGACGTGTAAATGAATATTAAAACAAGGTATGAAAATCTCATATATTTAATATTGAAATGGAACTTAAAGTGAATGCTTAAATATCATTAATGATTTTGTATACTTCTATTTTATTTAAATAATAATTGTAAGTTTATAAGAGTATAATATATCACAGATAAAAAAGTCCACCTGCACTGAAGTATTAGATTACAATTTTGATAAAGTGCATTACTTTCAGTTGATGATTGTATCGCGTGACTTACCTTACCCTAGTATTAACAACGCACTAAAGTAATTATTGCATAAATTCTTTCTATTGAGTTAATGCAGTCTACAACTGATCTGCGAATCTCATTGCTAGATATGAATCTAATTACAAGTGTTAGTACAAGCCTGCATTTTCTTCTTTCATTTGTATAGTACCTCTGTGCATCTTCAAATTGCACGCAATTTTAACAAAGAATCGATGAAAATGCGTTCTAAAATATCGGATGCGTGATGGTTTTGACTTTGAAAAGAAAGAACCAAGTAAAAAGAGTACCGCTTTTCTAAGAATTCGTGATTAAGATTTAATATAATAAATTAAATTTGCGAAATGGGGGAAAATAATACATGAATTGAGGAATTATTCTAGTAATTATTAATGTATTTTTTAAATTTTGAATGACTCAAATATGTTATTTTACGAAAGGGGATTCAGTTTTTGATGACATTTATGATTTATGACAAAAGATGGCTTCTTAAGAGATTTATATTGATAAGTCGTGAGATTCGGATTAAGATTGTATTTGATCTCTAAACACTTATGACACAAAAACTAATATTATTTGATTGTAGATTTGGGACATACTTTTAAAGGTCTTCTGGTCACGGGCTCGTAAATATAAATTTGAAATGGATGGCTAAAATAAAGAACAGTCAGCCTCAATTATTAAGAAGTAGTGAGTGATAAGTGTTTGAGATAGTGATATAACTTTCTTTTTGATCTAATTATCTTTTCCTTTCACTAATAGATACACATACTTATGATTCTGCAACCCTTCACATCAGCCTGGCAATTGTGTATTTTCGTATCATTCAAAAATGTCAATAAACTAGTACTGACGTGTTACAGTGGTGTTCGCGGAATAATTTTCATCCATAATCAGCACCACAAAAAGGAATAATAAAAAAATTTACTTTCAAAAAGTGATGTGCATTTACTTTAATTTGATAATTGTGTGTTTAGGTGTGTGTATGCGTGTGTATGCGTGTGTATGCGTGTGTATGCGTGTGTATGTGTGTATGTGTGTATGTGTGAGTATGTATGTATGTATGTGTGTAGGTGTGTGTATGTGTGTGTATTTGATAACATGGATTAACATAATTGTAAAAATTCGCAACTCAATGTTCAATCTACTCGTATAAGTCTTACTAAAGAATGACACGTTTCTTTTGCAGCGAATCTTTGAACCACGACATAAAAAAATGATGTTATTAAAAGAAATCCTTGCCTGTCAGCACCTCACAAAAGGTCACGAATCACGATCTTCACTTTGGAAGAAATAAATCTTAAGAAAGAATGCTTCTTATAAGCACACATAGGAAAATGCAACCGCAAGGTGATGAATATGTGTGGTATCTAAGACGCTTCCCTTTTGAAGGATAGCAAAACGCTGCATGAAGAATGTTGATCATTCAAGTAAAGGTAGTTGTTACATTTCTGTAAATTAAGGTCTCCGATAGCGCCATGCGCGGTGGTATGCTTAACTAACACACCCGTTAGCGGAACCGTCAGCACGGCGCGCCTTAATGCACGACAAGCGACCCGAAATAAAGAGACGAAAGATCGTATATCGAGGTTTTCAGTAACAGTAAGCAAGGACTACATCATGCTGATGTTAAAGCTTTCAATATTTTGTAGTGAATTCCTTTATGTTAGTGGTTGAATATAAAGACTCAAATTAATCTGCCTACTTATTATTAATTTTTTCAATTATATATGTTTTCAGCAAAGCGACCTTCTTCACTATTTGAGATATGATCTCTGGATGCTTGTCGAATCGTATTTTGTGAACAGTAAGTGAATGTTCTGTAGTAGTCTAATAATCTTATCAGGATCTTAGATCTTAGTTCAATACTACGCAAGAAGAAGATAATTATCTTATTAAGCAAATGTTAAGCAAGATCTATTCAACGGTTGATGTTCATAAAATGTATTCATAAAATTATTAACCCAAAATAGTAACTAACAAATTAGCGGTAAAATAAAAGAAAATGTTATACAATATTTAAATTGTTGAAATACATAATTAAATTAAAATAATTTGATGTTTGATGTGAAACTTTCTTCATAATAAATGTTAATTCACAATCGACGAAATGTAAACAAACATCTGTATGCGAATGTACAAATATGTTATATTTTATAACTTATAAATGGCATTTTTTCTATTACGCATTGCAAAAATTCAATAGTTTTATTCAAATGTTTCTCAACTGACAAGTAATAAATACGATTGTTAAAACGTATTACTGTTGACATTAATAAGATTCAACAATTTTGACACTATTTAATTGCGCAATAGAAACCTACCAAAGTTCACCACATAAAAACCAAATGCTTAAAATATTATATCATTAGAGGTGTTCTTACTTTTGGTACAGCCACGTACCAACGATTGACAAAGTATATAAAAGTCATCTCTTTGTTTTTCAGATGGATCATTTTTGAAGAAATTCTATAATCAAATATAGTCAATTAAACAAATATTATTTATACGTAATCACAACATTCGCTTTATAGTTCGTTTCATATGAAATTGATAATTGTTTATCTAACGTGCTAAAAGTACGATTATACAAGAAAAAAACTTATGAAGAAGCACCTAAATTGAGATCAAATTGCAATCTTCAAGTCTAACTTCGCAGCCTTAGACTGAGGTCTATTTGAGATCTAATTGATGCACTTAGAATCACGGGAAATCCTTCAGCCACTCTCTAACAAGTAGTTTTTTGCATGCGTCCAGTAGTATCTGGGTCTCTATAAACAGGACGGGACAGGGAGGGTTTTCACCAAGCGAGAGTCTAGAATAAATAGTTATCAATGTGATATATAAATACATTAGCTACTTATTTAATGAATTATTTTTAACTTGTGTATTGACACAAAATACAAAATAAAAATTAAATGTTTGATATATTTTAACGGTTTTCTCAGTTATCAAGAAAACACTATATCCACTGTCTCCCAATATCAAGAATTTGGCAATTGAAAATAGCATCCGATTAACCTCTATTACTGAATTACCAAAGTTCAAACTAACAAGGTTCTACTGTGTTTATATGATAATTTTCTTTACAGGTCTAATTACCTTTGTTTAAGTTAAAGAACACTGTTTGCTTTCTAATAAGTATTTAATTTCAAATGCATCAATTAATGAACAAAGAATATTGAAGTTAGATCATTTTTAAACTGCTTATGAAAAGGTTAAATAAGATGTATGTACTTTACTTAATATAATTACTGAGTACTCTGTTCAATAATGTGTAATATCATGTGAACATAGGCACGCTTACGGTACAATAGGTATCTTTTGTGTTCATAATCGTCGTGATCAAATTCTGTATCATTTATTAGGCTAATGGAGCGTTAGCCGACAAAATGATGCATCACTTAATTTAAAGAGAAACTACTTTTTGTAAAGGCGGCATCTGCCTTTTGGTTGTATGAGTAATAGCAATCCATTTAATATCAACGTCTCAATGCATCGCATACCTCTCACGCATGTCTTCGTTATTTGACTTTCCATTTCTCCGTCACTCTCTTTAAATACTTCGAATGCCGTCCATAGACGATGCACATGAAAGAACATTTGCCGAATTTGAAAAACATATTATGTTTCTTTTCATTATGTAAAATAATTAACATAAAAGATTATTTGAATGTTTACAAAAACTCGATTCGAATTTCACGACGGGTTATTATTTTTCCCTTATATTCAGAATTAACAGGCATTTAACAAATGAATCTTCCCAGTATTAACTTATTGCGCAGAGACGTGAAATCTAACAGCAAGTCTTACCCATAAAATAAAGGTCACCCTACTTTGCCATGGAGAGTTCCATGCTCGGAGTGTTTCTAAAAAATATAATCTGAAACAAGGATATTAGATGAAGAATTAAAGTATTGGAGGTTTACCCAACGTATAGGCACACTTAAGTGGCAAAAGGTAGGGCATATCTGTCAAAGAGCTGTATGTGGTAGTCGGAGGATCGAAGAAAATGGAGACACATGTGAGAGACCTAGGACCTAGACACAGGTTGATGATGATGACGATTCAGAATTTCAGGTTAATCATCGCCTTGAAAGTAAAATTCAAACCCAATTTCTCACTACTCTGGAAGGCAGAAAGGAACTTTATATGGAATGTAGTCGGTGGAGCTTCGAGAAACAAAGCTGGCCATGGATGAGGCGAGGACCATATAGACTGACAGAAAATTATGGTGGCAGCTTGTGAAGACCGTATTCTCTAAGGAAACGGATATTGGATGGTGATGGAGCTTTTTGAACCCCTACCATATCCGAAAAGAAAGCCCTAACATTCTGGCTGTTGCTATTATATCAACTTTTTAATCTC
Organism: Glossosoma conforme; assembly: GCA_022606575.1. Lineage (NCBI taxonomy): Eukaryota > Metazoa > Arthropoda > Insecta > Trichoptera > Glossosomatidae > Glossosoma > Glossosoma conforme. Next base: position 2,319,295 of record JAGTXR010000082.1, on the reverse strand, counting down.
AAAGACCTTATTGTTAATTATAGTATATTATCTGTAATAGATCAGTAAAAATATTTTTTTTTTGCTTTTATTGCTATACCGGTTTACTAATATATACGCGGATACTTTTCCTGATTTGTAAAAGGCGCCTTTTATATTCAAATTACTTTTTTATGTATTTTTTATCTGTCTGTTTAATGTTGTTTATCTAATCCTGTTTTCTCTTAATTGCTATGCATTTTTATCAGATCTTGAATATTACATAATATGAAAAAAAAAATGGATTTATTTATGAATCCATCTTTTTTATTATTATTTATACTTTATTAATATGATCGTACATCGATCAAAAACATGTGGTTATTAATTACTTATTAATTGTCACCACTCACCAGTGTCTTGAATTACTAATTAGTTAGTACGAGTAGAATTATTATTTCCTTAATACGATCCGAAAAACAAATCACCCAAAATATGCCTCGGACACTACAACTATCCTGTCTTCGAGCACTTGGATTTTTTTCTTGAAGCTGACAGAACTAAGTAGCGGCTATTTATGGTACACATAAAACCATATGTTCTAGACACGGGTATGGGAGGAGAAAAAGTAATTATTTGGTGGTTTTAATTGCGTGCAGTAACTACCAGTACTTATACCTGTCATAATATATTATTTCTTAATAATCCTCAAAAATCACATCCTAGCCTACTCCTGATTTTCACCTGATATCGTCAGTCGATCAATCGAAAAGTTTACCAACATTCAGTCGTTCATATGTGAATCGAATGATAGAATTGATGAAAGTTGTGAAGTTAATATTCGTACAAGAATGTTACTCCACTTCTTGAGTTAACATTAATGTCGACAGTGAACCATTGCGCAGTAATAAGTAATATATTTCTAACGGTCAGCTACTTACGGTAACTATTAGATGGACCTCCATAATCATTAGTTCTTGTCAATATTTCTGCAATGCGAAGACCTCGCAAGCGTTATGAAATAATAAATATTTGAAAAATGTGAACATTTTTTCAAAATTACGTGAGATCACTGAGATCGTCTGGCAAATCGCTTGGTCTTTTATTATGTCACCATTCAAATGCACAATCGATTAGAAGATCTTTAAATTTAAGCAAGCTATCAAATCTCTGAAGAATGGTGAGCAGGAAAAAACATACACATTATTTTCAGGAATCAAATGTAAATACAGCACCAATAGATATTGATTGTTTAATTTCATTGTGGATTTTATGATTTTTTTATTTTTAAAATATGCTGATCGCTGTGATATTTTCTAAAATCATGAAAACATCACGCGGCATTCACGCATCGTCCATTTTACATGGGAAATGTTATAGGAAATATGGTGGTGTTCACGGTTCGATACAGCGTATGGATCACGTTCACTCCAACTGGGTGTATTTATAGAGATCATAAATTCATTTAATTATGCAATTATTTTAAGCTTTGTCGAAGATTAAACTTGTGACCTCTTGCATGGTAGCAAAAGCTTTAACGCCAAGGCATATTTATGGGCTAAATTCTATGTGCACTAAGCTATTAATAATAATATTCTTTAGTAATCAAAGACAAATAGTAATACGTGTACCAACACACGAATAAATCATTCAATCTCACGTAATTAGTCAAAAAGTGTAATAGATTTTTCGGAACATTTATAAATATACTTTTTTGTATATTTGCTTGGAAATATTTTATTCAAATAGTTGTGTTTGAGCGAATCAAACAAAAAGTGGTTTCAGCCAACATGTTTGACACACTATTGTATTAAGTGGGTAAATGTTTAAGCACATTTCCTTGTCTTTGTTTAGAAAGAGCATGTAGAGTGTTGTGTCATGTTTCATGTGATTTAGTAGACATTACGTTTTTTTCTCTTCTAAATTGAGATAACATACACATAGGTACTTACTACATAACTTATGTGCGTAACTCAATTTTATTTGACCGATATTGTGATTACACACTGGCTGTCTGCCTATTGTTCTTAACCTATCCGCATACTAACTTATTTTATGTAATCATAAAACGACGCTCAAAATTAAGCATCGTGGCACCAACAATCTCATTAAATTTTTTTGAGTCCCATCTTTAGCAGTATTTATTAAAAGGAGAGTAGAGAAAATACATTTTTCTTTTTTCACTTATAAAAATGGTTCCGCCGCATTTCGTTCATAACGATGTAGGGCGCACTGGACGTCTGGTGCACGGGACATTTGGCGCACGGAACAACTGGTGCACTAGATGTCTCGCTAACCTAACCTAACCTTAGTTATTTCGTTAACGAGAATTATGGATCTCTATACTCTGCGATCACTGGACAAATCCTTAGGTTAGGTTAGGTTAGGTTCAGTGCTCCCCACGTCGATAAGCTGCTGAACGAATTATTTGCGATAGATTGGTCGTGACAACAAGTAAAATGTGAATATTCAATATTCTATACGAAATAATTAAAAAAATACATCGGTTAAAGTAAATAGTAATTTAGTTCTTTTGTTTATACACAATGTATTTTTTTTTAATTCTGCAACTTTTTTAAGTGTATATAAAAGACAAATGTGTTTTAGATACATTTAAATTAAAAAAAGACTAAAAAGGATTAACTTATTGTTTGATACACATATGTATAATACTCTAAATAGGAGTAAGTTTATAGAACTCGACTAACAAGTCTTATTTTTTCTTAAAGGAATATTTTTTTATGTAATACAGCGTGCTTAACTCTACAATTAACTTAAATTGATACACAATTGCATTATAAAATGTAATAAGTTCAGTTTGGTATTTATAAATTATAATTAAAACTTCAAATATGTAATTATTATAAAATGCAACAATCAACGCCTCAGTGTGTTTGTAAATTTGTGTGAATAATTTAACTTTTGCTGTAAATTATTTCATAATTGGTACGAATTTAACACGCGTAATTGTATCACGTAAAAAATACCGTTTTGTTATTCTAGAATCTAGATTATTGAAAATCTATTTTAGATGGAATATTTAAGAGTCGTGAACTGTTACAATAGTAGCACCAAATTAGGTGTAATATACTCAGAGTTTGTCATGTATGAATATTTTTGTTCGAGTATTCGAATAGAAAACTAAATAACTATGTGTATTGGAATAATATTTGAATTAAATATGCGAACTCATTTGAACAATCTAACATTATGATGTAAGTTAAAACTTCTCCACCAAGCCTCACAGTAAATACACCTGAGATTAAATATTAAACATAATTTTCATCTTCATAATAATAAGTTTGTCCAATGAGTATTCCAACCAGTCAGTCGGACATGCCAGTGATTTGTTTGAAAAGATTTGTTATAAAAACAGGTTTTCGAATTGATTTAGTATCGGAGAGAGTGGAGCAAGGTCATACGATGAAGCGAGAAACAATCATCTTAACCAAAACATAACAATTCTTGAATTCTTTTGGATCTCCGATCTCTGGTTAAATCATAATGACACGACGAAACCCCTCCATTAAGATCATCAGGCTGTTAATATATTTATCAAAGTTTAATTACGAGTCACTCAGTTCTGCACAAATACATTTGGCGTATTGTTTTCAAAAATCTTGAAAATCAAAAAGTAACGAGAGCGCAGTACGCTGAAAAAGTACAGTTGCTTATGTTTTTTTTTGTAAACTAAATAGAACAAATTGCTGAGTATTTTCTTTCGCAAATACAGTGGCAGCTACTTTTTTGAACTCATGAAAATAGTTAGTCATTAGCAACAGAATCTACGCACAATTGCTGAATACCCATACACGTATATCAACCACAAAAGTAATGTTTTTAAATGTCACCTAAAAGGAATGAGATGGTCTTCTATTTAGTATCTGTATTTCTTCATTTATAAATACAATCTGGATATCTTAGAGTAATAGGTGAATATCTACTTGACTCGTCTCATTAACACACAAGTTACTCTTGATTGACGTCATGTTTTTTTTTTTTTTTATGTAATTGGTTTTGGTTTCAAAAAATGTAAAGTCAGTCTCTTGGGACAAATAGTAAGCGTTATAGAATCTTAAGACTAGATCTTTTCATCTTCAGTAAGCATTTTCTGTATGCATTGACATTAAAAACGATTTTGTGCAACTGATACGCCACGTACGGTATGACAACATTTACATTTATGGGAGGAACCAGGAGTTGTAGAATTTATCAATTTGTTTGCGTGAAACTTCACACATTTTCTAAAATTGCAGTTGCTTAAATAATTGTGCAATTTAATCCCATTATCAAACATATTTTCAAAATCGTTTGCTGCTTGCATTGTAAATTAGGATGAAAATTATACGGTCGGGAATATATATGATCGATACACAAAATGTACTCAGAGGAGCAAAAATTTTTTTCAAAATATTTTATTTATGTAACCCTTAAAAACATTACAATTGGTTATTTCGTTTTTAAAACATATATCAACTTCATAGCAAAACTAATTACAAAAAATATAAAAAAGTCCCAAATCTCGCTAAACAGAAGATTCGAAGAAATTACTTTGATAAATAAATTCGTGGAGCTCATGTTGAAATTAGGCTCCTCTCACGTGGAATATATCAATATTATAAATTGAATATATCAAGTTGTAGAGTTGAACTGGAAAATGCGAAACACGTGCAAGTGGAAGACCTACAATTTTTGACGAATATATGTATGTTTCAACTAAGGAGCAGACATTAGTATAATAATAAATATTTTATATATATTGTTACACATTAATATTATACATATTTTACTATAAGCAACCGCTTATGACTTTTTAAAATTAATATTTCGTCACCACAATTTAATTTGGGACATATATTACAATAAAATTCATATATCTATTATAGAGAGAATATATATGTTTAGAAAAGTGAAACTGGCATGTAATGAAAAAACATATACTTAATCTGCCATTTCTTTCAGCGCTCTCACTGTACTGAAAGGATCTCGAGAACAGCATCAATAATGTATTCGGCGGAGTTTTTGGAATCTAAAGCTTACTGATAAAAACAAAAATCATCGCCTTTAACAGAAAAGTGTGTCAGCAATTTGCGTCAATTGCATATGATTCAGCTAAGAAACGGATGTGAAAAATAAAATACTACTCGTAAATTGTAACACACAAAATAAAATGGTTGCAATTTCACTTGCGATATTAGAGAACAATGATGACATTTCGTTTTGAAACAGCGATGAGTTATGATGAAGTCGACAGTGAAAGCAATCACTTGGATATTTATGATATTGTTGCTTTTCTTTTCCTCGTGATTTTATCGCTTTTGAATGAGTAAGCATATTCAGAAATCCAATAAAAATATGACACAGATAAAAAACGGAAATCTTTATGCCATATTTACAATGTCTTGGTCATGAATCATTATTTCGACAAACCATCTTCTTTGTACACTTACATTGGCTATATTTTCAATTCTATATTCATTTAATTCCGAACATTACTCAACTCTTTTTCTTCTAGGGATGCTTTCTTTCCATTCGCTACAGTCCCGGAGGAAAATTGCTGCTCTCAAACATTCATTCCTTCTTCTTCGCGGTTTAATTCACAACCCTAGGATTCTTGAATGTTTTAACTTCTATGTTCCAGATAGGTACACCGTGCTCGTAGCCATCCATTGTTTTTGATCCCAGTCGATGCTTGTGGAGCTTCAAGCACTCAATTTGGTACAACGGCAATGTCGCTCCTAAATGGCCTACCAGCACACCTCGATCCTTTTCTTACATCCTTTTCCTCTTTTGTCGATGGTATTGTTCTACTTGATTTCTGTGATCTCTGACACGTGTCATCTTCTTATTCTTGTGTGTTATTTTTGTTTTTTATTATTTTCTCTATTTATTGTATATTTATGTATACTCTATGTTTCTAAATATTTGTAAAAAAAAATGCAATTTCGATTCTGTATATAAATAAATAAATAAATATTCGTTTCCTTATTTAAAAATGATAAGAGAAGACTAAACTTGCAGAAAATCATAAATGCCACTACTTACATGTAATAATACCACTTAGAGATATTATTGCATTAGAGTGCTGATCTGTCTGCTAATATTATTAGCCAATTATACACGTGCAATACATTATATGCAACGACAGTAATATTATCTGGAGGCTGCTAATTATTCGTTTATTTTAATCTATACATTATAGTAGTACGTTTTCAGTACGGGTGGTCTACTAATCGAATTTATTCAAAATACTGAAGGGATTCTTACAAATAAAAGTCTTGTAAAATTAACAGAAAATCTGTCATAAATTGAAATAATTTGTTAAAAACAGCATAAGTTACATAGATGCATGGATGTCTTGCATTGTTCTTTGTCTTATTAAGCAGTGGATAAGTAAACCGTAATTTTGTATAGATTATAAATAATTAGAATAAAATAAAATACCAAATCATACTTGATCGGTTGTCTCATTATTTTTGCGTCATTTAAATTTACAAACGAATTTATATGTTTAAGGCTTGTATGAGTAGAAACAGTTTTATATCTCATGTAATCAACGCAACTAAATAAAAACATATGGCGACAACAAATTAGAAAAGTAACCATAAATGCCTCACAGAACCGAGGCATTTTTCTCAAGCTGCATTGAAAAAGACCCTCTTTCTTTTAAAATGAAAAGACGTATTCTTATACTTCAAAGACATTGCTCTCAACAGATAGAACCTAGAATGTTTCATGAGACAATCATGTGTGTTAATATTTCAATATATTTTTTACTATATCCGCCTTATATTTGGGGCATATGAGCTCAGATTGTCTATGCCTTGTTTCATAACACTTGTATACTTGCAGGCTCATATGGGAGCATATATCAGGACAAGAGCCCGCGAACTTGCATAGACTGCAGCTGTAGTGCTAGAAAAGGATTAGAGGCCTGGATTTTTTTTAGTCCTTAGGAGGAGGCTCATTCTACCGGGGGAAGGATGCGCGATAAATGTTATATTTATGCCATTTTTATCATCGTATAACGATAGATGTCTCTATAGTATATATTCAGAGTATGTATATTGTTTTTTTTTTTTGTTAACCTATGATTCATTATATTCTGAATATATTGTAATAAATACACTTCATTTTATTATATTTAATTGTAATATTAAAAATTATAAGACAAAATTATTTAATACAATTTAATCAAAAACAATGCTTGACTAGATGCAATTATTTAGAAATCGATCAACTGTGTTGGCTTTGTGAATTTATGAAATTTCTACGATTCCAGAAAAATGTCGTAGAGAATCGTTAACGCGATCAGCAAACCAGTTGCTTGGCAGAAATGTAGATCATTTAATGTCCTGTTTCATTATAAACTATTGCAGATATCGCCTTTGCATATGAAAGTTACAGTATATAGCAACATCCGGAATGAAGAAAGTGGATGCAGAACTACATAAATTGAGATTTTCTATGAGATCACAATCGGCTGTTATAATCACATTAATTAATGAACACAAGATAACGCTATAAATAGAAGTGGAGGACTTCATATGCTACTTTCCTATAGACTTTTACCTAATGAAGAAATAACGATTTAAAAAACTTACAAGTAGTAATATTTTTGACATTGGATAGGTACAAACTATTAAACTATTAAAATACTATTAAATTTATATGCTATTTTACTATTAAAGATAGTATATTCAATGGTTATTGCGGTCCGTAAAAACGTAAATTAGTTAAACATTTGGAATAAATATGACATTAATAGATATTAGTTTTTTTGACGTTTTTCCAACGTTTTTTTCGTAAAAAAGTATGTTCTAAGTAAATTAAAATATATTGTATCAATAACAAAGTGAACTTTTTTTTATAGGTATATTTAAAAAAGTACTAATGGTATATATAAAAATTGCGTATATTATTTTTTCTAGTACTTTTCATAGTATTCGAAAATTTTCTTCTTCTTCGTAGTATCAATCCGGTGGATTGGTTTGCAGCAACAGAATCTTGCATCTCGATCTCCATTCCTCTCGGTCCTCCGCAACCCTTTTCAGCTCAGCATAAGCGCTACAATTCATGTCCTCGAATACTTGCTGTAAATACTCCCGTCTAGGGCGCCCTCTACAGTTTCTACCCTCAACCATCCCCTCCACAATATCGTGAAGAAGACCATCGTGGCGCATGATGTGACCAATCCATCGGGCTCGCCTCTCTGAGATGGTTCTTATTAGGTGCCTATCTTCCTTGATTATCCTGAGAACCTCATTGTTCGTGACGTGGTCTCTCCAGGAAATTCCGAGAATTCTTCTGTACGACCACATCTCAAAGGCCTCTAGTCTTTTTTTATCACTTTCAGATAAGCACCATGTCTCACAGCCGTACATTAAGATGCTCCAAACAAGTGTTTTGGCAAGTTGCTTGCGGAGCCCTAAAGTAATATTCTTTGACTCAAGAATTTTGGCTTTTTATTGAAAGCTAGCCTTGCTTGATGTATTCGACTGTTGACTTCTCTTTTTTGTTCTGGCATCCCAGGTAATCGTACTTCCAAGGTATACAAATTCTTTTGCATCTTTTAGGGGTACTCCTAGCATTGATATGTTAATTTTCTGCTGCTCATTGCGGCTTACTCTCATGACTTTGGTTTTTGTGCTGTTTATCTTCATATTGTAGTTGGAATAAAATATGTTTTCCATGGATGTCAGCGCTTCAGTGAGTTCATCTTCAGTTTCAGCAATCAGAGCAATGTCGTCAGCAAACCTTATCATATCAATCTTTTGGCCATGTATTTTAACCCCCTCTCTATGGCCCATTTTTTCCCTGATGTTATTAATTGCATTTTGTATGTATACGTTGAAGAGTACAGGCGACAGAGAGCATCCTTGTCTCACCCCTTGACGTATTTTTGATTCCTTTTGGACATTTCCAAGTGATATTATGGCAGCTTCTTCTTTGTAAAGTGAAAATATGAGTCTTCGTTCTTTGTATTTGACTCCAATTTCTTTCATAATATCGAAGAGCTTCTCCCAATCTACTTTATCAAATGCTTTTTCAATGTCCACGAAGGCAATATATGTATCTTGGTCTACTTTTATCCTCTTTTCCAAGATCATACGCAGGGATAAGATTGCTTCTCTGGTTCCCATTCTTTTTCTGAATCCAAATTGATCGCTAGTGAGACTATTTTCTATTTTTGGTTCAATTCTATGTAGGATTATGTTGGTCAGTATTTTGGATGCATGGGATAGAATACTGAGTGTTCGGTGTTGTTCACATTTTGTTGTTCCGGGCTTCTTTGGCAGAGTTACAATTAGACACTTTTTGAAGTCTTCTGGCGCTATTCCTGTATTATAAATCATCTGAGTCATTGTGAACAGAGCATCTAGAGTTCCGGTTCCTGCCGACTTTATTAGTTCAGCTGGTAGGTCATCAATCCCTGGTGTTTTTCCATCTTTGAGCTTTTTAATGCGAAGTCAAATTCCTCTCGGATAATTGGGTCTCCCAAATCATCGGCGTCCACATCAGTTTCGTTTTCTATCACACTCTCAAAGCTGGTATCATTACTTCCGTTGTATAGTGTTTCCAGGTACTGTTTCCATCTCTCCCCTATTTGTGTATCCTCAAACAGTATTTTCCCGTTCTCTGCTTCTATCGCTTTGCCTTTTCCAATTTTCATGCCAAAGAAATCCTTTACTGACGCATATGCAGTTTCAATATTTCCTTTTTCATGTTGTCATTGATTTCTTTGCATTTTCTCTGTAAGAATGCTTCCTTAGCGATTCGTGACTCTCTGTTTATTCTGTTTCTCAGTGCTCTATATTCACTCTGGGCCTTGTCATTGGGGTTATTTTTGAGTAGTCTCCTTTTTTTCTATCATGTTAACGATTTCCTCTGTTATCCATTCTTTCCTTGCCTTAGGCTTATCTTTGCCAATGACTTCTTCTGCTACATCTTTAATTTTTTTTATTTCCTCCCATATTTCATTAACATTTGTCAAATTTTTTGTGGTGCAATCTTGTGTTTTTTTCGTGTATTCTTCTTTGACATCTTTGTTTTTTAAAGCTTTAGTGTTCCATTTATAGTTACTTTTATATTTTATTTTTTTTAGTTTCAGAGAACTTTTAGCAATAACTATATTATGGTCACTGTCGATATCTGGGCTGGAGTAGCTTCTGCAATCTTTAATTTGATTCTTAAATCGCTCTCTTACAATTATATAGTCGATCTGAAGTCTGAGTCGGTCTCCTGGAGCCTTCCATGTGTATCTTTGCCTTGGATGGAAATTTTCTATAACACATAAAATATTCTAGAGTGCCTTATTTTTTGCGTTATTTAGATACTTATAATAGTAGTATATATAAATTAAAATGTGTTTTAATGATTATTAAATAAAACATATCAATAATGTCAAGTTATCTTGAAGTTACAATATGTATTCTTTCCGTAAAAAAACATATATTTTTTTAAATCACATGTAATACCATAAAATTTCTTAACGATAAAAATCTCTATATCTTCAGGTCTAATCCACATATTCTTTAATTACCATGCACTTCGATCTATGTAGGTAAATAGTTATATAATTAATACTTATCTTTAATGGCTCTTAAAGCAGAGCACATTATTTTAAAATAAAAGCAAAAGAACACATTACTACAGATTGTTTTTTTCACATTGCGTATGATTATTGCTGCCTAGTTATTATTTGCAATATAACCTTAAGATTAGCAATTATTGCTGTATTGCGAAAAACATCAACGCTCGGTCAAGCAAAAAACCTTATAAAATATCTGGTATACTGGGGCAGCGAAGCAATTTTCTATAATTAATTTTTAGACATGTAAATCATTTTTTGTCACAGAAAATTGAATAATGTATAAATAAAATGAAATCATAAAGGGTAATTTGAATTAGTCCGATAATCATATTAAATTCCTTTTCTAATCTTTCAAGTCTTTCCTAAAGCTCAATATGAATATTTTAAGCTTATGAAAATTTAATGAACTTTAAATGAATTTAGGATAGTAAATGTGCCAAATATTTATTTATTTACATCAATTTAATTACCCATGTAATTCAAAATATAATTCCAGGCATCCTACACCATTACGAATGTCTGGGACCACAACTTTATTTATTATAGTATTATTTATATATATACATATTTTAATGCGTTTATTAAATATTTTAAGAAATATTATCTTCATTCGGTACTATTCATCTAAAAAAAAGTAACAACCTGTTGTGAATGGATGAAATACAGGTGATGTACTAATTAAAAACAATTTAATTAATTTAAAGCACTCGATCATATAACCTTATGTTTATCATGATTAATGGATATCCAACACGAATTAAATACTTTGTATTGAAGTACGTGATAAAAAGCAAACAAATAAGTTGAAATGAATACAATTCAAGGTTGAATTGATCTGCAGTAATGGTTTCGTTTATTAAACTAGTTTTTATTCAATTATTATACTATTTGTATTATATGATATACATTAAATACTCGATACAGTAAATTTGTATTTTAAAAAGCATTTTTTTTTTAAATTTAGTTTTTCTATATTATATTTTGTTTTATTTTGAAGGTTTTAACAAGATATTTTAAACATTATTAATAGCTCATTCTACAGGTGGACAGTGACGACACAAAGCGGATATTGTTAGTTAAAAGAAAGTTTATCTTTAGTTCAAATAATAATATGACAACATTTGAATGTCATGATGACAGCTAGAACAGAATTGAATCTTAAAACATTATTATAAAAAAAATATATATGTCTTTTAGGGGACGACAAATTTAGAGCAAAGTTTTAGATACGATATTGTTTTGGGATACCGTGGTACAGTTTTTGGCATAAAAAAAAGTCTACGAGCATAATACGCTTAAGAATCATCGTCATATATTATAACTTGCTTAAAATTAAGTATAATCTCTGTTATTTATATATAATAATAGAATACAATGTTATTTTTCACCCTTTTTCTATTTACAAAATATATTTTTTGCGTAAAATATATTCAGAAAAAAACATAGATTTATAAATAAAAGATAAGGATATATAGTAGATATAAGTAGTTGTACGTCGAGATATTGGAGATTTTAAGATGAGTAAGTATATAGTATAATAGTAGTGTGTGTAAATGATAATGATGATAAAAATGAGTACATAATGAAATATAATACGATTAGAAGAAAACTGAAAAATACACATATTACAATATGTTAAATTCAGGATATTTTACAAAAGAACTTCAATTTATGTACACATAATTGTGTTTAAAATTAATAGGTGTTGTTAACTTATATATTTCTGAGGCAATTTAAAGAAGATGCCATGTATACTTTTATAACGTTATGTTTGACAATACTCGTTTTGTATGAGGCATTGAAATATTTTATTTAAATAAATTGACAAATAATAGCATCTTAATTAAATTATCTTTGAAATTATTGATTTAAATTGAAAATCTTAAGATAAAAGAAAAATATTTAGTATATAAGAATCATTATAAAAAGCACAGAAGTAAATACTTAATATATATATATATATTAACTATTATTTGAAAAGTAAGTAACTCACCGATTGATATAAACATCAATATTGACAATCCAGTCAAGTATTTGATAGCGGCACCCATCTTAGAAACTTTGCGTACACTTAAAAAAGAAGCCTTAAAAATTAATCGATCGAATTAAATTTAGAGTACAAAATATGCTACTGTAAGGACGACCATTTATTGAAATTTCATCGCGAATTCACACTTTCACAACCGCCGATCATGTTCTCGATTGGTCAAACATCACAGCTTTAATTTTTACAATTTAAAAATATATGGAAAATGTGACATCTACCATAAAAAAAAACGTAAATATTTAACACTAGTGATTTTTTTCTGTTTATGAATTTTGTATGAAATTGTTTCACGTTATCACTGGCGCGTAAATGTTCGATAGCAGTCTTGTTTATTTCAACAGCATGTCTTGCTTGCTAGAGGCCAACTTTCGTACTGAAGTATGGAGTGGCATGTTCATCAAGTTAAAGGCTATTCAGCGTACAAGTGCTATCGCGATGCTCAGTACATTATACAGGTTCACGAGGTAAGACGAGTCGCTCTTTGAACACGCTTGTTTGATACTCTTCTTTATTGAAGACACGTTAGTGATACAGAGATTACAGTTGTTTACAACTATATCGTTAGTAAAAAAGCCATAACTTGTAAAATAAATGTAAGCATCGCGATTGGTTATTATACATAAAATTGTAAATGAGTACTTCATAAAGAAAGTGAAGAGAGAAAAAGAAAATACAGTATTTAATATTTAAAACTTTCGATAAAAATATGTTTTCAACATTGATAGTCCTTACTTTGATAATATTTTTTTAAATTAAATGACAATGCATACATCTTTATTGTTTTAACGTGAATAAATTTGATTATTGGTTTCTGGTTTTATGATTATTATAAATAATCAGAATAATAATGAATTTGAAATTACAATTATAATCCACAATAAAATTATTCATCTTCACCTATGATTCTGAAATGCGGTGTCTTACATTAAAAAAAATATATCATCATCATCATCTGCCAATGTACTTAGTTCATCTGCCACTGTTGAACAGTAGGCTTCCCTTAACAGTCTCCATCTTGTATCCTCCGCCTTCCGCATTCAGACTACAACCGATATTTTTCTGATGTCATCAGTCCATCTTGCAAGGGGTTATCCAACGCTTCGTTAACTAGTTCTTGGAGAAGCTGGCAAAGAAGCAAGCAGGGAATTAACTGGCAAAAAATATTTATAATTTAATAATGATAAAAAATATGATATACATACTCGTAATTAAAATTATAAATGAAACTTTAGTCCTTTTGTATTTAATTATTCATTGGTTAAATTGGAAGCGTTTAGTTTGAGATCTGTTTCTAAATTTAAATAAATTTTATCACGTAGCGTAATTAATTACACATATTCAATACGAAACATAAACATCTCGATAAAAAATATCTTAATTAATCTGGGATGAATCTTAAATTTAATAAAGTTTTGGTTTACACTTGCAGGCTGAATGAAGTATATCGCGAGAAGTAGGTTTCGTTTGTCCGGCGCGTTGATATCACCCGTGCATTTTATTACTCGATCGCCGCAACGGTCAAGCTACCGGCGGGCGGACCTTTTCGGTCTACATACTCCTCCAGCCAAGTCCAAGCCAATCCTTATCCTCGCCTAATAACTCCATTATCCATCAATAACTCAGAGAAGCTTAAATACTTTGAATTGATCTTGTTCAAAAAAGGGCTTCCGTCTCAAAAAAAACATTGTAAAAAAAAACTTAATTTAGTATGTAGCAACACTATGCTGACATGTGGCCAACCACGAGGATGCGCGAATATCAAAAGGATGTAGCGCCAAGATTCTTCAGCGATTCGTAGGGCCTTTTGGTGTTGAGGAATATAGCGTGTCCTGGTGTGCCAAGTTCTGGAGATTGACTGTACTGTTGGCAGCTTGTATTGGCGCGCATCTTTGTGGTTGGTCGCATGTCATCATTCAAGGACTAAGTGCCGAAAAATAAGGTTCTAGAAGGGTGGATATTCCAATGAGAGTATTACGTAAAATTAAATAAATGAACACTTGAAATATTTTAAAGTACATAACAACTAAATATACATGTGCACATAAAAATTACATATCCTTTTCGCGCGCCATATGTCAAGCCCATTGCCCATCGGAGGACTAAAACCCACTGTATGTACGCTCCTGCATGTGATATAGTTTTCGACGCATATTTTCAGAGTGCTCGTATCTAATGACATATTATTATTGTGACGTGAAATCAATTGGAACATTTCGAGCACGACGAAAATTGTTATAATTAAAACAAAACCGACCGTACGTAGATACGTAGAAAGAATTTCTATTCAGACGCATTAAAACTCAAATATTTACGTCGTAGTATTTTTGTACCTGTTGAACTTGACATGCGTTGCATTGCATTCTGTTTATTGAAGGAGATTTGCATACTTTTATGCTGCTTGTATGCACTGCAATGCCTCATTCCTGTTTTCCCGAAACTCCGAAAAATTCCCTATTTTTTTCTCAGCTCTTTTTCACAGATAGCTTTACGGACATGCACGCAATAGGAAGTTTTATCACAATCAGATGAACGGTATGGCAGCCCATACAATTCCAAAAAATAAACACAAAATAAATATATATATAAATAAATACAAAAAATAAATACTCTCCGGTGGGTATAGCTCAATGGTCAAAGCGTTTGCTTGGTAAGCCCAAAGATCGTGGGTTCGATCCCCGACGGAGATTAAAAAAAAGGATTTTTAATCGATTTCTAAGCTCTAAAATACCCCCGGGTGGTGCGAATTTTATCCCTCACCCATAAAATGCCAGTCAAAGCCTAGTAATTAAAATTGGTGGTAAACGAAAGTCGTCCCGTGAAGACCACCCATTCATAGTAAATTTCTGTAATCTCGGGCTGTAGTCTATGACGTTGGCGGATCAACACTCCACATGCAGCGCTTACTAGCTACGTATATAGTTCATCTGATTTATATTATATTAAGATTGACAAGAAGTGCATTAAATTACAATTAATTAATAGACTATTGTCATTTAAGAAGAATTAGCCAAATCACAATATTTATATCAGTTAGCACCGCATCCCAAAACTTTGCTAAGCACAATCGATGTAGAGATGTTGGTAGTCTTCTAGATGGAGTAAGAAAAAGCAGTTTTTGTTATTGAACCAAAACATAATTCACAATGTTTTGACCAATAACACAATCCTTATTAGAATAACGTAGATATTGTCTAAAATTGTATAACATTCATTCGATTATGATGACCTTCTTTCGCTTTAAATTTGAGCCCACAGTCTATGCCAAATAAGTGCTTACAGTCTTCCTAAAGTTTGTTTTTTCTCTAACGTAAAGAAATCAATTTCTAGGTCGGCATTCGAACATGTGACCTCCGTGTCAGTAAACCATTGCATTCGCTAGCCATTACAATACCGGTTTAAAAAATTAAAAAAACAACAAACGCATCAGGAGTATTTCAGCGTATTTATCTTCTCCTCGACGTGAAAAAAACTTGAACGTTTACTGAAATAAAATAACTATTGATCGAGTGGTCTTCGCACTTAACAGGACACCACTTCAGAACCGTTACTTGCGGCTCACGATGGACCGTGAAACAGGGTCAGACCAGGGATTATTATTATGCACTCTCTTAATTAGGCATCAGGGTTTATACATTCAAAGTAACGTTTTTTGTTGCATAAACTTATATATGGACACCGAATTATATGAAAAAAAAGTATGTGTGATTAATTTAAAAAAAAATAATCACACACATAAGGATGCTTCATGGTCTCTTATACGCCTAACAGCTAAACTCTGCGTGTGAAAAAAATGATCATTGACTGTGTTAGTGTGGGTATTTAGTATATTTTAAGTGTTTATTAATCTGCTTCTGAAAGCAGTTCAAAAGTATGTGGATTTTTTTTACGTTAAATGAGAAGCTGGAAAAGCTGCCGATATACTTACAGAGTCAATAATTTAAAGTTTAAAGTTTAAAGACCTCATGTATATGTTTACATACTCGTAAATAAAAATACCTTTTATTAAAATAATAAATTATTACATTTAATGAATATGATTAAATTGAATGCTCACTTATTCCACTAAAACTAGAACTTTATCTTATTATATATTTAATTTTGTGCTAATTCACTTTTCAACTTACGTTACTTTATGAATATTTCAAGCGTCTTTGAAAGCAGTTTTAAAGAAAAGTTCACTAAATTTTAAATTAATTCAAAATAAATAATCTATTCCAACGAATCATATCAAATTATTTAATGTGTATTTAATTGCAAATATTGATTCAACTCCATAAATTACTAGTGATATTATTGTAAAATATTTATCGTTTGATGGTTTTGTAAATCTAATTATACTCGTATATTAAACCTGTTGGTTGTAAAGACTGACCCTGAATGGAATGAATCAAATGAAGGTAACCGGATGACGAGTGGGAAAAAAGCCTTTCTCGAGCGTCATCAGTGGACGTGTCAGCTGTGATTCAACGCAGAACACGACATTCCGGCAAAAAATCAATCAAATTTTAATAAGCCACGTATTCATAAGCCTAATGACCACCTGTCATAATTTTGTTTACGTACGTTAGAATAAATTAAAATTATATCAAAATTAAAGGAAAGCTCTGTGATAACTTCAGTTCCTTATTATACTCGCATACTAGTCAAAGCTTACACGAATGGACTTAATACAAGGCATGATTGATACTTTTTTTATGGAGAAAAATATCACCAGTCTCTGAATTTAAGATAAGTGTTATTCGATGAATACAGAACACCTGCATAACTATTCACTTCCTTGAATCATCTGCCTTCCATATCCAATTTCTTGTTATTATATGCAAGGTGTCATACAAACATCGAGATACTAAATGTATTGACCGTTGTTTCTTTGGTTTTTTCAATGTACCCTAAAAAAATGTAATTTGAGCATGTGCTTTTTTTTCGTTTCAGAAGCTTTATCTATCAATTTGGAATGAATTATTTTATTATACTTTCAAATGTTGGAATGACACTTCAATCAAATACAATTTTGTCACAGACTATTAGGAATTCTAGTTAAAAATGCGTAAATTGTGTACTTATATGTGATGATTTGCGGTTTATTCGTTATTTAGATACTCGCAAATGAAAGTATGAAGTTATTACTACGATTAGTTAAAAAATAAACATCAAGAAAACCACAAACTAAACATGTCTTTATATGTGATTATAATAATTACTTTTCATAATATTTGCAATGTTTAGCTAATTGATTGAATTACGTAGAAAATTGATGACACTACTATCGGCAGGTACTTTTCATCATCATCAACCTGTATCCGTCCACTTTTGAACGTAAGCCTCCCGCATCCTCTTCGATCCCCCGCCTTCCGCATCCAGGTCACTCCCGCTATTCTTCTTATGTCGTCAGTCCATCATGTAGGGAGTCGGCCGATGCTTCGTTTGCCAGTTCTTGGGCGCCATTTCAATACTTTTCTTCCCCATCGACCGTCGTCTCTTCGACAGATATGTCCTGCCCATTGCCACTTGAGTGTGCCTATTCGTCGGGTAGTATACACCACTTGGGTTCTTCTACGTATTTCCTCGTTTTGGATTCTATCTTTTAGCGACACTCCGAGCATGGATCTCACCATAGCACGCTGGGTGACCTTTATTTTATGGGTGAGACTTGCTGTTAGATTCCACGTCTCTGCGCCATAATATTAATACTTAATAATGTTTAAACGCCTTAGTTTTAAGACATTGCGTAATTTTCGCTGTAAAAATATACTTTGGTTTTCCAAATGCTCGGCTAATTAATTGAATTACGTAGACAATTGATGGAACTACCAACGGTAGGTACTGATATCAGTTTGAATTCAGTATTAACTTACTATAAGTAGGTACGTATTATATGATACCGACAAGAAATTATAGTATGTCAATAACAGTCAATTCTTGGATTACGAACTAAGTTTAATAAGCATTTTAATAATTTAATTTTTCCGTTTATCATAAAACCAATAGTAATGATCATTTAACATAGTTACTACCTACATTAATAAATACAACATTATGTGCATTAAACGTGTTTACAGCCAGTACCTTTTGTAACAGTTCTCTAGTGACTAATCGACCTGTAGAATAAAATCTACGTACCTGGTTACTCGTATATTAGTAAGGTAGTCTTATTTTGTATAAACAGTTTACTGCAGCAATCGGAATGGTGGTAAATACCGCAAGAAACTGACAATTCAAAATGACACAAACTTCTTCAACTTTTCAATGAATTTTATTAGAATTATAAAACCCCTACCACAATACAGCCAATAAGGAACTTTGATATATTATATGCTTTCAGATTTTTCACCTAATCCCAAGTAAGATCTGCATTAAAAAATATTATTAATATAAGGTTAGAGACCCGTATTTTTATGATTTTGCAATATATGCGAAATGGATGCTAAAATTCGGAATAGATCCTAATAAATGCGAATTTCATAAAATATGAAAATATTAAAGATGCTAAAATAATCATTATTTGCGAAATATTATAATTTTTTAAATATATTTTAAATTGATAATAAACAGACAACTTCATTACACCCGATTATCGCTGGTTTTTCCTGAATTTTTCTGTAAATGAACATAGTTGCTGTATATTTGTAAGTATTATAAATAAATTAATTGTTTAAATGTATTGTAATTATTAATTATTTGTATCTTATAAAAATAGATGGTAAATATATGCTAAATAGATGCTAAAATCAGCGTTCAAATGCTCCAAAGTCCTAAAATCCAATCCACGAAATGCTCTAAAATACTAAAAATGAAAAAAATAGATGCTAAAATACGGGTCTTTATATATGGTGTAAAACATATTATTTCCTCATGGTTTAAACACCGATTTTTTTTTAGTAACATTAGTCAAGAAGATGGCTATTAAAAATTGACGAAAATTGAATATCATCATCCACAGTTTCAAAGACTACAATGGAGGTATGCTGTGTTATATTATACATATCTGATATGAATTTTGTTAAGTACCCCCTCTCTAAATAAATGAATTTATTTTATGTGTATTTAAGATCAATGTTGTATTTAAAAATTAATAATACTGGTACATTGTAGACATATTATTATATTTCTTATTAAAAGAAGATCTAAAATATAAAAAATACGATATGGATAAATGCTCATATTTCTTTACAATTTCTAGTACATTCTGAGACCTGCCCCAGTCAATTTGGTTTCAGTACTTTGCTTAGTGAATTAGTGACAAGTTTAAATCAAGAGAGAATTCCTTCACGCAAAATGCCTATAGTCAACTGGAAAAATAAAAATCTTTTAAGGAAAACCCAATAAACTGACAACCATGTATATGTGTAATACTCTTAAAGTATTACAACATATACATATACGGTCGATAGCATATTTTCATTTAAGTAAACAAATCATAAAACTATGAACTGAATATTTGGCGTTAATCTACATTACAAAAATCTTTCTTCATTGACAATGACTAAAAATGTAAAAGTCTATGAATTTTAAAGACTGATATGAATTTCCTGGAGAGACCACGTCACGAACAATGAGGTTCTCGGCATAATCAACGAAGATAGGCACCTAGTAAGAACCATCTCAGAGAGGCGAGCCCGATGGTGTTCTTCAGTCATTTCATTCTTCAGTCAGATCATGCGCCACGATGGTGTTCTTCACGACAGTGTGGAAGGAATGGTTGAGGGTAGAAACTGCAGAGGGAGTATTTGCAGCAAGTGTTCGAAGACATGAGTTGTAGCTATTATGCTGAGCTAGAAAGGGTTGCAGAGGATTGAAAAGAGTGTAGGTCAAGATGCAAAATTGTGTTGCTGCAAACCAATCCACCGGATTGATACTACGAAGAAGAAGTCTCTTAAATTATTAAAACATATGACATATTTTAATCTAAGTAAACAAATTATAAAACTATGTACTGCATATTCGGTGTTAATCTACATTACAAAAATCCTTCTTCATCGACAATGGCTAAAAGTATAAAAGTCTATTCATTTTCAAGACTGATAGATTGTTTAATACTTAAAAAAATGCTTGGAAAAGACAACTTAACATGATTTTTTGTACACCCTAATTACGCCACTGCTAAGATTTTAATGCATAAGCCGTGCTGTCTTGCATTAATTAGTTGCATCTTTGTGCTATACCATATTACAGATTGAATTGAACGCTCTTTGATGTTTTACAATTTTTTGTCATAATAGTTGAGGTCAAGTCATTAAATATTCATAAATATATTTTTTATCGATTTTATTCATTACAAGGTTTCATTATTTCAACACGATAAAATATTAATGATTACATTGTTGTAATCAAGTAGTAATTGATCAAATAATCTCATTGTCTTAACCTTACGGCTTACCTTTAATAATACTTGACTTATACATTTTTACAACGTAGCTTTGCTGTATTTTTTAAAAATATTTTCATTTTAATCCATCCGTTTCAGTTTACTCGTTTCTTAGGTAAATTAAGGTTAGTTAAAAAAGTCACATTTTACATCTTTTAAATAAAATTATTACCGAAAAAAAAACCGCTTACACCCTCTGGTAGTTGCTACTTAGTTCTGACGGTCCCTTTGCTGTTAAACTTCATCAGGGAAATCGGCAGGGCTACAAGAGCGGTTAACGTTCTTCAACTATTTCTCAGACGCATATTCTAACCTTGTGTGTAACTTGCAGGGTACAATTCGCAACTTGTATTTTTTCTACATTTTTTTAAGGGAACAAAAATGAATAAAAAAAAATAAACAAAACCCTCTGGTAGTATTTTTCTGTAGAGATGTGCTCAGTACCGACTTTAGACCCTGCGGAGCCCTGGGATTTTTTTTATCTAGCACCCCATACTGTTTATATTTAAGAATATATAAGTAAGATTGGCTGCTCTCGGCGCCCCTAGTTTCTTCAGCGCCCTGGGGCACCGACCTACTGCGCCACCCCCTTAAACCGGCACTGGATGTGCTTACATAAAAAATGTATTGGGATCGCAAATGTACAAAGTATTCAATACATGACCTACAAAATTTCAATATAATTATCTATCGTATTTATTTAACTCTAAGCGCATATAAGTATTATTAAGGTCAATCACAAAAAATGTTTACCCAAAAAGTGCATCTTGTTAAAAACGTAGCGTCATCGATTACCAAAGTTATTGATTAATGACTTTAAATTATTTCGATGCAATAAATGATTATTTCAATGAATATTTTATTTCTTTTATTTTTCTTATTAAATAAGGTGTTTCGGCATACTTTGTTTTTCTCTTAAATTTTGTAAAAAATATGAATATATTAATATGAGATGCGGTAAATACATTCATCTCACCTACAAAATTTCGTTAACAACTCTTCGGTGACAATTACCGTTTATATTTACTTATCTCTTACACTTTTCTTTATAGATAATATCTGTTTAACATTTGTTTTGAATATGCGACCATTTAAACCATAAATACAGAAATTTTTAACATAACCCTGCATCAGTGCTTGTTTTTCCGGAACCGAGGTCGCGGTCCCGAAATTACAGCATCAGCTTATATGGTGATACCGGAAAACCAAGGATCCGGCACTGAAGATAAATCCAAAGACCGGAGTTGAATTGATACTAATTTATTTGAGACGACACCCCTTTTTATACCCTATTTTACAACATGAGTAATCATTTATAAAAGTAACATTATTACATTGAATGTCATACACCGCACATTCCTCGATACCGTTTTTGGACCTTGATCCCTTCAATCCACATAGAGTGGCAGTTAATTGGGATGGCGAATGCTCCGTATCGATGCGTAAGCATTCTTTATTAATATTAATAATACAAAGAATTTCATACATCGCAAATTCCACGATACTTGTTGTTTTGGACCTTGATACCCCTCAATTTACATAGAAGGGTAAAAATGCCCTGTGTCGTACCTCATTGAATGAAGCTAAGATAAAGAGTTTGATTATAACAATTACTTTAAAGGCAGACAGTTATGTTCAAAATAACGTTTTGAACATTTCGTTTCAACAGCTTTTTTAGAGACCGAAATAAGCAAATATTAACAAATGCACATTTTCAAATGTAAAATTGTTTCTCAATATTTAACATATACATGTTACGATTGTCTTAAAATTTAACGTTTTTCAAGTACACAAATTCGCATTATCTTTACAGTCGTTGTATGAATACATGTATACTCTTATTTATTGCTAATATACCTCTATAAAAACTATTTTAAAAGTTATCTATTAACAGTCCTTAAAAAAATAATTAAGCTTAATTGGTCGAATACCATGTATAATGTATTATATATAACATGAACATATGGATAATTATTTTGCCCCGGATTCCGCATACTCGAAGTGGATATTCTTGTTTTTAGCGAAAGCCGTGAAAAATAAATGGATAAAAAAAAACTCTCACGAGCTTTCGGAAATTGATCTGGTTTAAGAAGTTCAAGTTTTTGGGTGAACTTGGCGAAACCAGAAAATCTCTTGAAACCACAGCTTCCAAAATAGTATAAATATAATCGTATTTAAATATTAAATAATCTACTCTAGTGAAGGCAGATTTATTCGTTTATTGATTTTTTTAATCTACTTTTGTTTTGTGTGACTAAAGAAAATTTTGAAAAAGAAAGTACTTTTTTACAAATAAGCTAGAGTTTGTTTCGGAATAATAAGACGTACGGTTTTCGAAATGTATTTGAAGTTTCGTACAATTTTTCAACTAATCGTCACCGTCTTCTTTAAGTACGCGTATCTCATCAACTGTCTATTTTGTTGCTATCGACTATTTTCTTGTTGAAAGCTGTATTTCTTCTTTATATTTTATGTATTTGATTTTGTTGAAAATGTTTTTTTTAATTGTTCATAATATGTACTCCAAGTACCTAAAATATACTTGAGACAGAGAGAGATTATATTAATAAATTACTAAACATACGTATAATAGATTGACTTACACGAAAAAGTGTCAAGAAAACCGTCGATTACTAGAGAAGCTACCGTATTTTGTAGTGGACATATGCTATGGCTAGAGAGTGAATATAACAGTAAAAAAGACTAATCCAAATACATGTTGTGGTACTATTAAGGTACCTATTTACATATAAGAGGTGTACTAACCGAACTGAATAAGCTGAATGAATAAAAGGTATAATCTAACTAAATATCATTTTAGATAGTAAGCAACTCATGCATGCAGTATGCAATGCAGTGAAAGCTATTGTATTTATCGTTATTGTCGAGGAATAAGCACATTGTAATGCCAAATGAAAGTAAATTATTACCTTGCATTTATATATAGATCACGCGGAATAAATCTTATCAGAAAGTAAAGATAAAAATGAAATAAATAATAAAGTTATTACTGAATAAACCAATTATATTTTGCATTTCAAGAATAGCACCATTCACCGATTTTGTTAATGTATTTTTCTAATATACTCGTATGTATAATCACTTAACTCCCTTTCTCATTAATCTCACCGAAATTTACAAAAATACGTTGGTTATCATTAAGTATTGAGTAATTAGATATAATTTTATAATTAGTAATGAAGGTCCATGTTAAAACAAGTTTAAACAGACTCGGAAAATATTGACAGTTATTTGAAAAAAAGTTCTTTCAAAGTATTGATAATATATTTCAAAGTCTTTCTTTCGAATATTCCTTGATAAAATATTACAATTCGAAATTTCTTACACCCCAAAAAGTTGCAAGCCTGCAGCCAGCAACTGCTCCACTTTATATAACGATTTTATTTGCTTTTAATGGTGAGTGAATGTTAACCTCCTTAAAAGACGTCCCAGATTCATATTCACGATGCGGTTTTGCAGTTATTTCAACTGGGTACTTAGATATCTAGTAATCCTTAAAGGAGGTTATCTACAAATATTTACGATAATCGATATTGCAATATGTTAACTTATTTTTATGTGCGTGTAACAGGATATCGTTGCGTGTTTATGTTAAGAATTTAAAATCAATGGAAAAAAAACTAGGCCAAAATCAATATTCAGTTTAAATTAATCCATGATACAAGAATATTTATGTTTACGTATAACTAATATCGAGGAGGATCGAAGAGGATGGAGACTCATGCGGGAGGCCTACGTTCAACAGTGGACGGACACAGGCTGATGATGATAACTAATAGGTATTAAGTTTTAGGTATAAATTTAGGTATAAGTTAGGGTATATTTGAATATAGAATATTCTTCTTCGTAGTATCAATCCGGTGGATTGGTTTGTAGCAACAGAATCTTGCATCTCGATCTCCAAGCAATCATTTTTTTGCTGATACATGGGATGTCTTTTAGACCTTTAATGTGGTATTTTCCCCTTTATTTCCACATCCTAATGCCGTTGACCATAAAGGTTCATCCGCCTTAGGAGAGCATTTACTCCCTCCAGGACAATAGATTGCCCTAAAAGAATATTAAGAGACTGTTATTGTATTTTGAATCTCGACTTGTGTAAAAAATAATTGTCATTTGTGAGACATTCATTGGAGGAAGATCTTTTGCCATTTGGAACATACGGAGATATGAGGTGCGATGAATGAAATTCTGAAGAATTTGATTGATTTAAGTTTTTTTTATATTAGTATTTTTTCTTAGGTTTCTTGTAAGTACTGTAAGTACACTTGTAAACTGTGAACAGTTTTGGAGGATAAATATATCAAACGAACTGTCTGCTTTGATGTCTCTTGATCAACCTGTGTGTTGTATTCACACGAATATCGATACAGTATAACATTATATTGTCACCAAATCATTTTTTCATTTTAAGTCATCTATATACTAACAGCTCCGCCGAATTTATACTATTCTTTGTTCCCGACAGCCTTGAGGGGGCTTTAGGAGAAGACAGAAGGAGTATACCCGATTATTTAGGCATTTGCTTATCAGATTTTCCGAATGATTAACCCGACGCTCTCAAGACTTATAAACCACCAAATATACGGCTCAACCTAAGGTGTAATAGTCCCATCCAAATTTAGAATGTGTCCAACTTTGTTTAATTTCGGTGATTGAACGTTAACTATAGTATCACAAAGCTATAATCATACTGAACATAACTTACAATAGTCAAACTCATCCTTCTCATGCTGGAAACCATTAAGCAGTTGATATAGTGCACTCTATGACGCTCAGCCAGGGAGGCTGGACGCTGCATGCGGGAAACGTGTGTTGTGTTCGTGTTTGATTTGATGCCAATTCATTCCATACGCTCACTATATAAACGTAAGATTTGAAAATCCTCTTTAACCCTTTCGTTACGGCTCGGTGGATTCAAATTACACTGTCAATATGGCGTGAATTTTTCAAACCATTTTTTTTGCCTAAAACTAGTATTTGAAGCATAAATGTATTTATCTGACCTATTGTCATATATGACATTGGTTTTTGTATCCTTTAGCTATCAGATAATGCATAAAAAACTATTATATTTAACAAACGTTCATTATATAAATCCATACATGTGGTGGCATTGACACATGTGGTTTACAGAAAAATCGCTTCTGTGACGAAACCTAACGATATTTATTTACATGCTTTACATATTCCTGTAAATAATACATGTAGGTTGATAAAGGGAATGACTGCAGTCCCAAGTTCCTACCGTAGATGTCACAATGAGTACTGAAAGTAGCAAAACGATATATCACGGCTATCGATGTCAACGGTAGGGGAATCTTAGACAGCATATATCTGTATTTCCTCCATTATATACAATTGTCATTACTCTAACCATAGACAATCACCGGATTTAATGCCAAGGATTTCATGAAAATACATATGTGGTTTATAACCTCCTGCATAGGACTATCACATCGTATTTTTTTAAAGTTTCTTCACTGATTGTTGAAAGTTATTATACAAATAGGTTTAATAACTCACCTTATTGTTCCTTATGAACAATCAACAACGAATAACCACAAAATCAAAGCAATGAATCACACAATTATTGATTATTAAGAGGATGCTTTGTATTTAGTATTTATTGATGGTTAAAATAAAACAATGTCTCAGGAAACTTTCAACTTTTATTCGGAAAACAAAATCCTACAATCGCACCATAATTCACAATACAAAACTACATTATTCATGTATAATTCAATGAAGAATAACTTTAACATTATATAATCACTTCTCTATATAATAGTATATAATATAGATGAACATAGATCTACTTACAATACTGGAATTAAGTTTAAAATAAATATTTTCGTAGAATATGAGGATGAACTTAAGAGAGAGACTTTAGGATCGAAAATTCATGAAAACAGCTTTTATGAATAGACAATTGTCATATTAAAATTAAACAAACATTACTAATGACAGATGATTATTATATTCAGGCAAATCTAATTAAATGCAGCAGTAATTTAAATACATTGAACAGGTTACAACACCTGTATTTTAAATATCATTAAAAATATAACAGAATAAAGAAATAAACACATTTTAAGAATTGTAATAAATTTTAGAAGAAACGCTCTTCTTAACAACATTTACATTGTTAACTGATAAACTCATATAAATAAACTAAATAAACGATTCTTAATGGTTTATTGTAATATAATGCCTTTTATGTAATATGAATTTATTGTTATAATAAAAAAAAAGAATTTGAAAGTATTAAATAAAATTATATTCAGTCAGTTGTTATATTACATTTACAGGATAAGTGAAACAGTATGTATTATATATTTAACCTTTCCGGGAGTATGGCCGTATATGCGCGCCCGCGTGATTTTTCTTTGAAGGAGTATGGGCGCACGTATGAGTTTAGTGCATTTATACGGGTGACTGGTGTGTTTATGCTTCAATTATGAGTTATAATACGATCTGTGGACAATATAGAGTATTATTTTACCATTTCAAAACAGATTCCATATTTAAAAACCGCGAAAATCCACTTTATCGAATGTCACGTGATATTAACCCTCGCCTTACTATGTTAAAAACTTCCGCGATTTCCGATGGTGTGTACTCGTTACACATTCTGATTTAAAGTGAATAAAATGAGTAGAAATTCGAAAAAATGAAAATATTCAAAGTATCGCTTAATTTTATAATAGTTGATGTCAATAAGCAGTAATAATTGACATTTAATAGCTAAAAACATCAGACGATGACCTCAAACGGCCAGACGCACCTTGGCGAGTGAACTTCCGAGAGCTACTAACACTACTTAGGCTGTCGACATATCGATAAGCCGACGCGCATCGAAATCATTTCGAACTAGCCGACCAACTGAGGTTTCCCGTCTCGCTCACTCATATTAGTACGTCAGCGAGAGTGAGGAGTATAGATGCCGACGCATCTGGGTATTTTTTAATTTTATTTTTGCACACGCTTCCGACAGGTCGAATGAATTCATGACAGTTGACGCGTCTTGATTGTAGTGGTGAATTTATTCCGGATTTTAGAAAAATATTTCCTGCTCCCGATGAGTGCCTATTATTATAAATATTTTTTTTTTCAATACGTAAATGTATTAAGGAGGAATACCTAAAATCTGAACCCTGTGTGTATTATATTTACAGAGATATTTAAGTTATTACAAGCAATGTGTAGTCGATAGACATCACCGGGGAGGAGAGGTTAATATGACGTCACACAAGCAAGTTTCGACAAGTCATATATTGGCAACTAAATATTTCGGCGCGCGCTTTTCAATATTTTTTTCGCGGTATTTTGAAGTTTTACTGTTTTTTAGAGTTTTAGTGTGATTTAGTTGTTTTATATTGTGTGTTTCTACAAAATTCTCGCAGGGTTCGGAGGTTTATTAGTGTTTTACGTAGTTAAATGTGAATTACAGTTTTATACAGTGTTTTATCATACTTTTCTTGCAATTTATAAAAGTTTTATAGTGACATACTATATTTTAACGTAATTTGGTGTGATTTAGTTGTTTTATATTGTGTGTTTCTACAAAATTCTCGTAAGATTCGGAGGTTTATTAGTGTTTTACATAGTTAAATGTGAGTTACAGTTTTTTTTACAGTGTTTTATCATACTTTTCTTGCAATTTATATCAGTTTTACAGTGTCATACTATATTTTAACGTGATTTGAAGTTTTTTTATTGTATCGCCTTCTGTACTTAGTTTTGAATTTTTGCTGCCGTGATTTTTTTTTTTTCATTCGGGGTTGTTGGCTTAAAACGCCACGCTTGCCAGGCGGCTTGGCGAGTTTATGGCCGGTTTACACCGTGCCTAGTTGAAGCTGGGAGAGTTCTTTTGATAACTCTCTCAGCCCTCCTTTCTCCCGTCAGTTCATCACGTCATATCGCCAAAGGGATTGGTTACCGCAATCTTGATGTGACATGACTATGTAGGGCTCACCACGTACAGGTGGGAGTGGAGTTGGTTGTGAGAGGCTATAAGCTGCTGTTTTAATAGCAGTCGGTAGGGAGAGACGGAATTACATCTGAGCTTCTGAAAGTAGGAGGAACCCCTCTGTTGAAAGAGCTTAAAAAACTATTCAACAAGGTAATAGAACATGGAGAAACCCCGTCGACATGGAGTACGAGTATTGTGATATTGTTCCACAAAAAAGGGGATAAATCACTGCTCAAAAACTACCGACCCATTTCCCTTCTTTCCCATGTGTATAAAGTATTCTCCAGAATTTTAACAAACAGGCTGACGGGTCGATTTGATGAATTCCAACCTCGAGAGCAAGCTGGGTTTAGGAAAGGCTTTAGTACAATTGATCATATCCACACGCTAAGACAAATCATTCAGAAAACCGAAGAATATAATCAGCCACTCTGCCTCGCCTTTTTAGACTATGAAAAGGCATTTGACTCAATCGAGACTTGGGCAGTGCTAGATTCACTACAACGCTGCAAAATAGACTATCGGTATATAGAGATAATAAAATCTCTATACAAATCTGCAACAATGATGGTCCAGCTCCATGATGGCACTAACAATATTTCTATAAACAAAGGTGTTAGACAAGGAGATGTTATATCTCCAAAACTCTTCACAAACGCCCTAGAAGATATTTTTAAACTGCTATCCTGGACAAAATGTGGAATAAATATTAACGGAGAGTAAATTTCTCACCTCCGATTTGCAGATGACATAGTGCTAATAGCCGAATCACCTGAGAAGCTCCAAGACATGCTCTACGACCTCAATGAAGCGTCGAACAAAATTGGTCTGAAAATGACCATGGATAAAACAAAAGCCATGATTAATAGTCATATTTCACAGACCTTCGATCCTATTTCCATTGGAGGAACAGAAATAGAGGCGTCCTTCAGAAGCAGACTCAAGACCCACCTTTTTACTCAGAGAGGCAAAGAAGCGCTTTTGGAATGATCATTCGGTCATAAAAGAGCGCTATACAAATACTAATATAATAATAATACCTATCTGGGACAAGTAATACAACTAGGGCGAAATAACTTCTCAAAAGAAATCGACAGGCGCATACAACTGGGATGGGCAGCATTTGGAAAACTAAAGTTCATTTTTAAAGCGAAAATTCCGCAATGCCTTAAAATTAAGGCGTTTAACCAATGCATCCTCCCTGTATTAACTTATGGCGCAGAGACGTGGAATCTGACAGCAAGTCTTACCCATAAAATAAAAGTCACCCAGGAGTGTTTTTAATGTGTATCGATGGTTTGCGATCCCTTAAATCCGCAATCGATTTTTTAATGATAAAACTTTAAAAACGTGAGTAATATTTTTTTTACTATTTTTTATCTTCTTTCATAGTCTTGTATCATGATTTGATAAAAAAAATGTTTGTATTTTCCATGTCAAAAAAACTCACTTCCCATAGCTTTGACCATATAAATTATTCTACTCCCGGAAAGGTTAACAATGTCAAAATACATAGTAATACATAACATAAATAAATCAAAGAAGTGCGTATTTAATTTATTATTTATAGGGTCTGTTAGAAATTTTTCATGTGTATTAAATTACGTAGTTAGTAGGGATAGATACCACGAAATTACAGTAAAAAAAAAAGAAGCACCATAGAAAATATTTGAATAGCTTTGCATATTTTTTTACATTATTTCATCAAATATTGTTTTCTTTCCATTATGAAAAATAGGCACATCAAAAAAACTGACATTAACATACTATTATTGATATTCAATGATGAATTGCAGAAGAAACATTTTTTTTCTATTGTTGATGAAATAATGTAAAATACAGCATACAGAAGATTACGAAATGTAAATTGTTACATAAAATAAATTAATATGACTGACAATTTATTAAAAAACGAAAATAAAAGCTGCTCTTAAAGCGAATGTAGAAATCTCCAGGGATTTTTTTGTAGTAAGAACATTAATTTTGAATGATGCAATCAATGTACGGTTTAAAGCTAAGGATTTAAGTTTCACTACGACGAATAGTATTGTTCATAATTCCAAAGAGAGAGAGCAAAGGTAGAAAGTAATTTATTCTAGTACAAAATAAGTGTGCAAATCCCCAGAGACCTTCATGAAAACAACACGGGCGGAGCGTCTCAATGAAATGCAGCGTTACGTAAGGTACGATGTCCACGATTCACAAAACTCGATAAAGAAAATGTTCGCACGGCCAAAACCAACTGCTAATACGCCAAGCAAAAACGCAAACAAAAACATTCCTCAGAGGGACGCCGCGGCTTTAGTCTTGGAACTGGTCGGCTTCCCTGGGGAACCTGAACCCTCGGCCTTGCTCGGAACAGGAGAAACACTTCCATTGCTAACGGGGGATTTGGCGGGGGATTTCTTTGGCTTATTCGGAGATTTATTCTTCTTCTTAGACGGACTTGCCGCTGCGGCAGACAAATTGTTATTACCTAACATGTCCGCATCGCTTTTTGAAAATTCAACATTTTCAGAAGCGGACACTTCACAAGGACTTACTGAAATACAGGTTTCAGAAACGTTCTTAGCAAGATCTGCAGACAATTGATCTGATAGATTTGCGATTTTATCTTTTTCTACAACTAGCGGGCAGGCAGCTTCGACAACTTTAACATCGGCCGGTTTTTCTTTTTCGAGTGCACACTCGGCTTTTCCTTTAGTTGCCTGCGAGATTGATTTACCTTTAACTCCAGACTCTTTGTTTAATTTACCTTTAGTGGCGACTTCTGAGATTGGCTTATCTTTACTCTCAATCTCGGCGATCGGTTTACTGGCAACCCCTGAAATTAATTTATCTTTACCGGCCACCTTTGAGATGTGCTTATCCTTGATCGCAATTTCTGAAATCGGTGCATTTTGAATTCCTACATTTGAGATTGGCATATCTTTGGTTACAACTTCTGATATTAAGTTATCTTTAGTAGCAACTTCAGATATTAGTTTATCTTTACTAGCAACTTTTGATTTTTGTTTATCTTTATTGGGAGCCTTCGATATTGGTTTATCCTTTGTTAAAACTTCAGAAATTGATTTATCTTTCAAGTCAACTTCAGAAATGGGTTCATCTTTAGGCGTAGCTTCCAATGCTGGTGTATCTTTATTCACAATCTCGGAGATTGATTTGACTTTCGAAGCCACCTTTGAAACATGCTTATCTTTAATTGCAAACTCTAAAATTGGAAATTCTTCAATTGCCTCTGAGATACTAACATCTTTAGAAGTAACCTCTGAGATTAATTTATCTTTAGTAACAACCTCTGAGACATGTTTATCTTTAATCGCAACCTCTGAGAATGGTTTTCCTTTGGGCTTGACCTCTGATTTATCTTTTGTCACATCACTGATTGGTTTATCTTCAGTGGATTTGTCTTTGGATATAATATCACAAATTGGTGCATCTTTAGTTACAGCCGCAATGATTGGTTTATCTTGGTTAGCAACCTCTGATATAGATTTATCTTCATCAGCACCCTTCGATTTTGACTTATCCTTCTTTGCAGCCTTTGAGATTGGCTTATCTTTATTACCAGCCTGAGGAATTGATTTATCTTTAGTTGCATCCTCTGAGATAGGTTTATCCTTAATCGCAACCTCTGATATTGGTACATCTTTAATTGCTACCTCTATGATTGGTTTTTCTTCAGTCACAGCCTCTGAAACTGTTTTATTATTACTTTCAGCTTTTGAAATTGGTTTATCTTTAGTTACCACCACTTCAGACACAGGCAATACTTTAGTTGCTACCTCTGGAACTGGTTTGTCTTTAGGCACAACATCTGGTACTCGTTTATCTATATTCGCAGACTTTGGACTTGACTTATCTTTTTTTGTAACCTCTGCAACAGGTTTGTCTTTAGTCGCAACTTCTGGGATTGAAGTATCTAAAATTGGTTCATCTTTAGATACCACCACTTCAGACACAGGCAATACTTTAGTTGCTACCTCTGGAACTGGTTTGTCTTTAGGCACAACCTCCGGTACTCGTTTATCTTTATTCGCAGACTTTGGACTTGGTTTATCTTTTTTTGTAACTTCTACCACGGGCTTATCTTTAGTCGCAACTTCTGGGATTTGTACAACTTTATTCACAACCTCTGCGATTACTATATCTTTAGTCGAAACTTTTGCGATAGGTACATCTTTAGAAGCAACTTCTGGGATTAATTTATCTAAAATTGGTTCATCTTTAGATACCACCACTTCAGACACAGGCAATACTTTAGTTGCTACCTCTGGAACTGGTATGTCTTTCGGCACAATCTCCAGTACTCGTTTATCTTTATTCGCAGACTTTGGACTTGGTTTATCTTTTTTTGTAACCTCTACCACAGGCTTATCTTTAGTCGCAACTTCTGGGATTTTTACATCTTTAGTCACAACCTCTGGGATTACTGTATCTTTAGTTGCAATTTCTGGGATGGGCACATCTTTAGCAGCAACTTCTAGGATTGATGTATCTAAAATTGGTTCATCTTTTTTCACAACTAATGAAGTTGATTTTTTTTTGCACACATCTGAGAATTTTTTATTATCTACCATACACTTGGGAGCATCGTCAATTTTTACAACTGCGGGCGCTTCTTCTTTTGGATGAGGAATTGATAATATTTCCGATACTTTTTCCTTGACCATCGCACATTCGGATATCACCTGTGTGATCTTGGATAGCTTTTCATTTTCCTCTGAGCACTGTACAGCGATATTTGTTATAATATCAGACACCTCATCAGAGACTGCCGCGTCAGAAGTAACTGCACAGATTTCTGCTAACTTGTCACTGTCTACATTGAGAATTACGCTCTCTGAGGGCTTACTTGCTACATTTACATCTTTAGTTTCATTTAGAAGGGCTGATTCTAACATTACCTCAACCGTGTCAGATTCAGGTTTAGGGGTTTTCTCGGATTCTTTGGTGTTGTCGGCATTCTGCTTGCCTTTCTTTCCTTTACCCTTCTTGGGCTTGTTTTTCTGGTTTCCAGCTGACTCCGGTGGTGGAGTGGGTTCCGAGGGTTTGGCTGAAGTATCTGCTCCTCCATTCTTGGCACTGAGGACATTCAGCTGACCTTGCAGCTGGGCCAAACTCTGCTTCAGTTGTGCGCAGTTTGCTGCCATAGCATCAACCTGGAATATCATAAATTTACATATTTAACAATCCATTATTTAAAAAAAAACGCACCATTACGATTTACAAAACCTTAAATAAGCGAAAGGTGTTAGCCTCTAGCAGTAAAATGTGAGCATACAATATTTTAATTTGAAAAAATAACAAACTTTTTGCAACTTTTTGGACCCCATGATGAGATCTTATGATTGGAAACCGATGTTGTCACATATTGGACGGAATCTAATTGACGTTACTGACATGAACATTTGTTTTTTAAAAATATATATATATATAATCTCTATATATAAAAAATGAAGTAATTGTAACCTGTTAACGGAGGAATTTAATTTTGCTCATGTTAAAAAGAAAACACGCGGCGAGTCTGTGCAACTCGATGTCTAGATGTACATGGTATATGATGAACAAACAAAATAAGCCGTAGCTCGTCACGCCTGTGAGAGTTTAATTTCAGAAGTGTCTTGACGGAATATATCATCAGACCCGCTACAGTTGCTTTCTTGGAATGACGGAATATTAAGTCATACCTAGTTAACAGTTTAATGTTTGCTTTAGCAGCATATCCTGAGGTTTATTAAGAATAGTAATAATCCTAATGAATGTTCATTTATACTGTTTATTTTTAATATAATCAAACTTTAAACATGAAACCAAGTAGAACAAAACAATGCAACAGTCACAGGGATCATGTTAAAATTTAATGATAGGTTATTAAGTTATTATGCTAAGATAGCTGAGTGGCAGAGTTCAGTGGTTAAAGCGTTTGTTTCTCACTCATACGCCGTCGGATCAAATCCCGACCAAGCTTGATTTTCTTTTAATTCGATTGAGCTACCTCTTAACCCTTTATGTGCGGAATAAGATTTCATAACAAGTCACGAAATAAATCAATTAGTCAATGAAAAATAAAGTTGAATATTTAAGGACGATTTTTTAATGTGTTTTGATTGGTCAGTGCTGCATTTATATTCACCTTCAGAACTAAATTAAATAAATCCATTATTATTTTTAAAAAAGGTCTAATTTGAAACATGTGTAGAATGACCCACAACTCAATACATATCGTAAAAAAAAAATTGACGAAGGAATGTCGTAATACGAAACGTTATATTCAATATAGTATTCGGATAAACCCGCATCTCGCACTGAAGCGATGAGTTTTTTTCAAGGCGTGGGATAAACCCGCACCTCGCACTTAAGAGCAGTGCAAGTTGGTGCGGATATATCCGCACGTCGCATCTAAAGGGTTAAGGACAAAACAAAAATTGTTCAGGCTTCGGGAGCGTCGGGCTTATTATCCGATCTCCTTTAAAATACCCTGAAAATAAATTATGTTAAAACATTCAAATATTTCTTTACGACAATTTGTGGTGTCCATATGCTCTAAATATGGAGCAGATATGGTGAAAAAAAAAATTAAGATAGTTGACCTTGTCGACGGTGTCTACTGGTGGAGGAATCTCTGGTTCTGGGGGAAGTTGGGGCAGCGCGGGTCTCTCTATGTTGTGTTCCTGCAGGGTGCTCAACAAGGTAGACCTTTCAGCCTAGAAAAAATATTAAATTGTATTAGTAGAAATAAATTAAAACTACTCCAGCCTATATCTAATGTATCAAACAAACATGTCATGTACTAAATGCGTTAATAATAAATATAATATCTTGACAGAAATATTTCAATTTTCTTGATTCTAGAGTTATATTTTAAATATTTTTATTTACATAAATCATATATCTGCCTAGTATTTATATACATGTATATAATCTTATGATATAATTTTAAAAATGGATCGCTGTGTTTCATTTTGCATCACAATATTAATAAACATAGATGTTAGACAAAAATTATCCATTGTACATAATGAGACCATTTATTTTTGTTCTCAAACCAGGACACCTACTAATTAATATAGCATGTGTATTCATTGAACACCCAAATATTTTTCTGTTACGACGGCCGCAGTCTATGCTAATTTTGTGGACTCTTGCCCTGGAGGCTTCCGGGAGCCATCCACGTTCCTATGTGGACCTCCGGGTATACAGGTTTTCTGGGACAAGGCATAGACAATCAGAGCTCTCAGAACTGTATGCAGATGAAAAATCGAGCTATTCTTTTTTCCGCAAACTTATTTATTTATTTTATTTATTTATTTAACAGAGCACAAGCTCCAATACAATATACATAAATTTATAAAGATACACTTAGCAAATGAATAAAACATGATTAAAGAAGTAGAAATAGTATCAGATCTTTTATCAAGAAATTACAAAATATTTTAAAAATTCTAATTCAAACTAACATTTATAAGTGCAGCGTTGTAAGAGTATTGTCACATTCAGTGTCCATGACCTCATACTCAGAACTAGTGTCGAAATATTTCAATGCAAATTGTTGGAATTGCAACAACAAAAACCATGCAATAAGTATATCATGGTGGACACACAAATAACACGGCATTATTGTTAGAAAAACAAACGTCCAACATTTCATATCAGTCAACACCTGTACTGAATCCGAAGCAATAACACAATAAATATTTCAATATCCTCACTCAAGTTGGGTTCAACCACTGTTCACTGCGATTCTTTCGTCTTACACGTATCCAGGGTTGAACGATGGTTCCTTCAGGCCACACTTCAGGCGCCATGAGAGACTCCAGCGAAGTCTCAATGACCCCGACTTTGAAGGATGTTGACAGCGTCTGTCTGCTGACAATCTTCCTGATGGTCATCTAAGAGGGATTGAATGCAGCGGTCGCTGCCACGAAGCTCTGCAAGTCATCAGCCGTTGTATCTGGGTGAAGACCCTTGGCGTGAAGATACGCCATCTTCACTCCAGCAACATTCCTTGAAGGAGCTGCAGAACCACGGATCACCAGACGTAGTGAAAGTTAATGCCTTTAATACGATTTAACTTATACGATGACGGCTATACTATGCATCACTGTTGATGTTTTGCAAATGTTTTACTTCCATATCTCAACAGCATAGTTATGCTGCTCTAAGAAATCTTAAGGCTTTATTATTTTTTTAAATATACATTCAGAATTACCCGATTGAAAGGGCAGCAAAGATGGAACCTTCAAGTAGTGTCTTATGAAAACATACTTGTTCAAAATGAGTGCTGGTCAAACCTTCTACAGTATTAGTATTATATCAATATTAGTATTACCTGCATGGTTCTGCACAACCTCTGCAACTGGGCGAGCTGCCGGGCTTGCAGAGCAGAGTTAGCGTCCCTCTGCTGCTTGTCGGCCGCCATGTCCAGCAGCGCCGTGTGTGACTTCTCCCAGCGCTGCTTCCAAACAGTCGTCTCCTTCTCCAGCTTTAAAATCTTCTTGGACATCTGTATAGAACAAAAATTTAAGCAATCAACACATTTTTGCGGGAATCAAAAAAAACTAGTCATATTACTTTTTATGCCAAATCACTGGAGACGAGTTAACTCGTTTTGTTCCGCTAAGCATTAGGGCGCGGGAAACTTGTAAACAAGGGCATAACGGTACCCTATGCTACCCTATGCGTCTACCTGCCGAAACAATCAATTTGAGACCCAACAAAAAGGATATGAATTAAAAAAAAAAAACTCAATGATCCTAAAAAAAGGATTCAGTTTTTGTATTTTTGTTCAAGACTCCATTATAAAAATAGCATGTACATTGAAAGATATTAATATTTTACGGAAAATTTAATTAGGCAAGAAAATGACAAAAAAGGCCTATGTTACGATGCGATTTCGTGGGAAAATGCTTGATTATAAAGTGTTAAGGTGAAAAAAAAAATGTTATTTTGTATACTTAACGAGATGTTCTACTTTAGAAAGTTTAAAAAATTGTCTTTGTTTCATTATTCCAATCGACAGATACACGTACTATATTAAAATATGTGTAAAAAGTAACAGCATAATTCTGAAGGTCAATTCTAGAGTTGAAAGAATATGAGTGTCGAATTATTTAAAAAAATATTTTTATAGACGTACGTTTTCCATTTCTCCCTTGAACCCGCCGAACACCTCGTTGCTCTTAGTGAGAGCGTTCTGGAACTCGTCGTACTTGTCGGTGTACACAGCCACCTGACAGCGCAGCGCCGTCTCCGTGGCCTGCATCTCGGCGCAGCGTCCCTGGCTCTGCGCCAGCTCCATCATCAGCTGCTTCCTCTCGGCCATCAGGCGCTCGCGGTCGGCCTGAGCCTCCAGCCCCGCCTGGAAAAATGAATTACACGTCACAATACCAATAACCTGCATTAAGACAAACCAAGCGGCATAGTCTATAGTGGTAAAGTGTTTGTTTGTCATTCAAAGTTACTACAAAATATATTACAGTTCATATAAGTTGGCCAAAAATCGATTAATAAATCTACCAATAAGGCGCCGCATTCAAGAGATTAAGGACAAAGAAATACTTCTGCAGGCCTCGGGAGTGTCGTTCCATCTCCTTAAAAACTAAACGCTGATTATTGAACACCCAAATATTTCTCTGGCACTACAGCCGCAGTCTATGTAAGTTCCTAGGCTCTCTCCTAGAAGCTTCCAGGATCCATTATATTTCCATGTGTACCATCGGGTATACAGGAGTTCTGGGACAAGGCATAAAAATCTGTGCTTACAGAACTTATTAACGGGGATTTGCGGTATCCATATGCTGCAATATGGTGCGGACATGGTAAAAAAAGTCAAACCGCATCACATGTAAGATTCTGCTCCATACGATCGACATAGTTGTTCTCACCATTATATATATTACTTATAAAATTTATATTTAACATTTAAAATTGTTACTTTACTTAATATTCTTATCATTTAAAACATTATAATTGTAATACGCATTTAAGACACTTAAATTATAAACAAATAATGAGAGAATGGTCTGTAAACAACACCTTGGTAAGTGCTTACTGGTGACATTAACTGTGCAACAGTTGAATTGTAGTGTAAACAACTAAATTATGTACACAATAATATTCCTAAGAGAAACACTACCTACGAGTTCTACTGAAATGATGCTTTAGCACATGAAAAGTCAATTAGAAATAGGATCCTCCTAAAAAAGAATGCTAATAAGTGAGTACCCGCAAATTACATTTCAGGATGTGACTTAGACAAAACAGTTAAATGGCTGATGAAGTAGGTGGATCTACATGCCTTGCTAAGCTTGGCTTCAGACAGCTGGGCCTCCAGGGCCATCTGCTTGCCCATCTTGTCCACCTGTTGCTCGCGCAACTCGTATTGCTCCACCACGGAGATAAACTTCTTGGTCATGTCCAAGTTGTCGTCGCGCAGTTTGCTATTCTTCTCGTTGTTTTGCTGCATCAGCGCCGTGATCTCCGTTAGCGTCGTCTGGAACTTGGCCTGCGTCTCTTTGCGTCTCTCTTCTTCTTCGCGGATCTTCAAAAGGGACTCGTCCTGAAAATTATACAAAATTAAATATTAAATCAATAAATAAATTACTACTATTATTTCATATGAAATGTACATAGGTCATTTTAAAGGTCATTAAAAAATACAGATTTTTTTTCTACATTATCACTTCAGGTATCAAAATATTTTCCATGCAAGTGTAGCCAAATTCAGTCAGAGATTAGCTGATTTCATATGATCAAGTCATCTGCATTGTAAGCATGGTAACTTTCTAGTGTATATTTTATTCTGCTAAATGCTTATTTCATTTTACTACTGCGACGCTTGATTTTTA
This sequence comes from Glossosoma conforme, assembly GCA_022606575.1. Lineage (NCBI taxonomy): Eukaryota > Metazoa > Arthropoda > Insecta > Trichoptera > Glossosomatidae > Glossosoma > Glossosoma conforme. The sequence goes on along the minus strand of JAGTXR010000082.1, from coordinate 2,279,482 downwards.
AATTCAGATATTGGCAGGCAGCATTCTGAACGAATCCAGAGAAAATGGCTCTATTCATTATTCTTTTATGTATAAAAACATCTGAAACAAACTATGGCAATTATTAAAATACATTTGTAAAATAGGTACAATAATTCAAATGAGAACCTTAAAAAAAATATTTAAAAATAAAACCATGCCCCTGAGCCCACAATACAAATACATGACTATTACAACATAAGAAATACTCTGGTAATATCCAATTCATTTTCTTCATCAGACTGTGTCGGTCCACTATTAAACGTAGGCCTCCGCATGAGTCTCCATCCTTTTCAATTGCACCGCAACTTAATAATATGAATATATTCCATTCACTGGGATCTCATCCATAGCCTAAACGTAAGCTCCAGAAAGTTGACATGAAACAATAAGACTAACCTTGACGGCCTTATTTTGCTTCTGCAGCTCGCGGCACAAACTCTCCAGCTTGACCTTGAGCAGCACGGTTCTGTTGTGCTCTAATTGCAGCTGCTCCTTCTCCCTCTGAGACAGTGCAGCTCTCTTCTCCCACTGCTTGGCTGTTGTCTGCACGCGACGGTTCTCGTCCACGATCTCCGTGTACTTCTTGCACATGGCGGCCAGCTTCTCCTCAGGAGTCTGAAGACTGTTGAGTGCCTTCAGGACCTGCTCCACCGACTTGTCGTCCAGCTTTCGCTGCTCCTTTGACGTCTTCTTAAGCGGCATGTCGTGGTTTGGTTTATTCTGAAATGCATTTATAGAAATTAATTTAAAACACCAACATAAATATATGTAGGTTATTTTTTAAGATTACGAGATCACATTGTAACATTACACAAATCGTAGTGCACAGAAGACAGATATTATAAAAGGTCTTATCGAAAATCATAAAATTCGGCATCCAGAGGCTTAGCAAAGATATGCACAAGATTTTGACAGGGACTACAACCTAAATCGTTTGGCGCAAAGTAACTATTTACCTTCTCAGCTAAAATATATGTCTTAATCAAACATTAGAATTATGTTTTTACATAGCCATAACATTCTAGTATCAGTGTATATGATTTATTACTTTGGATATCTTGAAAATATGGGTACACTCGAGTGACGCTTGGCAGTGTTCATCTGCAAAAGATATATATGTTTATGTAGAAATTAGACATTGGAATAATGTCTGGGGATAAATTTGCAAAACAGGGTGTCGGATAACTCCCTTATAAGATGGAAAAACGAAAACAGAAAACATAGGACAGTAATATGATCGAAAAGGAATTTTGGTTTGTTTATACAGAAGCTGTGTCATACAATATAAACATCAATATTTACTTGGAATCCTTCCTATACTTACACAAATATTGTATATACTTTACATATGCAAAGTAAATTAAGCTCTGTAAGACCATTGACTATAAAACGTGTTCAAAATATTTTCAGCATGAGGAGTATAGGACAAGAATATATTTCGATTTGTCGACAAGCAGAGGTGGTGGGATTTGGTGGCCATATGCTTGAAATTGGAAGCTGATACTGAACACATGTTACTGCATAAAATAATTTTAATACAATGTAATTACATATAGGACAAATTCATGGAAAATATAAAACAATAACAATAGGTTAATTTATAATTATAAACTTATCGCGGTTATAATTATGAATGAAAAAAAGTAGTGTAGTAATTGAAGTTTATTAAAAATTACTTAATCAAAAATATAACTTAGGGTCTAGTGAAAATGTTTGATAAATGATAAAAATAAATATTACTTACCAGCAAAAACCATGCGTGTTATAAATTTCAGCTGTACGCTTAGAATGTGATAAATTATTGAAATGTTTTTTGTATGCAAATTTTCAATTATTCGAAGAGTTGTTGTTGTCTCTATAGGGGGATTGTTATGTCGATAATTCATGGAATTTTTAAAACAATGGGGAAGAGATGATCGCGCGAGACGCCGGTATGGAGAGCGAGTCGATGCACTTACGTGGGCTTCTTTGGGTAGATCTCCCTTCTGGGCGACGCCGTTGTTGACCTTGGCTTCCATGTCTGGTGGCCCGTGTGCCCCGGAAGATTTTTTCTGCGGGAAGATCTCAGCCGCGCTGCAAAGGATATTAATAACACAATAATAAAGATCGGCGTTTGTCAGTTCCTAATGTCAAAATTCAACGACGGCGCTGTCTTGAAGTTTAGGTTTTGCGCTACCTGTGGATGAAACAGCGAAGCTTTTATTAACTAAACAAGTGGTATAATCGTGCTCTGTAATTTCGAAAGGTATTGAAACCCTTGAAAGCGGGATTCTTGTAAGATTTCACGGCCAAAATAAATGAAGCTAATAAAATTATCACCCAAGTGGCAACCCGTGAGAATTTAGAAAGGTATTATTGTAAAATAAAATTAAGCACGCGATATAATTGCTTTACATTTATACTCGTATATATTTTAAGCCACATTTTTTATACTTAACGATATAGCAGAATAAACGATTAGCGCACAATCCATGAATATTTTAATGAAATTAATAATCATCATTTAATAATATGTAATAAATAAATTTATACAGCGCACCCATATCTTCTATTTATGCGTAGAGTTCATTAAATATAAAGATTCGTATTTAATAATTATAACAATAATACTCACATGTAAAAGGCATTTAATAATACTAATTTTATTTATCAGGATTAAATTATTACTACACAACCTTACAGAGAGCCTCAAGATAATTTAAAAAAAATTACTTCGATAAATGACAGGGGAAAAAATATGCTTTCCTGGACAACGAATTTATTTATAAATTAAGCTTATCGTCCATTACGCTGCCGATATAATGTAATTAAATGTCAAAATTCACAAATTGGAATATCACAAATTGTGTAATGATATTTCTCTTCTTCTTCTCGTCTTTCATATCCTCAATCTTGGGGATAATGATTATATTTATTACTAGCCTTGTATGTTTCTGATATCCCGTCACCTAGAGATTTCTTTTTAATTAATTATTATTTTATGATGCACTCTTATGGTGGTTATTCCATTTTGCAGAAATATGTCCGCGTGATTTTCAACCCTCGGTTCTTCCAGCGACTTTCTATTTCGGATCGTTTTTGAAAAAAAAAAACAAATAAACTCGAGTATTCATCTTTTGAACAAGTTGTTGAGCCTCTATTTATTTTATTTAGCTTTATCGAGTATTGCTTTGCCGTCCATGGAATGCACAACATCTTTCGCCATCACTACCTCACGAAAGCTTCAATCCTTTTCTTCTCAGATGTATTGAAAATTAATGTTTCTACTCTACATAAAAAACAGAGAAGACTACGGATTATACGTTTTTATTTTTAGTATTGTCGCATATTCCAGATTTGTGTTAAACTGTACATTGTGTATGAAGACATTGCCACTAAAGACAAATGTCACAAATTCAACGTAAATAAATGTAAAGATTTACTTTCCATAATCTTTGTTTTATGTTTATACCAAATAATTTCGTATGCAAAAAATATAAAGATTATAATTTCGCGATTCTCGAAAGGAGTAAATACTTTTAATAATTTTGAAATAAAAATATTTAATTTGATTCACATTATATTATGATTTAACTGAGAATATCTGCGTTGTAAGTGAAAATATTTCAGTAATAATAAATAAAATGATACTTATTTTGCAAAATACACCAACGACTCTAATTATAAAAAATAATAAAAAATCTATTTTACAATATTTTTGTCAATGATTAAATATTATTAAAACGTAATTGACATATGAAACATGCCAAAAAATATGTACGAAAAAAAACAAATATATGAATTATTATATTAAAATTATAATAATTTATTATTAAATTAAATAATTTTATGTGACGCAATGTTATTCTGTCTATATTTATATTCCATTGTAAAAATAGATTATGTAGGTATATTTTTAAAAATCCATGGAATTTTATACGCGCTTTATTTGTGCTCACTACCATCATGTATTTCAAAAAAGATACGACGATGAATATCTTACACCAAAAATACTTACTCAACTTACTTTTAATAAGTATTTACTTACTTAGCTCAAAACATTTTTTTAGTATTTTATAGAGCCATTGTACTCGTACATATTTCGATGTCTGATCGGTTTGTTATCGAAACGCAAGAATGCGCTTTTAAGGGTTAAGGAGAAATACTCGTATTAAATTATTTGCTCAAAAAGTGAGGGTCGTTTAATTTGACACAATAATGTTATGAAACAGTATACGCACAATTACGTCGTTCAAACGATATTTATAGATTTCATTATGAAATGGAGAATGACAAGGGCATCAAAAAATAAATAAAATGGAAATTGGTTGCTACTTACATATAGAACAAAATTCACGAGCTTAAATTCAAACTAACTCTTGTTTATACAGTTTTATTCTTTTTTCAAATGGAGCGTTCTTTTCACCGTGACTTTAGTAAGGGTATTATATCACAACACTGCGTAAATGTTTTATAACACTGTATTATTGAGAGAAAAATGTCCACTGGACACAACACATATTCGTACGCATCTCGTTATATTTTTAGACACTAGTTGTAAATTTAGATTGTTCGGTTCCAATACAGCGCTCTCTGAATTTCATTTTGTAACTAAAGCTTCTATTTCGAATTTAAATTAATCTGCCTATCCCGGAAAAACATATTAGACCGCTGAATATTGTCGTGGAAAATTACAATTTGCCGATAGATGGAACCAACATTCCCGAAATTAAATAAATTTAAAAACGTTTATTTTTATATAATTATATATAACGTGTAACTGTCATTTCGAAAGAAACGATATTGTGCAATCTAAAATAAAAAAACATTGCTAAAAATGGACATGAAACAAAAAATTACTTAAAAATAAAATAATGTAAGGCAATACTATTTTTTTTTGGCACTATAAAATTTAATTAATGTGCTGTAATTATTTATCTAACGGTCAATAATACAATCTTCTTCGTAGTATCAATCCGGTGGATTGGTTTGCAGCAACAGAATCTTGCATCTCGATCTCCATTCCTCTCGGTCCTTCGCAACCCTTTTCAGCTCAGCATAAGCGCTACAGTTCATGTCCTCGAATACTTGCTGCAAATACTCCCGTCTAGGGCGCCCTCTACAGTTTCTACCCTCAACCATCCCCTCCACAATATCGTGAAGAAGACCATCGTGGCGCATGATGTGGCCGATCCATCGGGCTCGCCTCTCTGAGATGGTTTTTATTAGTTGCCTATCTTCCTTGATTATTCTGAGAACCTCATTGTTCGTGACGTGGTCTCTCTAGGAAATTCCGAGAATTCTTCTGTACGACCACATCTCAAAGGCCTGTATTCTTTTTTATCACTTTCAGATAAGCACCATGTCTCACAGCCGTGCATTAAGATGCTCCAAACAAGTGTTTTGGGAAGTTGCTTGCGGAGCCCTAAAGAAATATTCCTCGACTCAAGAATTTTGGCTTTTTTATTGAAAGCTAGCCTTGCTTGATGTATTCGACTGTTGACTTATAATACAATAAATACCTAAAAAGATAAGTAAAAAAATATTATTTGGCATTAGGAAAATATCAATCGGCAGGAGAAAAAAAAATACAGGAAATAATTAATGAATGATAATTAATAGTAGGTTAGGTTTCCATTTCATGGGGTTATTATTCATTCGTTTTATTATATAATATATAATTTTTTACTAATATTGAATGTGTTACTGCCATTTTAATTTTATAACTGACCACATTCATACTGACACATTGGATACTGCCAGTTTATTTAGTCTACTGCTAAATAATTTTATTTACGCCAAGTTAATGCCAAAACCTTGAATTAGGTATAGAACAAAGAAATACAGGCCATTAATTAAAAATATGTGATAAAATCGTAAAATATAATCTTACATTGCCGTATTAATATGTGAAAACTTTTTAATTGAGATTTTTGATAGTGGCTACCTGGAGCCATGTCATGTTATGTACATTTATTTTTATAATTATTGTACATTTACATGAAAAAAGTTTCGATAAATATATTGTAATGTCATTTTTCAAAAATATTTTGGTGCTATTTCTGTATCATCCATTGGGGTCATGTTCTGAAAAAGTCAACAAAGAAGACTTTTGCGCGCTTCGCTATAAAAAATGTACCCTTTACTCCTTAGATACGGAAAATGGGGGTTCGTAATAAACCAATATTCCATACAAGTTGTGTCAGCATCTTGAGCTTATATTATCTGATGAATCAATATAAATATCTTCCGAAAATAGTTTAACATAAAATACAAAAAAATAACTACAGAAATATCCACTATATATATTTCGATAATATATTATATCTTAGAACCTAACCTATTATTAATTCCCATTCATTAATTTCTTCTGCTAATTTAATATTTTTCTACAGACAAATGATTATTTTTTACTTAACCATTTTAGGTATTTATTAATGACCGTTTGATAAATAATTACTGCTCATTAAGTGAATTAAAAACTGCTTAAAAAAATATTGCCTTAATTCATTTAGCAGTTAAAAGAGTAAATGAGCTTAGCTTTTTTCATTTCAAAGCAAATCAATAATTTTACATTGCTTAGAAACGAAAACCCCGAAGATCGGCGACGAAACTAACGTATTAAAAAAATCCTTATAATACATATTAAATTGTTAGGCTGAAAAATATTGATGATTAAGACGAGTAATTCTATCGAAATATAGTAGATAGATATAGTAGACGCAAAGTCATATGCGCCGAAGAAATGCGTAAGGCAATCAACCAACCGTCCCACTGCTTGTATAATCAGATACCCCCAACACCAAGATTGAAGTCTCGAAGCAGCTTTCTGAAATCCACACAACCTCTCACATCCGGCACTGAAAATGAGAGACTCCAACTCTGGCAACAAATCGCACCAGAGGATTTCATTACTCCAAAGGAAGGCCTCCCAACTGGCAAGAGCCTTGACTGGCCGACCTGGAAATCCCTAAACAGATTAAGAACCGGAGTTGGTAGAACAAAGGACAACCTCGAGCGGTGGGGAATGCTTCGGCAGGGAGAGACACTATTGTGCGACTGTGGAGACCTGCAAACCGCCTCACACCTACGATGCTGCTCCATGTGCCCAACAAGTTGCACATCTCAAGACCTAATGCTGGGCAACACACGAGCTATAGATGTTGCCAGATATTGGGAAAAAATAATTTGACGTCGCTGACACGAAGAAGAAGAAGAATCGAAATATAGACCGCGTAACGACCAGGGGCGATCCCTCTAGTATATTAATATCAATATTTGTTAAAATAGATATATACGTGATAGTTCAAAATGGTGATCACACATGGTGATTCTGAAGCCTCATCTGTGGAATTATATGACGTTTACCATAATGCATATGGCTAAGCGGTGCATGTGTCATAGACTACAGCCCGAGATTCACGCATCATCCTTATTATTACAGGAATTTACTATTAACGGGTGGTCTTCACAGGACGACTTTAGTCTACCACCAATTTTAATTAATAGCTATGACTGGAAAACTACGGTTGAGGGATGAAATTCACACCAACCAGGCTTTAGAGCTCAGAAATCGTTTTATTTTTCATTTTTAAATATCCATCGGAGATCGAACCTACGACCTTTGGCTTGCAAAGCAAACGCTTTGACCGTTAAACTATACCTCCCGGCGTAAATATTATAATATAAAAGAAGGCCATCGAAAGTAAACTTATTTTACATTTCTACTGTATTATACTAGTTATTATATGACATACATATCCCTGTCATATTCATCTTATGTAAAACTTCGTTACAGGTGAACATTTATTTTCATTGAAATGTGACAAGAAGGCAATTTAATATATTTGAAAATATAGTTTCCAAAATATATGGAAAGATGTTTTTTTTCTAAATTGATTTTTTAAGTCTATCTAATATTATGAAATGAAAGTTTCCACCAATAAAACATTATAAGGAGGATAATATACGAAGATATAGGACAGTTATAAGGTAATCATATTTTATGGTAACGTTTTATTCATAATTATGTTCGGTTGTGGCTTCAAAGTTGGAAGTTTATTATGTTTGCCGGATTGAAGTCGTTATTTTATATTTCATTCGAAAGAAAAATGGCTGCCATTCGTTGTCTGGAAAATAATGAATTACGGCGACAAGAGGTAACGACTCTTATTTGAAATGTAAGAAATATTCTATTTCAACGGCAACGTTGATCGAATCGGCTCGTTTTTCAAGTTAAAAATAACTTTACAAGAAGCTTGTATTTATTTTCGTTGCGAAAATCGATAGTATTAACAAATATAGATACGTTTACATTTCCTTAAAAATTTGTATTTTTAGATTTAACTGTTTTTTTTAAATGTCAGCCCGATTCAGAGCTACATTTGTTGATTAAAGTCGTTATTCAGCTGTAAAATATTTAATTTGAACTATGTAATGAAAATGTAAGAGTATTTTAATTGTCAAATTCTTCTCAGGTCATCTTATTGCCTACATTGTAGGAAATCATTACAACATTAGGAGGAGCAACTACTCCACAAGTAAACTAAAGTAATTATCTGAACATCGAATATTATTTGTGAATAAAGAGATTTTACATTCTGATCCATCACCCGTAAAATGTCAGTCATAGCCTATCAATTAAAATTGGTGGTAGACGAAAGTCGTCCCGTGAAGACCACCCATTCATAGTAGATTCCTGTAATAATAAAGGATGATGCGTGAATCTCGGGCTGTAGTCTATGACGTTGGCGGATCAACACTCCACATGCAGCGCTTAGCCATATACACCATGGTAAGCGTCATAGAATTCCACAGATGAGACTTCAAAAAATTACTATCACCATCTGTCGGTATTCTCCTGTTTACATAAAAAAAAATACAATTAGTGCATAAAATCCACGACTAATCATTTTAAAAACAACGCCAAAAATACTTTCAAATAAAATTTGATTGTTTCTTTTCATGAAAAGGTTCTTAAACTGTTATCAAAATTATGAAATTTCAAAATGGAGTATAAAAGATAAATAGGCGATGTACGTTGAGAAAAAAAGCTGCAACTTTTATTTAATGAAGTGTATTTACGCTACACACTGTATTTTATTAAAATTACAGTAAAATAAAAAAAAAAACAACAAAAAATATGATACCCAAGAAAATAATTCCAATTATAAAAAATCGATAAACGTGCAAGGTTCTAACCAGATCTTATCTCGCCTATCAAGTCTCAGACGTATTGCCTCTGCAGTCTAACTGATGACTCACACTATTGATGTCTTCAATAAATTTAGATAAAGAAAATGGTGTACGGTAACGAGTGCTAGGCCAAAAGTTCTGTGGCAAAGTTCAATAAAAGGCGCCTGAAAAATGCACGTGAGTGAAACGATAATGTTGAAATGGACAGTGGATGGAAATAATTAAATAAAGTGCTTAATGGACACATAACAATTAGTCTCGAGTTCGCACCTGTCTTTTATTATTATATCATAATTAAGAATATGTAGATGTATATTTATTTGATTCAGCCAGTGTTATTATGTAGACAACAGCTGTTGGAATATTTCAGGCAAAGCGTATTATTGTTGCTGTCCATTTACGAACCGTTAAGCAATTTTAGTGTAATAATTAATTTTATTTTACGTAATATCATATTGATGACTTAGTACACAGCTGTTATATGCAGAAACTGATTTTGTGATGATTAGATTTGGTGAATATCAATGTTTTTGTATGAAAATTAAATTAATGAAAATAGTGGACGTGCACTGAGCATTCAACATAATATACTGTTGTATTTTACAAGTAACTATGCGATGAAAATTTTTTTTTCTTATATTTTGGCCTAATGGAGATCTACTTTATATTTAATATAAAACGTGACATAAAAAAAACTGCGTTCTTTTTCTGTTCTCTGTGTATAGACTAATATGAGTTCTAAAACATGTCTATAAAAATCAGTCTATAAAACGAAATGAAATCTACACGTCTGAAAAAACATTATCTTTCTTTTCAGTAATAAGCTTTGAATATTTTATTACTTTGGTAATAAAAATCCATTGTACAGTCCATTAGTTGCGTCAACTTGAATCAATTGTTTATTGAAAAAAAAGCGCGTGAGCGATATGATAACAAAACAAATGTAGGTTTTCGATTGCGGAGATATTCTCCCAAGAGCTTTCTAGAGGGCAGCCTCGGAACAGAGATAATATATTTCATGCGAGTAGTCTACTTTGTCAGGTGCCTACGTGACAATGTACTTGAATTTTCTTTGTACCGTCTCGTTGCGCTAAAGCTCATTGTGAACGTTACTCAAAATCCCCCAAAAATAGAGCCAGCCATGAAAAAACTACACTAAATTTGTTATTACGGTATGCATAATGTTACGATCTTCCCGGGAAACGGCGTAAGTTAATACAAAAAACACGTAAAAGCTCACTCCGTTTCATTTTGCTTTCAACCAAAAAAAGTGCCTATTTGTTTTGTAATATGCAAACAAAAAGGTTTCGTTTATTATTATAATATTGCGTCTGACAGGTGGAGTATTGTCAAAGATTTTATAAAAAAAACTTATATTAAATAAGCGAATATATATTTATAGTTTATTTATAGTAACCTGTAAGCAATACGCTGTACCCAACACATGTAAAGTATCATCTTAACTACGAATGAAATTTAATTTGAACTTTTAAATTTATTTTTTAGTTGAACCATGAAAAATAAAGATAAACAAAAATTTAATCATTATTTTTCCTTGAAATATAACTTTCTCCATACTCAAAAAATAGAATGATCCAGAACTAAATAAATTATATTTAATATTATAGAATACGGGCTTCATGCTATATTTTTATTGGTATAATTAAGTTTTGTAGGAGATCATGCTCCTGTAAAGACAAAAGCTTAGGGGCTAGAAGTAAATACATTTTTGGCATACCTTCTTCTAACGTATCTACTTCGTATCTGAAAAATATTACTACTACTTTCAGGAGTACAAAAACACTTCATGAAATGTCTGTACTGAATAATTGTATATAAAATATCAGAATTCTGTCCAATCGCTAAACTACCTCAACACGTGATTCAATCCCTACGAATGTTTATTTCCAAACTTTGTTTTTCTAACATAACTGTCAAATATAAAATGACACTTTTGTTTGGTCTCTTTACAGCAGAAATATAGTCGAAAGCCATTCAGCACAATAAATATACTATAAAGAGTGCTCTCGTATGTGATATATTGCACAACACACTTTGAAAAGGATTCCTACCACATACATTGTTATATTGCATTTTAGTAGCGTTTGTTTGTCCTTCAAGAGGAACTGGAGCAATGCCACGTTCACGGCTCATGGGTCAATACTTAAAGTTTCATTACTGAACATGACAGTAGTATCAGGTTCCTGGAAAATAATAACCATCAAAATAACATCGTAATTAAGAGGTCGTTAAATGATACTTGCACACACATCCCAGCTCAAGAGCATCAGCCATAGAATAAATTAATGTTGACATTATCACGAAATAGATACTTCAAATAAAGGGTTCGTTGAACCCCTAATGTCTGTTGGTTTTCAAAACGAGTTAATTATTTATTTCAAGGTTATTTCTTAAACACTGAATAAATCTTGTATATTTTGTTGAAAATAAATATTTCAGAAAGAAAAACACTCTCTTTTTTTCAGTCTTTCTCTTTCAAATTTAGCTCTCAAATGTAACTTTCAAAATATATTTTTTTTCTCAATCTGATAATGGTTGTAAAGCTTCACCGAAAGCACTGCGTATAGTCAATAGTATATTACGGAAGAAACAATAAACTTGAATGAAAGTCTGCTATAAATTATGCTCTCTTGCCGTAACGCTTATTAGTTGAGCCAGAGAATATACGACAACTACGACGTATGAGTTCTTTGTGGTGGAGTAGATCAATACTAATTATCCTCTTGTTACTTTTTTCTTTTATATCCGTACCATAACTAGAAACTTTATGAGCATAAAAACTGCTCAGGAGAGTACCAATAAGAAGTTTTGGTTCTTCACAGGTCAGCTAGACGTTGCATGTGGGAATGATGTGTAGTGGTGTTCTTGAGAATGTGTTCGTCTTAAGAAGATTACAAGTATTTATTTTTATAATTTTTGTAAATATTCCAATTACATACTGGAGAAAACACATATTCTTAGAGAGTATTCGAAAGCTCTGGTGTTAAAGACGAAACTGGAGAAGCTGTTCGTGAGTCAACGGTGTAGGGATGTTTGAAAAGTTCCAAGGGATTAACTTTGTTGAATAGGTACAGGCAGGATCAATCCTTGTTACATATAGTCACCACAAACTGCCAACACACAATTCCGCTAGTTGTAGAAAGACAATACTTATTGTTAATGGCTGCTTTGAAAGCAGAGCAAACATTGCTTAAGTCAGACGTTTACATTATTGTCACAGTTCATGGAAATTGAGTGCTAATTACACTAAAACTCCTAATTAATTATTTAGTGTATAATATGTATTGTGTAATTGGAATTACATTTTCATGAATTCATAATTTAGTCTGGTAGCTATTCCAGGTGGATATTGTCAATTTTTGTTACATTATTCTATTATTTTACATATTTCTTGTCTCTACATTAGGTATGGTTCAAAAATTACTTTACTCAGTAATTATCATTGATTTGTTGAAAAGTAAAAACGTGATTTTTACTAACTGCTTTTAATTATAAAATACACATTTATTTATCAATCTCATAATTTCGATTTTTTTTGAACGAGTATATTTTTTCTCTGTTAAATTAGGAAGTTTAATTACGAGTATCATTTTATATGATAGTATTTGTAGTATACCGTGTTACCTTATTTGGAGCATACCGTTCCACATTTAGAGCATTCGGTCACCATACATTTCACCTACTTAATTTTCTCACTTGGCACTTTCTACACACTATAACAAGATATATATCCATCTAGAGTTCCTTATATCCAACATATATATTTCCTGAGGGACTTCGAGCATCAGCCCGGGGACTTGTAGAGACGGCAGCTATGGTATCAGAGGCATATTTTCAGAGATTTGTGTTTTTTAACACGATGCTCCCGAGGTCTTTACTATTTGGTCCTAAGAGTAGGCTAAACAGCCATGTTGATGTTGCGATCAATCCATTGTTTACAATATTAAATTACATTATTTTGTAAATATTATGTTCTGAATAAATTTTTTTTTTTTAATTTGAAATACTTTTCTAATTATGCAGATTTATAAAGTAAAAACACCTATAAATAACTTTTAATTTATACATAAATATGAATGCATATGAATTTCATAAAGCTGAAAGTTTTCAAAATTTCACGAAAAAGATGTATATAGCGCAAAGCTATTTTTACGTGATGTTTATATTAATGAAAGCAAATTAAAATATATTGTGGAACCTAATTAAGGTAAGCATATTAAAATAACTTTCAAATAACACATGTGCACTTTTCGTAATTATCGTTTGTTGAACTTTTACTATCTCGCTAAACTTTAATCTCGTTAAAATGTGCAAAATAAACCAAAAAGTTCTCACAAATGCAAATTCCCGTTTACTTCTGATCCTTTACCTGCCTTAACGTTATCCTTAGAAGGGAACGTAAGTATTTCTTTTTTATACTACGCTCGAGTCGCAGTGGCAGAGAACTAAATAAATAAAGTCATTTTAGTTTTACAGTGCAGGCTTCATTTTGATCATATAAATTAATTTAAGTGTCAAAGACACCGATGCCGTTAAATTGCTAATTAAGAAACTTTTTATTTTCATAATATCAATGACCATAGAGTATTTATAATGATATTCTTCTAGCTATATTGTGGCATAACTCGTATTTTTAGGTTATTCACATTTGTCCGGGTTTCTCATAATAAAACGTTTTACTTATCTGGTTAATACATAAGATAATTTTGAAATAGTATGGAACAAAATAATTACCTACCTAAACATGTAACAAACAAGATTCAATAATACTCCAGCGAAATATGGAGATCTCGAATAATATATAAATAACAAATCTACCTACATCTCACACGTTACAGTACTTGCTTGGAGATTGTATTTAATGAGTGATTTGTTTAAAATTAACATTGTATTTTGTTTCTTATTCCCAAATGTAAAACATTTATATTAGGCAAAAAATTACACCACAAAGATGTACTATATAATTGTATAAAAAATGTTTTTTTTGTTATCAGTCAATATTATCATTAAGTCTGTTTAAGATTTTTTAATTTCTGTTGTTAACAGACTTCGGACCGGAGTATGCAAGACGAGGACACAAATGAGGGCCTGGCAGTTTTACAGCGGACCGACTGAATGTGACTGCGGCGTGGAGCAGACCCTGTCACACCTTCTGGAGTGTGCGCTGTGCCCGAGTGGCTGCACCCAGGAAGACCTGATGATGGCCAGAAGTAACGCCATCGACGTCGCCCACTTCTGGGCAGACAGGATCTGACCCTGTTGTTTCCGACACGATTATATATATATATATATCATTAAGTCGAAAGGCAGATAGCCATAGCATTATCACAAACTTTCAACATCCGTTTCATATCTGGAGAATATAGTCACCAAAAATTACAGCCATTCAGTTCTGTCAGTTTCTATTGTCCCCACACATCTTTGCACCTGGGAACATATATGATTCCGAACAACCTCCAAAAGAAAAGCCTGACGACTTGAAGATACGCCATTTGTAGTAAAGGAGGTATATTTTGCATGATTTGTTAATAGTTTTTTTAAGGCATTCAGATGATTTGTCCAATGCTTCCGATGATTGTTCCAAAAGAACGGTTCAACTCGACCAACGACCGGTTACCCATCCATGTTTTGATTGACGAGAATCACGTTCACGGTGAGCCATTTTCGCTGGACCATCGCAAACCTTAGTGGTGTTAGTTTTACAAACTAATTGATAATGGAAGAGATATAGCGTCGTGATATGTGAGCGTTTCGTGAAGGACTTTGCGTCTCAAGGATTGGAGTGTGACGGCCGTTGCCAGCCCTCCATTAGCGCGCATGGTCATGGTTGGTTGCACGGTGCTTCCTCAAATTATTTGCACGTTAAAATTAAAAAAATGTAACTGCTATGTATTGATAAATAAAGACCGCTTCATATATAGTTTAATTTGTCTTCAAAAGCGTATTAGTTACTCTTTTAAATAATAAAAAAAACATGATGCCAGTATAGTGAGAACGCATTAAGTCCGCGCAGGGGTTGTTACACCAGTCCTTGCTCCTCGCCGCTCAGTGCTCTGCAGACTGTCGCGCGTCTCGCACGCACCGCGCCGAGCACGCAGCACGCCACCACACCACAAGCAACAAACTATGAACCAATGCCTGGTGAATGGCAGCAACTGACTGCTCACCGCAACTCGCCAGTGCACCGCGAGCGCTCATCGCGTGCGTTCCAGTGCTGTATCTCAAATCGAAACTCTCGCAATTCCGATAAACATTGTAAACAACTCAAAACAACTCGCCAAACAATCTACTTTTCCACTGAAAACGAATAAATTCAATTCTCAATACAAGTCGGCGATTATTATTGTTGTGTAATAAATAAACATTGATTATATGCGTATTTAAAGTTACGTAAATAGCGCATGTGCGGGTTGCATTATTAAATATCCCGTACCACTTTCTGTTTGCTCTGAGCAATGAAACTCGTTTTTCGAAATTTTATGGTAAACTTCAAGTGAAACATATATACTGTACGCAATGCGTTTTGTTGTGAATTAAAAAAAAACTTACAAGACTTGCAGGTAAAAAAAGTTGCGTCTTGTTTACAAACACAGGATCTATGTCATTGTGAGAACAAACTCGACATATATTTTGGCGCCAATTGTGCAACGCAATACAAAAAGAACTTTTTAAACTTTGTTGTATTCTGTAGTTTTATTCTAATTTTAATGTAGCTTATTAAGCTCTGTTTCTCAGTGTGTTCTAAACATATTACATACATTTTGTTATTATGAAATTGTTATCATTGTTCAATGATAATTGACGAATAACAAAGACTGTTATTTAATAACTGAGTGCATCGAGTAATCATAAAAACGTTATCTATCTTTTATGAAATTTATAATTGATAATTCAGTAAACATCTCGGCATTCGGATACTATGACCGAATTTAATCTGTTACTTCTCTATGAAATGAAATATTTATTATGTTTCATAGATTTTTAAATAATTATTTGTGTAATATGAAATCGCATTACCTTAATCAAGTATAAGCGCTTGAATGCGTATCGAATCAACAAGTAGCCACCGATTGTAACTAAATTAAATGTAATTATTATTCAACTCTGTTGGCACAGTTTGTTTGATAATAAAAAAAACAACATTCACAAGCAGAGTGTATATATTTATTTTGAATATAAATATGGCAGATGAGGAGTGCACGAAAAAACAACGATGTTGTATTAATTTAACTTTTACGAATGTTTGAACGTTGTTCTGTTGCCCAAACACAGCTGTTAAATATTATAATTATTGGTGAAATAACAACAACAACTTCGTGTGAAGAAGACAGGTTCTCACGAAGTGAACGAAGAAGAGCGAGAGAGGATGATAACACAAGGTGATTCTACACTAGTCCACTTCGAAAAAGTGAGGCCGATAACATTCTTCGGTTGGCTGGAGACGGAAGTGTGAAGAGTTTACTGCAGGCCACTGGACTACAAGTACTCGATTAAAACATTCCAGTGAACTAATCTAATTGAAGAATATAATATTTGGTTCAAAGCTATAAAATAACGGATCATTATTGGAACAAATCAGTGGAAAAACTTTTTACCAAAGCTGTTAACAATAGTTTCAATAATCGGTGCCAAATATATGATTCAAAATGTAAAGGCAACGGAAAGGGCGGTGGAAAGTTCCACCTTTCTGCTGCTGATCTCAATACTGATCTGAAATATTTAAAATTACACTACCATAAAAAAAAACATTTATTTAAATAGCACCTGAGATAATAAAGCGAAAACCGATTGAATATTCGGTTTAGAATGCACCGTAAAATCTTTCGAGATTTATTGCCAGCATCTGAAAGAGTGGAAAGTTTTCTGGCATACATCAACATAATCTCACAAGTTGCAATGCGGAATTGAATAATTTGTGAGTGTTTATTACAATTGAAGATGATCCATTCAATATTGAGCGGCGTGATGGATGCGCTGGACTCGGAAGAAGCCCGGAACTCTTCCGTGGCTGATGGCGTCTTTAACGTGACGGTCCTGCCTCACGTAAACTCGACAGTGGTGCGGCAAGGGATGTCCATGACCTGCGCTACGATCATCAGAATAAGTTACGCTGTCGGGATTATTGGGAATCTGGCTGCGATCTTCACACTGTGCAGAGGGGATCGCAAGATAAGGAATAGGAAGCACGCGCTGATGCTGCGTAGTTTGGCTATCAACGATCTTGTGGCGCTGGTGGGGATGATGGTGTTAATGAACATCCAGAGCTTTCTTCCGCTGGTGGTGCTGACGAGGTGGTTCTGCGCACTGCGTGTGGTGCTAAGGATCTTCGGGCTGGGCTCCGTGTGCATTGCCATCGTCATGGGTCTGGAGAGGTGGCTGGCCCTGACGCAACCGTTTCTCTACCAAAAGGTGAGGCCGCTCGATGTTATCCTGTTACTTTTTAATCAGTCGTTAAGACATTCTTGCATAAGTTGCTCGTAAACACGCAATAAAAATGAATCTGGATGGAAATATTCCAAACAATAATTGACCACAAATTTATTGAATTATCAACAAAAAAATGTTCTTATAAAATATTATACAAAAATGACTAGTATATTTCATTACACTTGACTTTGCTCCATTCAGCTATATTGTAATTTTTATTTCTTATTTATGAGGCACAAAAAAATATATTTTTGTAACCATACTAGTAATATTTTTATATAATGTACACACAAGGTGATTCCATGATTTACTGAAAAAATATTTTCTTTTACCGTGCTACATAATATTTTGTATTGCTTTCGTTTTTTCGTATTTCAGTGAAATATTATTCCAAAAATCATGTTTTTATATTAACCTAAGCCTACAACAAAACACAATATATTTACACAATAATAATAATTTATTATATTCTCCTTATGCTTTCACTTCTGCTCCCTAGCTGAAGCATATGGCCGTCACAAATTGCCGTCACTGATAGCCGCCGTGAGCCTCGTTATATGACATCTCTGTATGCCAAGCTATGTCGAGTACATATTATGTATAGATCCTGATGGTCTCCCAGAATGAGTGCCAGTGGGTTTATAAAGATGGCATCTATAATATCTAAGGGATATTTGGGCGTTTGTTAATCATAAATAATATTTTCAAACTAGTTTATTAATAAAAATTATAACTACCACGTTAAACGGCACTACGAGTAAAAGATATAAATTATTTTTTACCAATAACCTAGTAAGGTGGTAGATTAAAGTAATAACGACTCCTTATAGAACATCACCATTATCTCATTATATGTGCATGCCAATGTTTGGAAAATCGTAAAATGGCAAGCATCTTAAAGTTCATAGATGAGTTTTTTTTTCATTAATTCTCTGTAAGTACCGTCCTGTATGTGTTGACACAAAAAAAACACAATATTGTACTGCATCAAACACGTGACCTTCCGTGTCAAATAATTTTTATTTCAATTATTGTAACTGTATAAAAAATGTATATGAAAAACATTCAATTTCAATTTATTTTCTTTTGGAAACATTACAAATAACAATATTTAATTCATTTCTAAAACAGTATAAAATAACAATTTATAAAGAACACAATAATAATAGAATCATTTAAAAAGTCCCGGAGCCCGCTAAACAGAAGACTACACGAAATTACTTTGATAAATAAATTCGTGGAGCTCATGTCGAAACTGGGCTTCTCTCAAGTGGAATATATCAATATTCGAGGCGATATCGTTGAATAGTCTGATCACTCTCCCAAGAGGCATAGTCCCTGGCAGGTTAGTATTACCTCTAGGAAGAACAAACAATCTGTGCCTCCTTATCCTTAAACAATTGTCAGGGACAAACAAACCAATTTCAAACAAAATATCAGGATTTCTGAACACGCCGCGCACTAGGCGAACATCGAATACTGGTAATTATAATTAAAATACACAAAATTATTATATTTATACGATTACGCATATATTATAATATTTTCATATAAGAAATTACTACCAAAAGAAAAAAATGACTAAGTAAATTATAAAGTAGGTTAATTGCGAATGTATTATATTGCAAGAAGAAAGTAATCAATATGCGTTTCCTTTGTATACACTGGTTCATTTATAATCACCGAGACTGTTATCAAGGATTATTATTTCTATTGTTTTGCAGTCTATGGAGTTCTTATATTGAAACTTACCACATGTCGAGTATACTGATCTTTGTACCACACTACTGTAGATTACTGTCATACTAACTTATAACTCTATAAGAAATCTTCGTATGGTCACGTACGATCATTCTATTAATATAATAATCACAATTTAATCATAACAAATAAAAGTATCATCATAGTTATGAACGCAAAATCCTAAGAACTTATTATGGTTTTCTATAAATGTTCTTCTTCAGCTACTATTAAAAGGTGGCTATGATTTTTATTAGGATACGGTTGTGTTGTTGGAGAACATGTGCTCATTGATGATTTCTTAATTTAGTAGATTTTCATATCTGTTTATTACTTTTTTTTTTTTAAACAATAAGTTTCATTTTCAATATTTTATGCTTCATTAGAAATCAAACCCGCATTCTCTGGCATACTAAGCTAACACTTTTCTTCTTACTCATAATTTATCAGCCAGCCGTACAATAATGCCGTGTATATGTACTTGTAATGTGACAGTCTGATACAGTTTTGTATATAAATAAACATAAATTGTGTTTAATTGAGACGAATTACTAATCCAACAGCTCGTTGATATCAACAACATGACATATTTTTGTTTGTTTTTAAGGTCGAAATTACAAATGAAAAAGCTATCGAGATAAATAGGCATCCAACAAATATCAACAGAAATATTTCGCTCCACACGGGTTAGCCCAAAATACATAAAAATCGATAGTACGCGCTTTCAAGCTGCTTCTTAAACTTTACTGTTTGTACAAAACTTATAGACCAACAACAAATAGTACATTGTAAAAGCAGTTCTCGTTCGATCACAGTTAATTAAGCAACATTAGATCGATTTGAAGAAAAAAAAAGCATTGATTTAGTTTTAGCATAACAAAATGTTGAAAGAAAAATAGTTAAATTATACACAATGCATATCGTTGGTAGGGTTGAGCCATCCCATAGGAGCAAGTGGCTCAAGCTTCAAGAGAGTAGGGCTAACCATCCAAAAAATACTGCAGCTGCAGTCTCATCAAGCCCCCGGGCTTACGCCGTGGACGCCGTCGGAAACTATATATGTTCCCAGAGATGCCTTGATCAATGACAGCCAGCAGAACTGTATGGCGGCAATGTGTATTAACCACGTGCTTCTTATATGGAAACAAAACATATTAATAAAATCCTTAGAAAATAATATAGTGCTCTTATTGACTTCTGGTTTTTGATTTTTGAGAATAAATGTGTCTCGTTGAAGTGTGGAGTGTATTTTTAAACAAACAAATTCGAAGTTAATCGAATTTGTTTTGCTGGAACAAACTTCAGATAACGCAATGAAACTGAGTATATTTCAAATTCGTTTATGATCAATTCGATTATTTATAGACGTTTAATCGATTTGGGTCACTCATCGGCGCATATTACTCCGAAAGAACACCTATAGTTCATTTACTGATGCCACAATAAATCTTTACTTTCATGAGTCAAAAATCAACAAATAACTTGTTATATTTTTCACCCATAAACGCCGCATCTCGAAACTATTCTACTAATTACTTTTAGCTGTTCACAAATGGACGGGTATCTCGAACACAAATCAATATTTTGACATATTATTTGGCACAGATTTCAGTGACAGTAGTGTCAACATAAAATCAAAAAGATTAATTCGAATCGATTAACTCGCGAAATTTAAATTCGAATTTCCTAGTATTTTTTGCTCACGGTGTTAAATATACTCTATGTATGAGTATTATTTGCGGAAACTCTTATATTTTGGAGAAAATTTGCTGTAGTTTGTGTTCTTATGCAAAATCTATAATACTTGTCATAGCTAAATTAACTTTCGTCTTCTGACCTGTAAGATAGAAGGCTGTCATGTTGCCTAATTAGCGTCGTAAATTTTAACATTCTATCACGATACGAAATCAAAATACAGCTGTATTGGTTCTTATTAAGATGCTAGTATTTACGGCTGCACAAAAGACTGAAGAATATATTGACAGTAAATGCTTTATTTGTGTTTATTTAATAATTAATGTTTAATTTGTAGTGTAAATTATTTCAATATAATTTAATAAATAACTTACATAACTAATAAGCTGTCAAAAAGTGACCACTAATGCGACTTAAGGTTCATACAGATTACCTTCGAATCTACAAAAGGTCGCGATATAAGAAGTTATAAAATAAAACGTAACATTCGCAGGTAATTTGTATTTATCCTATTTGGCCTACCGCATGAGGCTCCATCCTTTTCGATCCTTCGCCTTGCACAAATTTGTATTATTAAAAAGTATTTCTTTCAAATCATATTACTTGTACTTATTAGTTATAAGCTTGTACAAAATTTCTTCATTTGTTGCACAATATGTCAATGATTTACCAGCATTTAGCCGCAGTCTTTGTAACGTTGTTCCTTTTAGTTCCACGCTATAAGTAACTATCAGATAATCCATTATTCTTGATAAACTATGTGTCTACAAAGATGAACAATTTATTATTTGTGATGATATGGAAGGATTTAAATGTAATTATTATTTCTTAAAACAGATAAAAAATATATCAAAAAACTCAAACAAAAGTTTTTTCTTCCTAGACCACACATATATAAGGAAGCTTAGCGAGAATTCAATTTTAAGATTCTTATTCCATTTTTGTACAGTTCGAGAAGAGAAATTTACCATAAAAGAGGATATGTACGCGTACATTACCAATTTCTCAATAAGGACTTGAAGAAAGAAAGTGATTTAAATATAACTGGATATTTATTTGTTCCTTGAACCCTCGAGGATACCTCAATTGTGAACCAAGCAATTGTGAACTAGCTAATACTAAGTTATCTCGAAGTAGAACCTCCAGGGAAATTCTGAATAAAAATGATGGAAAGCCTGCGCGTAGGAAATTTTCAAAAAGAGTGATATATACCCACAGTAAAAATGTGAATATTTGTTTTTATGTGACACTGGAGACTAGAGTTAACGATTTTAAATGACAATTGGTGGTACAGTAACATTATTTTATTATAAATATTTATTTATTTATTTACCTTGTTTTCACATGGATCACGTAACAAAAGTTCTCTATTAGGAGACTGCAGTTTCGACTAACTCGTAGTCTTTCTCAATCCTTCTCTAGTTAAGAGATTTCTCTAGTTAACTAGAGAAGGATTGAGAAAGACTACGAGTTAGTCGAAACTGCAGTCTCCTAATAGAGAACTTTTGTAACGTGATCCATGTGAAAACAAGGTAAATAAATAAATAAATATTTATAATTTATTATGGATCTCAAAGTGAATGCTCAAAACATTGAAAATATTATTTTATTAATTTAAATACATTAAAAACATATATTTATTATTCTCATATATTTACTGGCAAATACAGTGATGAAATATCTCGAATATATTATATTACGCTTTAATATTTTGAGAATAACTTAAATAGCCAACATCATTGAAACTCCGTTCAGATCATGAACGTATAGTCCTTTTTAAATCTACTCATTGTAAATGCGTGGTGTTAATGGTTAAACCTAACATGCATTTTGATGTATTGATGTTTACCATGAAATATATCTTTCACAAAACATATATTTAGTAATTTGGAGATCATATATTTATACAAATAAATCAAGATTTACTAGGATTCTAACCTGAGACCTTTCATGACATTTTATTATGTACTGCAAATCTCAGCCACACCCATTACCGAGTTCTTGTACATATTCGTACAAGGCGAACAACCTGCAACAGATATAAGCAAACATTTTATTGTAAATGATTGTGTTATTAATATTAAATGCCTCTAGACAGGCACCAAAACTCAAGTATTGGTTGTCTTATTAGTCGTTAGTTTTTGTTATATCCGCTCCCAAATAGTAGTTTATAGTTCCTACAAAACCCTAGCTCTAGGTATCCTTCCGCAGAGTTCTTAGAGAAATTTTGGTATCCGAGACATATTTGGTCATTTTTTTAAAAACCGACGATCCCAAAGCAAGAAAATTCGATCTTAAGATATGGCTTCATCTAACTTTAAGTACTACCTTCGCCAAATTTTGCTTAACGGACATTAATCGTTGCTATCAAAATGATATGGTCGTGTTAATGTTGCGTATGATAAACAGTATGAAATATTACGTACGATGGTGTTATCTTAATAATTGTGTATTGTTACGGTGCGTGCGAAAAGTTATTTATTATTATAAGAGTAGTAGTTTAAAAAAAAGCTTTAGTCACAGTATGTGCGATGTGTCAAAGATGTCGTAACTCTAGAAATAAGAGTACGTGCGTTTTGTAGTTGTTACGTAAGAAATTCGAGTGTTTGAGTAATATATTCGAGGTTCATATAAAGACGTCTGATCTGGTCCGTAGTCCGTAAATTGCTGACCCATGGTCTTTAGAGGTGCGCACAGTGAGCACGTTTTCATGTTGTGTTGATTAATCGAATATCCTCGAATGTAGTTGTGTGATCATCAAGTCCTTGAGGGGAGAAATATGAGATAATTGAGAAAATGATATCAAGGCCAAAAAAGACACTCGCTGTACCACAATAATAAGCAGGACGATGGCAAACAATAATATTTACAGTTTTCTGTGTATCGAATGTACAAATAAATCATATCCTTGTGTCGTGAAAAGGAATACTCAGTATTTCATTTTGTATCTCGTGGATTCCTCTTAGAATTTTTATAGGTACTTGTACGATTATATTAAATAAAACTCTTGTATACTTAAGTACTTCTAGTTACCTATTTGATATAGTATTTTATTTTTATTTTTTTAAAGTTAACGAGTGCTGGAGACCATCAAAAGGCATCCTAAAATGGAGTATATGACGCTCTACCACTTCGACTGGATGCTGTGTACGGAAAGGATGTAATAATGTTTTGGTCACAACTTTTATCATATCGTTCTGAATTTATATTAAATGCTAATGATGTATTGGTCAGAGTATAGAGGTTTGAATTAGGAATTTCATGGTCAGAATTTAAAATACATTTTGGACAAATTTTAAATTATTTATTTTGACACATCTAATTTAATGTATTTGTTTTTAAATATAAATTTAATAATTTAATGTTTTATTATCAACAACATAAACTTTACTAAGAATGAACATTTTATTCAGACAGTTAATATTTTGAGACCAAAAATGGTTATTAGTCAAACCAAATAATTTTTTAAATTCTGGCTGAACAATAATTAAAATTGTAACTATTTTTAGTTATCTTTCTAAAAGTTTTTTTTAAAGAATGTTAGAAAAAAGCTGTCAACGAAAATTATATTCTTTACCTTCAATCCAAAATCAAAGGCTCTCTGTTAACTGTGACATATGCTCTAATTTGGAAAATTGAAATCTGCTCAAAAAGAGGAAGCCGTTATCATTTTCATAACTGTTCTTCACCTTATCATCACTAATAGTTTATTAATTTCAAGTAATTATCCCGAAGATCCATCAAGTAGATCGTACATATTTATATCGACGGTCTTTCTGTATGGTGACCAGAAAACGATAAATATTAATTTATCGTTTTCGATAAATATTATTAATAAATTATAAATTAAAAATAAAACGAGAAATTGAATTAAATGACGATAATAACATTTTAGCAGGTGAGTAGAAGACTCTCGTTTGTAGCACGTAAACTTGGTAATAAAACCTTGCCCAATTCAAACTCGACTAAAAATTAATATTTATTACAAGTCAAATAATGTCTATTATCGATACATAGTAGTTGTTCAATGTCAACCAAAATTTGATTATTTATTGTTGAAACTGCCTTGCTAATTAAATTATAATAGACTTTGTGTTAAAAACAGCTGATTATCTAGAATATAATTAAAAAAATATATTTTGGAACTATATTCAAAATTCTCTAAAAAAATAATCATCATGGTTATCAATCTTTTTTCGTGCAATTCTGTACGTAAGTTCCTATATTTTTTTGGTCCTTTGCCTTCTGAATCCAGCTTTCTCTTAATACATATGTGCCTGATCATGTAATCCATATAACTGAAGGTCAGACGTCATTTCGTTTGCCGGTTCTTTGTTGTAATTCAACATCTTTCCTTAAAGGCCGTTATATTTTTATTATAAGAGTATATGCCTAGTCAAATGCCATTTAAGTGTACTAATATAAAGTTAAAAAAATCACCATACGAGTACTTTACTTACACTACTACACATTTTTTTTCGTTTATTGTGATTTCTAACAGTTAAATATAAAATAATCTGGGTTTATGAATTACGAAAAATATTAGTTAGTAGTTAGTAGTAAATATTAGGAACAGTAATTTTATGCATTCTTTTAACATTTCCTTTACGGTGCTAAAATAAAAACGCGTGCTCCAGTGTTGGGTAGTCAGTACACAATAAAAAATCAGCGATTTTAAATCGGAAAAATAAGAACAATCATAGCTAATCCCCTTAATTAGTTATAATTGAAGTCAAAAATTATAATAATTGAGATTTATTGACTGAAAACATTAAAAAACCATCTTTACAACGCTCACGGAACGAATAGGTCCACTCTGGTTTCAAACTCGATACGTACTTCCGTTAGTCGTGGAAGTGGCCGGCGTGGCCCACTCCCTCTCTCTTCCCTCTTCCTTCACAGTGAAGTATGGAAGAGTGAGATGCGAATATAGTGTTGCATTACCAGTACATCGTCGAGACCCAAGGTCGAGGCACTCATAGCACAAATTTCCGAATTTCACAAAATATATCCGATGTACCCGATAAATTCTGATTATTATTAACATTATTATTTAAATCAATGCGTCAATATATTATGTAAAAATACCCAATATCTTAACCTTGTGATTATTTTATTTATTAAGATATTGATGGTTATTGAAGCATTGTGTAGAAGATACACATCACAGGGAAGGAAAGGTCAATGTGTATTAAATTCTTTAATGTAAGCACGCAGTGTTGATTCGCCAACATCATATAGACTACAACTCGAAATAAACGCATCATCCAATTATTACAGGAATTCTGAAAATTAATGTTATCAGGTTTCTGTTAAAGTTATATGCTCTAACAAGGGAGCAGATGCTGCAAGAGAGCTTATTCCATAGCACCTTTTTATTTCAGGATTCCTAGTCAACTGGTTGTAGATGGATGTTCTGCTCATGATTTTAGGAGTTTGTATGATATAGATATGACGAGATATATTATTTATATCATTTAATGGACTATAGCTAAAAAAACCACGTTCGTAAGGTTAAGGAATGAACTTACAATGACTCTAGTTTAAAAAGCACTAAGTGGATAATGAGAATGAGGAGACAGAGGACGATGCTGTACTGCGAGTCCTCACGTAGTCTTCATCTTCACAATGGAGCTGATTACTCCAACAGCAGCTCGTCGTTAATTTTTACTCGCTCGCTTTCTTACAACGACGGTGCCATTAATTTTCGCAAGCGAAAATTAAAGTGGTGGGAGGAGTAGCTTTTCTTCAGATTGACCTAGTGGACGATCGATTGTTTACGATGCAAAATATGTAAAAAATACGTTAATTATTTCTCTACACTAACAGCATCAGTTTTCATAAACATTACATTTTTTATAGATTGTCGTGTATAAGTGCTTCAACAGTAAGCAAATATACGAAAATTCAGATTTTACGTCGTTTTTTCATTATATATATATATATAATCGTGTCGGAAACAACAGGGTCAGATCCTGTCTGCCTAGAAGTGGGCGACGTCGATGGCGTTACTTCTGGCCATCATCAGGTCTTCCTGGGTGCAGCCACTCGGGCACAGCGCACACTCCAGAAGGTGTGACAGGGTCTGCTCCACGCCGCAGTCACATTCAGTCGGTCCGCTGTAAAACTGCCAGGCCCTCATTTGTGTCCTCGTCTTGCATACTCCGGTCCAAAGTCTGTTAAGGGACCTCCATATATTCCACCCTTGGTCATGTCCAGGGGCTAGGTCCTCATTTTGATAATGTGTAAATGATGCACTGGTATGTATAATAGTTTTACACAATCTTGAATAGACTGGCAAATATTGTCTACAAATTCTGGTTTCAATTTATATTACTCGTAGTAAACGGTTGGTGTTCACGAGATCACTTTTTATTTATTCGACATAGGTAAAAGATAAGTCTCACATTCGGATTTATTTATTATATTAATTACTTTAAAACAAAGCCTCCACACACATATAAATGTTTTCGCCCAGCCTCACACGAGATCACACGTCTTTTGAGCGACTTAGCTTTTCGGTCATTTTCGCAGTCAGAAAATAAACACAAGAAATTGTGAACACTTGAATTCACACTTGAAATTTCTTCGAGGCGAATTCTTCTACGCTTATTTACATAAGAAAATGCTTGTTTTCTTGTATTCAATTTGTGCACTTCATTATTTCATTGTGTGGTTTTAGCTCACGTGGTGCAGAAAAGAAGTGTTGGGTAAATAACATGGTGTTGTATAAGATAGTTTACGTTACAATGGTTCCAGTGAAATGCAATATATGCAGGAGAATGCACTGAAACGTGCTGACTTCAGACTCCTGTAAGCTGAATAATTTTCATCTAAGAGACGTGTTGAGGCTTACCGTGTTATTTACACCAAAGATTCTTGCTTGCATCGTAGGGTTGTTACAAAAAATAGATTGCATTTTAATACTTTTTGTTAATACATACATGAGTACAACGGGACACGGTGTTAGGTTTTCAGTTATGTTTTGGATTTTATGCTGTTCAGATTGCTAGGTTAGATTGACGCTGGTGAGAAGGGTGTTTCGTGGTGAAGGTTATTAATGGAATATTTGATGGAATATTCAGGTGATACATATTTATAACATACAATTATACTCGAAATTTAATTTTTTTCAAATACAATACCTATTTTATAGAGCTGTAAAAATCTATAAAATATGAAAATAAGAGTAAAAATTCAGTGAAAGTATGAATACTGTAAATAAAAAAATATATAACTACGAATAAACATGCATTTTATTCAGTTTACTTCTACGTGCCACATACATGTATATATTAAAATAAATTAATATAAAAAATATCGTTCCTATAAAATGTCATTATCTACTTCTACTCGGTATTTATATAGTCCCATAAAATGGATTTATTCGTATGAAGGTTTTCTATTATGAGGTACGTTAAATATTGTTTTGAATGTGTATCATATTGTGAATGTATAAATGAAATTCAAATATTATTATTGCGGAACACTGAAAACATAATTTACTCCGAAATAATACACACAACAGAAAACTTGACTGTAATTTTCTAAACAACTTTGCTACACCACGCGATAATTATTCTTGTCAAAGTAAAAGCTCCTTTATTGAAATAAGATCACAGACAACTTCATTTTATTTACCCTTGAGCCTGCGGTAAGTACTCCGCATTAATTCTGGGGTATCTTAACCGGTCTATAAACTTAACAAAGCACCATTCTTTCAAAAACAGATACCCCACATTGATCACGTCCAAGCAGCCGCCAAATATTGGAATAAAACGGCTTTGGCGAGCTTTTTCCGACGGGGATTATGAGCTTTTTACAGAACCACATTTCAAAATCATATTTCAATTACTTTCGAGCACATTGAATTGATCGTTTGTTACGCCTACGTAACTCATTTTTATATTAATGTTTTTTTTATCTCTTTATGATTTCTTTTAACACAAAATGTAGAAATAAATGTAAAAAAAATAAAAACCTTTTTTAATCACCGTCGGGAATCGAACCCACAACCTTCAGCTTGCCAAGCAAACGCTTAAACTACTGAGTTAAGCCCGTGGGCTGTTATTTAAAAAAAATGAATTTAAATTAATTAAATAACCATACTTTATATTTAAGAGTTTAATAAAAGACTTATAGAATTTTATAAGCGCCAGTAAAATCAGTCATGTGCGAAAGGATTAGAAAGAAAAAATGCAGTGCAATAATATGACTGAAAAATTGACCAAAAATATATTTATTAGTGTATTAAAATTACGTTTGTTGCTACTAGTTTATCATTTAATACTGTAATATTTGTCAGCTGTAATGGATTAATTAAGGGCAAGCTCGCATGCTCGGCTATAACAACTTAATTTGAATGCCAAGGTGAATAATATTTGCTTGTAATTTGTGTTACACTAAAGGATGACGAAATTTTATACAGAGTAAGCAAAAAAAAACATTCAATGTTCGTGAAGTTACGTAAATTATTCAGAATTAAACTAAGCTGTAGTGTAGTCAGAATTTTTAATAAAACTGAAATAACGAAAAGCTCTCCCTCATGGCTGAAAAAAGCTCTACTTCAGTAGTTGGGGATGTTTATATTTGTTTATTTTCTTCTCGTCTTACAGTTTTTTCAGATCATTGTATTTTTCAGTGACTTGGTTACATTCCGTCAATACTAGAATTATTTTTATTATTTTTATAATTTTTAACAACCCCTAGAAACTTTATATGTTCGATTTTATGTCGTGAAAATTAATGATAGAAAAGATTTTTTTTTTCCTTATTACATATTCTTTTTATTGCATTCAGTGTACAAGCATTCTCATTGAACTTAAATATACTCTATTTTAATTAAATATACTTAATATACTTGTATATAAAAAAAATGTGGGTAATTACGAGCAACGTAATTTCTTATTCCACGATTACACCCCATTGTTGTGTATGGTAGTCAAAAATTTCAAAAATAATTTTTTTCTTTTGTCTTTTTTGCACTCGAAAATTCGACATTACGTTTATATATACTCGTAATGTTATCTTGAAACAAAAAACTATATTTATGTTACATTTATTATCCTAGCCATATTTACGCATTTGTTAATCATATTTTCTTAGAAGATAAGACGCTCCTTTTCGCTTCTAAAGGGTGAATTTTATACTATTTTATTTTTGGCAACACTGATTTTGACAGCTCACGTACGTTTCGCGTTTTGTGTCACTGTCAAACATCTTCAATTTGGTCTATAATTTAACCATGAATCGTCTTACAAACGAACAACGCTTCCAAATCATTGAATTTTATTGATCCATATTTTTATCGAAAAATTGTGTTCAGCGACGAAGCTCATTTTTGGCTGAATGGATTCGTAAATAAGCAGAATTGTCGGTTTTGCAGTGAAGATCAGCCAGAAACATTGCAAGAGCTACCAATGCATCCAGAAAGAGTAACTGTTTGGTGCGGATTATGGGCTGGTGGCATCATTGGACCGTACTTCTTCAAAGATGATGTGAATCGCAACGTAACTGTGAATGGTGAGCGCTACCGTGAGATGATATCCAACTTTTTTTTACTCAAAATGGAAGAGCTTGACTTGCATGACATGTGGTTTCAACAAGACGGTGCCACATGCCACACAGCACGCGAAACAATAAACCAATTGAGTGGCAAGTTCGGTGAACACTTTATTTCACGTTTGGGACCGGTCAATTGGCCGCCTAGATCGTGCGATTTAACGCCTTTAGATATTTTTTTTGTGGAGCTATGTTAAGGCTCATATCTATACTGACAAGCCCGCTTCGATTGACGCATTAGAAGACAGCATTGAATCATTTATTCGTGAGATACCGGCCGAAATGTTGGAAAGTGTATGCCAAAATTGGACTAAGCGGCTGGACCATTTGAGGCGCAGCCGCGGTCAACATTTGAATGAAATAATCTTCAAACATTAAATTATATGTATTTTTTTTTTATTTAATCAAATATAATAGGATACATTTAAGATTTTATTGACAGTATTACATATTTTTTTTTTTTTATTGTTTATTTTTTTGGAAATTCGCTTTCCACGCCACTTAAAGGTAGATCTTGTGTGTGGCGTGGGATTCATCTTTGATTTAAGTGTTGCATAATTTACATTATTATTTTTTCACATTTTTTACATAATAACATATTTTTTTTAGAATATAAAATAATATCATTGAAATTTATAAATTTTTTATAGTCGAAGTGACAATTTCAGCATCATTTACATATATATTTCGATTCTTTAATAGCCTCGACCCATCTAAGTCTCAATTTCCAGCAGACACCTTTTAATGAACCTAATATAATCAATACCTTTTTAACAATATAAATATTTTATACAATTTATATAAATTCTATACTTATTATGCTTGGATCATATACATACAATATGGACTGTACTATCGAATCAAATAAAAATTTCATGCATTTTTCTTAATTTTGTGTCTTTTTTTGGAAAAATTTCCTATAGCTATTAAAAAATCAACCGTTAGATGTATATTATTTTTACTTTATTTTTTTACATTCATTTTTACTTATTAATCTTTATTGTTAGGTATTTTACATTATTTTAAATAACACAATTATCAATTTCACTTAAGCATTTTATAAGAAAAAATTAATCTTCTTTTTATGTCATAATTTATTTTGGTTCAATATAAAAGGTGTTTGAATTCAATTTGCTCATAGATTTTTTATCAAAAGAGCAAATAAATAAAAAAATCAACAAAGAAATTATCTGAATATAAAAAAGGGCTTTTTTTTTAAATTTCCTCCAATTTTTTAATTTTTAAGATGGCGAAATAAACTTTAATCCCCCTATTTTTAAACTAAAAATACTATTTATTCAACGACATATATTCCACATGACATGCATAAATGTCAGCAAAATATACCAATATGTTAAAAGTTTATGCGAGACACATAGTATATGAAATTAATGTACCCATAAAACGATACAGGATGGTGGGCCATCGTTAAATGAGAATTTGGGTAGTAAAAATACTTATTACATTTACTTTTACACCTTTTTGCGTGTAAACATTGTACATATTCAAGAACTAGGTATAATTTTGTACATAAACACTGCAATGAAACTTTCTAATGCAATACTGTATAATACAAATGTAATAGTTCACTTTAATTAAAAATTAAAATAAAATATTTATAATATTGACCTGTATTTCTTTGTTCAGTAACTAATTCAAGGGTTTGGCAGTAAGTTAAATCAATTGGCAGTGGATTAAATTAATCGCAGTAAACTAAATAAATTTTCTGTATCCACTGTTTCAGTACGAATGCGGTCAGTTATAAAATTTAAATGGCAGTGATATATTCAATATTGATAAAAAAAAATGTAAAATAAATGAATAATTAACCCATAAAATGGAAACCTAACCTAACTTTTTATTAATTACCATTTCTTAATCATTTGCTTCCAATATATTATTTTTCAACTGCCAATTAATGTTTTTTACTGCATTTTTTTTTACTTATTTAAGTCTTTATTACTTAGCGTTGGTTGAATAAATACTACCCATTAGTTGAATCAAATACTTCCACAAAATAAGTTGCCTATAATATATATATTATAGGCAACTTATTTTATTATTATCTGATAAATATGACAGTTGCATTATTTTGCTTAAGAGGATGGAATGTTTTTTTTTACTGTTAATCCTCAGTGAAACTGCATAAAAAGAATAATTATTTATTTTTCAATAATTATATAGCAACTTTTATTTTATGGGTAAGACTTGCTGTCAGATTCCACGTCTCTGCGCCATAAGTTAATACAAGGAGGATGCATTGGTTAAACGCCTTAGTTTTAAGGCATTGCGGAATTTTCGCTTTAAAAATGTACTTTAGTTTTCCAAATGCTGCCCATCCCAGTTGTATGCGCCTGTCGATTTCAGTACTCCCAGCGTGCTATGGATGCTCGGAGTGTCGCTAAAAGATAGAATCCGAAACGAGGAAATACGCAGAAGAACTCAAGTAGTGGATGCTACCCAACGAATAGGCACACTCAAGTGGCAATGGGCAGGACATATCTGTCGAAGAGACAACGGTCGATGGGGAAGAAAAGTATTGGAATGGCGCCCAAGAACTGGCAAACGAAGCATTGGCCGACCCCCTACAAGATGGACCGACGATATAAGAAGAATAGCGGGAGTGACCTGGATGCGGAAGGCGGAGGATCGAAGAGGATGGAGACTCATGCGGGAGGCCTACGTTCAACAGTGGACGGACACAGGCTGATGATGATGATGATATAGCAACTACTCGAAAGTATATATAAAATTTATTTGAATCTACTAAAATAAAACGCATTCTAAGTGCTTTAATTCAACAATAATAAAATAATTAATTTTTTAATTTTTATTAGAATATTATTTTATTATTTCAATATTCTAATCTACTTTTTATAGATCATTGACTATATTACAATATTATCATTACTTAAATATACATATACTAAACATAAAATTCTTTTTTCAACGCGTCAATCCAAGCACAAAAATAACGGCAGAAGCGGGATGCGAACCGCGGACTTTGGAAACCAGCAATGCCCAGGTATTCATACCGCTCGGCGAATCGCGCCATTACTATGCCTAGACCGACCCGCGATGAAACTAGTATTTATATCATTGTTATTATCGTACAACAGATTTCGCCATAGTATATATTCAAAGTATGTATATTTTTATTATTATTCTATCAGTATTCATTTATCGTTTCACATCCATTCAGTCTATAGTTTGGTTCGAGACCCGAGTGGTACTTACTAAAATAAATAGACTACCGGAAAGTAATGATATTAAGCTTGTGAATAAATGAATACTGATAGAATAATAATAAAAATATACATACTTTGAATATATACTATGGCGACATCTGTTGTACGATAATAACAATGATATAAATACTAGTTTCATCGCGGGTCGGTCTAGGCATAGTAATGGCGCGATTCGCCGAGCGGTATGAATACCTGGGCATTGCTGGTTTCCAAAGTCCGCGGTTCGCATCCCGCTTCTGCCGTTATTTTTGTGCTTGGATTGACGCGTTGAAAAAAGAATTTTATGTTTATTATATGTATATTTAAGTAATAATAATAAAATAATTTAAATGTCAGAAAAATATGTTTTGTGATCACATCCTTCAAGACTGAGAATAATAGTACTAATGTCTTACAAGTTTACTTTTCTCCTCTATATATCACTTTTTATGGAACAAAATTTAATGAAAAAACAAATATTCGCGATATTTTTAAACAAGATATTGTAAAAGGTTCTCAAATTGAATGTCGTAAAGTTTAAAATAATTATAATCCTTTCGCTTCTTTCGCTTCTTTCGCGACTATATCTGATGTCGCCACTAAGCCATTATCGGGAAACAAAGGGATCAATAGTGTTACTTTTAGATTAACTACGTAACAGATCGCTTTACAATTTCATCACTGAAGTTGAAGAAATTGAAGGATGAGTTTCACTATAGAAGTTACGAGAAAAACAAAGAAATAGAACTTCTGAAGTTGCGCTTATTGGAAAATTTTCAAACAGACCTTCAGGAAAATTCTCAAATAATATAACTGGAAAAATGTGCTTATACTCGTACTATGAATTCATAACCTTTGATAATATTTTCCCTTACGATGAATCTCTCTACTCGACTATTAGTCGATGCTATAAATATTAAATACACTGACAAAAGTAGATTACAGTCACTAGTGCATTATTCGTCTTACTACACAGGAACGACGAGATTTTTTTTTATGTAGAAGAATACCAACGGATGGTGATATTGATTCTGAAGTTTCATCTGTGTATTCTATGACGCTTACCATTTTACATATGGCTAGGCACTGCATGTGGAGTGTTGATTCGCCAACGTCATAGGCTAAAGCCCGACATTCACGCATCATACTTATTATTACAGGAATTCACTGTGAATGGGTGATATTTACGGGATGACTTTCGTCTACTACTAATTTTGTTCAATAGGCTATGAGTGGCATTTTACAGGTAAGCAAATTTACACCAACCGATGGTATTTTAGAGCCCAGAAAACGATTAAATTTTTTATTTTTTTCATCTTCGTCGGGGACCTAACAGACGACTTCTGGCTTGCCAAGCAAATGCTTTAACCAATGAGCTATCTATCACCTAGACCGTCGGCAAATAATATATGAAAAAATGTATAAAGGAGAATTCCGACATACGGTGGTTGATAAATTGAATTGTAGATGATATTGCTCTTGCCATTTTTAAGAATGGCTAAATTTTGCATGTGAAGTATTCTTAATGATCTGCCAATGTCATAAGAATACAGCCAGGAGTTTACGAATTGCTCATTTTCACTATGGAGTGAATTTTGTCTACCACAATTTTATCATTAATACGCTATGCTATTTTACTGATGAGGTATCAATCAACGATGAAGGTATATAGAGCTTTTTATTTGATATATATCATTCACTGTTAAGAGAAGTGTCTCTTGACAGTGACGGATTGAGGAAGGCTACGAGTTGCACTCTCCTAAACAGAGGTGGTACTCAACGTAATCTATGTAAAAACAAGGTAAATAAATAAATATTTATTATTCTTAATGGATCTCAAGAAGATTGCTGAAAACGTTGAAAAAACTTATAATTTCAAAAAAAAAAAAACTTGTAAAAAAAAATATTGGCAGGTTAAAATTTTCTGTGATTTTATAAAAAAAATAATGATAAATTATTTATTGAAGCGGTTTATTAATGTTCATACATTCGTTTGAAGTAACTAGGTACTGTAATCCGTAGATAAGCAGACAGAAAGTTGATTTTATTTTTTTCAAGTGTCTGTAATTCGAGAAGTTCTACTCAATGAACTGAACACATACGAGTATTTTTCACTGTAAGCTCTTTCATAGACACTAGGCAATTAATGCCAACGGTTTTTATATATTGATTTTCAATTATGACAAGTTGATGCGATAATTCTTGATTTTTTTAGCACATACAGGAGAATACCGACAAATTTGATAGTAATTCGGTAGTCTTGTGGAATTCTATGATCCTTACCATGCTGCATATGGCTCAGGGCTAAATGTGGAGTGCTGATACGCCAACGACATAGGCTAAAGCAACATTCACGCATCATCCTTATTATTACAGGAATTTACTATGAAAGTGGTCTTCACTGGATGACTTTCGTCTACCACCAATTTTGATTAATAGGCAATGACTGCCATTTTACAGATGAGGGTTTTAAATTCACACCAATTGGGGGTATTTTAGAGCTTAAAAATTGATTAAAAATATATTTTTTAATCTCCGTCAGGAATTGTACCCACGAAAAAGTCGTCTTGCCAAGCCAACGTTTGGACCATTGAGCTATACCCGCCGGCAAATAATTAAATATAACATTATCATATTTTCAGTTCCAGTAAATATTTGTTTTATTTAATTAGGAGCACATGCACAACACACCATTGATCTATGCCGGTAACTACTCGTAGATTGCATATATTTCTACAAGATTCGCTAAAAGCTTTTGAGGTCTGGTGCCAGAACCGCGGACTACAGGTTAAAAACCGCTGGTGTATGGTATGCTTATAACAGATAATTATTTGCAAAAAATGATGGAACGTTCTGAAAACAAGTATTTTTGCTCTTAAATTCAGATGATTTTATTTATGACCTTGTGAAAATAACACGACGCAAAAACTGAAAGAAATACATTTTAATTTTCAGTTGGCGATTATCCAAAAGGAATCGAGATAAAATTAAGCTCTTTTTGAAGCACTTCTCCTAAGTCTTTTTCTTAATCCTTTACACTACTCAGCTTTCATATTTATATATACATTTGTGGGTTTGATTTCCAGGAATTTTTTAGAGAACTTTGTCTTGAGACTTCTGAAACAATAACAAAAAGATTTGTAATAATGCTAAGTACAACCTTCCGGAATTATAATTATTATTTGAATAAAAACTAAGCAGTTATTACAGCTTAGTACATTAGATTACGA
Source organism: Glossosoma conforme (assembly GCA_022606575.1). Lineage (NCBI taxonomy): Eukaryota > Metazoa > Arthropoda > Insecta > Trichoptera > Glossosomatidae > Glossosoma > Glossosoma conforme. The sequence goes on along the minus strand of JAGTXR010000082.1, from coordinate 2,242,386 downwards.
GTATAATGTAGACTGAGTATATTATTGGTTATATATGAATGTTTTTAATAATAAAAAATTACCAAGACTTGATGCATTTAACAATCTAAATTGTTAGATTTTGTTTGTTTATTAAATTTTAATAAAAAATCTTCGATTACGAATCTAATGATTGTGATACACAATTTATATTAATAAAAACAATATTTCTATTGAATTCGTAGAAATATGTGTACGGAAGTCACAATTATATACGATTATAGTATTTATAGTGCAAGTGCAGCTCAGCGAGGGGTTATTGAAACAGTAGATTACCAGACAGAGCGCAATATGAACTTACGCCGCGGGACGTCTATTACTAACTGAATCTAATCTCAAGTGTTTTTTGATGATGTATTGTGTACTGAAGCCTGAAAATTTTAAATCCATAAACATAAAGTGAAGCGAGATGGAGTTATATGTATAACTGAGGTGGAAGAAGGATCGTGGACAAATTCTTCTTTGAAGTACCAACGTGATGTTAGCCATTGACGTCAGTGTGCACAAAGAATTAAATTTACAAATAAAATGTTGGTGCGGTAGGTATTTTAAAATTACCAACCAATCTATACCCGTAATATTTTTAACACTAGTAATTAAATAACACATTTTATTTATAGTTAGAATTTGTCCCTTTTTTATGTAAATTAATTGAAAATACTATTCTTTAGTTTGATTAAATTGTCTATTCAAATTGTTAGATTTCACCCATAGTTTTCAATTCCAATTGGTACTTGAGAGGTTTCGTATGTCCATTTTAGTCTCATTGTAATACCACTTCTAAACTGAATTCCATTATATTTCGATTCTTCTTTTAAGTTCATTACCTAGTAGTAGAATGCATTTTATTTATATAATTTTTGATTTCTTACATTTATTCTATTTCCTTGTGCTTTACAAGTACCGATTACTTTTGTTCTTTTTTAAAATCTCTTTTACACATTTCATTTTCATATTTATTATTCATAATTCATATTGATAGTATTGTTAACAAGTCCCTTAAACTTCTAGGTTTTATCAATAGAATCACTAAGGATTTTAAAAACCTGAGCTCCATCAAGATCCTTTACTGTTCTCTGATTCGTCCGCAGCTAGAATATGCTAGCGTTATATGGTCTCCCTACTATCGAACTCATATCGACCGGATTGAATCAGTCCAACATCGCTTCTTGTCAAGAGTTGCACGACTGATCGGCCTTGAGAGAGGTAGCTACTCCTATGAAGATATAGAGAGGCGACTTAATGTATCTACATTGGAGAGACGTAGAACAGTGACTGACTTGCTGTTTATTTTTAAAATTATGAACTCCATAATCGATGACTCGACATTATTGCAGGAAATTACGTTCAATGTTCCCTCCCGGTTCACTAGAGGCAGTGACCTGCTACATGTAAGGACATCCAAAACCAACTACGGATTCTATTCTCCTATGTTAAGAATGTGTAGACTGGTTAACTCCTCTAGTGACTTGGACTTTTTCGGGGTGGACCTTCCAGCATTTCGCAGATCCCTCTACTAATGTACTAGATCTGTTTTTTTACTCATATTCATGTTTTGTCTAAATGTATTGTCTTAGCTATTATATTGTTCTGTTTTACCATTTCATTTATTGTATTTTCAATTTTCTATTTTAAAACCGTATGTATTGGCCTAGGCCGTTAATAAAATAAAATAAAATAATTTGTACAGCTTATGTATATAGTATATAGTCTTAAATATGATGTCTTTTCAAATCATACTTTTGGGACACTGCAATGTTGTTCTTTTGATATATTTTTTTTCTGTAATGTTTTACAAGCAATTGGAATGTTTTTATTTAAATAAATAAATAAATGTCATTTGAATGACGGACTTTTACTTAGATTAAATAATTATGAATTAAGCAATGAGTTTTTTTTTGATAATTTACAAGATGTGCGATGACCTACTCACCAGTAAAGCAGAATTTGTAAATATATTCATAAACAATACTAATACTTCGGTACTTTGGTTTGTATCAGACTGACCCCCTCAAACGTAAAAATACTTGTCATATCAATAAAATATTATCATCGATGTCTCATACGACATTCAATCTATCAATATATTTCGAAGACGAAAGTAATCACGTGAACATCCACATTCAAAGATAGCCTTTTACGCAGCAGGTATCGCTGTGTTTGTAGAAAAATTAAGCACGATTCGTGGTAATATAATGACGATATCGGATCAAGACTGCAAGCAGTGATTAAGCAATGCTTTACATGCTGACATCCGTTTTATAATCCAGATATTTCACCATCGCTTCAAGGTATTTCTTCGTATGCGCTTACATTAAAAAATGAATCACAAAAATAATTAATTTAAAAAAAATGTTATCCGTTTAAAATATGATTTGTATTAATTTTATTCATGTTTTTTTTCATTTTAATTATAGAACGCACAGTATATTACTAGCAGTACGAGGCATGAATATTTTCATCCAAGAAATGAGTAAATTGATTCACTAAATTAATAATAAAACATAGCGTCTCGTTATATTTTTAAAATTTCATGAATAAAAACGAACACGTTCTCGCGAGTATTATTTTATCAAATTCAGCAGCTAAAATAAAATTTACAGTTTTTTCATACAACCTTGAAGTGACGTGAATGAATTTTAAATCAAAATATATTTGTCTTTTTTCGCCTAATGCCCTTAAATTTTTACTTAATATTTTGAGAACGTATATATATTAATTTATTTAATGTGTTAGATACGCCTGCTAAATGTCTGTTTTATTGTTAAGATTTAAAGCATTTTTCTTTCAAAGTTCTTCAAAAAAATTGTCATATATTGTGACACGATAAGATTCCTCTGGAAGTGACACTTTTTATCTCTGACGTAAGTTATACTTAATTCTCACATCATATATTTTCTGAAAGCATCTCTTTATATCTCTTGAAAAGCTATCTTCTACATACACATCTGTATTAAACCTAACTATATCAAGCCAATAATATATATACAATATACATTCAAGGGTAAAACATTTATTTATTGCGGCAGTATTCAATTTTTGATAATTTGAAAAATGAATATATTTAAAGTAACTTTTATGGTCACTCGATAAAAAAAATGCTTTTCAAATTAGCTGAAAAATAATTTTATAAATCTGCTGCAATTTAAATAATAAATACTTCACTAACCAAATAGCTTAAACCTTTTAAGCAATATTTACTTCTTGTTAGTACCTACGATTTAATTTGTAAATATTTACTATTTATACTTTACATAACTAGGTGTACTATGGCAGTAAATGAATTAATAATTTTATCAATTCACAGTTTTAATTTACTTGTAATTGAATTCGTTTCAAACCAGATTAACAGATTCCATAACTTTCGTATCACCTTCGCTATATAGGTTATTACAATACAATATCAATCGCTTTTAAATTTTACTAAAAATAATGCGTTAAATGTTTTAAATATAAGATATAAATACAAAATAGACACGAATAGTGTTTATACTCGTATAAATTTTTAAATTTTCTAAAATCATTTTATTTTCATATAATCTAGCATCTAAATAACTAACATAATTTATGAATTTAATACTATGGTATTAATTAACCTTTTGCTTTTATATTGGAGGGCAGTGCACTACTCTCATGCTAAGCTAATATGTTCTTACAAGTATGTTCTATCAGTTAGGAGTTTAATTACGATATGTATTTAAAATATATTTGGCAATAAAATACAGAACTAAATAGACATTCATCGATAGATTATTGCATCGATTTAATACTCGTAAAACCAAATACGTCGCACAACGATTCGGTAAGCAATCAAATTAATATTAAAAATAAATACGTCTGGAAGGTACAAACATTACAAGACTATAAACACAACAGTGTAAAGCAGACGTTAGGCAAATCTTGTGACTGAAACGTTCTGAATAATGTCTGCTTTGTCATTGACAAATGGCAGCTTATTGTTATTACTGCTAGTACGGTAGCTCCTAAGGATCATTTATTTTTAATGATGGCTTAATTAGAAGATAATGTATTATGCTGACATTAGATACCGGTGAACTATAACTGGTGCTTCGTGAAATATACAACTCTCAAGTTCATGTTTTGTGGCTAGCATCTATTTCATAAACCTATTTCTACATTTAACCAAAAAATATTATTTATTTATTTATTTATTTATATACAGAATCGAAATTCCATTTTTTTTTACAAATATTTAGAAACATAGAGTATAAATAAATATACAATAAATAGAGAAAATAATAAAAAATAAAAATAACACAAAATAATAAGAAGATGACACGTGTCAAAGATCACAGAGATCAAGTAGAACAATACCATCGACAAAAGAGGAAAAGGATGTAAGAAAAGGATCGAGGTGTGCTGGTAGGCCATTTAGGAGCGACATTGCTGTTGTAGCAAATTGAGTGCTTGAAGCTCCACAAGCATCGACTGGGATCAAAAACAATGGATGGCTACGAGCACGGGTGTACCTATCTGGAACATAGAAGTTAAAACATTCAAGAATCCCAGGGTTGTGAATTGAACCGCGAAGAAGAAGGAATGAATGTTTGAGTGCAGCAATTTTCCTCCGGGACTCTAGCGAATGGAATGAAAGCATCCCTAGAAGAAAAAGAAAAATTATAAATTCAGTTTTACATTAATTCAGAGTAAGCAGCATCTTCTGTTCTTTTCAGCATCTTTAAATGCTTGAATGTGTGATTTAATTGTTCTTGTTTTCATTTATTTAGAATACATATTTACTACCTGTCTTTCTCTCTGAATTTGTCTCTCACAGGTGGAATTTTTTAATTGAAAATTAACACAAGTTTTGTCATACAATCGAGCTAAAAAGCCTACATGTCAACTTGATTTCAAAGACATTTGCATTATCATGCACAAGACTAAAAATCACAAAAAAATATAAATATCGTTATTTATTTGTATTGAATAAAGATTATGTTCGTTAAGAAAAATATTTTTTATCTTTTAAATCTTACATCAAACGTTTGCGTATTTAAAAAAATCATAAACTTAGTTGGCCAATTACAAATATAATAAGTATATATAATCTGGTACATTCGTGATACAAAAGTCTTGAGTGGTATTAGCTTTATGTAAACTTCAAAATATAAAAGTTTCCATTGTATGATACGAGCATATACTCGTACAAGAACAATCACTTTGGTGAAGGAGCTTACGTGGTCTGTAAATAATTGATGCTGTAGAGTGTCTCTGTATGTTTAAACATTAAAAGTTCCCTCGACTCTGAAAATGTGAAAAACAACTAATCCAGACGTACTATTTCTAAGCTAAACTTTATCCTGAAAGCTGACACCATGATCTTTTTAGGCATTAATAGTTAATTAATCGAGCGCACGGGTGAAGAATTAAGGTCTTAATGGTGATGCAAGCATTTGCGAGTACAAGATCAAGTAAAACATAAATATTTTAAAATAAGGATAAGCCTTTAAACGGTTCTCTAATTTAATAATCAGTCTGAGCAGATCGGATAACTTGTACGATGCTTCTGACCCCTGGTCCTTTTGATCCAAAGAAGCTGCTGTGCAACGAACTTACCACGATGTATGTAAAGTACCACTCTTTCATGAAAGCATGGGAGCATGAAAATAACCTCCACGCGGTGCCCCCTGAAAACGGAATCTCGGACTTCCTCCTCTGGCCAATCTTTTCAACCCAGCGATGAACTGACACGAAGAAGAAGAAGACCACTCTTTCTACAAACAATAAAAATGGGCAGGATAGTACTAATATTTGTAAGCATTTGAGAACACTTTGCGTCGTTGGTGGGTTGAGCCTTCTTTTAAGTTTAGTTACCCTTACAAATAACAAGTGTCAAATAAACCACATTAGATATTCATTATTGTCTGGAAGTATTCCCCTGTATTTATGTTCATTATAAATACCACGTATTAAAAAGCATTCTTAATTAATTTACATATAAAAGCGCTTCTAGGAAATTTTTAAAGCTTAGTATGAGATCGAGTTTCTAGTTGATTTAACAATCAAAATTTTCATTCAAATAATCTAACAGGTTCATTAGAGTTATAAGAGTCTTAATTAGAGCAAATATTCGTGGTAATCTCAATTAATTAATTAAGTCTATTATCCGATAACTTAATTATTAAACGTTAGATTTGACAAAGCCCCGATACCTTAAAATAACTTCATGGCAGTCAATAAATATTTACTAATTTTCAATGCTTAAATGGAATTCTACAGATAATTATTAATCAAATTACTAATCATGACACTAAAAAACTCTTCTATTTTATTATAGTGTCATTTTTTAACACCTAATTTTACACAATAGCAAAGAGATAAGTAAATCATAAAAATAAACATTGTTTCTGTCCTGTTAAATCCTGATGAAACTGCATAATTAAAATTATCGGTTTATCAATAATTTAAATTAACTTGATAATAAACAAGAATGAACTAGATGCATGTCGTAAAATCTACAATCTAGATTTTAGATCATTACTTAAACAATGTAATCAACATATATTTTGTAAAAAGTCTTTAGTGAGTTTCTACATTGTATTAATGTCTTGCATCTTAGTCATCATTAAACCGTTAAAAATTACAGTTAAATGTTACCAATGTTCATAAATTTTCGTTACTAAATGAATAAAATTCTATTGATTTGAAAAACTCGCAATTTTTTTTAATGATAAGGCGTTTTTTGTGTCGTGAAAAGCTGTCAACGATAATAATCAGGCCGATATAATTTTGATTTACGGCGTTCTGTAACATCTCACCTCCTACACCATAATTATCGAACGCTTTCACACAATACCTATGTCGATATCTTAAAACATTCTTATTGTAAGGCTCTTCTCATTTTTTTCATCACCACGTAAACAGAAAAATTCCATACTCAGAGGGGGTTGCATTGGTCGCATCGTCTTACTCATCAACAAATGAAACTTGATAAATTTGACCTAAATAATATGAGTTATTACAGTTGATTCACGAGTATTCTGAACATTTCTTTAAACAACATATAACGAATGAAAAGTCTTTTTAAAATATTATTTTTCATGGAAATTGATATAAATGAATAATCAGCATTAAGGTCGATTGAGTTATAGAAAATTAAACGAAGGATACATCTCAATTTTCAAAAATGTGTAATTGGAAGGTTGTAGAAGATGCTAGAAAATTTTCACGGAAAAATCTAATAGAAGCCAAGCTTCTAATAGTATGTAAAAAAAAATATATGACTCTGTACTATTAGCATTTTTTTCTCATCTGTTTTGTCTTAAAAGTACTTTATAATTAGTATTTTTGTAGTCGTATCATTCGCGACTGAAAATAATAATAATTTTCTCTTACGAGTCAAATCTTCAAATGTTTGCAAAAAAATTTAGTCTGCTTCTGTAGTGTGTGAAGCAAAAGTGAGACACAATAACCTTTAGATACTCGTATATGTATCGTTCTTTTACGAATATGAATCGCAGTGTTCGTACAACAAAGCACACCAAAGCTTTTGACTTTGCGTACTTACAATTAAATACTGAAATAATTAAATCTGTACTTGTAAAGTGTTTTTAAAAAAAAAAAAAAGCAATTATAAATTAATTTGAATATTTTATAATGTTTAACCTTTTGATCTTCATGTTAGTATACTCGTACCCTTATTAAAAGCGCTAGGGAATTTTGTAATGACAGTAATAATTAACAAACTTCTTCCAAGAAAATGATGATAATAAAACGTGCTTTCATCAAGATTTCATAATCAAGTTATTTGAACGCTTTTTGTACTACTTTTGTGAGAAATTTTCCCGTAGTTACAAAACTAAGAATATCCCTAGTTTTTTTATTTTTTTTATTTCCTTATAAAAATGCTATAATTATGTAATTTTTAAATGCGAATATTAATGATTTTATTGACATCAATATATACATATAAAGAAAAAGATAAATTGTGAAATAGTATATCTATAATTTAAATGTCGATAATTTTAGTTTCACGAAGCTTATGATAACAAATTATTGTGAGTGGAAAGAAGAAGTAAAAAGGAAAGCGAGAAAATGAATTATTTTGATGAAATTTACAATTAAATTTATTGACAAAGTAGCAAGATTTGTATTAGTGTACTACGTGTTTTATACGATTAATTAATTAGTGGAGTCGTTGAACTACGGCGTATTTCTACAGGTTTCATAGAACTGTCTACGTTTCATAAGGTGCAGTCACAAATGTTCTAATAAAGTAGTATAAAAAAGCAAAATCACACAATTACGCATAAATAATTTTTAAAAATTATAAACAGCCAAAATGGAAAATAAATTTACAAAAACATACACAATAACCCAGACGTGCAGGACTATAAGAACGTTTGTAACAAATGGCTTCTGCTGTACAAATTATAAAATTAATCCCTTCGAATATTTAAAAAATGAAAATAGATCCACCACTTTCAGTAACGCATTCACGAGTCGTATACTGAATGAATCACAAGTCTTTGAAGAACCTTAAGGAACTGAAAATATTGAATAGTTCCGAGGACGACTGAAGTCATAGGGAACAATAAGCTTAAGGTATAAGAATAATTTTTTTTTAGCTAAAAATCTATTTTTCCAATGTTCTTAATATTTAATTATTCACCGAAGATGTAAACCAATATTCAACAACTTACAAATTAACAGCAAACACCATCTCAAATGTCATTTTTCTCATCAATAAATCGGAAAAAAAAGATTATGTACAAGATTCATGGTTTGAATCCCCGCGTCTTCTGTTTATTTTTCTCTAATTTCCGTCAAATTATACTAACTTATTACTACGTTCACACTTTTCGTATCAATTGTCACTGTTGAGGTATACAGTATTAAATTAATGCTATTAGCCACGAGCCGAAAAATAAGCAATTTATGACAGTATGATAATTGAAGAAGTACAAACGAGTAATAAAAGGAATAACAAGTAAGATCGTTAAACTCTAAAGTACACAGACTTCTCCAGTGTATTGTGTATGATGATTGATGTGGCTTGTGTCAATGTCGCGTGTAAAAATAAAACAAAAAAACAGATCAATTAGAAGGTGGGCACGCTGTTGCGTTGCGTTGTACCAGGTAATGGTCGAACTCTACCATTGAGGTCACAAATGCCAAATATTTATTCATCGTGTGTGCTGCGTGCAGTCAGGTTAATTACCAACATAAAACTAGAAACTGAATGCTTTTACTTGTTGAACCATGCAGACGAGCGGCAGAAAATAGTATTTTAGTCGAAATTCAAATAATTTGCCGGCGGGTGTAGCTCAATGGTCAAATCGTTTGTTTTGCAATCCAAATATCGTGGGTTCGATCCCGACCGAGATTAAAAAAAAATAAAAAAAATCGATTTATGAATTGTAAAATGTGTGAATTTGATCCCTCGACTGTAAAATGCTAGTCATAGTCTATTTATCAAAATTGGTGAAAGTCGTCCTATGACGACCACCCATTCATAATAAATTCCAGTAATAATAAAGAATGATGCGTGAATCTCGGGCTGTAGTCTATGACGTTGGCGGATCAACACTTCAAATGCAGCGCTTAGCCATGTGCAGTATGATAAGCGTCATTGAATTCCACAGATGAGACTTCAGAATTACTATCACCATCTGTCGGTATTCTCCTGTATGTGTTTACATAAAATTAAAATAAATGTTCTTTATTATCAATTTTATCATCTCGAAGATAATATTTCACCAGCTAGCTCATGATGAAATACACTAGTCAATTAAAGTAAATATTGTTAATTTAGTGCACACGTAGGTCAAGAGACGAAGGTGGAACTGGCTGGAACACATATTACGAATGACGCAGGTGAGCTGCCTTTTCTTCAAACCACCGGGCTCTTGCCGTCGTGGAAGACAGTTGGGATGTATATATATAATGTACTCCACGGAGCTACGGGAGGCAAAGCTGATTTGCGATGAGGCGAGGATCAAGGCGGCTGTCAGTTTTAGGGCGGCGGCTCGTGACGTCCATATGCTCCAATTGAGAAAGCAGACATGTAGTAAAGTGCACATATCTGCACAATTGATCGGTGCAATCAAGCAAATTTAGAGTGGAGATAGAATGGGCTTTCGTTTATTTGGTTTAAACGAGTTTGTCTTATTAGAGAACTTTTTAAATGTAAAATACATATTATTATTATATTTTTTTTAAATTCCTCATTAAAATCTAAATTCGTCGCATGTAATATTTTTAATAAGAATAACATATATATTTATATGAAAATTCAAACATAAACATCTTGGCATAATTCGTTCTTCACATTATAGTTATTATGATTTCACTAAAAAAAAACTATTTCAATATTCAATTTCCAAGAATAGTAATGTTTTAAGCATAGGAATTCTTCGACCCGTGAGGCATGTTTTTTTTTAAAAAAACATAATAATTGCTTCTATGAACTAGACATCAATTACGTGATATCCATTACACAATAGCTTACATGAAATATTTTGTTGAATAGAGGAACATTAACAATTTTTAAAAATCATTTCTTAAAAACACACTTTATTTTTTATACTCGTAAAATGGTACAAATTATTTGAAAAATAGATTTAAGTAACTCCTTTTGTTTATATTTCTATTTTAACTGGATGTGTTTCGTTTTGTGACAGAAATTGAAAATATATAATAAAAAATATGTTTACTTTTTATTTTTGATAGACCTTTAAATATTGTAATACATTAGGTAATAGACCATAGCATGATATTACATCGATTCTCATTCATCAATCAAAGTTAAACAACATTGGACACGGAACATACTAGGTTTTTTTTTTTCATTTATTTTTTTCCACTTAAAAAATATGTAGAAAAAAAATATATAGTTGCGTATTGGACCCTGCAAGTTACACACAAGGTTAGAATATACATCTGAGAAATAGTTGAAGATCGTAGGAGCCATGTCAGCCTCGTTAACCGCTCTTGTAGCCCCGACGATTTCTCTGATGAAGTTTAACAGCAAGGGACCGTCAGAACTAAGCAGCAATTCAGGAAAATCCTCCCAAGAAATGGTAGAGACTCCCAGGCAACAACACAGAATGCGTTTCCTGTTCTCATGGATGATGCACTCCACGAGAGAGTGTCTCACCGTGTGTGCATGCCTGGATCACATGGAAATGCGTCGCAAGAAGAGAACATACTAGGGTAGAAAATGATTAAAAATACGCGAACGTGCCTACTACAGTTCTCTTCATTTCGAGCCCTTAGGAAGGAAGCCATATTATCCAACTATAGACCAGATTGGATAAAACTGTAAAATACGTTGCTTATGTATTCAAAATTTTCGATATCAGAATTAATGTATGAATTAATTACAGTAGTAAAATAATGCAAGGACAAATTATCTTATAATCAAGCCAAATCCTAAGTCTGCCCGTTAATTGATTCGATTACCCGTTTAAAGGTCGTAAACCATAGAGCTGTACAATCATGTTCCATTTGAAATTTCATGTGATATATTTTCGATCTTGTTTATGAGACGATTGTTATTGCATTGATACAATTATGATCACTTGATTTTTCTCGCTCACAATAATTCGACGCCAAATGGTACAGTCAATTTGGATGCTCATACAAGTATTATTTCAGGGTTATCAAAACATTTCCATTATCTAGCCCGATGGATTGGTCACATCATGCGACACGATGGTCTTCTTCACGATATTGTGGAGGGGATGGTTGAGGGTAGAAACTGTAGAGGGCGCCCTAGACGGGAGTATTTACAGCAAGTATTCGAGGACATGAATTGTAGCGCTTATGCTGAGCTGAAAAGGGTTGCGGAGGACCGAGAGGAATGGAGATCGAGATGCAAGATTCTGTTGCTGCAAACCAATCCACCGGATTGATACTACGAAGAAGAATGACTTAAATAAATCTTGCAAAGCTATCACAACACCTTCTGTTGTGAAAATTAATAAACTTATAATACATTTTCATTTACTTCAACCGTTTCTTAGCTCATCATAAATTGCTTAAATCAGATCCACATTGTGTATATCGACGGCTTTCCTGAAAAACAATAGATCGATGTTTTAATAATAAAATATATTATTGTGTATACTGTTACATTGCATCTGAAAGTAAACTTCAAAGGTAATGTTCAATCATTACATTTTAATTCCTTTAATGATTAAGAGATAGTTTAGGCTGTGTGAGTCCACCCTATTACTTCGCTATTCTTTACAATAGTTCATATCAAAAAGTTGGGTCACTTTTATTTATTTATTTATATACAGAATCGAACTTCCAATTTTTTACAAATATTTAGAAACATAGAGTATACATAAATATACAATAAATAGAGAAAATAATAAAAAATAAAAATAACACAAGAGAATAAGAAGATGACACGTGTCAAAGATCACAGCGATCAAGTAGAACAATACCATCGACAAAAGAGGAAAAGGATGTAAGAAAAGGATAGAGGTGTGCTGGTAGGCCATTTAGGAGCGACATTGCCGTTGTAGCAAATTGAGTGCTTTAAGCTCCACAAGCATTGACTGGGATCAAAAACAATGGATGGCTACGAGCACGAGTGTACCTATCTGGAACATAGAAATTAAAACATTCAAGAATCCCAGTGTTGTAAATTGAACCGCGAAGAAGAAGGAATGAATGTTTGAGTGCAGCAATTTTCCTCCGTGACTCTAGCGAATGGAAAGAAAGCATCCCTAGAAGAAAAAGAGTTGGGTGATGTTCGGAACTTTTAACAGTCATTTCTCACTGTCTTGACAGTGATGGATTGAGTAAGGCTACGAGTAAGTCGAAACTTCTGTCTCCTAAACACAGGCGCCCAACGTGATCCATGTAAAAACAAAGTAAATAAATAAATTTTTATTATTTATAATGGATCTCAAAGTGAATGCTGAAAACATTGAAAAAAACATATTTTGATTCACATAATTATAAATTGAGAACCCTGTGTATTATATTAGTTAAACACCAGCCTTGGCATAGAATAATAGTTACTTTGCTCACCACATTTTGACATGGAGGTCAACCTAAATCACGGTGCTTAAGTATCGTATCTTTTGGTCGCATAGAAGGATCGACTTTACGACGTTTGATAAACTAAGTAAGTGTATGAGGTTTGATAAACTGCCATTAATATCTATGAACCATATAAACCAGTTAAATGCAAATTAAATATATTTTTTAACTTTGTAGAGTACTATATAAAACATCAGATACTTTTGAAAATATTTGTTTTCCCGCATTTGAACAAATATCAAATATATTTCTATTTAATATTTTTTAATTATAGAATTTGACTAACAATTTTAAACCAATTATTTAAATATTGGATTTCACTGTTGGGGAAATGATTAATATTACATTGTCCACTAAAAGATATTTCTAAATTAATCAAACCGGATACAATAGAAAAAACCTCTTTAATTTTTCCATGTGATTGATACAAAATTAATAACAAAACCAATTAAATAAACCACGGTTAGAATCCTGAATATTAAAAAAAGAAAATTGCTGTCGAAGTTTTTTATATGAGCAAACGAATAAAACGTCTACAGAATGTTATTATACGTTTCGATTCAATAACGTAATGGCATTGTTTTGCTTTAATAAAACATGAGATATTGTTTTGTTATTTTACTTGAGTGTAATATCAATATTTCATCATCATCATCATCATCATCATCAGCCTGTGTCCATCCACTGTTGAACGTAGGCCTCCCGCATGAGTCTCCATCCTCTTTGATCCTCCGCCTTCCGCATCCAGGTCACTACCGCTATTCTTCTTATATCGTCAGTCCATCTTGTAGGGGGTCGGCCAATGCTTCGTTTGCCAGTTCTTGGGCGCCATTCCAGTACTTTTCTTCCCCATCGACCGTCGTCTCTTCGACAGATATGACCTGCCCATTGCCACTTGAGTGCGCCTATTCGTTGGGTAGCATCTACTACTTGAGTTCTTCTGCGTATTTCCTCGTTTCGGATTCTGTCTTTTAGCGACACTCCGAGTATGGATCTCTCCATAGCACGCTGTCAGATTCCACGTCTCTGCGCCATAAGTTAATACAGGGAAGATGCATCGGTTAAACGCCTTAGTTTTAAGGCATTGCGGAATTTTTGCTTTAAAAATGTACTTTAGTTTTCCAAATGCTGCCCATCCCAGTTGTATGCGCCTGTCGATTTCTTTTGAGAAGTTATTTCGCCCTAGTTGTATTACTTGTCCCAGATAGGTATAGTCGTTTACAACCTCTATTTCTGTTCCTCCAATGGAAATAGGATCAAAGGTCTGTGAAATATGACTATTAATCAATATTTAGTGATCCGGAAGTAAATTATTTCATTTTATAAACACACATTGGAGAAAACTGGTAATGAAGATAAGGTTTTTTTTGGATCCTATTACTCTCGCCTTTTTATTATTGCTAAGTACCATATTAAATTGCTTAAACGTTTTCACATACACGCCGGTTTTCTGTATGCTCACGAGATTTGAACTTGGAATTGTCTCATGTTTGGGTATTTATGATTATAGTTTGTAAATTAAGCTCAGCCAAGATTTTTACCCCTTCCAGAACTCGATTTTTTGTGTGATCGACTATTAGAAAAAGTAATAAGATTATTCGACGATAAGAAAAATCGAAAAAATATTGTTTTTCTGGGTAAAACAATTTGTGCCGTCGTAATAATGTATTGATTAGACATATTACTGCCATTTCAGCGCGTTTCAGGAAGATATCTCCTTCGAGTACATTGGCTTATTATGACATCCAATCATATTATATTAGCAAACGTGGCTTTAATATAGCTCTTGTTTTTTGAAGCTTAACGTATTATGAAATAAATAAATACTTTTTATCTTGTTTTACCATGGATCACTTTTTCATTGAACACTGCTTATTTACGTACTGGAATACCGTGGTTTTGCCTTCAATAAAAGCTTCATCAGCTCTTCACGCGTATAAACATACTAAATAATTTTCAAATAATACTAATAAGAAAGTATATAGGTAAGTATGGAAGGGGGATGGGTATTGACTAAGGGATTAAGGAAGGGATTTATACCTGTGTAAGTTATCTATTAGTGTTACATTTCAAATTTAAATGATGTATACATTGTGTGAACGTTATATGAGTAGATTTATGTTTTATATACAAGAAGCATAGAAGAGCTCTTCATCAATTTTCTTCCCTGGAAAATATTTTTGTAAAAAAAGACGGTTCTACTTATCAAATCTTTTTTTCCATTATCTTTTGCGGGCCGCAAGTGGATTGAGCCTTTATTTTTAAACCAAAATGATATTGATAAGCAAAATATACGAGAAGGTGCTTACGTTTATACACTTTAATTGAAAAAATCGCTTCAATTCACAAAACACGTACTTGAAATGTGTTGCCACAGAACGACTTGAATTTCTTATACTTGAGTTTAGGATATGATGTGAATTGTAATTAGGTGAGGTCACCTGTATCACAACTGTGCAATTTAAAAAAGATTTCGAATACTTTGAATTATATTCGACCATTCAAAAATTTCACCCGATTGATAAATAATAATATAATTCAATTATATCATAAAAATATTTTTTTATGCGTGAACAATATAAAGTGATTTACTTTAGAGCCTTACAAACAGCAACAAAAATCATCAAAATTGTATACATTCTCAAAAATTGGTCAAATCATATTTCACTTAAATATTTATGGAAAAAAATTATTTCAAAAAAATATATCTAGCAAATTATATCCGAAGAGTGTGAAATTTTTATTTGAAGCCTGCCGCAGTATTTTGTCAAGCGGTAGATATATTATTAACGATACGTTTGGAAATTTATAGGGTGCGATTTTTTTTTCTGTCAACACATTCAGAAGAATATCGCAACACGGTGATGAATATATGCAATCCGAATTCTATAATGCTCATCATTTTAAGAAATGTAACTGCTGTTCACGGTGTTTTGATCCGCCATCGTCATTAGACTACAGCTCGGCTTTCACGTCCATGAATCGTTTTTTAGCGACTTACTGTGTACTCATTGGATAATTTTTGTCTATTACTGAATTCAATTAATTTTATATAGCTTGTATTTTTACGGGTAAGAGATAATACTACAATTAGGAACAATCCTAAAAAAAACTAAATTTTCCTTTGAACCATTATTTTGAAAAGCTTTTATAGTAAGCGATTCTATTTTAAAGTTGATGAAATAATTTGATAGTTCAACATGTTATATTCTGTGGACGATGTTATACTTCTGCCGACTTCACAAAATATATGATGTAGATAGTTTTATTATTTATAAATTATTCAATAGTGCTCCATATTAGTATTGATTAATCTGAAATCGTGATTTGAAAACGTTTAGGTATGTATTCGGGTATTCCAGAACTATATTTAATAAAAATTGGTGTTGTTATTGTTAGGCAAAACTTCTTTAAACATAAATAAAGAAATAAATACTCTTATTAATAAATAGTAGTTAGAATAAGAATAAAATTATCATTCACTTCACAAATATAGTTAATTAAATATCATAACAATTGTGAAACTCAATGTTTCCGAACTTGTTTTAAGCAAGATAATTTTTCTTTCATTTACCAGGTCTTGTTGGAGTTAAATTAGCTCGTAAACAGTATTTTATAGGTGTTAAATTTTCTTCTTATATCCTTTGCAAATTTTATATTTATGGCGTAAAAAATATTTATAGTCTGTTGAGCGATAAAGGGTGTAGAGTAAATTTAACCCTGGGCCAGTTAATATTTCAGTAAGGTCACGTACGCCCTTTTCTTTGTCGAAAAGTCTAATGACACGGGGGTTGACGACCCCACTCCTTCTCGTATGACAGGCTGTACAATACCGATGCGTAAAAAGATAAAAACAAGTATCACATTTAACCCTTTTTGGAAAATGTGCCACCTACGTCGCTTTTATCAAAACTCACGTTTTAGATTTTCACGTCTCAACTGGAAAAGTTTTTATTTTATTAATAAACTAAAAATACTCGTTGAAAGTCCAGTTTCATATAAAAAAGGGAAGTAGGAAGGCTGCTGAAATATTCCAAACGAAATCTTTAATGTTGAAGTGCGTGTAAAAGGGTGTTTTTTCCTTTTTACGTAGCAAAGGCGAAAAATCAATAATATATTCTCTTATAAGTGTGAAATAACATAAGGTTTTCGCTCACAGAATAACTATATTATTTTGTATTTACACATTACGGTATATAAATTTTGTAGGGGAGAGTTTTACAGAGATCACGATTGGATTCGAATGAGTATATTTGATTTTACGTTTTCTAAGCCGACTGTGGTATGAATAATAATAATTTAGTAATTAAATGTACACAAACCATACATCGAATTCTTTATACGGATCAATTCATTCAGAAAAAGTGGCGGCAAAAGCGGGATGCGAACCTACGAGCCTTGGAACCTATCGTTGCTCTTGTTCATTATCAATCCACTCGATTATCTCCTGCCTGAACTGGTGCGTGGAATAGAACAAGAGTAACGGTTGGTTCCAAGTTTCGCAGGTTCGCATCCCGCTTCTGCCAATATTTTTTCTGAACTGAATTGATGCATATAAAGAATTTGATGTATAGTATGTGTTTATTTAATAACTAATAATATTGTAATATAGTCAATGATCTATAAAAGAAGATTAGAATATTACAAAAAAAAAAAAGATTCTAATAAATATTTAAATCCATGTAATAATAATTTACTTAGATATTTTACAATGGTTACAATGCCGGTAATTTTTGGCTAATAATATTAAGAAAAATGTAAAATTAAAGATTTTTTAATAAAAAATAAAAAAAATATGTTAACTATTTTATTATCTTATTGATTTTGTTGATTGTGGAAAGATTCGTAAATGTTTTTCTTGTAATAAACTGTCATGTTGGCCTTTCTCTTAAATCTTGCTGCAGAATGTTTTTAGCATTTAAATTTTTCTTCATGGGAAAAAATATGTATGACTGAAGTAAGTATTCTAATATATAAGTAATTTCATAATTTAATTGATAGCCAATTTTTCAGAAAGAGAATATAAAATAAAATTTCCGCCCAAAATTCAATACCAATCTTTATATATTACATCAATTCTTTGATATTTACATGACATAAATCGCTTATCTTATTTCTTATCCCAAACAATAGTTGGAACTAAGGAAAAATGTCACAAATAAATGTATCATTTTTCAACCCTATGATTGCTGATATCCCATTGATGTCAAGATCATTTATCTTTATCTTCAAGTTTTCCGTATCCCAAACGAAAGCAAATTATCTTCGCTATGTAGGCCTCAAATACTGTCAATAAACAATTGTCATTTTTCTGTTGAAACATTTATGGAAGCAAAGTTTCCCCAACATTCAGTTTTTTTTTATAAAATATCTCCAAATTTATTGACCTTTTTCGGCAATTATTAAATTACAAGATCTGTAAATATAATTTGCTTTATTTGGCAACTTCTACGAGTATATTACGTTTCGATTATTCGTTTTAATGATCATGAGTGTAAACATGATTATGCAAAATGCGAATAATCCAAAACAAATAAAACAATATAATCAATTGGAGAAAAATAATTATACTGTCATCATGAAATTATTGAGACTAATTTATATAAATACTATATGAAATCACTTTCATTATAAAAAGTAAAAGTTGACTGATTTCTTTTTAATTTTAATTTTATTAAAATAATTTAATCTTAAGCTCATGCGTCAATAATTGTACGTTAATAATCGTATCTGAATTCATCACTTAACCTTTGTATCATTTTTATTGCGAGTATTCTAAAATGTACATGATTGATATCAGAATACTTTTTTTACTTTACTAGAGCTTTGAAGATCACAGTTTGGGAAGCTCACTCTAAAAATGATATTTATTATTTTATTGTTGTGGGTAAAGAAATTTGTTAGGAAAGTTTTATCGTAATGAGCTTTTATAACTGTAACTGTCCTAGATTATTTTACAACTTGCGAAATTCACTGAAAATAAATATGAATGTTCTTGTCTGTTTGAAAAATGTAATGCTAAACTGTGAAAAGTTTTAATCAAACCAAGTTATAAAAACTAAAACTAGCAATTACTATTTTCCATTTACCAGAATTAATTGAGTGAGGCTTAACTACCAGATTAACTTTATCAAATTGATTTACTTTTGCAGTTCATCTTCAAGATGACGAGTATACAAACACTTCTTTCTCTTACAAGCAATTAAATATACATATACTATACATAAAAATCCTTAAACGAGTCAATTCATTCAGAAAAAATATCGGCGGGAGCGGGATGCGAACCGCGGACCTTTGGAACCAACCATTTTGCCCAAGTAATTATACCGCTCGGCCACCGGGCCAATTTCTTCCACCTGAGATGACTCGTCTCTGATCCTCTATATAAGTTATCATCGTATGATAGATGTCGCTATAGTATATATTCAAATTATGTTAATTTTTATTTTTTATTATTCAATCAGAATGCATTTATTCACAAGCTTAATATTATTATTTCCGGCAGTCTATTTATTTTTGTAAGTACCACTCGGGTCTCGAACCGAAACTATAGATCGAATGGATGAGAATAACTTCTTGTAAGTACGACGCGCACGTTGCATTTAGTTATTTACCTGTTTACTGTACTTCTTTCTCTGTCTTAATAATACATTTAAAAATTAACATTAAATAAAATATATCATTAATTTTTTGCAAAATTAACTTAAAAGTTAAGAAATATATTATATTATTTAATTATGAGTTAATATTTATAATAAACAGTATGTTTTGGTAGAAAATTGATTAAGATAAATATAACCTCAACGTTTAGCAACTAAATGGGCTAATAAAATTAAGTGAAAATCTACGTGAGGATGGATTTCAAAAGTGGAAGACCAGGTAGGGTAAAGACTTATGTAGTCGGTCTTTCAGTGTACTAACGAGCTGATTTTGATAGCATTATATATCTGCTCCATAGCCACTGGTAAATTATTGCTATACTGGTTTGAACTCCTCCATGTACATCTGTTCATATACTGTTTTTTGTGGCCTTCTAGGACAGCAAGAACCCAAGAGTCTAAAGAAAAAGCTGGTATATTTAATGCTCTTCTGTGGCATCCGGAATACATTTCTCAGCTAGGTCCATCTTAATCTCCTAAACTACTGAAGTATAGTAGGCTGCTTTGTCCTTGAATTGTGCTTGAAATTTAATGAAGATCCAACGTTGTTAAGACGATAAATAAGCTCTTTTTTCAGGCCACCACTCTAAGTGACCTGTACGCCATGATCTGCAACTCTCGAAGCTTTCATTAATCTGACCCCTTACAGTGAGTACGCGACACACATGTCGACAGAATCTTCAACTTACATATATATATATATATATTTCACTCACTTAGTCACTGAGTTTACCTGCAACCCATCGATGGTTATGATATACATTATTCTTGTAATTAATATGGAAAGCGAAGAATAAAAGAAGCTGTTTCATAAAATAATAAATTAACATATTTTTTTACTTTATCGGCTACAACCTTTTAACAATGACTTTTCTGAAACATGTCTAATATACAATTTATAATTTCCAATTCAACAGCGACGGAATTAACTCCACGGCATTTTCTTTTTCTACCACTCATATTTAGAATTCAAATCATGTCGAAGTCCTTGCCCTCAGTTATGAATTCTACAAATTTGGTTAATTATTCAAAGCACTCCAATATTTCGTCTATAAGCTGAGAATATTAAATTAAAATTTTCGATTTTACATATACTTCGATCACTATTAATTGGCTTCTAAATTCTAGAATTTTCGATACATAATTCCCATGAACTTCATAATTCATATAAGATTAAATCAAGGGTTTATTTATTTAAATGAATTATAAAACTAATGAAAACCTTAACTTTATTGTTTCTCAATATTTCAGAAATTAAATAAATAAAGCATATATAATACAAATTGACAGGAAACATATACTTCCTTTGTAATCCTAAAACATGTTCAATAAAAAATAATAACATCGCCATCTGTTGAAATTATTTTGTTAAAGCGATTAATTAATAATACAGAATTAATATTTTGATTTTGTTATCTTTACAGCTGTCATTGATAACCATGAACCCGATTAGTATATGTTCTCTTTAATTAACTAGTCATGTGCTACAACTACAATAGGTAACAGACGGCGGATTACACATGGCAACTTGCTCCTCTCTTAACCCCCACTCCGAAACTCCACCCATCCCTCTACCTACTCTCTAGTGAAACGCTTTCTTCATTAGTAAATATTTATTACAATTCAGTACGTTTGCACACGTTGGAACTGATGAACCTTTCATAAATGCGAAATTGCACTCTTCCAACAAATACAACAGTGCTCAGTGTGATCCATGTTAAAACAAGACATGAAATAATTATCCATTTAACATGACAACTTATTGAATCTTTATCTTACGATTTAATGCACTATTTTCATTATATAATCATAATCACTTATGATTCTTAGAATGTATTCATTGCAACTTGTGGATGAATGGCTAACTTGAGACATACGAGTATGTGCCATAGATTTCTATGAACGGTCTATGAAAGCTAAATGCTCCTGAAATGTCATCAGACCAACCATAATAGCACACTAAGCGCGGTGTTTGCTCGATCGTAAAATTTATGTTGGATACAGACCAAAGGTTGGATGGAATACCGCCTGTTCCCAACCGCGTGTCGTTGATTGAGTTGAGCCGCCTTTTAAGACCAAATAAAGGGTCCGCCATCTAACGTTTTTTTTTTCAACAAGTGCTTATTTCGTGAATGGTAACACTAAGCTCATGTCTGATTTAACAGATAATTAGTTTTATCCTTCCGCTAAACGAATATGGTTGTGTATACGCTTGAACAACCCTGGAAAATATTGCGACATTACTTTGAAAATCATGCTATTGTCCGCCATCTTACGTTTTTTTTTTAACTAGTGCTTATTTCGTGAATGGAAACACTTAACTCATGTCTGATTTGACAAATAATTAGTTTTATCTTTCCGCTAAACGAATATGGTTGTGTATACGCTTGAACAACGCTGGGAAATATTGCGACATTACTTTGAAAATCAGGCCATTTTTCTTCTAAAATGAGCAAGGAGTGGCCGTTACAGTCAGTGGCGATCGTTATTGGGCTATTTTTGTTCACAAAAATTGAAGAAGAGGATATTGGCAACATTTGGTTTCAACAAGACGGCGCTACGTGCCACACAGCCGAAGCTACACTCGATGTTTTGCGATGTTTTTCAAAAAAAAAAAGTTATTTGGCAGACCCTATAGTTCAAGCCTCGTAATCATCCAATATTCTTGAAAATTATCACACACAAACAGACAAAATATTCCTATTCCGGATTCTCTATACTCGAAGATCTACTTAAGAACAATATATGTTCTCAGTGGACCTTCTGGTCAAGACATGTCTTGCAATAAGGCATGGATCGTGATAAAAATTTGATAGAAATGTGTGGCGGAATTTTATAGAGATTATATGCTTAAAAATGTAACGGATATGGTAAAGAAAAAAAGTAGACTATTCCAGCGTATGGAATTACAGCATACTTTTTATTTTCCTATCGATCCAGACTTGCAGCTTGTGCCGTGGTAAGTGTGGTCGTAATTTATAGCAAATTTTCCGCGTGACGTCATCTGTTCCATTCCATAATCGGTCGCTCCCAGATTTGCCTTCGTTAAATTTTATCTGTAACATGAAACTCTAGAACATTTCGCTGAAACTTCTACGAGACTTGAATACGAGTACTTTGGTTCGAATAAGGACAGTACGCACTTACACCTTACACCATTCCTTGAAATTTCATTGTAATAAGTTCACTTAATTGCATTTACCGCTATTTCAACGGCCACCTGACACTTGATTTTTTTAAATTAATGTCTCATCTTCTTCGTAGTATCAATCCGGTGGATTGGTTTGCAGCAACATAATCTTGCATCTCGATCTCCATTCCTCTTGGTCCTCCGCAACCCTTTTCAGCTCAGCATAAGCGCTACAGTTCATGTCCTCGAATACTTGCTGCAAATACTTCCGTCTAGGGCGCCCTCTACAGTTTCTACCCTCAAGTCTCATGTCTCATATACAGCTGATAAATTTCAAAGCCTTTCTAAGCACTCGTACTGGAAAATATACATTGATATTCTGAAACCACCCGTAACCTTTCCAATGCTTTTTAGCATATCTGTTTTTTCTCTCGTATGAAATGAGTCTTATAAAAAACAAAACAATGCACAATTGCAATCTCTATTATAAATTGAATTACCTTAAAACATATATTCTCGTAAATTGCTTAACTAAACCCCATAGAATGGCTTTTTAAAATACAATTATTTCAATAAAACTTACTTGATTAGTTTCTACCGACTACATTTTCTCATTGTAGTTTCTTCCGTCTCTATAAATTATTTCAGATTTGTGATAGGACAGCATAAACCAAAAAGACTCCTCAAATTTTTCATTATATAAAACCATGTTAAATACTAGGTACATTGTACAACGTACATACTATATATAATGACTGGAAGAAAGCTTTGCGGTGACTTATGCTACTTATCGTGATCATATTATAAAGGCAACAGGAAGAAGTCATAAGGCAATACAATGGATCGATTAAATATGTAATAGGATCCTAGTTCGTGGAAGTGACCAGCGTTCTAACTCTGGGAAAAATTGCAATGTCATTGACAAAAATACAACAGTACAAGAGTAGCATACTGATTAATATGTTTACCAAGACAACTAACAAAAAAAACTAGTTGTATAAATATAAAAATCATTGCAATTGAAACGTATTATTATAAGAACGATGATAAAACTATTACACCTTCACTAATTACGTTTAATATAATTATGAGACTGAAAATTTCTTTTGTGTCTTGTTTCGAATAAACATGAATTTTAAATTTCCTTCAATAATGCCACTGATTTTCCAGCTTGCGTGTTTATTTCGTCTTACAATCTGGATCCCTTCAATAAATATACTTACAATCTCCAAAATGCTTAGATAGACATCCCAAATTCTTTTCATCGCCGTATTTAAGTTTCATATAATTCATTAGTTTTAAAAATGTAATATCAGCTTTATCTTTTTTTATCTTGAATTATAGTTTGTTTATAGTAAAATAAATTATTTTTCTTTATCGTAATTCGGTTTAAGCTAACATAAACATGTTTTTAACGAATGTTGTACAAAAAATAAAAGACCTATCGACGTATAAAACACATTGATGTTGTTTTCTAACGAAAATCTATCAGTGAAAAACAAAAACCGTACATTTTGGTAAATTCTATTTTAAAGCCCACCCCCTGCGAGTGAGTCAACATCCCCTAGCTATTGGTCAGTCCCTATACGACCAAAATTTGTTTCGAAAGGCATTTAATCTAAGGTTCTCGGTACAAAATATTATAATATTCCTTTACATATCATCCTAACATAACATTTGATATATTGAGTTTCAAATTCCATAATGAATGTTTCCAAGAAATTTATTATCTGTATATCAGATATCTGTATATTTTTATATATCTTTCTCTAGTAATATTTAAAAGCACGATTTACAATTATCTAAATATTTTGTTACACTACGCAATTCGTACTATAGAGCATCGGGTCAATGACTTAACCGCAATCATACCTACATATTTTATTTTTCCAAAATGGTATTCTCAAGATGCATAAACTAAGATTCGAAAATTGGATGGAACTGCAAAATGCTAAGCTTACTTGAAACATGGTGAATAAATACAGAGTTGAATGAATAAACTGACTAGACGCTATTGGCCTTGATTTTTTAAATACAAAATGCTGCGAATCTGGAGAGGACATGACGTCATAATGCATTATGTTTTTATTTAGTTTAAAAATATATATTTTTTATAATTCACTCGGATTGTTCTATGAATTCAATTCATGTAGAGAATTTAAAAAAATGGACTGTATTTATTTAATCAGTAACTAACTTAAGGTTTTGGGGGTAAATTAAATTAATTTGCAGTAAATTTAATAAACTGGCAGTAGATTAAATAAATTGGCAGTATCCACTAATTCAGTACGAATGTGGTCAGCTATAAAATTAAATTGTCAGTAATATATTCAACACTGCCAGTAATTCATGAAAAGTTAATGAATAAATAGCTCATAAAATGGAAATCTTACCTAACCTTTTATTAATTTCCATTCAAGAATTATTTACTGCCAATTTATTATTTTTCTACTGTCAATTTATATTTTTCTACCGTTAATTTATTATATTTCTGACCTTTTTAATGTATTTATTACTGACTATTTCTTCAATACTGGTCATTAATTGAATAAAATACTGACAAAATAATTAATAGATAAAAAAAATTCACCCACAATTTAATAAATCCACTGCACAGTAATGTCACATATTATATAGAGTAGACGAAATTACTTAAAACGTAAAATTAAAATAAATGAAATATTACAATGTAAATAATATACATAAGAAACTAAAGATAACCATAATTTAATGTGAGGCTATTATAATAGCCGTCATATGTGACTTGAAATTTCAGAGCGAATTTTGTAAAATTAAAATATTCCACACTAAAATGTTCCATGTCTAGTTTCAATAAAAATCAAGTAAAATATATTGTCTTTATTGTTTTTTTATTGTAAAAATCTACGAAAATCACGCCGCTGAAAAAAGGTACTTGTTTAATTACATGCTTTCGTTGGTGATTAAGTTATCTCGGCCTTTAAGGTCAGCCGCGCGTGTGCGGAAAATTACTTGAGCGACCCCAATTTATCTTTCGGGTATTACCACAGCAACACCTGTCTAGAAGGTGTCTACGTGACGAGCTAGGGAAAACTGTTACCTGCAGAAAATTTCACTAATTTCAGCAGAGTCACCTTTCACATGTACAGTGCTATTACTTCACCCAAATGGATGAGCTTAATTAATATTGAGTAAATTTTACATGGTTCTAGATATTAGTTTATGTGATAGTTTTTTTCACGGAGAAAATGATACTTTTTCCAGGAAAAAAATTAAGGTTAATTGAATGTCATCAGTGATGTACTATCTTTATTCCATTAAATTTTGGTAATTTAGATGTTTCGAAATTAATGTTTTTTTTTTGAAGAGACAAGTTTATCGGTACACTTTTGTATCTATTAAAAATAATTATAAAAATAGCACAGTATCATGTTTAATACCCATAAATATGATTTGTCAACACTATATAATCATTTCTTGGGAGGATTTTCCGGAACTGCTGCTTAGTTCTGACGGTCCCTTGCTGTTAAACTCCATCAAGGAAATCTGAAATGAAATAGGCTACCGGAGGTCATAGCTCAATGGTAAAGCGTTTGATTTGCAATCCAAAGGTCGTGGGTTCGATCCCCGACGGAGATTAAAATAAAATGGATTTTTAATCGATTTATGAGCTCTAAAATACCTCCGGTTGGTGTGAATTTGATCCATCACCCGTAAAATGCCAGTTATAGCCTATCAATTAAAATTGGTGGTAGACGAAAGTCGTCCCGTGAAGACCACCCATTCATAGTAGATTCCTGTAATAATAAAGGATGATGCGTGAATCTCGGGCTGTAGTCTATGACGTTAGCGGATCAACACTCCATATGCAGCGTTTAGCCATATACACCATGGTAAGCGTCATAGAATTCCACAGATGAAACTTCAAAAAAAAAAAAAACTACTATCACCATCTGTCGGTATTCTCCTGTATGTGTTTACATAAAAAAAAGGCTGAAATGGAATATGCTACTACGTTTTTGAACTGTTTGTCAGACGCATAATTTAACCTTGTGCGTAACTTGTAGAGTACCACAAGCGACTATATATATTTATTTTCTTTTTTTAAGAAAACAAAGTATATGAAAACACTACATAGTGTGGCCTGACAGAAATCAAGCCTGGACTTAACTGAATTAAATAACATTTTTCTAATGACCAACGACAATATTGTATCGCGGTTCTCGTGGTACAAGCTTCAAGAACGTCGCACTAATTATCAGATCTCATTAAAAAATAAATAACTAACACCCAATACGTCTAAGATACCATACCTGACATTATTTAATTTAGTTTTGAACCCTAGTTGACCATGTGGCACCCACTTCCAGACCTCAGAGCACATTCTCTGGTACTGTCAGTTCCTTTTGTTAGAAAGAGAAGTCCTTTCCGATGCAGATCGAGGGAATCATCTTGGCCATATCGAGCATGCAGACTAAGTGTCCAGTAATAAAAATTTCCACGCATTTACCATTTTCGCTCGTATTTTCGGTGAGAGAATACATTTTCCGTCTCCTTCTCCTAACAACATGTGAATGCGATTCAAATCTCTTTCACGGTGTTTTTAGCACTTCTGTGCATTGGTCACAATTGCTCAGAAGGTACTCGCACTGGACTTATCAGTTGCTAATTGAACATAATCTGAATGAGCGCATTATCAAGAAAACTTAATATTCTCCGATGTTATGTAGTGACTTTATTGTCGAGAAAAGAAATAGAAAATATGACGATAAAAATACTTTACTAAATATTGGCTCAATACTAATGTTATCAGTATTATTTTCATCTTTAATTTTGTATAAAGTATAAATAACTATTGAATGAACTATTTATTGTTCTCCTCTCGCGAAATATATCTACATTGATTGCGTACTTACGAAGATTACTTGAATAACTCTGTACGCAAGCTATTGGTTAGGTCATTTCACTCCAAATAAATCTTTTAACCAAATTCATTCTCTTAAATCGTTGTTCAGCACGAGGAATCTTAAGAAGCCGACTGTGACTAAACTCGAGACATCTGAATACTAGTAGAGTATATAATCTATAACATTACTATCGAATTTCCTATGGCTTCCATAAAGTCAGCATACAAGCTTAGATCGCAAAACGTTAGTATATTTGAACCTTTTTTTACATATTAATCACGAAGTATTATATTTTTCGCATTATTGTCACCAATAGAATTTTATAATATTTATTTTAAGTTAGTTATGCTAAAAAATCTTAAATGTTACCAATTTGAGGATTGCTATGTGTTGTATGTAGCGTTTTGATCCATCGAGGTCTTTGAACTACAGTCTAACATTCAAGAATCCTCCACAAATGACATGGTTCATTAAAAGACTCACTGAATAAATGGCGTTCTCACTATGGCCTTAGTTTCCCACCTTGTTCGATTAACAGTCATAGACAAGATTTTTTACAATATAAAAATTTGGTAGAGTATAGTATTTTTTAAATGTACAACTTCTGTCGTTAATTTAAGACTACTTTTCTGTAAGTCTTTCATTAAATATTCTTTGTAGTCTGTACAATAATGAAACACGAATTTTCATCAAACGAAGGCTATGGAAATTACGCATCATAATATATGCACAGTACGTAAGTCTATAAAAATGTTTCATGCCGTTTGACAACAGTAATTTCAAGTGGAGGACAGGTTATGTTAGTTAATTTATAAAATGTCGATTTTCGGCCATGAAATAATTTTGTAAATTAGTACTTTCAGAGAGATCATAAAAATTCATAGTATAGACGAGAAAATGAAGCGCTTAATTACTATGCCAGTAGTCCCGGGTTCAAATGCTGGAGAAATAGAAGATAATAAATAACTATAAATATTCGTATGTTCAATCGGTTAATTTTTGACCAATCCATACAAAGCCCGCGAAAATTTAAAATAATCATTGATGTAAGTCGTCATGTAAGTAATGTTAAGGTTATTTTCTGACAATATTTGGTGAAACTGTATAATTATCGGTTTTAGTTAATTTTAATTTGAAAATAATAAATTGCTGTAGATAGACCAGGTCTAGTCCAAAGCAGGTACAATTACTAATAAATAAATGTGTATTAAAATTAACTTAAAATTGCAGTAATTTAAACTCTATTCATTCACAGTGAGTCTCTGAAAAACGTTTCGCATCGTTTCTTATAATATGCATTAATGCTGTAATTGTCTAAATCTTTAATTCTATGGAGTCTTTCAAATAGAAATATTATTCCTGAAAAGTATACAAAGGCTGATTTTTTAATAGCTATAAGAAATTTTTCCAAAAAAAGACACATAAAATTAAGAAAAATGCATGAAATCTTTATTTGAATCGATAGTACAGTCCATATAATTTAATGTTTGAAGATTATTTCATTCAAATGTTGACCGCGGCTGCGTCTCAAATGGTCCATCCGCTTTGTCCAATTTTGGCATACACTTTCCAACATTTCGGCCGGTATCTCACGAATAAATGCTTCAATGCTGTTTTTCAATGTGTCAACCGAAGCGGGCTTGTCAGTATAGATATGAACCTTAACATAGACCCACAAAAAATAATCTAAAGTCGTTAAATCGCATGATCTAGGCGGCCAATTGACCGGTCCCAAACGTGAAATAAAGTGTTTACCGAACTTTCCACTCAATCGGTTTATTGTTTCGCGTGCTGTGTGGCATGTGGCACCGGTTTGTTGAAACCACATGTCATGCAAGTCAAGTTCTTCCATTTTGGGCAAAAAAAAGTTTTATATCATCTCACAGTAGCGCTCACCATTCACAGTTACGTTGCGATTCACATCATCTTTGAAGAAGTACGGTCCAATGATGCCACCAGCCCATAATCCGCACCAAACAGTAACTCTTTCTGGATGCATTGGTAGCTCTTGCAATGCTTCTGGCTGATCTTCACTCCAAAACCGACAATTCTGCTTATTTACGAATCCATTCAGCCAAAAATGAGCTTCGTCGCTGAACACAATTTTTCGATAAAAATATGGATCAATAAAATTCAATGATTTGCAAGCGTTGTTCGTTTGTAAGACGATTCATAGTTAAATGATAGACCAAACTGAAGATGTTTGACAGTGACACAAAACACGAAACGTACGTGAGCTGTCAAAATCAGTGTTGCCAAAAAGAAAATAGTTATAAAACCACCCTTTATTTATTATTTCGAACACAATAAAATTAGTTGAGAGATGTAACGTTTAACGAGGTAGTGGTTTCTGCATTATAACATAAACGAAAACTGTCTTTTATTCTTTAGATTTCATGGCGGTGAATCCTTAAGTTCTCTTACGTGTGTTTTATTACTATATATGTATTACTGATATCGTATGTCAAAAAATTGTACTTACTTACATAAAACCATCATGCATTATACGAGCATATATATATTCCAGGTATGATACTGAATAATACGTTCAGTTACTGAGCACGGCGCCAGTATTTTTTGAGCCTGAAACGCTTCAATAATTGGAGGTAAACAAAAAACGTGCGCTGAATATTTAGTTGCGTGAATTAAAGCTTTCACCTTGACAGTGGAAATTTTTGCGAAATCAAAAATACTCTTGCGCAATTTGTACATTAGCATTTCCGATATGTTCACGATAACATCGAATAGAAAATGTTGATATTTCATTTAGTTAACCCACATATGAAAATAAAACTTGAATGTAAAAACAAACCGCGAAGCTAGAAATAATGGGTTAATAAATTTTGATATATTTGAGATCACTAGGAATATAAACAACATTTTGATTAGACCTTCGAATTGTTTCACACGATTTAAATTAGATGATATTTAGAACGTACGTGAAATATTAGGCGTGCAATGACTTGCTTTGTAAGATCTTTTGAGGTTATGCAGTTTTATACTTGTATCTTACAGTCAGTAAAGCAAAGTTAATATATTTGGTTAAAACATGATCTCTTAAAGCCTCAATAATTCATAAGCATAAAACGTTTTATCTAGCTCTGAAAGACCATCGAAATTCATGTATTACATGATTTTTCTTCTCATTGATTGTCTTTTTACGGCTTGTATTTTCGCTAGGAAAATAAATATTGTGTAGTAAAATAGCACGTTAGCTGAAAACATAGAGAGCGAATAATGTAAAATAAATTGTTATTACTGCATGTTTTAAAGTTAAAGGAAGGAATACGAAATACAACATGAATAATAGTTTTGTTCTGTTTGCTCTTCTTTTGTATGTAAAACCTGCAAACACGTGCCGTATACAAATAGAACTGAACGCTGAATTTTTCTTGAAGTAGTCTTTTCCTTCCTGAAACACATCACATTAAGTCAAACAACAAGTGAAATGCTACTAACTCGTATTTTCATATTTTCAAACGACGACTCATTTTTTCAGTAAATAAATAAAATAAAATACTTTTATATAGAATTTTGTTATTGTTAGGACAATTAAGTCCGCTTAATATTGTTGATCCGCCAACGCAATGAAATATAATCCCGACGTTTACGTAGTATCCACAAATAACTGTAAACTGGAAAGAACCTTTTAACGGCTATCGATATTCTCTGATATGTATATTTTTTAATATTATCTTACCAATTCTTACAAATGCAAATAAGTGTATTTATCAAAACGTTGTTTGATTTGATCAATACTGAAACTGTTCGTGTTACAGTCTCACCACTTGTTAATATGAAAACATAATATATTATTCTAAAAATATCCAGCAAAAGTCTCTTTTTGACTTGATAAGCATAGTTTCTTGAAAGTTATTTGGGTTGGGCCACCCTTTATTAGTTAATAATACATTCCTTAAAGTCAAGCTTGATCTCCGTAAAAATATTATTAACAGCTGTTTAAAAACATACAATACCATAAAAACATTTCACTCAAGCAAATGAGCTCTCGTGGTCATAGGACCGTCGGAAAGTATACATAAAATTTGTTTTTTTTTTTAAATTAAACAGACAACTTGCGGCATTTTTTTGCCATGTATTCAGCGCATAAAGAGAAATAAATAATCTGGTGAATGTCCACAAGGAAGGTTCTGATTGTAAGAAAGGTACAACAGTTAAATAATATTGTTGTTTTAAAGTGAAATGATTGGAACGCGTGCTTTATTATTTGCAAAATATGGCACGAAATCAAGATCTCAATAGCACATTAAGATAATATTAATATATTCATAGATTCGCTTCTAGGGAACGCCAAATGGATTTTACTTTTGGATTTGTTTATGGCGAATTCAATTATTATATTATCGTCAAATGTTTCCGAAATCCATTGAATGGTAATAAAGTTTATGTGTCGACAGACAAAGACTACGGGTGCCTTTGTTGTCAAAAATAACATTACGTGCCTGGCTTTTAAATTGATCGAATTATATCCTTTGTTATTGTTGACGTTCAAGAGAGGAATAAATTAATATCGATCAAAATATTATGATACAATTATTTATAGACAGCATTTATTGTATTGATACTATAAATTAGCTTTTCTGTGAGAAATAAACTATGTAATATTATTAAAACGCTATTACAGAAACCACTCCCTTGTTGTGGTTTATGATTATCATAATCCGTAGAGCAAACTATCGTAACCTTTATTTACACTAAGCCTTTGTAGTGGAGATATAGTCTATGTATGTGTAGAATGACAATTATCGGAAATCAATTTTGCCACCAAATATTTGACCAAAAAACTGTTTAGCGAATGGACATTTTTCTCAATGCCATTTATAAGAATGAGTTTTTAAGTTAATAAAATATAGAATTGTTTTTAAATCATCACCATCGTCAGCTTATGTCCGTCTACTGTTGAACGTAGACCTACCACATGAGGCTCCATCCTCTTCGATCGTCCGCCTTTCGCATCCAGTTCATTCCCGCTATTCTTCTAAAGTCATCAGTCTATCTTATAGGGCGTCGGCCAACGCTTCGTTTACCAGTTCTTGGGCGCTACTCCAACACTTTTAGTCCCCGTGGTCTCTTTGACAGATATGTCCTGCCGATTGCCACTTGAGTGTGCCTATTTGTTGAGTAGCCTCCACTACTTGAGTAGTTCTTTGGAAATCCTCGTTATATAATTAAATTCGATAAATAAAAATATATGATTGCGTTTACTGAATTTGTTCAATGTGTTTTTGTAATTTGTCATAAATAATACTTTTCTTATAAATTTTAAAGGAATTTTTCATTTAAATAATCATTGCTTTCAAAATGTATAATGCAATCATACATTTCAATTAAAAGAAGTATGATATTGTATAAAAATTAAAAAATAATCGTCCAAATTTATGTTTGGGCGATTTTTTTTTGTTTTGGGCGAATGTTCAAAAAATGAACACATGAAAGATAATCGTTGCGAAAAGGCGTGATTATATAATATTTAATGACATCTTTCCACGAACAATATCAACTTTTTTGTAATCTGAAATTCAAAAGCCGAGGCCAACATGAAAAGAAAATAAAAGAAAAGTCAAAGCAGATAATAATAAAAGGAGGTCCTTTCACCGTAATAATATCTTATTTTGAAGGTTCTTTTTCACGAAGATTAAAATAATGTCTCGGCCACTTAGCTTTTGACACGATCATCCCTAAATGCCGAGATATAAGGCGGTTTCTTTCCGAATAATGAAAATATCAACGGACATTTTCTGGGCGTCACACGGCAAACGTAGATTTTTTATTTGTAAAAATACATTCTCACAATGAAATCCTTTAGTAATCACCCTCCCTATATAATGGATGATTTCTCCAATTTACCTGTATAAATAACTAACCTGTATTTTTTTTGACTGAATTTTAATAATATCTTGAATCAATTTAGTGAAAATAATTATCTTAATTTATTTATGAAATGATCAAAAATTACAAAAACTTGGTCTTTCAAATATGCAAGAGTAGATTAAATTTTTATTAGAACTTATTCGAGTGTTCACAATTCGCTTATTAATTGTGAGAATTGTTGAAATCTTCAGTGCCCAGTCATTCGAGAATATCAAAGGGTTCTGAAATTTTAAATGACGATTCTTATTTCAATAAATATGAATATCATTCACTCCTCTTTATATTAAATGAATATATTTTCTTCTACAAATAAAATGTGCACATACAGGTTAACACCGCCAAATGGTGATGAAAGAATCTCGTTTATAGATTCTACGATGCTAAAATTGACCCTATTAAGATTTTTCAGGGTTATATAATATATGTTAATTCACAAATGTCAAACCCAGCTTATACGAGCTTACATAAACATGCACATTTAATAAAACAATATGTTCAAGTAAAGGTCTCACTGTGAATGGATGATGTTATTGAGATGACTTTCTACTACTACTTTTTAAGTAAGGTTCATCATCACACAAATAAATGACTATGGTGATTCCCAGGATTGACTCACAAAAAATTGTTTCCATACAGGATGCACTATATCACAGGTCGTCAACCTGGTCCGTACCGCCCACTATTGGGCGATACGGGCTTCCGTGGTGCGCGGTGGATGATTTTTGTAGATTTTCAAATCTCTTTTATTCCTTATAGATTTTTTTCCACCCATATACTGAATTGAAATAAAGCAAGGTTAGTGGGCGTTAGGGAAATTTTACCATGAAAAATAGGCAAAAGTGGGCGCTAGGCATAAAAATATAATAAATGTATTTATAACACGTGCGAATAATAAAAATAATATATTTGAAGAATATCATACGTATTATTTCAAGTGTAATGAACACGACACGGGAATACTGCCTGCGATTCGAATCTCACGTCCACCGTTACTTTTTCTCTATTAAATAGTGAATGAAATATCATATAATATACTATTTACTAAATATTATACACGTAATTGTTTACATAATAATCAGCATCAACCTGCGATCGATATTCAAGTAGTTATTTGTATACAAATATTTAACATTTTAATTTAAAACGATACTCAAACCCATGAAATCTTGTATGACAGTCAAGTGCTTTTAGGTCATTTGCAGCTATTCTCTTTTGAAAAATAGAATAAAAATATTGATAAAAACTTCGTTCGAAAATCCATTTTTCTTTACACCGTCGTCTTCGAGACCATTCTCACCTCGCTCAGGAGAGCTTTCAAGGTTTCTAGCGATAATTTACTGCGACTCTATCGGCTCTTGGCTTCCCAATTGAAAGTTACATATTGTATACTTAGGAGTTTGTACGTGACGAACTTACAGCAAATGAGCTTTCTGAAAGTTCACTATCGATGCCCATTCAATATTTTTGTTTTATTTCTTCAGGTCCATTGAATTATTTATGATTTATCTGAAATTTGTTGATATGCGAGTATTTATCTTATAAATATTATATAAGATTCAGTATTTTTATATATCTTAATGTTTTACATATTATAACTAATACGTTGTTACTAATATATTAAATAATTTTATCCCTGTTTGATTTCGAGTGAAAATATAATGTATACACTCGTAGTCAAATACTCAGGGTTCATTTCAATTTTTTTAAGTATAACCTTCATAATTATTGTTGATAATAACAGCACCCAAACGTAATACTGAAATAAATAAATGATTAAAAAGCTTAAATAAAAATCATGTTCTGATAATTAGCCAACTGTCTTTCAAATCGTTCTACAGCTGAAGTAAATGGCTGCCGAAAATTGCCATAAAATAATTCTTTCAGCTTTCATTGTCTTATACTGAGGCATCTCTGAACTTTTTTTTTCACCTGGGTAAATATTACCTAATTCTTTCAAGAGCGAAAGCCCGGAAACTTAAGTAAAATGTAACTGAAATATCAAAAGCACATTGAAGTGTTTTCGTTAATTAAGATTTTTAAAGAGATCGCATTATTAACCTGACGTTTGAGAGTCTTGGACTATTTAAAAATATGTTGGCTGTCAAATTATTTACCCCGTTTTAAGTTGATCTAGCACATAGGTTCCCAAACTTATTTCACTCGTGGACCCCTTGACACGATTTTCGGTTATCCGTGGACCCCCTGATCATCATCATCATCATCATCATCATCAGCCGGTGTCCGTCCACTGTTGAACGTAGGCCTCCCGCATGAGTAGGCCTCCCGCATGAGTTAGGCCTCCCGCATGAGTAAGGCCTCCCCCTGATGATATTGTGGCTTTTCGGTTGAGCCGTGTATGGTGAACTTCTTTCAACCACCATAGCAGGGGTCTTCTTCAGGATTAATAATTTATTTAGTTTTAAGTTGGTTTATTCAGATTATACATTTTTTTTTATCTTAAAAAATATATATAATCTGAATAAACCAACTCAAAACTAAATAAATTTATTAATCCTGAAGAAGACCCCGCAATGGCGGTCGAAATTTTGGTTGAAGGAAGTTCACCACACACGGCTCAACCCAAAAGCCACAATATCACTTCAGGTACATATCCTTGTTCTCATTGTTATGTGACGACGTCAGTTCTGTTTGTTAATAGTTTATAGAACTTTTTTACCTTTTCGATCACTTTTTTTATATCAGTGATCGCTTTAATTTCCCGAGGCAGACTATTGAAGTTTACTACTCCATTATATTTGTAACAATTTTGTAAATTAAAATTGTAACGAACCCAATCATAATTTACGATCTGTTACAACTAGGCGAAAAATAAATGCATTTAATGGGAGGGATGAACTTGATGATTTAATAATAGTTTTTCAACATTTGGCATCAATTTCGTGAGATTTAATCTCAAATCTCCTCGTTTGATGATATCCAGTTTGTTTCTTTTTTTGTTATGAGATTGGCAACTGCACTGAAACCCCTTTCCACTAGGTATGAAGGTGGAAAAGTAAGTAAAAACTTTCTCGTAATATTCCACAATGCGGGATAAGTGACAGGTATGTCTTTTTGAAGCCAGAATTGCTGATATCCTTTATTAAACTGTGCTTTGAGTTCTTCGTTAGTTGATATTCCGATTATTTCCTCTTGTAATATGACATTTGTTTCTTCAATGTCACCACCATATGGATTTATTATCCACTGTGGTATTACCATAGTCAAAATATCCTCAAATCTGGTTTCAAAGTCCTAATGTAGGGCATTTAAATGTTGAACGTAGGTTGAAACATCGTCTTCCTGGCAGCTTATCTGTGACAGATTGGGGAACTGGGAAAATTCGCCCCGTCCAATATTTTGCTTCCTTAGCTTTATTCTGGCAAGAAACGCTGGAATGATGGACTTTGTTTGAATCAAATTTAGACTGTCACCTTGTAATTGCAAGTGAATCGCATTAAATTTAGCAAACAAATCTGTTAAATAGACAATGTCCGTTTTCCACATCATTGAGTTTTCTTTTAAAATTCTATCTTTATCATTCAGAAACTCTAAAATAGTGTCAAAGAGAGCAAAAACTCTTGTCAAGCACAATCCTTTCGACAGCCAGCGCACTTTGGTGTGAAGAAGTAAATGATGAAAGTTCTCATCATTTTCGTCACACAACTGCGCAAATAGCCGCGTATGCAACGCATTGATTCGGATTCGGTTTACAGCATCAATGACTAATTGAAGAGATTCATGCAATCTAATATTCAGATTTTTAGCAACTAAATGTTGTCGATGAATGACACAGTGTATTGCTAACACCCCGGGTACATTTTGTTTTAAATAGCTTATAAAGCCACGATAACGCCCAACCATGGCAGCAGCTTCATCTGTAGCAACTGACATAATATTTGACACATGAATTTCTTTTTCTGTGAAGTAATCCTTCAAAACACGAAATATTGATTCGCCTTTAGTGTCGGTTGGCAAAGTTCTCGCAAATAGCAGTTCTTCGTGGATTTCTTGATCCATAATAAAACGAGTATATGCCAATAATAATGCTTCATTAACAGGTAAAGTTGACTCATCCAGCTGTAGAGAGAAATGAGTCGTTTGCAAATAATTGCACAAGAAACTTTCAATATCATAACTCATTTCATTAATACGTCTTTGAACTGTGTTGTTGCTTAAAGGAATTTTGTTAATTATATCAGATGCAGGTTGGTGTAAAACAGTTTTTAAAACCTCTTCGACTGCTGGCAAAATTAACTTTTCTCCGATAGTATGCGGTTTTCCAGATTTTGCTATAAGTAACGATATATTGTACGACGCCCGCAAACCATCATCGTTTCTTTTTGACGTCGAGACGAACATTTCGTGTAGCGAAAGTACCATCACTTTATTTTTGAGTGTTTAAAAGTATTCCAAATCTTTATCTGTTTTATCAGGGTGATATCTTTTCAGGTGAATCTCCAGCTTGGATGATTTCATAGATTCATTGGTTAAAACTTTGTTACATAAAAGGCACAAAGGCAATTGTTTGTTCGACTGTGATGGAATGAAGCCAAACTTCAAATAATCGACATTGTACTGTCTACATTTCTTTTTAGATTTGGCCATGTTTAGTATCAGTTATCTGTTGACAAAATAATTATATATACAAATTAGACATAGCAATAATAAAATTATTTTAAATATACGGAAATGTTATAATATCGATTGTTTAAAAGTTAACTATTGAGGAGTGTGTGTATATTTAAATATAAAACTTACATTACGAGAGTTGATGGAAGACTGGGGACGGGGCAGGGGCGGCTGCTCACGTCTTATTAGTCGATCTTATATATATACGATCCTATAACCCAAAGTACAATGGAAAAGCTTTTTGGCTTAGTATCGCAAAATATAAGTATACTTTTATTAATCAACTTGTAAAGAACAGAATAACGAGAGCGAGTTATAGGTCAATACAGTAGGTATCAAAGATAGATTCTGTGTCCCAATTGTAAACTACCCTTGTTTATATACCCATGGACCAAATAACGTCAGTCTCGCATTTCTTGATTTTGGCGACAGGCACATTTTTATTGTTTCCTGTCCTAAATAGAATTTCAGAAAAAGGGCAACTTTTATTTATTTATTGTTTTACAATAACCAAGCTTTCTCGTAAAAACATACGTGATAATCGTGTGAACACATAATGCAGTGTGGTAATTAGAGATACTCATAATACTTTATTGCATTTTTATGAGGGTGTTATTTAAAAAGAGAGATGTACCCTATTGTATTAGTTCTCCTCTAAGGCTCCCGAAGAAATCGCACTTCAAGTTCGTGTCAGAACATTAAAGCTGCGGATTATAATTTAATAGTATTTGAAAAAAAATGCACTTTACTTATATTTAATTGCTCAATAACATTTAACTTTTCTCTGGAAGCGAAAACTATAAAGCAATAATAATTAAGTAATTTGTGTTCTTCGGTGTCGGCGAGTAACGAGGTCCTGGCCAGATAAAAAAATTAGACGGAACCGGCGGTGAGATGCGATTCGCTTTGTAGACCTCCATTTAAATAAGGGTTGGACTCCAACCCGTATTTTAATTATTTTTGTCTCAGGCTAAGAAATTAATTGTATGCACTTAAAAATATTTACATCACACATATCTCATTTATATATTGCTATTTATTTTAACTTCCAAATTAATACTGATGTGTAAAATTTTCTAATAATTTTATATTGAACCCTCCGTGGACCCCCTAACGATGTTCATGGACCCCCAAATCAATTTCAATTTTCCATGGACCCCCTGGATGATCCCATGGACCCCTGGGGGTCCATGTGGACCACTTTGG
Organism: Glossosoma conforme; assembly: GCA_022606575.1. Classification (NCBI taxonomy): domain Eukaryota; kingdom Metazoa; phylum Arthropoda; class Insecta; order Trichoptera; family Glossosomatidae; genus Glossosoma; species Glossosoma conforme. Next base: position 2,202,946 of record JAGTXR010000082.1, on the reverse strand, counting down.
GAACCACTGATCTAGCACTAAAAGTTTAGGGAGATACATTATCTACAGTGTTAAAGGTGGTTCTGTAGGGTAACAAACTCACAAAAAATTGCTCAGAATGGATATAGTAGACTCAGCATATACATGATTTTATTTACTTTAATCAAAAATAGGACAAATCGAATTGAATAATGAAATCGCTCCGTGCAAATTCTAAATAATCTTTTAAATATTTTCAATTAGCGCCGGGATTTGCTCGATCTCTCAAAAGGCTTATACAATTTATCCGAAGAGAAATCCTTGCGAAAATATTTCTTCATTTGTCGGTAGCGAGACAGAGCAAGGTCTAGGGAAGGACGAGTTCCTACATAACAGAAGTAAGGAGCAATATGTTCACAGCATCTGTGGACCAACATCTGGGACGGCGAAAGAAGTTTTATGCAGCACATAAAACAGTAGATTTTGTTTTCATTTTACACGTTTTTTAGTAAACAATATAAGTGAAGATAGCATTCAGCTTAAATCTTACAATCTTATGTATATTTTTAATGTAAACACACAGGTACAAAAGAATACGACAGACGATGGTGAAGAGATCTCATCTAAAAATTCAATGACCTCTCCATTTTTAGGGTAGTTAAAAATGTAGATTTTCAAACTACCAATGTTATAAAAATATATTTCGACATTTATGCATTGGCTATAAATGGTATTCGATAAATAAGCTCTCATTGTCATCTTTCTTCTGTAATATGAATAATCTATTTTATGGTTAGAGCATCAGTATCACGCCGACCGTATTTAATAATGTTTGTGTAGAATTTTACTTTACTTTTTTACTTTGAGTTTCTTTTGCATCTGATTCTGAACTTTTACATAAAAATGAGAGCCTTAACTTCGCAGCGATATGAATGGCAAATATGTATCTTAACCTAAAAAAGAGTTACAGTTAATAAAATATTTCGAAAAAACAATATTCAAAAACGAATTCCAATGATTTAAATTTTCTCGTTCTTGACGTTCGATTTAATGTATCACATGTTATTAATAAACTTGTATTATATAACATTTAAAAGTGATAAAAACATCCGATTCTAACAAGAAAAACTACATTTCTGCGTAACTTCATAGCCAACCGGTTTATTGATAGTCACTTTTTTACGCCGAAAATATTGTTTCAATTTGAAGTCTAAAAATGTCTTTGACAGTATGTTGATTTTGGGACCTTAGTACATTGACAGGAAATACAAGCTGATTTTCGCCCCATAACAACAATTATGTTATATTTTCGTTTAAGTGCAAAGTAATGTTATAGATCAAGAAACTTATCGGTACTGCGGTGACATTGACTTTGATTTTACGAGTATATACAATTATTACTTGAGGTTGGCTTATATCCGTCTACTTCTGGCGCGTTAGTTTATCTTGTGTAAATTCAAGTCTCTGTAACCTTCCAAGTATCAGTGGGGACTAATAACATTGGAGGATTTTAGTAGTAGTAGATATAATGCCTGATATACTCGTACTATAAATTAATGCCTTTTTCAAACCTTTTCACCGAGGCTCTCGCCATCCTGTATGTATTTTGCTAACCTTCTGTATAGAAACCTGACATAAAACGAAAGAAATACACTGTCAGACCATAATATTATAATAAAAAATTGTGTTGCCTGTATATTTTAGATTAATGTATTGACATTCCCCGTCTTTAAAAAGCAGGTTCGTCACGTAGCTACGTGGAGGAAGGATGCAGGAGCAGATTAGCAACACAAAGAACTTGTTTTTGAAGCACAATTCGCATTTATTTTTATTAAAGACTTGATTTTTCGTCCGACCGGTATGGCGTTCGCCGGCAGGACGAAAAGTTAACTGACAACTTCGGAACATTCCAGCGCCGCCAAGAAAATCACGGCAAAAAAGAAAATTAAAGATGACAGTTGCACCAACATGAAATGAAGCAACTCGCTTGACAAATAAAATGGCATATGCAAACGCCGTGTAATTTTATATAATTAAAACTAACATTATTGGGGTGCATGTCAGGCGAGCGAACAAAAATAAGAGACAAAAGATCGTTTTTTGAGGCTTTACGGAATCAGACTGAGAGAGCTTTATCAAGCTGATATCAGTATGTATTTAGAAGTGTAAAATGAATTATTTATACATTGAAAAATATCCACATATACATGTTAATATTTTGATAAATATAAGATAGCAATGTTATAATAGAAGTGTTTATGTATATATACATAATATATGGTGTAAACTCACTATTGCCTACATCACATTATATATTTATAAATGCAACTAATGGAATAAACTAGTACAGTCGTCAATATTATAATCAGCATAATAGTTGCAATTATCCCAAGCATCCCTTTTATGTTCATATAAGAGAATGTACATATGAAAGTATTTACGGCTGTTAGATAAGTTTTATATGAGAATTCTGCTTACTACATAATTCATTTATCAGAACTTTGCGGTGCTGAGCAGTCATTAGCAAAATCTCAGGTTTTAAATGTTGTTTTAGATTGTGAAAATTTTGTCACACGTATATTTTAAACGTACGTTTTTTGTAAATAGCAATGTTATTTATTTTGTATATTTCTTTGAAATAAGATGTATTTGTACTTAAAGATATTAAAAGTAATTTTTCATCATTCAATTTATGAAAAGCCCGCACTGACATTTTAACTTTTTAGGAGAGCCTTAATGCTTTTCACCTTTAATAAACTTTCAGTCGAACATACTTTTTTTTAAATCTCGTTTGCCTGAAAGGCTATTTATATATTTCAGTATCTTCAAGGCCACTTTTATATAAACATAGCATCATAAGATCACATAGCGTTTCACATGAATTGCTGATCTGCCAACGTTATTAAACCACCCACCTTTCGAGAATCTTCCACAAAATTCATCATACAGTTCATTGATTACTGTGAATATACGTTGTTCATAATATGTATTTTGTTTAAGACTTACGCGCTATTTAAGGCCCTTTTATTTATATCTAAACCATTCGGAGTTTATGTAGATATTGACGAACACATAATATGGTTAACATTTTTAATAATGATTTAAATTTTATTTGGGTATGAATTTTGGGACGTTTGAATGACAACGTAACGTTTTAGCTCTTGACTATACTCTTTCGCAAGCTCACACACGTCGGTGAGCAACAAGATACCCTACTCAAGTAAATTTAAGTTCCCCACTAGTGACCAGAGTATTAAACAATATCCTTTACTTTATTTTGGAACACTGGTTCAGCAGAAAACAAGTTTCATCATTGCAAATAAATTCATTTCCAATGAAAAATGTGTCTGTTTTTTTTAATGCAATGACATTCTATTAAAAAATTGATTAAAAATATGTTTTTATTGTTGAAATATTATCCATTTTCGAAGCAATCTAGAAACCACCTGAAATCACAGCCACATTTGAAATTCAGGCATTTTCTCTCACAACACCTTTACAGTTTAAAAAGTGACACTCTCTGGGTGTATTGCTGTTTGAGAATAAGTGCAACAGCATCTCTGAACTGTTGCTTGGTCCTAGTCATTGAAGTTTCTTTTTGTTGATAAATACATCAAATACACTATTGGGATTGCGCGCGAGACAGCATCATTTTATTAATTTAACTCGTGAATTTTTTATCTTCCCAACTATGCTTTATCCCACAAAAACAAAAGGTTTTTACCCCTTCTGTAACTTACAAAACAAACTGCTTAATTTTTTTCTCCACTTTTTCCTTTTTATATTTTTTAAGTATATTTATTAAAAAATTTCAGGATGGACCTGATGTGGTCCAAAACATGTAAAATCACTAAAAAATGTATGAAATAAAACGCAATATTTTTAATTTGCCATATTGTAATTTAAATTAATAAAGTATTATAATTATGCAGTGACACCAAGTTGTGTCACTCAATAACCTAAACGTATTTTTTTTCAACGTAAGAAAAACATCGACGATGATTGAAATAGTGGATACAACATAATACACTATGCACGCTTAAGTCATTTAATATGATTATGAAAATACTTTCAAAATCCAAATACGTATGTTGAAAGACTCTAGAAACTTTACGTTTAAAAATAGACTTGTTTTTTCCTTCCACGACAATAAGGGTGATTTGAAAAGTGGCCACTTGAATTTATGTTCTTTTTCTTGCTTTATAGAAGTAAAATTTCCACACCACTGAGTTTTTCTTTCAGACAAAGTTGCCTGACCGAAAAATGAAACATTCCATTTCAGCGATCGTGAGTCTTCTTCGTGCGCTGAAAATTTCCTTCAGGTGCCATTTCATATAAAACGTATTTCGCTTTAAAATTTATCACATTTTAAGGAAATAAAATTCAAGTGACAATTCTGAAATCAATAAAGAACTATTCTTCGCAGTATTTAATAAATTTTGTAGTTTTTCATGGAATCAGTTGACACTTGACCTTAAATAGAAGGAAATTGAGAAGTTTTTTTTTGGGTTATTACAAAGAATACTGATGAGATTAAATTATAATAATTGAATATATAATCGTGTCGGAAACAACAGGGTCAGATCCTGTCTGCCCAGAAGTGGGCGACGTCGATGGCGTTACTTCTGGCCATCATCAGGTCTTCCTGGGTGCAGCCACTCGGGCACAGCGCACACTCCAGAAGGTGTGACAGGGTCTGCTCCACGCCGCAGTCACATTCAGTCGGTCCGCTGTAAAACTGCCAGGCCCTCATTTGTGTCCTCGTCTTGCATACTCCGGTCTGAAGTCTGTTAAGGGACCTCCATATATTCCACCCTTGGTCATGTCCAGGGGCTAGGTCCTCCTTCATAGTATCAACCCGGTGGATTGGTTTGCAGCAACAAAATCTTGCATCTCGATCTCTACTCCTCTCGATCCTCTGCAGTCCTCTTATATTAAATATTAAGTTACATATTATGATTTACAATACATATATACAAAACGAGTAATAAATTATAATATATTCCATGAATATTTTCATTTGAAGATGTCTTACTTCATCTATACTTACTTTCACCATTACTGTGCGATCTAAGTCATCTGATTACATCATCATCATCATCATCAGCCTGTGTCCGTCCACTGTTGAACGTAGGCCTCCCGCATGAGTCTCCATCCTCTTCGATCCTCCGCCTTCCGCATCCAGGTCACTCCCGCTTCTCTTCCTATATCGTCAGTCCATCTTGAAGGGGGTCGGCCAATGCTTCGTTTGCCAGTTCTTGGGCGCCATTCCAATACTTTTCTTCCTCATCGACCGTCGTCTCTTCGACAGATATGTCCTGCCTATTGCCACTTGAGTGTGCCTATTCGTATACTTACCTGGCGTAGAGGATACCGTGATCATCGTCTGATTTATTTACTATTGAACAATAAAACTCACATTAAAAATATGTAAATGTATAAAAATAATAGATGCTCATCTCAAAGAGGCGAGTCCGATAGATCAGCCACATGATTCGCCACGATGGTCTTCTTCACGACATTGTGGAAGGGATGGTTGAGGGTAGAAGCTGCAGAGAGGATTGCAGAGGATCGAGAAGAGTGGAGATCGAGATGCAAGATTTTGTTGCTGCAAACCAATCTACCGGATTGATACTACGAAGAAGAATAGATGCTTTAAAAATTATTTATCCAGCTGCTTCAATTTGGTGTGACTGACAACTTATATCAGATATTTAAGAAGATCGAGTGATTAACTCGCTGCTCTCGAGACCTGGACCATTCGGTCTTAAGGGGCGGCTCATAATGACACGGTTCGTGACGAAAATATGCTCCAGCTTGGGGAACAGATATGGTATAATTTGTTTATTGTTTTTTTATGTTATCATGTCATTTATTTTGCAATAGTTATCTATGAATTTTGCAATAATGGGAAGGTTACTGTAATGGAAGTTGTCTAATAAACCTTCCACGACGACGTGAGTGTTCAGTAATTGACTATACAACCTCATTATCCAGGTCCTTGACTTCTACTGTATCGTGAATATCAAACGAAAAATATTCACTATCTATGCAATCAATAATCAATCCATCACCTGGGCCTATCACACATTATTGCATTATAGTAGTGCGATTGATAATAATAATAATCCGAAAAGCTTGTTTTTCCCTGTTTCAAAGCATCTAAATACGGGTAGATTTTTTAATGATAGACAGTAATTTTTTTACATATTGTTTAGGTTATAGTTGTCTTACTAGCATAGTTATTTTCTTTTAAGGTTTTTATTTTATATTCACCAAGAGTTATTGTAGGATTAGATAAATCATGTTCATAAATTTATTTACTATAAAATAACGTATTCAAATAAATAGTTTAAATAAAAATAAATCATTAATAAATAGTGCATGTCCATAATATGATTTAAATTCGAATATAACAAGCCATGATAAAAGTGAAGAACAGAACAATTTTACTTTGAGTTTTTTTTTTAATAGTATGTTATCAAAATGAACAAACGTGAGTACATCTTAATCAAAAATAGATTAAAATAAAAACAATTAATACAGAACCAATAAGACTTAATAATAAATAACTCCCTTAAATTAAATATCATGAATTATTTTGAAAGAACAAAAAATTACTTCAATTGTCAAAAAAATAATTAGAATAAAATTTATTTCATCATAAAATTACAATTTTATTTCAAATAAATAATTAATTTCATAATATATTTAATACAGACAGCTATTTTTTGACATTATTTAATTCAATTAATGGGCAGTAATTATTTAGCAAACGGTCAGTAATAAATACCTAAAAAGGTAAGTAAAAAAGAATCATTAGGTAGTAGAAAAATTAACGATCGGAAATAATTAATGAATGGTAATTATATTATTAATAGGTGAGGTTAGGTTTGGTTTCCATTTTATGGGTTAATTATTCATTGATTTTACATTATTTTTCAACAATATCGAATATATTACTGCCATTTTAATTATATAACTGACCACATTCGCACTGACACAGTGGAGACTGCCAATTTATATATCTGCCTACTGCGTATTAATTTTATTTACTTCAAATTGATTTAACTCACTGCCAAAACGTTCAAATAGTTACTGAACTAAGAAATACAGATTTTTGTTATTTTTTATTTTTTTTCAATGTAAGGGACGAATATGATGAGATGAGTCCTTGAATGTGACATTATAAAATATGTCGAAAACAGGGAAAGAATAACGAGAACAAAGGTAAGCATATTCGAATCTTTTGAAAAATAATATTCCTGAACGTCTTCAAGCTCTCATGAGCTTCTACAATAAAGATAACGCTCTTCTTGAATTGGGTTTAATTACGTGGAATATACCGACATTCAGAGCTATTTGGTTTGTAATAAAATAAATTTACAATATTCTTTTTGGTACGTAAAATAAAGTCTTTTTTTAAAATATATTTTATAAACGTTATTTTATTTCAATGTTGTAATTAAAAAAGGTTATTTATTGTTGATTCATCTACAATATTTCTTATTTCATGTGTCGATGTCGTCGAAAAGCCATTTACAAGTGTCGAAAATATAAACATATATGTGGTTATGAAGTGAGAATGTTTTTGAATGCTGAGAAGTTTTTTTTAAATTACAAGTATACTGTAAAACATGCTGAACGCTTCATTCAGTATTTAACCAAATAAATCCTAGAATTTGGTTGGAATAGCTTATTAGTTTGAACGTTTGTTTGGCAATCCGTAGGTCGTGGTCTCGAAAGTCGAGCTCTCAAATAATTGAGTTTGGTGTGAAATATATCACTCACCCGTAAAGTGCTAGTCGTAGGCTATCAATCAAAATAGGTGGTAGACGAAAGTCGTCTCGTGAAGACCACCCATTCATAATGAGTTTCTGAAATGATAAGGATAATGCGTGAATGTCGGGCTGTAGTTTATGACGTTGGCGGATCAACACTCCACAAACAGCGCCTATCCATATGTAGAAAGTTAAACGTCGTAGGATCCACAGATGAAAAACTTCAGAATCATTATCACCATCTGTCGGTATTCTCCTGTACTTCGTAAGACATAAATTTGTGAGAATTTAGACTAAAAATATGCCTTAATTATCGATCGAAAAATCTGTCAATCTATAATAGTTATTTATAAAATAAGAATTTATTTGAAATTGAAATATACACTTACATTTTTAAATCTAATTATATACTAAAATATATATGTACTAACATACTTCGTTGGGTTTGCTGGATATTAAAGAAAATATTTCTATATCAACGTAAAAACTTTTCAAAACTTATATGTGGTCTAATACTTTCTCGGGACTTATATGTTGTTTGAGAAACTTGTTGTGTTCGTATAACGACAAATATCCTTTGCTTATATTCGTACTTTTTGAAATAGTAGTTACCCTCCATATTAAATATATTTAAGCTTTGCAGAAATACAGGAATTGTGAGGAACATTTTAGTTCGCAAATATTGTTTTTCACCTTGACACGTATACTATTGCGAAATAGTTAACACGAGTACAACATAATTACAAAATTACTTGTGAATACTTGCCCTTGTCATAAAGACACGTAGATAACACATAAATGATAATAAATTACCTAAAGGTTATTAAGATTGCAATACTGATTAAAGATTTAGCATGAAATAAACAATTATGTAATAGAAACTAGCGATTTCGTCCCTGGATTCTACGGCCGAGTAGAATGGTGTTCAAGGTTTAATTAAATTAAAAGGTCCCTCAAAAAAGCTCTCGCCCAAGAAAAATTTTAACATAGATTTAGTCGTAATTGATATTACATTAAAATACTACAGTACTCTAATATATATATATATAATCGTGTCGGAAACAACAGGGTCAGATCCTGTCTGCCCAGAAGTGGGCGACGTCGATGGCGTTACTTCTGGCCATCATCAGGTCTTCCTGGGTGCAGCTATTCGACTTGAATGTGACTGCGGCGTGGAGCAGACCCTGTCACACCTTCTGGAGTGTGCGCTGTGCCCGAATAGCTGCAGTACTCTAATTAAAAATTAATAGTATAAACAGAGATTTTACGCGTTTCGCCTCTTAACGAGTAGCCTCTTCAAATTTTTATGAAATGGTCTGAATACATAAGTTAGTGTCACCGACCACGGCGCGGTGGCCAGTCAGTTGTGTGCCGACGGCGGCGGGGTCGCATTGTGGTTGGCCCGGCCTGAATGCTGTGGTCCGGGCCAGAAGATTGTAAAGTTATCGAAATAAATATGTCAATGTGCTTCAGAAAAAGTCTTTGTGTTGATAATCTGCTCCTCATACTGCCACCACGCAATTCAATAACAAACTTAGAGAGGAGGATGTCAATGTTATTGAAATCGGTTTAAATGATCAAAAACAAAGAAAAATTATGGATATTGAGTAATAAGCCATTTTTTTTTAATAAACAAGTTTCATCAGATTCATTGTTCTCGAATAACAAATAAATACAGCGATCGATGACAAAAATATTTTCTAATCTCAAACATGTTATTTCACCCGTAAAACTACATCGAGATTTGCGGACGCGAGAAAATCCTCTCCAGAAAATAATACTCGTATAGATGTGTATAAAAAAGGTCAAAAATTCAATGAACGGTATTCTGTGAGCTACACTTATGTCATGTGAGGACCGACCCGCTCATATATTAAATTCGTCAGTTGTGCCAAGCAAGTACTTTACCATTTTAGCAAGTCAAATCTGTATCCAATATTGCGCAAATTCTTTGTACTCCAGTAGCAATAATGGACGGAGCTGCACATTGATGTACATTCAACGCCCGATTCGCGAAGTTATTTGATTCTTCCTGGAGAGAAGGTAGGATGATTAACCCGTCGCTCCCGAGGTCTGGACTATTTGGTTCTAAGGGCTCAACCGGTCAACCCAACCAACGTCACCTTCGCTTCGAAATAGGCGGTGGCCAATCGATGTTTTGGTCTGCGTCTAATGTCGCTTAACTTCGGCGTATGAAAACTGTGCTATGTGCTATTGACAACGTTCGATTTATGTAGTAGATTAATTAACAAAATAACCGCATATAGAGTTTTGGTAAACCCAAATCTCTATTAGTTTAGCCACGAGTATTTCATGTAAATATTTTTTTCAGATTTTTTTCGCAAAAAATATTTTTTAGAAAGAGATAAGAAAAAATATCGAAAGCGTTTTAATAACAAAATGTTAAAAAAATATTACTTCCCCTGTTATCTTCTAAAAAACAAACTATATACTCTGAATTTCACTTTGATCCAATGTATGAGTCTTCTTGTTCGTAGTATCAATCCGGTGGATTGGTTTGCAGCAAAAAAATCTTGCATCTCGATCTCCGCTTCTCTCGATCCTCTGCAGTCCTCTTCAGCTCAACATAAGAGCTACAACTCATGTCCTCGAACACTTGCGGCAAATACTCCCGTCTACGGCACCCTATACAGTTTCTTCCCTCAACCTTCAACCATCCCTTCCACGTGTATATGTTACATTCGATATTAAAAATATATATTTTTTTTATTTATTTTTTTTAATTCTTAAGCGCGTATTTTTTTTGCTTTTTAGTACATTAAGCGCAATTTTTTTATGTTGTTTATATTATTTACTCACTTTGAGATCTATTTCAAAACATTTAAATTTTCTTGAAAAAGTTTCATTGCACATTTTACGCTGGGATGATATTTTAAAAATGCCATCGACACCGCTCTTAAAAAAAAACACCGAAACGTTAGACCAAGTTTGTATGAGAAGTAAAACATGATTTCTTATCATTTTTACCGTTTTAAAATTATAACGCTTATAAAAGTTACGGCGTAAAACGGGGTTCAGGTGTACTGTATTGTATTATGTGGCCGAGGTGCCTTGGAAATGAATTATTTACTCAGTGACACAGTTCCGTTTGGACAAAACAACAAACGAGGGGTATTTGAACCTTCATTGAATGTTTCCTTATCACATATAATATAATATATTTATGTATCATGTCTCATTGAAAATGTCGGCACGTGATAAACCATAACCAAACTGTCAAAAAGGAAATACGTAATATGAAAACTAAAATAACAAAAGACTTATTCTTCCATATTTGTTTCCTAGCTGGAACAAAAGGTCTTTATAGATCGCTAAAAAATATTAATCCATCTTTGAAGATAGCGAGAAGAGGCGTGTGAAAAGAGAATACTTCAATTTATACTCTTCTGAGACAATTAAATGGTTAGGCTTTTAATGAGGTTGTTAGTTGAAAAATGGTTGACCATAGTCTTCTTCGTAGTATCAATCCGGTGGATTGGTTTGCAGCAACAAAATCTTGCATCTCGATGTCTACTCCTCTCGATCCTCTGCAGTCGTCTTCAGCTCAGCATATGAGCTACAACTCATGTCCTCGAACACTTGCTGCAAATACTCCCTAGGGCCTAGGGCGTGACCATTGTAGTTTAAGAATATTAAAATAGGTATGTAGTTGCAATAATATATAGTTTGATGAAGTAAAAATTAATAAAAATATTATAATTAATTAATGATATTAGTAACCAAACTTTTATTTTGTTAAAAAAAATGCTTTTCGTGTACTTTAAATTTCTTTTAACTAGAAAATCGCAAAAATTATTTTAAGAAATACTACTATTTTTTATATAATATTTTCGCTAAATAATTGGTGCGTGGATACTTTAATTATATTATATGTAAAAATTTAAAATAAGTTTAATGTCCTGAATTCAATTTTTATACAAAATGCAAGCACAAACATAATTTCCAAGAAGATAAATTATATTGCTAGTAATATTCTCGCAGGTTATTCAAAAAAAGTTTGTTTTTATATTTGATACTTTTTCGATCTTTTTTTACATGATTTTTACATCCTTATTGCGTGTTGTGTAAAATGTAGTTTTTTCAATGTTGGTTATATTCAGCATGAAAAAACATGACGTAGTACAAATGCGTCATTTTTAAGAACCGGAATCGAATTCTAGACGATTTCTAATCCAAGATATATTTTTTGTACCGGATCTTCTTCTTCCTTATGGCTGCCCTTGAATGAACAGTCTCGGTGCTTTGTTTTTATGGTATTTCATTACGTACACGAATTACTCGAATTTCCTGCAATTTACGGCCTTAATAACTTTTCGTTACGTTTCTAACCGAAGCCCTAAATCTCTATTTATTTCGAACAGTATCGATACATGTAAAAAATAAAATAATGGATAAAATATGCAAAGTCGAATACTATTTTTACTATTCTCGTAAATATATTTACTAGCTTTAAAAACACTAAGCATTATCAATTCGTGGAGAGTCTTGGCTTTCAGGGAGTATTGCTAGCTTCAGCACATGTGTAAATCGACTGATTTCCATATTTAATTCACATAAGTTGTCATGCGGTTTGTTACTACTTCATCCATAATGAAGAATGCTTTGTTTCACAGAAAGAACACCTGTTAACAAAAACAAATCCTTAGAATTACTTCAGAAATATAGTGGTTAACTACCCTCTTACCTTTTCTCTAATTCAATCAATCACCGCATATTCGGTCTCCAATATTCCAACGATATATATTACAATATTTTATCTGTGGTCAGTATGAACAGTATGTTCCTAAATAATACATTTTAAGTTTAGTTTTTTGATAAGCACATTGCTGAACACTCGTTTGTAGTTGATTAAAATAATAAAATAAGTGTACAAAGTATGAAAACTTTCTGTAAACGAATTTCAGTAAATAATGTTGGTTTGTTGCCAATATGCATTGTTAACGTCTATCCAACGTAATTCTGACAACGTTAAAGTAATGATTTATAATAGGTACTAAAATTAAATACATAAATAAACACTAATAAAATACATTTTGGACTGATTTATGAACACGAGTTCTTATTTTTAAAGTCGTTTGTTCCTTAACATTTTAAATTAAAATGAAAAAAATACAACTAAAATCTCATCGCGGATATATTCTTAAAGTGATTTTTGTATTTTTTTTTTTAAATTTACTAATGGAGACATTAGAGAAACCCCCACACAGTGCCCCTGGAAACAGATTTCATTAATGAAAGTAATGTGTTCATTGTTTTAAAATAGATTGCGTAGCGCAATTTTTTATTTAAAAAAAAATATTTTCTAAAATCCGCTTCTTAGTTGGATTGGATAATTTTCAGTTGCTGCAAATTATCGCCATAAAGTTATTTGTACTCAAATGATTGTCGCTTTATTCCTAGCCAGTCTTCCCACCCTAACACGTAAAATATATTAGTTTGTTTATGTTTTCCTGCAATATCAAGAGAATACTCATAAAGCTAAGACATGTTTAACTTACTTAACTTATTTTTCATAAATTTTCAGTGATTATTTTTAATGATATTTTTACCCCGGTACATTTTTGCTGTATCTGTTCTCCAATTTTTATACTTTGTAAATTCAGTTATTTTTGCATGTAATTTTGAACATCACACAGTATATATATATAATCGTATCGGAAACAACAGGGTCAGATCCTGTCTGCCCAGAAGTGGGCGACGTCGATGGAGTTACTCTCGCTCATCATCAGGTCTTCCTGGGTGCAGCTATTTGGGCACAGCGCACACTCCAGAAGGTGTGACAGGGTCTGCTCCACGCCGCAGTCACATTCAGTCGGTCCGCTGTACAACTGCCAGGCTTTCATTTGTGTCCTCGTCTTGCATACTCCATATTCACACAGTAAAATGCAGCTTTAATATGAGGTTAAAAAATCCTCGTAAATACCATGACGTCTATAGACGTTATTCGTGGTAAAAGGGTTATAAGTGGGAAAAAAGGCTAACTGGATTTTAAAGTAATATTATTTTCTCTAGGCTTTTTCAGCTCCTAATATGGGCTATTATGTTTTTACCTTGTCTAACACTAGATCCTTTATCGTGTTTTGAATCTGCTTCACATCCCATGTTCTACCTACGTATTCTGCTATCATTAATTATATCATATTGATAACAGAACAGAAACAGAAGACAAATCATCGTGTACTTTGTGAATTTTAAATGTTTACGAATGTAAATCAATTTCACGATTCAGACTTATCTTTTTTGACATTCATGACTCATGAATTTCAAGTGTTGAGTGTTTATTCATTAGCACAATCAATGTCATAACTCTGGCCTAGTTCCTCGCATTAAACGACGCCGACCCTCCCCGCCCTTATGTTGACCCAATACAGATTATTTGCATAAGGGATGCCACTCTCACGAATGAAAACAGAAAGTGCAAACACACCTGTGATTTAAAATGTGAAAACATATTTATAAACAAATGTACTTGGTAAATAATAAAACCAGTGAAAATGTGATAAAAACGTACTGACAGCTGAAAATCAGTTAAAATTTAACATCTGTGAAGGTGAATTTCAAAACTGGTTAACGTATAGTGTGTAAAAAAAATTTTTTTACACACTATACATTAAGCAATAACTTTGTGGTCAGACATGATTAAAATGAAACGATTAAAATTTGTTTATGACCACTTAAGAAAGCTCACTACGGTCATTCACAAAAAAAATACGAGTATAGTATTTTTACCCTTGCTCCACAATTCAAATAACCAAAATAGATGATGTACTTACTTGTTGAATTCTTGTTAAGTAAAACCTCTCTTAAAATGCATAAATCCACAGCTACATGTACTTAAACGATAAATTTGTGTATTTTTCAATTTTGAATACTGAAATTCTTGTTATTGTTAAATAATGAAATATTTTTAAAATATTATTTTAATATTAAATTGTAAGTTTACAGTTGTGTAAATGTTGTCCTGAAGATGGTAGAGGTGCTACTGAAACGAGTGGACAATAAACTGTAAACCAAATAGTTATAAACAAATTTTAATTGTTTTATTTAAAAAAAAAATGATTATGTAACAATAACAAAAAACTCAGTATTCAAAATTGAAAAACACATACATTTATCGTTTAAGTATATATGTAGCTGTGGATTTGTGCATTTTTAAGAGTGATTTTAGTTAACAAGTAAGTACATTATCTATTTTGGTTAGTTGAATTATGGAGCAAGGGTAAAAAAAAATTACGTTATTTTTTGGGAATGACTGTAGTGAGCTTTCTGAAGTGATTTTTTAATGATCCGAGTAGTATGTGGGTCAAAGTCTGTGTAAAATCTATTACTATTGAAGTTTATGATTCCAAACATCATACTTAAAATATCTCTACTGTTTATTTCAAAAGCTTTTATCGCTTTTACAATTGTTTTTATCCTTTCTTATTGAGTGCAAACTAAATGGCTTTAATGCAGCGGTCGGGGAACTTTTTTTAACCATTACCCCAAAATATTTAAGTCAATATTACCCCTTCCCCCTATTTTGAGAAGAAGACAATCAATGTATATTTAAATAAACATTATTTATTGAATTGATTCGCACGGAAAATAACAAAAAAGTTACATGGAAATAGTAAGTTTTATGAAATAGCAAACTAGAAAAATTTCCTTATTACCCCAAAAAACATATTTTTACCCCATTTGGGGTAATTTACCCCAGTTCCCCGACCACTGCTTTAATGCTATTAAATGCATTGGAAAATAATACAGAAATTATTGTGTATTAAAATTGTATTTGATTATTTATCAATCGAAAAATATTATTTTTAAAAATGTTCTTACTTTGTTTAGAAATAAAGGGTCCGCCAAATAACTTTTTTTTTTTAAAACAGGGCGCAAAACATCGAGTGTAGCTTCAGCTGTGTGGCACGTAGCGCCGTCCTGTTGAAACCAAATGTTGCCAATGTCCTCCTCTTCAATTTTTGTGAACAAAAATTCGTTTAACATAGCCGCGCCGCATGGAAGCGCCATTGATGGCGCTTCACGCACACTTTCTGCCACAGCAGCAATATTCTCGAGTGTACGCACTGTTTTTGGCTTTTCACGCTTTGGTTTATCGATGAGGATGCCAGTTTCATTCACTTTTTTCACAAGATAACAAACATACGGAGCTGACGGTGATTCTCTTCTTCCAAAATCCGTACGCAATTTTCGCACACATTCTGCAACATTACCATGATTTTCAAAGTAATGTCGCAATATTTTCCAGCGTTGTTCAAGCGTATATACAACCATATTCGTTTAGCGGAAGGATAAAACTAATTTTTTGTCAAATCAGACATGAGCTAAGTGTTACCATTCACGAAATAAGCACTAGTTGAAAAAAAAACGTTAGATGGCGGACCCTATACATGTTTTTATTTCCAGTTATTAATATAAACTATTTCAACCCTAAGTATGGACCTATAGGAAAACATCTAAGTCCGTCATATTGGCTGTACCTACTGAGCTGCAGTGGTGGCAACACAACCCCGCGAATGAGACCATTGACAGTTCGATTGATGACCTAATTTTTCCTCATTAATCCGCTTACTGGGAGCATTAGCGGACACTAACTGACGTGCATTCAACTTGGAGTTTGTCTGAAATAAAAAAAAAACATAAACAAACACAGTGAAACTTCTCGTAAATATAATTTTGGAACTTTTTTAAAATTCAAAATGGCGTCCTCCGAAAAATGAAAATTGTTACGGCAAATTGATCGATTTATAGATAAAAAAAATAGCTGTAAAAACTTAACAACAGAACACGCAACTAATATTATTATTACCGAATCCTTAAAAATATACAAGAAATGATTTTGTATACATATTGAATTTTCGTTAATATTTTAAAATAATTTATGAACACCGATATCTTTTTCAAGATATTTTGTAGCATAAAATTAAAAAGCCAGCATTTATTAACGTTCAATTGATGATTTAGTTTATATATTTCTATGACAGTTGCTCCCTAGTGGAAGTATAAGCCAAAACAATGTAGCGAGCTTCAAAAAGTTCAAAATTAATGTAGATTTTTTATACTCACGTTCGGTGTTGCTCATCAAAATCATCTGAATGAGGTGTAATATTTTTTTTATTATAACTTGTGTGTATATAGTCGAATTTTTTTTTTTGTTAAATCATAAATGGTAATATATATTTTTACAATTCGGTAAATTTAAAATTTCTTCATCGATTAAGCCGTCAAGTTTCATCGGTTTGTGTACCGTTTTTAATGAAACAATACGTAAATAAATATGCACCTACGTATAACACTATTGCTATGTATGCTCTTGTACGTCTAAACTAAACTCTTTCGAATAGGTACAAATGCCTTGGTAAAATTTCCTAAATGCATCAGTCAAAAGGTAAGGAAAAAGATCCAACATTCTTTTACATAATCATTATTCATTAAAGGGCAAATCAGGTCATTGATGTCTACATATTATACTAAAAACGAAATCTACTCAAATAAGCTAACACGAAGACAAAGAGAAGATACACTGCTAAATGAAATCTTTGCATAATTTATGAAGTTGTTCATATGTGATGTCTGTACGCTCCAATTTAGAGTAGATATACTCGTATGTAATAAAAATATACTCATAGTTTGTAGACACGTTTTTTCGCCGTCTTTTTTTGGCTCATTGACAAATAACTTTGTTGTTATCGAGACGTCAATAAAACGATATTATGATTTCGATACTTTCATCTCGCTTGTCATTCTTGCTCGGAACGAATAATTATTTCTTCGAACGCCGTTGCTGTTTACTTTGACACGAATCAGAAATAATTTGATTGAACGGTTCTGTTCCGCCGTGAGATTCACTCGAACTGGTGAATAATGTATGAGATTCCAATTTATATGGGATTTATCCATTTACCTAAGACCCTTTATTTGCTTCTCCCGCAAATTCACTCGTAAAGCAGACGCTTTGTGATTGTTGGTATCTCATTTTTAGAAAAAATATTGTACTATTACGTGTGTCTCCTTAACACGGATCTTAAAAGTTACTTCTTTAAACAATCACAACAAAAAGGTTTTATTTGGATAATTTTTATTAGAATATTTTTTAATATTTTACTACTACTAATAACTAATAATAAAAAGCTTGTGAATAAACGTTGACTGATTGAATCATAAAATAATAATATACAGTCGATTCCGCTTAATTGGGACACATCAGGACTTGGGCATTTTGTCCCAATTAAGCGGCTGTCCCAATTAAGCGAATTTAACTTTTTTAAATGTATTTATTTCGTTTTGGCAACTAAGGCCATTAACATATAACGATGCTTTTTTTCCAATTTTTTATTTTATAAACTCTTGGAAACTGTAAATTACATATAAGTAATATAAATTATCATATAAATTACAAATATATAATATAAACTTTTAAGAAAATAAATAAATTCCTAATTAAAATAATAAATGGGTAGGTACATACAATCTAATTCAATGCAAAAATGAGTCAAGTGTAGTCTGTCTTTTGTTTTTGTAACATTTCACTTCTACAAAATCAGCACAGATATGCAGTGCGGATATAGGGCTCCCTTCATTTCCTTTCTGCATAAAATAACACTATTATTGAATCATCACAGTCTTCATTATCATCGTAACATGGTATATTGTCATCTATTCTTGAAAATACTTCATAGTTAATAATAGGAACTTGCAAGATATCCTGATTTTATTCATTGTTTAAAATTTCCTGCCCCAATTGAGCGGAATGTTGTCCCAATTAAACATATAAATTTACTATTGGCTTCTTGGTTTGGTTTCTGTTCTTTGAGATTTGTCCCAAATAAGCGTCTGTCCCAATTAAGCGGTATCCCAATTAAGCGGAATCGACTGTACATAAACATCAAGTTTCGCGTATCTGTCCAGGCGGGCAATGGTCGTGTGGACAGCGCGGTGTGTAGAATAGAGCAAATGTGCAACGCTTGAAGTTTGAATCCCGCGTCTGTCTGATATATTTTCTGAATGAATCTGATACGTTAAAAAATTGACGTAGAATTGTATGTGTTTATTTAATTACTAATAAAAAGGTTTTATGTTAGTCCACTTAAATATATAGTAAGACTTAAATGGAATATCAGGCAAAGTACTGAGAAAGTATTTTAAGTAGAAATATAATACAAGAATAAACAATTTAAAATCAAATTTGATACTTCTTTTAGTCTTTCAGGATTTTCCAGAGAATGTTCTGCGAAAGATTCGCAAATAAAAGAACAATGCTTAGAGATGATATTTCAAAAATTTGAAATTAAATTTAGATTCAGAGTTTCATCTCGAATGAACTTTTAATATTTTTCAAAATTATTTTTTATTTAATTTTTTTATGTAAGCACATACAGGAGAATACCGACAGATGTTAATAGTAATTCTGAAGTCTCATATGTGCAATTCTATAACGCTTACCATGGTGCATATGACTAAGCGCTCTTTGTGGAGTGTTGACCCGCCAACGTCATAGACGAGATTCACGCATCGTCCTTTATTATTACAGGAATTTACTATGAATAGGTGGTCTTCAAGGGACGACTTTCGTCTACCACCAATTTTGATTAATAGACTATGACTGTCATTTTACGTATGAGGGGTCAAATTCACACCAACCGGGGGTAATTTTAGAGATCAGAAATCGATTTAAAAAAAAAAATAATCAGCGTCGGGGATTGAACCTACGACGTTTAGTTTTCAAAGCGAACGCTTTGACCATTGAGCTATACCTGCCGGCAGTTAGTTAATATAAGAAACGTTTGGTAACCCATTGTCTATTTTTCAATACTTGACATTCTATAACCCAATGATTTTTATAAGTCATGTTCATAAAAACTTAATAAGACGTAATATTCAAGGATTCAAACTCGGACGCTTCTTATTCCCAAAAAACGCCTTCCATTGAATGGAAATAAATTTGATGAGTGAACCTAGTTTTCATATTCTTTCTTATTGGATTTACAGTATGTAGGTGTATTCCTAGAACCATGAAAGCTTCAAGCATGTTCTTAAGTTCCACTGAATCTTTCACTTTTTCCACTACAATTGAAGTTTCCTTTTATATGAAAACATATAAAATAAACAATAGAAAGTAGGCTCTATTCTGAGATGGACTTTATGAGGCTTTTTTACTGGTAAGCTGTGAAATAAATAGATTACGTAATACGTTTCTTGAATAGATGTTGGTAGGTCGGGAAAACAGCCGAAGGTCTTAAGTTTTATGTATATTACACCCCTACTTTATTATTATTTTAGTTTTTATTCATGGGTATCGGGATAATCACACAGACTCCATAAAATGTTGTAAAAGTACTCACCACACGGCCTTTCACAATCCTGCTGAGATATATCATCATGATTGCAATGATATAAACAGTTAATAGCTGTCTTTCATTAAAGCCAAGTCATTGACCCAGAGAACTATAAATTTGACAATGTTTTACGTTGAATTTTTAGATGCAATTAGAAAGAACCAACTATACTAGTATTTCAGGCACTTCTGCCTTACCTTTTTCATAAGCAACTTAAGATTTTATCATCAAAAAGTTTATTAACATATCCTTTGTTGCTACTTAAAAATAATATTTGTTTACCAAATCAGATATAGGTTCTGATGTTATGGTAGGATGTGTCAAAGTAAGTATGCATCAAAAGTGTCATGACCTTAGTATAAATTACAATATATTTTGAATGCTAACCTGTCAGAAAAGAAGGCAATGGCGATAAACTTAATTATATTATATAAACTAAATATTTCGTTCAAATTTAGAATAAAAGTAATGATTTAATAATGAATGTAAATCAAATATTCTCTGTCTATTTCGGTATTCATAAATTAATTGAATCACAAGCAGTTGAAACTAAAAAAAAACACACATCAAACAATACATTTTACAGCCCAATACTCTATATATATTTAATTGGTTGTTTAGAATTCTCGAACAGATGAACTGTAAATCAATAATTCAATTCGTAGAAGGCGTCTTTCATATTTTTTTTCATTCTGTAATAAAATATTCAGCTATACTTCCAAGAACATTTAATTGGAGGCACGTGTGATTCGAATTATTTCAATATTTGAAAAAATGTGTTAGTAATATTTATTTTTTTCCATACAGTGTCTTTGCTATTATCATTATAATGTGTTTTCTACTGATTGACGTAGGTTTCTCCTATCTTTAAATCTCGTCAATTATACATAAAATTATTGATATATTACATTAAATGAATTGGCGATAACACCACTCATTCAAAATTAATACTGAGCGGTAATCTGATGGCCATGGCGGATCAACATTCCGCATTTAGCGTTTAGCTATCGTCGAAAAAGCAATGCTCCTATAATCCACAGATAACATTTTTCCACCCACTATCTGAGTTAATATTTTTACAAAGATATTGCTCTTAAGCCTTCCATACTCAGCCTATTAATTCTCTAATGCTGTTTATATATCACTGTATATCTAGCCATCAACCCAATTACCAGTTTTCGGGCGCGATTCCAATATCTTCATCCCCCATTGACAGTTTTCTACAGATATTTAGTAATTAAATATACACATACTATACATCAAAAAAAATTTATACGCATCAATTCATTCAGAAAAATATCGGCAGAAGCGGGATGCGAACCGCGAGCCTTGGAACCAACTTTTGCCCAGGTATATAAATATATACCGTTTAGCCACCTCGGCTTTTTCTTTGCCTGAGCTGACGCGCATTAGAACTTGTATTTATACCATTGTTATCATCATATGACGATAGATGTCTCTATAGACGACAGATATTTCCCATCTATTGTTCGTGTAAATTCGTTCGTTTATTAGGTTTTTTTTTATTGGTGTTTTATACAAAATTAAAATTACTTTACATAACGGCAGTTATTTTTTTCCGTTGGTTCGTTTAAATGCAAATAACTTGCCAATAAATACACAATCAAAAAACATTATCACTCGTCCCTAATATAATGACCGTGAAGTATAAAAAATGTCGTAAAAAAACACTGACGGAATATTGCAAACTGTTTAGTAGATAATGTTTCTTAATAAGTATTAAAATAATTTGCACATTTACCTTTTTTTTATTATAGTTAAATACGTCATCCGAAAAGCTTATAAATATAAAATTATTTTAATTTAACAAAAAAAAACAAATTCTAACCGCTGGGATTTATTAATATTGAATAAAATTATTAAACATTATTCGTAATAAAAATGTAAATATTATAATATATAAAATTTCGATGAGTTTTTTTAGTCAGCTTACTAGGAATTAATCTTTGAAACTTAGACGAATTGCGTATTTTTTACAACCAGTCCGAGAAGTATCTATGCCAGAGAAGTTTAGGTGTTTAACTTTCATGCAAGCGGTCACAAGCTTGAATCCCAAAAAACCTAAAGATTTTTTATAGTTGTATAAACCAGAGCCGGTAGAAGCAAAAAAGTGAAACCACAAGTATCGAATTGGAATGATTTAGAGGCGAAAAGCTGATTTATGGGCTTGATTCAAAAACTTAAAGGTCACAACTGACTTATTTGTTTACTAGTATGGATACTCATATTTAAACATACATTCATAACTTAAAGGACAATTTCAAAATCCATCTATAAAATTGCATCGCATTGGAGAGCTGGATAAACAGTTTCTGAGTCGACATAACAGTATATCAACCGAGTAGGGATACTCAGAAAACTCTACAGTGTATTATTAATAATATCATTATAATATTTTCTTAGCAGGTCTACCTCAAACGAGGTCAGTTGATTAACCTTAGTAAATGTGTTTACAAAAACATACAAATAATCTAAGAAACTTGACCTTGCTAGATGATTTACGTATTGCCAAGAACCAGCTTTTAGTATTAGCCGATACGTGAGGCTTGTGACTTATACGAGTGGGATTAAGTATATATATATGTCACTTTTCTTTCTCTTAAATCTTCTCTTCCAGTTCCAATTTTCCTTGTCAACGGGAAGTTGCGTGGATTAAGACCAGTTTGATCAACACTCAAACGTCCTTAATCCTAGGGATAAGCCCTCTTGATTTGTCCCGGGTATTTGTGCTCGAAACGTACATACTCCCTAAATCCCAGCATCAATACAAACCGCAAAGAATGTAAAATTAAATAGACTGGATAAATACGGTTTATAAAGCTTTATGAGCTTTATACGAATACTTAACCTTGTAATGTTGTAGCGTAACCTTTGATTAGATTATCTGTGGAGCGATGGGTTGAATACCCATCGTCTCTTCTTCCTCAAAATTACTCGAATTATTTACCCAGCACAACAGCCTCAGATAGCAATGGTATTAGGTAATAATGTGTAGTATTGATCTCTTGTGTAATTGTGTGAAGCTGGTAGCAGAACAGACGTTGTTAAAACCGTTTCGGAAATGTGTTGGGAATATCTTATTTTTTCTTTTTCTGTATTTATTATGTAGAAGCATAATAAGCAAAACGTCCAAATGCCATACAGAGCAGACTTTTGATGAAGCGTGTGATTTAGTTTGAATAATTTGTGGGGGTCATATGTTTCCGATTATCAGCAAATACGGCATATATAGAGAAAAATGGAACAATTTATGAATTTTAAAAATATTACTAAACATAATGTGGAAAATTTAAATAAAATAAAAAAATATACGTATTTCTGCATACGATTCACTAAAAAAAAATTAAATTTTGAACTAAAAAGCTATTTTTAAGTATCGCAGAGTGAAGTTTAAATATTAAATTTCTGTAATAAACTGTAGACCTTTACCAAAAATAATCGATTTAAAAAAACTATAAGACTTACGTAAGTGTTTTTTAAATCGAATCCTTCGTAATTCTGCTTTCATAAATTTATTTTAAAAAGTTATATTGTGCATTTGTTTATTTGTGCTTTTTATTTATTCATCGTAAAAACCACAATTTTTATTTTTCACGATAATGTACTTGAAGCGTCTGAATAAATACAGTTGTATTTCCCTGAAAACTTTCAAAATGAGCACATTAAGTAGCTAATCAGTAAGAAGTTTTCGTTCTGATTACGCACTCCACAGCTCTGCTGAAATTGATTAAATCTAGTGCCCAACACATCTCAAAATATTCCCTTGTACCAAATCACTTTATCCTAATTTATCTTTACACGTTTCCCTTCCTGAATGAGAAGAACTCCCATGTAAACTTATTTGTGAAAACAACCTTTCATTACTAAAATATTCAAGATCAACCGGTTTTCATTGGCCGTTAAAATAAATTATCTCCTATTTTCGCGACTGGCGAAGCGAATAAAAACAAACTGATTATAATATATTAGAGTACCTATTGTCAAATCACATGAGAAGATGTTTTTATGGCAACATTAATAACATCCCAGGACCGAATTTTTTCGTCACAAATTCTTCCAACTTTTTTCATACTTTTAGTTTTGGCTTTTACGACTGGACTCTGACACTTTGTCTACAAAATAATAACTTCCGGGAAGATAATCCCAATTTCAAAAATAATTCATTTACATTCCAACGTGTAGACAACACTTTGACCTTTTTGTCAATAAAATGAAATGATCAAATCTTGTGTGGTAATTTGTTGGCGTAGGACGTTGATCTTGTTAATAACAACGTTGAAGATTTATAAAAAATGAAGTAATTTCGGATTGATTTAATTAATTTAAATTCAACAATTCTGCGGTTTAATTTGAACTTATCCACTAATTGAATTCTTCAAATAGTTTACAGGCTATTGAACATTTAAAGTGTTCAGTGGCTGCGATATTTTGTAGCACATAACACATAGTAAGTTTATATTATAGCAACTAGTTTTAAAAGGCGATCCATTAAATTGAACAATCTTTCGCAGCACGATCAATTACATCACAGGTTTTTAAAGATTGGGCATCGTTTTCATAAATGTCAAAATGTACACAAGGTTAGAGATCATTCTATACTATATACATAGTATTCCAAAGATTTGATAATGATGTGTAGAATTGAAGGCGTTCTAAATATTTAAAAAACTCACATTCGTTTTGTTCTTTGCCGCCTTTCTGTGGAGTTTGCATATAGACAAACCCTTCCGTTAAATATTTACAGTTATCTAAAAAAAATACGGGTTAGCAATGTTAACTTTGCACAACGCATTTCCGTAAATAGGCACAGTAAAAAAACAATGTTTTAATCAATCAATGCGCACTTTTCTATATACATAATTGTATTTCATACCAAACGTACGCAGTCATTGCCCAAGGCATCGCATAATGCGTAATATTGTTTACGGTTAAGGTACGCCTTACATACCTCAAATATCAATAGCAGTACCATAAATTAGATGCCAGGTTTGATAGTACATAATCATGACTTGAGCATTCACCAAGTGGTATGCGGGTCTCTTGGTATCAGACCTGATATATCCATTACATCGTCAGCTATATTTGCCACCAACGTACATGAAAAATCATGTTTTACCATTGCATTGTCTTGCCTTCTATACCACGTCTTGATATTGGTTCTTCATCGCAACACGTGGCATAGGCTTTATGTTACCCAACGTGACATAATCAAACATCTTATGTCTCTAATGCGATGTTTTTTACACCGTCTCTCCAGCATGGTTTTCCTTTGCAGGACGTGCCTAGGTCCTCCTCCTAACTAACATTACATTACTGAAGCGTTTACTGTGTCTACAAGGATATCGTCTGGCTTGAATTGTCTTGTTTTGTATACCATGTCTTGACCTTGGATTGCCCTTGCAGCACGTGACATACCACGTGGTGCGCAAGGCTCTGCTGGTGCTCTGGGTAGGCGCGGCGCTGCTCACCTGCCTGCCCTTTGCCGGGTTTGGCATCTACTACGACCCTGAAGGCCAACCAAACCGCTGCGCCCGCTACAGAGATGCCACACAGCCAGTGGACGTGGCGTATGCCTACGTCGTGCTGACGTTCGGTATGTGCCATGTCCACCATCCAATCCAAAAAAGCATCCATTAAATCAACCGGTTTCAACACATGCATCGCGCCCATCAAACATCACTATCATCAGTATAACCTGTTTTTTTGGCCTTCCACTGAGACTCTCCACCCTTCCTAATCCTTCGTCTTCTTAGTAGGTACTCAGTCTTGCTTTAATCATCCGATTAAAAAATTCATTTGCAAGTCTAGAATATGATTAAAAAAGTTTAGTTCACTGCTACTTGAAGCGACAAAATTAAATGGATAAATGACACGGTATCAACCAATTTCCAACATAACATCATTGATAGAAATTACAAATATATCTCCTTATTTTTAAAATGAATGGTAAGTATCGTAAATTTGTACCTATCGGTGTTACCCATATCATTATTGATGTTATAGGTTTGATATATCACAGACTTCTTAAAGAACCGACGAGCAAACATTATACGAGATTGTATCACTTATCTTAAACTGTCTAGTTTCACCGTGCATCCAAAGTCAAATATTTTATTATCATTCATATTATATAATAATACTTATCAATTTAAAGTTTATTGTTATTTTCATCTTGAAAACTATCCTCTAAGTTTGTCGCATCAAGTACGAATAACCCGATCATACGAGCTTAAAACTATATCTCAGTAAAATCAATAGCACTTACACAAATCATAAATGTTGACTCAGAACCATAAGTCATGTATTCATTTGTCTTGAGTGGTAAGAATGGGTAGCATAACCATTCCTTAAACAGTAATACTTTATTTTACGAGTTTTTTCACTTACGAAGCAATAAAATCTAACACAGCTTAATGAAATGAGGAAACCGTTTCAAATAGAAATCGAATATTTTACTAACATTATGATCCCTTAATAATTTCACAAAATAAACTGCCATCATTTCACAAAAGGGGGGACATTGTAACAAAAGAAGCTTGTTCAACTGGTTATATATAATCATTAAATCGTTGTTCAAAACATTGTAACTTAAACCGGAAATTTAGAATATTTAATAGATTAAAGTCAAAGATAGTAAAAAAAGTATAAAAGCGATAGGAACTCTGAAAAAATTACGTATATTTAATCCTTCTTTACCCCAAATATCAATGTCATTTTGTTTAAAAATATATGTCTCCTTTTTTCTCTCTATTCTAATAACTTGTATGCTAGAAATATATATATTTATCTAATCTTTTGTGGCGTCTTTTCTAGGTACTTTGCTCTGCATATGTCTGGTCTGGTGCAATCTTGCAGTCATCAGGGTGCTGTGCCGCAGTAGCTGTCGAGGAGCTGATCAGCGTCTGCTGGTGCGCAGGATATCCAGAACCAACAGCAAGGGGAAGCCACTCACCATCAACATGCACGACCCCATAGTATTCAACACGGCCACACCTGACGAGATTGCGTTCAGCAAACTAATGGCAACCCTTTCAGTTTGCTTCATCATCTGCTGGATGCCGCAAATGGTAAAATTTCAAATGTTTGCCTCGATGTACAATACCTACAAACTCATTGCAATTTAAAACTAAATTATATGTTAAATAATCCGAACAATATAATTAATATACGCCGGAACTTATGGAGCGCTGACTTGAGTCAATATCAGACATCGGAAATATGTTCTTGGTGGCAATTTGTAACGGTTTTATACTCCCAAGTAGGGATGGAAATGACTAAAGGTGGGAAATGATTTTTTATATAAAGCTGCTGTAAGAAAGATGTAAAGACTAATCAAACCAAACTATTTTCAATAATACAAAACTAAGATAATTGATTAAAATGTTGTAATTTTCAAAACACTTTTTTGCTGGCAAAAATATTTTATTTCAATGTGATGTCGTCTGTGGTAAATTTTCATAATCGAACTTTACTGATTTTTTATAAATATTTTATACACGTCAAACTTCAAGCAACTGAAACAGCTTCCAAATAACCTTGGTTTAATATCATAATTAAAGCGAAAATGTAACCGGATTGTTGCAAACTGCAATTATTTTTAAATCTGTGTTCCATTACTTTGATGTATATATAGGTTATAAATATTCATATTTGCATCCTCCTACTTGCTGGTTGCTGCTAACAAAGAACTTATACTATGCACATCCCATATTCCTGGGTTTGTGGCTTCTGAAGACTTTGCGAGAGAGCCAGAGAAACAAATTTATTGCACCGAGGTGGGAAGAGAATAATATTAAGATTGCTCGTGTCTGTCTTCATAATTGTGTGGGATGCCACAAATGGTGAGGAAATCTCAGGATAGCGTTTGGAATTTAGTATCCATTGTGTTTAAAAATTGTCGACTTAAGTGTCGATCAATGAGTCAATAAGAAACCGTGTTCGTAATATTAATTGGCACTGTTTAATTTCGCATGATGATTCAATTAAATGATCACGTGAAAATAAACTAATAGTTATTTACACCTTTATGTCATTATATTTCTATGCGTAAAAAAATATACCGGGTAAATAGTCATATTAACAAAAGAGTTCCAAATCGATGGTGCTAATTTTTGTTTGCTTTACTCACGTTTGAGAAGAAATCTCGTATTTTGCTTAAATGTCTCATCCTCTGTGTAATTTCAATGATTGAAAGCCATTTTAAGGGTCGAATTTGTTTTTTTCTCTTTTTGAATTTCAAAATATTCTAATGGAATAATATACAACATTGATGATGTCTTTTAGCTGTTTTTTGTCGAGCTTCATTGTAGCTATCTGTATTTTTGCGTAAGTACGTAAACGATGTGTTCATATAATTTATTTTACTATGACATTGTCTTTCAGATTTCCATCCTGCTGGCGCAAATGAATCCGCCAAACGAACGACCTCGCTTGCACAAGATCGTGTTCCAAGTGGCAGACATCCTGATGCTGTTGAACTACACCCTGGACCCCTACATCTACGTCCTTCTCAGAGGGCACAGTAAGCCGTTTCCGAAGTGTATTAAGTCAATTTTCCGATCTAGGATATTTGGCAAGGTAAACATTATTGCGTAACCGTTAATCCAAGTATGATCCATGCTTGACCAGTCGTAGAGTTCGCCCTGTGTCACGTCGCACCGTCCACTGTGTTGTCCTTCAAAACTGAGTCCACATTAAAATTATTTCTCCAAGTCCTTAACTTAATTAACTAAATACAAAAATTACAAATTTACACACATTTTCAAACACAACAAATCACGATAAAACGTTATAAAAATATGAAAATCAGGCCAGATAAATTAAATGATTCTCAGGTGAGACCAAATGTCTCAATTTAAAAAAAATAAGAGACCACCAAGACTACGTCAAACATACGACAAAAATCTATACGGTCTTTGAACACTTGATTCTCAGGTGAGGCCACTAAGTTCTCAGGTGAGACCAAATTCATTTTTGGAACCGTCAAAAATACGACAAAAAACTATAAGGTCTTTGAACACTTTTATTAAGTTTAAAATTCATTTTTGAAACAAAACTGAAAAAAAATCAAACTTTTAAATTAAATCGCAAAAGATTTGCTAACAAATTAATACTTTATAATGGAATTATAATTGTAATTTTACGTAGTAATTTTCGATAGTTATGGCCATACTGTACATTTGAAATATGCAATATCAATTATAAATGAAATATTATATATATTTTTAAGTATGAATAATTTATTTGTGGACTTATTTTACATACTTACAGAATAGTTAAATATTAAATTATAGATATTCTTAGGATATAGTTTTTTTTTATAATATCCCTCTGTGTTATAACTCATGTGATGTCATCTTTCATACCTACCTTTACTACTTTTCATAATTTACTAGTGATGCAACCCTTTTTTATATTTATTACCTTATAGTAGAATACTATTTTTTTTCTTCATATTTTTATAAGTGATATAAATATTATTGTGTTTGTAATTTCCAGAATTTATTAACACAATTAACCTACCTATTATAAATAGAAATTAAGTAGGTATTAAAATATCATGGACACCTATTTAGTTATTTGTTTCACAACATACCTACATTATTATGTAAGTACAAAATACTATTTTAATAAAATGATAAATAGTGTGTTTTACTAATTATATATATTTATTGAAAGTTATTTATGTATAAGTTTTTTATATTTGTTTACACAATTTGATGAATTATAACAATTCGAAAAAAATGTTTTGTCTAAAATAGCTTCCAAAATTTAAAAGGTATTTTTAAAACAATATTTTTTCTATACTTTAATGATGTGTGGCATGTTAAAAAAATAAGAAATTATTATTAATTGAATTATAATCAAATGTACCTATTTCTCTAACTTTTATTACATATTTTTTGTAATGTTGTAAATATTATTTTTATAAACAAATAATTTTATTTTAACAAAGCTTTTTTCTTTGGTGGGAGGACATTTAAGCATATTAATTTATAAACTATGTGATAAAACTGATCATCTCGTCTTTTAGTTATAAGTAAATCAATTTAATATGATTATAAAGAGTACCTCTATTATATAATATATAAAAATATAAGCTTTAACGCATAAGTCCTCCCAACAAAGAATATAATACGTACTTCTATTAATAACTATAACATCATTAAACCACTATTAAAATAATAATCATAAATTTAAATTTGTGCGATTACATAGGGTGATTTCTAAATTTAAGTTACGCAATAATCTTAACTACCACATTAACAAAACTATCAAAAGCATTCAATTCTATTCCAATTTATTACTTTCTTGAAATAATAAATGAAAAAACTAAAAAACCAGTAGTAGAATTTTATCAAATATCCAAAAGATCCTTAGAATCATTATTTCTCACCATAAAAAAGTAATTATTATATTTAAGTGTTCTTCTAATTTTGTTATTTTTCATGTTTCTTTTAGAATAATAGGCATGTCTATTTAATGTAAATAATTGTAACGATTTATAGAGTTTTTTTCTCTAAAATTCTAGATATAATACATTAAATACTAATTTCTTCTTTCATTTTATTTTGGTATGCTGGTTGTATATAATAAAAACTATCTTTGAATTAAATAATAATCAGCTGGTCTTTTTAGAGATATGAAGTATATTTTTTGAATTATGATTGCTTAATGCCCCAACAATGGAGCAGTTATCACAGGAAAGCTAAACAACCAAGAAAACAGAGAAACATAAATACCATAGTATGTAAAAATTTAATGTTAAGTTTCCTAAAGATAAGGGAAGGATTTAGCAATTATACTGCCTGATTAAATTGTTGGTCTATGTTATAAAGCCATTTGTTCCAAAATTTGAATGAACATCATTGATACATCTTATAATACTGACCGGTAAGCTCTACAAATGCTTCATTAGGATTATTTTCACTCAGTAGCATTATGAACCCATATTTTACAAGATACGCCAACAATAAAAGGGAGTTTTTTTTTTTTAAATTTAACATGTTTTTCTTTTTCTGATTGATCAGGCGGACGAGAGTCATCAAGACTCGCTAAGACTGGCGAGTCAGCAAGACGGGCTAACCGCGCTGACGACAATAGAGATAACGCCACCGGCTACCAGCAACAGCTGTCCACAGTGGCCGAAGAGTCCGGCGACCACAAGCCCACTGGACAGGAACTGTCTCCAGATACACCAGGTTCCGGACACCTCACCATCGCCCAGCGCGCAGTTAGCGAAGCCAAGGTCCGCCTCTCTCATCAGAAGTGTAGATTCTTCAAATAGTGACAGCATCAAATTCGCACTCAACTGTCTCATAAAAAACAGCGCCAGCCATCCATCCTTGGTATAAACATTTAAACCTAAAATATTAAGGCCACCTAATGAAAAAATACAACCTGCACATCAAAATTAAAGAAAAAAATATCAAAAATTAAAAATATAAAATGAATTTTGTAACTTAGAGGTATGCATATCTTTTTAGGTTTTTACTGCCAGATTTGGTGTCGTGGCTTTTGGGTGACGAATTTCTTTGCACTAATATTTCGACCGCAGGGATCATCTTCAGGGTTGATGATTTTGTGATGAGTTGATTTATTGAGTTAGTTCAACCGCTAGCCTAGCAGACCTCTCCGAGAGTCATATACAATGGATTAGTTCTAAGGAGCATACCTCCACAAGCGTCATGTATGATGAGTATGTTCTAAGGAGCATACCTCCGTGAGTATTATGTCGGACAGTATTGGTTACCCTTGTTTGTATGTGCAGGTTTTTGAGCATACGCTAGAGGTGGATGCGTTGCTGTTTTGAGAATCAAACTGTCATCCCTGTTGATGTTGATGGGATGTCTGTTGATTTCAATGGCTTCCCTTACTTGTAAGAAATGATCCAAAGAAATTCGCTACACACGGCTAAATCCAAAGGCCACAATTCCAAATCTGGCCTTAAAACCTACAAATTTATTATCAATGTATTAGGTCATCTAACAAAAAGTTAAGTAAAACCTGGACACCAAAATTATAAAAAAAAAACATAAAAGGGACAGAAAAAAAAATATATATATATATATTTTCAGGTTCCAAAATGTTTAATTTATAAAATTCTGCATAATAATGCCTCATGGAGGAGTAAAACATCTGAGTGAAATTGATCAATTGTGAAAAACGTTTTTTTTATTATTAATTCTTCCTTAAGTATAATATGCTTAAAGTAATATTCAAAATCCCAGTGCCTGTGAACAATAATGTTTTTATTGTGGATTGTTCTATTATAGCCACGTGCTTGGTGTTCATAATGAAATAAACTATATGAAGATGTTTTGTATAAAGAAATGAAATATTTTTTAATTTAAGATAATTAAATTTAAGGTGAACTTATGAGTATAAGTCCATTTTTATGAGAGACATTATTAAAAGATATATGTAGCTGCATTTATGTCAAAACATTACATACAAGAGAGCGATAACTTTATTTACTTCTTTTTATAGTATTTCTTTTTATAAAAATCTAGCTCGAAATGTGCTTAACTGAATGATACATTTAAATAAATAATATATATATTTTCTTCTTATTCCGGAGTGCTGATTTTTTTCATTGTGATTTTTTATTTTTATGATAAAAAAATGTTGTTAAAGCTTTCTATTACGAAATTCTGGCAATTGTGGATAGTTATACTCATAAATTCTCCCACCGTGGAAATGTAAAACAGTGCTATTTTGATTAATGGCTTCCTAGTCACCCATTACTGTATTTCATTCACCTTAATTACTTCAATACCATAGAATAATCTAGTCCTCATTGTAACACAACCATCCAGTGAGTTTATTTGCAATTAAAAATATTGTTATATGTGGCGAATACAATATATTCAATATTAAACGTCAGTGTCTAAAAAATTCGCAAAGACAATTACTAAAATTGACATAAAACCACATAACTATGGAACATACGATCTACATACATCTACATCTCCACTATCACCCTATCATACTTCACATCTATACTTAACTATGTAATAATATAATTAGAAAAGTATGACTATGTTGTCCATAAGTTAGATACATTCTTGAATTTTTTAGAACAATAATTTTCTATTATCCACATAATACAATCCAACAGTGAGACTTTTGATAAACTCTGATGACATTACAAATGTTACATAAGAAATCCTGCAATATTATAAAAGTAACTGATGATTTTTAAATGTTCAGTATTTGGGAAACATTTTTATGATATACATTTACAATAAGATGTACACTTACGTTTTTTTGTTTTTTTTTATAATAAGATGTACATTTACGTAATAATTATTTTTTAATTATAATGTGACGCTTTTTTATTTAATTTTAACATAGAATACTATTTTCTAATTATATGATAGTCTTAAAATCATAGAATAATATATTTCTATGCTTAAAATTTATGTACTTATATATAATGAAAAAATATTTCAGGAATAAACAATATTGAGGTTATGACATGGCATACAAGACATTCCTGTTATTTTTTATATTGTTTTCAAAAAATATATATAAACGTTAAATTAAACTGTGAATTTGGTTTCATTTTTGCTCAAAAAAAGTTATAAATTGATATTGACAGAAAAAATGTTCATAAAGCCAATCAAAATAATTGATTTTATCTGCTAAATAATTGATATCTTTAAAGAAAATAGCTGCATATTAAATTTTTTTGGGAAGTAATAATATTTTTCAATGGCTTAATATAATATTTTTACATTAATATATTTTTTTAAATTTATTAATTTTGTATTATGCATTAAAAAAAACTTAAATGTATTACTTTACACAAATATCACCCATTTTTACACTCGGTGAAGAAAGAAAGATTAAATTGATGGAAAGAGGTTTAAATTTTGATAGAAATAAAATATTCATAAATTATCAATATTTCAATAAAAAAATATTTTATAGATTCATATAAATATATAATAGAAAATGTATTTAGATGATAAAAGCTTTATATTGCAAAGAATCATTATTGTAAGAAATGTGAGTAATTAAAAAATTCACTTAAATTTTCAGTTAATTCATTGATTTATTAATCATTTTATAATAGGTCTTTGTGGGTTGGTTCAATTGAATTCTTAGTTTTGTGGAGAAATATTTTTTCATTCGATTTGTTGCACCAAGAAGCATAATGATTAAACTATTCATTTTTCTCTTGTAAAAGTGTTGAATATATTTTAAAATAAATACACAATTATTATCTAAGATATGTGTGTTTTAAATTCAGAATGGCTTAATAAAGATATTATTCGTGACAAAGAGATGGTATTGGTTTTTAACTGAAGCAAAAACATAATTGATTTTCAATAATTTACTAATTTAATATTCAAAAATTCAATTATTCACAGTATATTCAGATAGGCCAATCTGGTTCTGAGAGTTTGAATTTATTCCAAATAAATAATTGGTTAAACATGTTTTCACGAAACACTGTGAACCAGTGTGTTCTCAATATAGATGATGAAGATTTAACGGCTGAAAATTATTAAGAATATAAAAAAATCTTATTGTAAAAGCTTTATAATTCATTTTCATGAAAGATTTATTAAATTTACTTTAAAAAAGTAAATTTTTCAGGAACAGCAATGTTATTTTTTCAAAAATATTAAAATATAATTGAATAACATTTATAAGGCATTTTTGGCTTTCATCGTTTTCACATAATAAAACAAACAACCTTATGATTATAACCATCTATTGAAATATTTATATTGATGTCAGTAAAATCAAACCACAAAATATTCTGAAAATATAAGTACACAAAAGTTTTTTAATTCCGCCATAGATTCCTATTTTAAAGTAGTTTTATATGGAATTGCACTTTACTCTGTTTATCCTATTGAGTTTTTAAATTTAAAAATATTCCACAAACTCATTTTGCGCCAGTTATTAAAATTTGTGGACTGGTTTTCTACATCTTTGGTAAAAATATTTAATAAATTCTGTTACCCAAAATAAAGCCATTTAAAAAAATACTAAATTACGATTTATTTTAATAAATGGTCAAGTTTAATTTTAAGGCAATTTAATCATATTTTTATAAAAACACTGTAATTTTTATATTTTGTACAGAAACTTACAATATTTTTATGAAAAAAATGGATGAGTATAAGTCAAAATATTTTAAATACAGTGAATAGAGTTTTTTTTACTCCATGCCTTTAAAACCTGAAAGACTGAATATATTTTTTACTACAAATTTGTTTATTAAAGAAGTGTTGTTAATTTATATGTTTAATTTCAAAAAAATATTATCGTTCAACAATAACAATATTTTTACGTAAGAATAATACCTCAAAAATAATAATATGTACAAATATATATTTTTCAGTATATATTTTTTTGGAAAAAATTGATGAATAACTTATGAAATTTAATGTTAGGTGAAGGTTTGAAGAATGTATTTTATAAACTATGCTAATTTATGTAAAACAGTCATAATTATTTTTAATTTCAACCCATTTTAGGCTACTAATAAATAAATATATTAAATAATTAAATGATTTTTATTTATAATTGGCTTGGATTACTTAGTGCTATTCAAATACAGTGGTACTTCGAGGTACGAGTGCCCTAACCTACGAAATATTTGGGATACGAGCTGATGGGCGAGCAAAGTTTTGGTTTAAAATAAGAGCAAGATTTGAGATACGAGTGACATTTAAGATACAGCATACGGAAGCATTGCTAGAAATTTATTTAGAAGAAATGTCGGAGGTGGAGGTGGTTAACTCTACAAGTAAAATGAAGGAGAGCTTGGGAATGCAGGAGAGTTTCACAGTTCGTGAAAAAGAAATAGATATTAATTTTGGTGCTACTATATTTTTATTTTATGAAACCTTATGGCCTTGATTTATATCAGTTTCCTTTTGTAATTTTGATAAATATGTAAATTTGAAGCGGCCATAAGGTCCACCTATTGAACGGATAGAGGGAGAAATGACTATCTGTTAAAAAATATGTAAGTATAAAATATCAGTTTTGTCGATTTTTTGGGGCTTATTATGCTAAAAGCAACGAACTAGTTTAAAAACATGGCAACTATAAAAAATATAAAACATTATTATATGGCAAGTTTTCGCGCGAATATGAATCGCAATGGCCGCTCGAAACTTGACATCAGCAAGAGAAAGGTTCCAGTTTTTCAATGGATTGACATGTCTTGTAAAGGCTCTCGAAGGCAAACGCACTACGATTGACTTAAGAAACGATTCGTTTATCACAGGTGAAATTGAAAATGTTGACGGGTAAGTATTTATTTATTAATAAAACAAATGGACTAGCGTTGTCAGTCAATTGTCAAATTTAGTATGTTTTTCAAAACAAATGTCTTCTTTTTCTTTTAGGTTTATGAATGTGGTTATAAACGATGCAATTTATACAGACACGAGAGGAAATTGCTATAAATTTGAATCATTTTTTATTCAAGCCAGAAATATTAGATACGTTCATATTCCTGAATCCGTAAGTAGTTGACAATTTTTTATAAAAAATATTTATTAGATATGTTGTAACTGATCTACTTTAAAAAAAAATCAAATACCTATGTATATTTGAAGGTTATTTAATTGCTATAAATCATATGAATACATATACTTGTATGGCTGTAAATTTACTTTGTTTTACTTTTTACAACTAATCGCAATACCGCCCTAATTGTTTGACAGTTGCTGTCAAATTCACACAGAACAATAACGAACATTTTTATACATATGCACCGTCTTTTATGAAAGTAATGCCCATGATTTTATTGTGACGGGACTATCCATGGCAGCGCGGTAAATCTGGTGGGGAAATGTAGGGGGGCCGAGTGAGAAGACGTACCTCCGCATGAGGTTTTTGTTTTCGATTTTGTATGTAATGAAACGATGAACCTTTCGATTGAACAATGATACGCCATCACGTTTTGCGTAAGCTTGTTAAGAATACAACCTCAACATTCCAGATGCTTTATGAGAACTACAAAGCTATTGTATTTGAAGGTAAAAGGCTGGGAGGAGGTCGTTGAAAAACTTTATTTTGGACGACTGTAGGTAGACTATATGTTTTAATTATTATTTCCAAAAAAAATATTTAGCAAAAT
Source organism: Glossosoma conforme (assembly GCA_022606575.1). Classification (NCBI taxonomy): domain Eukaryota; kingdom Metazoa; phylum Arthropoda; class Insecta; order Trichoptera; family Glossosomatidae; genus Glossosoma; species Glossosoma conforme. The sequence continues at coordinate 2,165,717 of JAGTXR010000082.1, read as the reverse complement.
ATTAGACTGCATAGCGCCCAGGAATGAAAACAATAATAATCAAAACAATAAAGTAGTTGTAAAATAATAAGGAACATTGAGATTTATACTCATCTACTCCTATTTATTTTTAAAAAAATAAACCCTATTTATAATGCTTACATTATGATAGATGATGACCTTCAATAAATAATGACACATTGAAATTACCATATCTTATAATTAGATTAATGTACTTACATGCATAACCTAAGCAAGCAATGCATATCAATTGCACAAATTGTGATAACTATTTGCAGTTAGTAACATAGAGTGACTCTTGAACCAATGACAAATTGTGTGCAAATTTAATGTTTTCTACCATAAACGTAATTGCATTTTTTTTTGTGTTCTACAAGACAATTCATAATTTTATCCAGAAAAATATTAAAGTATAAATTCTTAGTGATTGTTTATAAATGTATCTATTTTTTATATCTAATTAGTGAAAGTTATTTTGAATATTGTTTCATAGTTATTTTCATACTGCAAGCATAGTCAGTGTATTGACTTTTAAAGTCTTGGATATTTTATAAGAAACCATTAAAAATATACTTTTATAATATTTTATTCAACTCTAATATAAAAAAGATCTAATAAAATGTCTTCCAAAAGCATAGTGCTAAATATGACCTGCGATAAATTTAATTTAAATGATTACGACTCCATTGGTTTTGATTTGGATAACACAATATGCCAATACAAGCTTGGAAATCTCGCCTACATGGTATACGATGCACTGAATGAATTCCTCATTGAACAAAGAGCTTATGACTCAAAGATTCTGCTTCAGCCATTGGATGAAGATTTTCTACAAAGGGGATTAATCATGGATTTCACATGTGGCAATATTCTGCGCATTGCAGCTGATGGATTCATTCAAAAGTGTAGCCACGGAAGTAAGCTCTTAAATAAAAATGAAATCATCAATTACTACGGTCCAGATATGAAATGGGATTTAACAAATCAGTATGCTGAGGACTTGTTAGCTGCATGGAACAGTCTTTTAGAAAAGGAGCTACGGGCGAGCTTAGATTATTTTGATACAGCCGCAGTTCTCTCATTTGCTCGTTGCGTGGATTCAATCGATAGTCAAGGAGGGTGTGGCCCATATCACAAGGCGTGGGCTGATGTATTCGATGGATTAGTCTACATGTTCACGAGAGAACGATTTTCTAAAGGCGAAGGTGGCTACTTTCAAAGATTAAAGGCAAAACCTGAACATTACATCACAAAATGCAGTGACAGTGTAATTTCATGGATTAAAACGTTGAAAAAAACTAAAACTCTTTTCTTGCTGACGGGTTCTGATGTGGAGTTTGCATCATTCATAGCTCAAAATAATTTAGGAGACGATTGGATGGATCTCTTTGACATTGTACTATTTCACGCTAGAAAACCAGGATTTTTCACGACTAATAGAAGTTTCATCGGCCTCGATGGTGCGGTGGAGACAGGCCCCATCGATATTAAAAACTCTTCAGGTCCTCACATATATAGTGAAGGCAGTTGGAGTGAACTTGTTGGATTATTAACAAACATGACTAAGAAGAACAATCCGAAATCAGTTTATATCGGTGATAACCTCACACAAGACATATATGCTCCTTCTAAATTTGTGGACTGCGATACAATCTCTATGATCGAAGAAATGTCTGGTGAAGGAATGGCTTGCGATCCTGAAACACATCCAGAAAGCTCCATTTTAGCTTCGCAGTTTTGGGGATCGTATTTTAGCGGATTGGATAAAAATGGCAAAGAAAAACCATCATTGTGGTGTGACATTATCCGTCGCCATTCTAAGATCTGTATTCCTTCTTTGACCTACATTGCTTCAAATCCGATAGACTATTGTTATCCAATATTTACTGATGATGAATATGATACGTCTGGGTTCTATCCAGGCGAACCTCTTAAAGCTGCTAAAAGGTTAACAAGATTTTAAGTATCTTTTTGTTATTGCGTAATTCTAGAACATTAAGTAAAAATTTAAATATTTTCTACAAATGTACTAAAGAAAACATCCCTTCCTTACATACTCAATATATACTCATTATTTTAAACTCTTTAAATCATACTGATTTCCCAATAAAGAGGCATAACATATTAAGCATTAGAATAGTAATCTTAATTGTTATTCCTTTATGATATAAGTAATAGGAATGTTGTCCAGTTTTGGTTAAAAACAAAGCACATTTTTTCTTGTTTTCAGATGCCAATAGTACAAACGATTGAACTGCAACTTCAAAAGTTTAGGCCACAAGGCAACAACGATGGTAATGTTAACACAAGAAAAAAAACATTCAAGGGAAAACGAGCTATGACACAACATCTAGAGACTGTAGCTTCGATGGGTGAAAGTAGTCAACAGAACTGAACATATACAATTAAAACAATTGTTAATGACACATTGTATGATAAAAAATCTGTTATTGCTACAACAAGCCTAAATTCTGTTGAATATTTTTGGTATGTTATTTCAAAAGTTATATTTAAAGTTAATTGTAATTGTATTAATTATTTTTTCTGAAATAAAAGACTGCTAAGAAAATCATTAAAAATATTTTTATTCAAATACTTAACAAAAACATGTTACACATAACAAATGATTATAAATATTTTGTAATCAACAAGCCCCATACACATATAAAAAACTAATTAAGTCTATAAATCATTTTGAAAATACTGGTCATGAAAACTATTATAAATAAAAAACAAAGAAATAAAAAGATTTCTATAAGAATTATGATAACATTATATTTAAAATACCTATTCAATATTTTGTGGAACATGTAATTAAAGAAAGGAAGTATACCAAATAAAGCATATATTTAATTAAATTATAAAGACAATATACAACAAAAAAACCTACAGGATGGGCTATAGATAATAAGTTATATTGAACAATATTAACTTCATTACAAGCTGGGCGATATAAATCATTGTGAAATATAACTTATCAACTAGGCATCTCATAACATTGTGTAGTTGTTTATGCTACATTTTTGAAAATCACCAATCAAAAAGTCACACTAGGTCATAGTAGCAATTAAATTCTTAAGTACTTGCTGTGAATAAAAATTGATAATTAAAACATAAAGTTAATAAATAAAATGTCAGTAGTAAAATGACACGTATCGCATTAAAATTAGATTAATTTAAATATGTTGTATAAATACTAAACTAAGAACTAAAAATGATTGAGGTTACCAAAGCAGTTTGATTAAATAGTTGTCTCCTGGATACTCTATGAAAGGCTGAAAATACTTAATAATAAAAGACTTACAATATGCTTTACACAAATATTTAGAGTAATCCATTGTTTATAACCTAATGTAAGGCCTTATTTAGATTTTAAGTATTACCCAAACTTCAAGTTAATCATTACTAAGGCTGTTAAACCGTAGGATAAAAGGCTTTATTTTTTTTAACCATAATAGTTAAATTTTTATTCATATTAAACACAGCACGCTTTATCAAAAATAAAGTTTTTCAGATGCATTTATTGGCCCATATTTTGTATATTTTTTTTCAAATTTAAAAATAATCTGTAAAACATATTAAATGTGGCAAAATGAAAGCTTGTCAAACTTTTTAAGTCGTCAATCAATTTAACTCATCCTCTATAGAAATAGTTTTGATTAATACCATTTCATCACTTAGCTTCACAGCATGAGTAATCCTTTTTTATTTTATTTTTAAAAATATATCATCGAATTTATATTATTGAACATTTAAATGTATACTTAAATAAAATTAAGTAATAGTTTTTTACTTTTAAGATTTTCATATCTTAATAATTAAAGAAAAGTAGTGTGAATAATAAAATTAAATGATAAAACCTGAGACTAATAATGTACATTATTACGATACTATTTTATTGTCATTAATATGATATATTAAATATAAATATATATATTCTAATCTCATGCTAGTTAATAATACTTTTTCTGTAGAAACAAAGCATTAGTTAAAGAAGTCTTTTCGCTTTCAGTGTAATACACAAAAATGTGTGTAACTCTTTGTCTAAAACATAAATATTTAGTGCGATCTTGTTGTTTTCGCTGGGATAAACACCAAATAAACAACATCAATAGTTTGTTTATCATCCAGCATCAGCTGCACTTTAAATACATTTTTGTACTGCACATAAATTACTATCAAGAGTAAATCATGCCCATTTTGCTATGTTTCATAGTACTTGACAGCTCAGGATCTTTTAATATAAATTCAAACAACTCAAATTAGTATGAAAACTCATCCAAAGTGCGGCTGGCATTAGGCCTTGTTAAACACGTTTACTCAAATATAAAGCAGGATCATCAATGTGGTGGTTTGTGATTCCATTAACAGCAGTTTGTCATGAATGATTAAATATAAATAGCATGGACATTGCCTAAATATGAATACTATAAATTTTCAATTAACTGTCAACTCATTTTGTTAATTTCTTTCAACGGCGATAGCCACGCCCATACCTCCTCCAATGCACAATGATGCTACACCCTTGCGGCTTTGGGTACGCTCCATAGCGTAAAGCAGTGTTACCAATATCCGGCAACCTAAAAACATAGAGAAATTATTACGTAAAATAAGAAGTTTAAGAACTAATGATCAGTGTAAGTTAATTTTTATTAGGCTTTTTTTGTGGAATTTTTTCATCACAGCCACCTGCTTATTAACAGGCTACAAAGAACATAGATTTATGGCCAGTCTAGGTACAAGAATTAAGAAATTGTTATCATATTATATACCTGACATTCCAATTGGATGCCCAAGAGCTATGGCTCCACCGGAAACGTTAACTTTTTCCGGATTGACCCCAAGTTCTCTCACAACAGCCAGTGATTGGACAGCAAATGCCTCGTTCAATTCGAAGATATCAACATCATCTATCTGCCAACCAGCCTTTGATATCTGTAATAATTACCTTGAATTAGTGATATTCAGTTTTTATCTCATTTAACTTTAATAACCATTTAATTTAGAACATATAATTATTAACTAGTAGCTGTGAAGTTGATATGTCTGATATGACTGTCAATCCTTAGACCAGCTTAAAGTTAATAGTGAAGCCTCTATGTCTCTCTGCGTGTTATATAACAATAATATACATACTCGTATAATAATAAATTAAAACATACAACTGATTTAACAGCAGGCACTGGTCCAATGCCCATGATGAGGGGATCAATACCAACTTGAGCAATGGCCTTGATGGTGGCCAAGGGAACTAGTCCTTTGCGGCTTGCTTCAAGAGAATCCATCAACACAACAACAGCAGCCCCGTCATTCACACCAGAGGCGTTTCCAGGAGTAACAGTTCCTTCCTGAAAAATTTTGTACAACAGAAAGTTCAGCATAATAAATTAATGAAAATTGACAAACAATGAGACATTATTGACATTTAAGGTACCCATGCTTTACCTGAAACTTTTATTACTTTGATGTACAATAGATAGCAGTTTATTTCTTTGATTACGCTTATAAATTTGTTAATTTAATAACAGATATCAATTTATGATGAGTGTGATTACATTATTAAAAAAAAATATCAAAATACAACAAGAAAAAGCTGTTTAATACTATTATAAATATTTATTTATTTATTTACCTTGTTTTCACATGGATCACGTAACAAAAGTTCTCTATTAGGAGACTGCAGTTTCGACTAACTCGTAGTCTTTCTCAATCCTTCTCTAGTTAAGAGATAACTGAGCTGTGTTGTACTTGTAAGTGGTGTAACACATTTTTGTAGGGAGGGGTGGGGGTGTGTCTAACATGAAAGGAGAGGGAGGTAGGTAGTGTTGCAAGGATGAAGGAAGAGATAAATACATAAAAGTGGTTTAGGTATAAATTTATTTTTATTTTTTATTTTTAATATTATTCTTATATGTCTTATAGACACCTTATAGAAAATAATCATTCGTACAACTTAGAAAAAGTATTAAACATATTACATGTAGAAAATAAAACCGTTAAATTAAATAATTTAGAATACTTAGAAATTTATAAAGCCATTAATAAGAAAGAAGATATAATTAATAACCAACTAAATACCTTAATTAATTCACCAATTTTAAAATTGTTTCCATAATGGGGAATAAATAAGTATAAAAATTATATATACGTGACATATAAGAATAATATTAAAATAAAAAATAAAAATAAATTTATACCTAAACCACTTTTATGTATTTATCTCTTCCTTCATCCTTGCAACACTACCTCCAATTCTCTCCTTTCATGTTAGACACACCCCCACCCCTCCCTACAAAAAATGGGTACACCACTTAAAGTACAACACAATAAGACATTCTTGACTAGAGAAGGATTGAGAAAGACTACGAGTTAGTCGAAACTGCAGTCTTTGATAATAGAACTTTTCTTTGATCCATGTGAAACGTTAAATAAATAAATATTTAATTTTATTATGGATCTCAAAAAGAATGCTCAAAACATTGAAAACTGTTTAATACTGTTTACAGCACCCATTGATATAAAACAACAACTATTTATTGCATAGAATAGTTGTAGTACTTCAATAGGCTTTTTAAAATAAAATGTTTCATAAAATGTAGCAAACCTTGTCAAACGCAGGGCGTAGCTTTGATAGAGATTCAAAAGTTGTTCCATGTTTTGGATATTCGTCAGTGGATACCTTTACCGTGCCTTTTCTTGATTGTATCTCGATGGGTACAATCTCCTTATCAAAGTAACCAGCCTTCTGAGCTGCCTCGGTTTTGTTTTGAGAATCGGTGGCATAAGCATCCTGATCCGCTCGAGAAATATTGTATTGCTTTCTGATGTTTTCAGCTGGAATAATATTAATGAATGCATTAACTTAGTACAATTAATAAACTATTATTTTTATTGGACAATACGACAGGTTATTATTCAAGTCCTGAGTTCACGCCATCTTGAAATGCCATTGGGAATTATACATATCACGCTCTTGATAGAGCATAGGATTGCAAAGCTGATGGCTTGAAATGGCATCTCACAGAACATTAATGAGATTATTTAAGGTGCTAATAGTAGAATTAAAAAACGGTATATAGTCAATATTTAGTTTTAAGAAATCAAATTATCTTAAAAATATATAAAACTTTTATGAATGTACAATTGCATTATTATAAGTTGAACGTCGAAAATAACACAAATCAACTGTCCTTACAAAAGTTTTTTTTTATGTAAGCACATACAGGAGAGTACCTGACAGATGGTGATAGTAATTCAGAAGTCTCATCTATGGAATTCTCTGACACTTAAAATTCTCCATATGGCTAAGCGCTGCATATGGAGTGTTGATCTGCCAACGTCATAGACTCCAGCCCGAGATTCACGCATCATATTGACATATTTAGTGTAATTTTGCTTCAGATTCAGTGCTAGTGTTGATGAGGGCGAAATATTGGAATTTGATTTTGTGATAATAATGCCGTGTTATTTGTGGGTACACCATGATTTACTTATGACAGGGTTTTTGTTGTTACAAGTCAACTATTTGCATTGAGTCTCCTAACGCTTGTTCTGGGTGTGAGGTCATTGACACTAAATGTGTCAAAACATTTACATTAAATCATTTTTGGGCCACACTTATATGTTATTACTTCATTGTGTTATTATAAAATATATAAATTGTTGTATTATGTTTCAGAATCGAAGTAAATATTTATATTTGTAATGTTTCTGGAAGAAAAAAAAAAATTGAATAAATCATCCTTATTATTACAGGAATTTACTACGAATGGGTGATCTTCACGGGATGACAGTCATCTACCACCAATTTTAATTAGCCCATACAGGTGAGGGATTAAATTCACAACAATTATTTTAGAGCTGAGAAATCGATTAAATTTTTTTTTTTAAATCTCGGTCGGGCATTGAACCCATGACTTTTGGCTTGCAAAGCAAATGGTTTTGACCGTTGAGCTATACCTGCAGACAATGATACTCATATATAAATTGCAACCAAAATGACATATGCAAATGTTATATCACAGTTGTCCACTGCTTTGGAGGAGTTCTTTTAACCTGTTAACGGGCATGACATAATATTCCGTCATTCCAAGAAAGCAACTGTAGCGGGTATGACGATATATTCCGTCAAGACACTTCTGAAATTACACTCTAACGGGCGTGAAGAGCTACATTATTAGCTAGTTTATTTTGTTTGTTAATCATATACCATGTACATCTAGGCATCGAGTTGCACGGACTCGCCGCGTGTTTTCTTTTTAACATGAGCAAAATTAAACTCTTCGGTTAACAGGTTAATAGACGAGCACAAAAAAAAGAAGCGTTTTTAGCATTGACTAACTTTACCGATAAATTAAACTAATTCAATATTTTACCAGTGATGCCCATGTGAATCTTATGCATGGCATCAGTGAGACCATCGTTGATCATTGAGTCTCCGAGTGTGGCGTCTCCCATCTTGACGCCGGGCCTGACATAGACGACATGCGGCGCTTGGCTCATGCTCTCTTGACCCCCGCAGACAACAACTGAAGAGTCGCCGAGCAAGATGGACTGATAACCGAGGAATACACTCCTAAGAAATAAAAAAAATGATAATGACGCATGACATACATGTATAAAGTTGCAATATTACAATCAAATACAGTGGTACTTTGTCATACGAGTGCCTCAACATACGAGTTTTTTGAGGTACGAGCCGTCGAGCAAGTGATTTTTTGCTTTGAAATACAAGCAAAATTTGAGATAAGAGCAATCGGCTTAGCGGGTTTTCCCGCGTGAATCCCTTGGCCACGGTCAGAGAATCAGTTATCAGTGTGCTTTCGCTGTCAAGCATCTTTGATAAGTTGTGCTCACATTTTGTGACTTTTGTACGTTTACAGGGAAATTTGCTTTTAGATATACGAGTAATTTGAAATACGAGCAAGGTTGCGGAACGAATTAAATTCGTCGAGGTACCACTGAAGTCTTACAATATTGATTTATAAACTTCCACATATGCTTTGTAAAATAAATCTTCCTTCTTTTATTAGCCGCTTAGATTTTATACTGGAGAGGTAACAGAATCGCAAATTATGCATTGTACTTTGTGTGATGATTTTGAATGAGGCAATGATAATAACTGCTGATGGAACTAGGTGACAGTAATTTTAAATGACTATTTTCTCCAGCTAAGGAGCAGATATGGAAGAAAAATTATATTATTTTTTAACAATTTTCGTAATTTAACCCTTTGGTTACTAAGCGTCGAATATTTGACAGTCGATTCTCGTGCAAAAAAGACGAAGCGTTGAATATTCGATGCTCATCTAAACATTTTTTTAAGGTTTATATATCAACCACCTATGGTTTTTTTTTTGGAATTCCATGAAAAAGGTTTGGACAATTGATATTTTAATAATATTAGTTTGAAACATGTCATACGTATTCATACTCCAAGTTTTTAAAATGTGTTGTTGAAAAGTCATCATAAATAACTTGAATAATATTAGTTTGAAACATATCATACGTATTCGTACTTCAAGCTTTTAAAATGTTCAAAAGTCATCATAAATAACTAATGCATAAATTTAGTCAGCCAAAGATAAACCCTTGTCATTTACATAAAGTTATGATACTGATTAGGGTTTATCTTTGATACATCAATAAAATAAAAAACACAATATGGAAGGAAATATATTTAAGGGTAAGCAGTGCTTTCCAAACTTTCGTTTTTTTCTTTTTTTTTTTCTTTTTGTATCTTTTTTTCTTATGTTTATTGATTTTCTTTGGTATATTTATTATGTAAATTTTTTAACATTCCCATAAATCAATGTGTATAATTATGACAAAAAATTAAGAGTTCTATCTAGATCTGTACAAATGATCAACTTTCAAATATACTCTTCCACAACTTTATTTAATTTTATTTGATTTTTTTAGATTTTTGAGTTTTTTTAGTTTTTTTTTTCTATATTTATATAGTATGTATATGATTTTCACTAACAATTTCATCAAGTTGACAGTAATAAAGATTTATTATTTACATCACATATGATCTCAAAATCAAAATATTTTTTGCATATTTTATTTTTTGATGATTATATTTTTTTGTTGGCAAATATAATTATTATTTATTAAATTTTTATTTGGTAAATCTGAAGTATGAACTGTTTGGAATGAAAAATATTTTTATTTTTACAATCTAGCGTAAAAAATATAAAAATTATGTTAAATTTTTAAGGTACTAAAAAATGCTCTAAAATCGCTTCGTCTTTTTCACAAGTTCGCTAAGAAAATTCTTAGTAAACAAAGGGTTAACTAATAATGTTCCCATGTGGACCTCCAGGTATACAGGTGTTCTGGGACAAGGCATAGACAATCTGAGCTGTGTCAATCAATCAATCACAGCTAACTGTGAAACAGAAATTCGCGGTGTCTATATGCTCCAAATATGGAGTGGATATGATAAAATATGAAATAGAAAGTGAAAATTATAATGATTTATTTTTGAGCAAAAAATTACTTCCTCAATGCATGACATGCGTCATGTGCAAATTTGAAGTCATTTAATTTGGTTACAACATTAAAGAGTGTATGGTATAACAGTCGTCAAACTTAAAACCTCACAGACCACTAAATTCATATTTTAAATTAAAAAATCATTTTTTTGTCAGGTTTCTCTCCTGAATAGTTATTCCTATCATTATTCCCTCAAGTATTATTGAACTTTGCAAATAATCGCCCATCTCGAAGACTTTCAAATTCTATCCGAAGTAGATAGAATTAGTTGCCCGATGCAACGAAAAGTCGCACGAAGTACCAGACCTTTCGTCACTCTGCACTTCCGCCCTCGGATAACTTCTGGCTACTTCCCGAGTAGTGTAAAGCTGTCACCAAAGATGCTTCTTTCTTTAAAGCGCTTTCTCTTATGACTCAATTCATTTGAGGAAATAATTAAATGATTGTTAACAGATTGTTACAAAACAATTTTCACCAAAACCCAATGCCATTATTTTAATTTTAAAAAATCGTACTTCAGTCCAGAGCCACACAGCATGTTTATGGTATAAGCAGGAACTGCATGAGGAAGTCCAGCCTTCAGAGCAGCTTGGCGAGCTGGATTCTGACCCTGGCCGGCAGTCAAAGCCTGAAAAATGTTTAAAAGACTGTTTAGTATCAACCTTTAAACGCCCAGTGGTTTCCTTATGGGACCGCAGATTTGCGTCGTTCAATGCCCTACGGTCCCATACAGAAGTGCTTATGGTTCATTTCACAATCGGATTACATTAATTTGTAATAATAGTATTGAAGTAAGTTCATGGAAGAATCTATTGTGCGACGAAACATTACAAACATTGGCCTGCTAGAGCATTGAACGACGCAAATTTGCAGTCCCGTATGGGACCACTGGGCGTTTAAAGGTCAAAAGAGCAAGATGTTTTTTTTCTATTAAAATTACTCTTTAAATCAATCACCCTCCTATATTCAAAATTTACATGTAACAAAAGAATACGTATAAAAATATCAATAAAAAACCATTAAAAAAACCTTCAGTGTTTTTTCATTGAAACGAAAACATATTAATTTTACTGCAGAAGGTTTAATATTGCAAAATATCATACATTTTCTTTTATTACACAATTATTTTATTACATTATTATATTACGGTTGTTGAAATTAAGTGTACACTTGTTCAATTTCAAAATTTAGTGTCTTCAGTTGTTTTTCTTATGAAATATATATGAAAATTTAGATTGATTTGATTAAGTTTTCGTAATATAATTGTTTACCTGTGAATCATTATTTTTAATTATCTTTTGCATAAAAAAACTTAATTATGATAGTATTACTCAATCTTCATTGAAATATTGGTACATTTTTTAGCTTTGTTATTTAAGAAGGGAAAGCAATAATTGTATAAGTGTTAATTTTATTACTTACATGTAAGTACATAAAAAATATAACATTGGGGTAATTTAATAATAAAGGTAGATAAATGTCAGTAAAAAAAAAAAATTTTTTTTTAAATATATGATGTAAAATAAGAAGTAATAAGAGTAAGATCTATAAGTTGTCATCATACTATATTACAAAAAACTAAATATTATAATTTATTCATTTGGATGCTAACCTGACCCACAATGACTTCTGACACTTCCTCTCCTGTAACATTGGCTCTTGACAAAGCCTCTTTGATGACAATGGAACCCAGATCTGAGGCTTTTAGAGTTGATAAGGAGCCACTCAGACAACCTTCAATAAAAGAAATAGGTTTTAAAAAATATATAAACAAGTATTAACAGAAATATTTTAAATATATGAATCAAGATGATAACATAAAATCAAGAACAATTTCATGTTAATTATGTATTTGAGTATAACAAATTATCTTATGTGTTTGATATTTTTTTTATGAATATCATTCTATGATTTGTAAATTTTATTTCCTAATAAAAACATCATATTTTTAATTCACCAAACCTACAAAGGTTATTTGAAAAGTCTCAGTTTTTTTTAAGAAAAACATGTTTCAAAGAAAAACAGGATTTATCAATGTTGTTTAACTGGAACTCGATCCATTTGGTACAACGTTTTTACCACACTAGATTTTATGTTTTGTCGATTTCAAAAATAACAAATACGTAATAACAAATTTGTAATATGGGCCAAATTTTTTTTATGATTTGAATAATGGATTACATACTCACGGTATAAAAAGTATTTATATTAAGCTTTTCAATTAATCAGTGTTGTTATCACAACAATATCAATATCAGCAAACAGATACTTGATGCAGGTTTCATTCTTGTGATGAAAAGTAGTTATTTCCATCATCATTAACGATCAGTTATTATCTGCTAACCATCCTAATGACATTATTTACTTTTAAGTGCTATTTCAACACATTTAATGAGCCATTTTCTAGATTATTTTTATAGGAATATGTATACCAAATAATAATTTTTAACTACAAAGCATATTTAAACAGATTTGAAAGGCGGTGGCTCCATAATGCTAAACCTTTTTAGCATTTTGGAGCCACTAACTTAAATATCAGGAGCACTAAAATAGTTATGTTTTAAATTTAAATTAAGGGAAAAATAAGGAATCCAAAGTAGGCCAAATTAAAAAGTTTTTTCGTAGTTAAAAGAAGGGTTGGGAGTGTTTGGGATAGTTTTGATTTTCTTCACTTGAATTTTATAATAATATAATGATTACTATGATTGTAATTTTTAATGATTAAGTGCATCACACGTGTATTAACATATGGTAATATAAAAAAATTAAAACAATTATTTTACCATTACTAAAGTACTTACTTAATACCTATTTAATAGATAAGAAAAATGTGTTCTTTTCATTTTGTATTCATTGAAGGTAAATGAACAAAAATTCAATTTCAATGTTAATGTCTTCAAAAGAAACCAGTTTTTTAATGACACAAAAACTTTCCAAATTTACATCACCACAGGTATGCAATAATTGATGAGCTTGTAATGCTTGGAGTGCTTATTAAATTACACAATTTATGCTGTTTAAAAAATAAATTTATAAAATCTTACCTATCGGAGTCCTAGCAGCTGATACAATAACCACTTTTCTGTCAGACATGATTATTTATATTACTTTTTAAAAGGTTTGAATTAAATATTAGAAGATCGGTATTTTATACAGATCAGGGATATATGTATTATTATAGTAATCAAAAATGTGTGACTTTAGTTTAAAGTCTAAATTACTGTTTATTTTTTGTAATATTGTATATTTTGAAATTATTTTTACAAAATTTACTACTTCACTAAAGTAGTGCCACCTCCACCGGTGTGTCAGTGGATAGTGTCAATAGAATTATAATGAATGAAACGAGAAAATATGTACTAAAAAATACCCAGCAGTAAAAATTAAATTCCCTATAAATGATTAATTTATTCCAGGAAAAATATTCATATATTTTAGCATGCAAAATATTTTCGATGGTTTGTACGGCTCCTACATTTTTTTATAAATTTTATATCAACAACCTACTTTTACAAGCTAGAAAAAAAAATACAATTACATTGAGCAATTAAATACACATATATTATACATAAAAATCCTTAAACATAAAAATCGTATATGTATATTTAATTGCTTATAATATTGTAATATAGTCAATGATCTATAAAAGTAGATTAGAATATTGAAATAATAAAATAATATTCTAATAAATAATTAAAAATATCCATACAATTACATTAATTTTAACATTGGTATCTGAATTATTTTGGTAAAAAAATATTTTAAATCAACATTAAATATATGTTGTATTAAAATAACCGTAATAATAATTAAGTTTTAATTAAAATACCATCGTAACATAAAATATTTTCATTATTTTGTCGAGCATTTTTCATTGCTGAGATGCTGTGTACTACGTTAAGTTGCAGTCATGCTGTAGAAATTTGAAATCCGCAACAACTTCACATTGATCGTTTCCCTGCCGTTGTCGGTTGCGAACAGTAATCTATTTGTTATGATTGAAAACATATTAAATTTTTACTAAACAAGTTAACAGATACGTCAAAAACAGTAAGAGAAGTCAAGTGAAGGCCATGGAAAATAAAATATCTCCTGGGATTAACCGCTCTCCGAACAAAACTAAGATGTTCAAGTCGCCTCTGAAGAGGGACGTTCTACGAGAACTTCTACCATCGAATACGGTTAGATTGTTTAATTATTCGCATTTTTAATACAATAATGACGTATGTTGGTCTGAATTCCGAGCGGCCTTTTATTACTAAACATACTTAGTTAAATAATTTAAAAAAATCACAGATTGAATAACCAATGTTTTATATGTTTGTACTAGTTCGGTTGATTTATTATGACAATATTTTTTACGTATGACGAGATCATTCTCATACAATTAAGTATATATGGGCCCTTATTATGACATATACTAATTTAGAATTGAATGTAATAAATTTTGTACTACAAGTCTTTTCTACACATCTGAGTACAAACCTAACTACGCTCTCATGACAGCCAAGTTGGGCAAGTTCTTGACCTTAGTTGTATTATTTAGCAGGGTTGATTATATTATGGTCATATTATCTCTATAATCGCTTATTTATTTTTTAATACTTTTATTGAATCTAATTTATTTATAATTGATTAAATCAGTACCTTTTTATTTTTAACTGTCATCAACTGTTTGCATTCAAATATTTTTCAATACAAGTTCTTGATTGTTGCCAACTTCAGACTCGTTCATATAAGGGTGACCATATTATCTTTTCAATCAATTGATATGGCAATTTGTTTTGTAATATTTTTATTATAAAAATAAATCAATAATAGTTCACATTTAATTGATGTTTCTAGCGTATTTAAAATAAAAAAATATTAGCATTTGAGTACAAAATTGGTAGATTTACAATAATTATTTTTTTCATTAAGAACTTTGTACTATATTTTGTTTACCTTGTTATTTAAACGAATTTCATATTCCTATTATGTTTCTACGGATATAAACTAATGAAAGCGAAATCTAATTTCGGCTAGGTTCTTTCATAGTTATGGCTAAACTCATTTTTTAGCCGAAACTGGCTGAATCTGAAACTGATAAATCTTCGGTCACTACTTATTTTTAAAACTATATTTTTAACCGACTGAATCAAAGTATTGTTTTCTTGCATTTTTTTTCTTAACTTCGGTTTTATAACTAGCTATTTTATAGAAGAAACAAAACGTTATTTGAGAAGAATTGTTTCCCTACGAGTCGATACGAACGGTCACCTTTGTTAGTCTTTCCAATAGGCGCTAGATGGCGGTAGTTGCTATTACATATGGCGGAATAACAAATCTAGTTTTTCTCTCGCGTTATCAAAAAACAATAATATCCTGTGAACAGTTTTTAAATGTAAGTATTTTAAATTAAATTTTATTAAAAATTAATATACATTTCACATACATATTTTTGATCGAAAAACGTTTAACTACACGCATTTTATGAACATCGAGATTGTCGACATAGATTAATTATATGTATTTTATAGAAATAATGTGCTATATTTAATGAAAACGTACATAAATCCATGAATTGAAATAGTAAAAAAGTATTAAATGATTAGTATTACATGAATATGGTGAATAATTAGATTTTTCTTGTATTTTTAAATGATTAATGTGTCTAGCTGTCACAAGGAAAGGGCCATTACTATTTTGTAGTGTATATTATTACGGCTTTGTAACAATATTATTGAAATAATACGTCTTTTAATTGACCTCAGCTCTAAACAGTCACATTTTCATGTGGATTGATATTCTATTTACATAATTACGCCACAATGTGACATTGTACGAATATATTTTTTCTACCAATGCCGGTTGTTTCGATTTTTCGACCCTCCTACCTAACTGTCAAAATACTGTTTTCATATAAAATATAACCCTTGTTTGTAATTTTTAATTGTTATTATTATTGCTATTAAATTGGTTCTTGGATTTTTTTAATCGTATTATTGATATTCATAGATGTCGAAAACAAAAAAATGCATAATATATGTAATAACAAAATGTTTTTTTGTTATGTGAAATATATAAAAAAAATGAAGGCAAAGCGCTGCATGCGATAAATTTGTGTAGTGCTTGAGGAAATCGTAAATGTATATTTTATACATTTTTGGAAGGGATCATATTGTATGAATGAGGAAATACTGATACTGGAAGAGTATTTTTGAGCTTACCGGTGGCATCTAGGATGGAATTTCAGAAACTGCCAGTTTATTGGTTGACATACATTAACCGTGAATCGATGTTCAGCAAGTGTGAGACGAGTCTGTTGATCGTAAGTGTGCGTAGGAGAAATTAATTATATAAGTATACACTTAATTCACCCTTAAAACGGATTATAAAATTCATAGTCGTGTAGCTTTTGGTTAAGCATTGTAGCACCAATGATATTGTACAAATGTGTATATGAATCTTTTTCATTACTTCATTATTGTGGTATTACCATTTTAGTAGTAATTTCGTTGTTATAAATTGTCATTATATTTAATGTGTGGTAATATATATTCGTTATAATTAATTTGATTTCACATTTTTTATATTCGACTTGACCAGAATAACAATTAACGTCAAGAGAATCAAAAAGGAATTTCCTCCTTCCCCCTTTTCCTTATGAGGAAGGAAGGAGCATGCAAAATTATGCTAATTAAGCATTATTAGAAGAGCTATTAAAATTGTGATCCTAATTCTAATTTTATTATTTATAAGGTGTATAGAAAGCAATGAATCATTATAAATATCATCGTAATAAAATGCCGTCTCTAAGACTTAAAAATACTGATTAACAAATCGCCCAAATAAGCCCCAAAAATTATAGCGGCTTTCTCTTTTAGTCCCTGCATATGTTTGTTGGTGCTCCTGCGTGTGCAGATATATTATGGACAATGGCAGCTGATAGTGATGTGTTGCGACAGTTAATTGTGATTATATGCTCCCAATATAGGGAAGAAGAAGTATAGCTGTTTGATCATAGCGAAAAATTAGTTGATATACCATGTGTTGATCCTATGGTGGCCATACGCTTCGTCTTATATGGTAGAGCTCAGTGATTTAAGCGTTTGGTTGGCAGGCTGAAGGTCGTAGATTCCATCCCCGACAGATTTAATTATCGGTTTTTGAGCTTAAAAATACCCCCGGTTGTTGTGAATATGATCCATCACCCGTGATATGCCAGTCATAGCCTATCAATCCAAATTGGTCGTAGACGAAAGTCGTCCCGTAAAGACCACCCGTTCATAGTAAATTCCTTAATATGTGAATGTTGGGCTGTAGTCTATGACGTTGGCGGATCAAAACTCGACATGCAGCTTTTATTTATTCAAATGTAAAATAGTAAGCGTCATAGGATTCACATATGAAAAACTTCAGACTCACTATCACCATCTGTCGGTATTCTCCTGTATGTGTTTTCATAAAAAAAAAACAGACTGATTTATAGAAGGGACTGATAAAAGCATCTCTTGTAGAATGCTAAGACCAAAGTCTGACTGTCGAGATCGTGACGATGAAATTTATTGTTAGTTGAAGTATCGTTTTAGACAACCCCGTAGTATGTATATGTACTCCTAACGCAATTGGTTGAATCGCATCGCGTTCGTATTTTTCTTCGTTGCATTGTTTGGCCGATGCTCATATTTGGAGATGGCGATGCCACACGATACTAAGCTGATACTCATGAATAGGGATTGCAATATCGGAACGCTGACAATATTTAATGCTATTCCGAATTATTCAGCTATGTACTGACTGAATAATGTCAATAAAATCTGATGGACCAACCAATCTGATGATGAAGGCTATGGAACTGCTGGTGTCCGCCTAAATAATATAGAAAGATACCGGAACGGAAACGGTTGCCTTTCATCCTACGTTCAATGAGAGACGTCGATGATCTAGCAGGGATATGTTTTCCGGGTGTCGCAGAAGAGTATAAACTTCAGCTACATTTTTTAGACCCCCAGGCTCTTGCTGTCCTGGTAGAGTTCCATTATGGCAGAACTGACATTGGGCGAGCAAAGACCCTAGAGGCTGACAGAACTCAATAGCGGCAGTTTGTGATATTATACTTAATTTGTTAAGAATAATATAAGTTCATAGTCAAACATTCTTGGCTTGTGATGGCTAAAATAATAAAACATAGATACATGTTGTGTATTTTAAAAGTTTTTATACTATTATGGACCACCAGTTGCTGTTTAAATAAGGTCCTCGGAGGAGAAGCATGCTATATATCTAAGGGAGATCTTAGATATGAATGCTTCCGTATTTACACATCACTTGTTGCATATACTTAAATATTACATTACTATATATTCTTGACGTATTTATTTCCTCATCAATTTATGTTGTTTCGTGTTCTTCTGAATACAATCCAATTTTAAGTGATTTGTCTTGTGCGTAAAACTGATGATTGATTTTTAAGTATATTTAAGACGTCATTAATTAATGCCGGGATAGATTAAAACCTACCGTTAGTATTGTTGTCCCTGATATTGAACATTATAATGAATTATTAGCAAAACGTACTGGGTTAGGTATTCAGGATATCGCACGTCAATCGATAGTTGGCCTTCATAATAGATCTTCTATGAATAATGACCCAGGTGTGATTTCTTTGCGTTCGTTTCTAACATTCGTGATAATTTATGAATATCAGCTACTATTACGGTGTCACGACGTATGCGTACATATAGTCAAAAATAAGATTCGTGGTCAGTCAATTAACGTCTAGTTATTCATTCGACTTGATTAAAAATAATAATTACTTAGAATATTTTTTTCCCAGCATAACCTTAATTAAACTTGGATGAGGTACCGCCATCAGTGCTCAATATACGAGTTGAGGTTCAAGAGTTAAATATATATTGAATATCGCGAAAAGACGCTGGAGCCTCTTTCACCTCATCTGCAACTCAACAATACCTGGAACTCGCAGCTCCTGTATTACATACATTATTTTATTCGACTACGAATCCTTGCATCTCACCAAAAGTTAATGCAGCCGTATAACAGTTTGTTAACGGCCTTGTCAATGCCCTTCTGTCGCTACCATTTCCTGAAATACACGAGTAACGTCATTTTTCGCAAACGTAACCTGATACATTAATTTTATTTTGCGGAACAATGCGAGGTGTTGTATTTCTCGTATAATAAGGAGATCTGTATAATGGAACTAGCCTCTTAGAACAAAGGCATGAAAAACTATTGTCATTGGCATGAAGATTCTAGAACCTTCCTGATGCCCTATAATTATTGTTCCTATTTCTTACCTTTTTTTGTTCTCTATTATCTGGGGTCTGCCTTACACGTGTTCTCACTAATCGCGAGAATGTACATTTATTTGTTAAGTTATGCGCTTTAAGTTTTTTTCGTACAAACAACCTTCTCGCTTGATGTATTCCGGATATTTCATTGAGGGTTTCGATACCACTTGATGTCACTTTAATTAACTTTTCAAACAGAAACCATGATTTTCTATGCTTTGCGTAGTGCTTCAGATTTCGTTTTAAAATAAAATTTTCAAGACAGTGCAATAAAATTGGTCAGTTTCGAGTACTTTCAATAACAACAATATTTTTTGGTACATTTTATAAATACGTATATATTTAATTTTACTATTGTTTTTCTGCGTATAATTAACTGTATTCGGGTTTTAAACCTCGAAGGAATGAAAAAAAAAAACAATGTAAAGAGTTTCAAATATATTACTTACTGTGTTAAAAACGAGAGCTGTCTGGTTAATAAAGATAGATAGCTGATCGACGATCAGCTGACTTTGACGCGTGACCTGTCACTTGTGACGTTTCAATGTGCGCCGTCGGTGTCGCGATGACAGCAAAACATTATTAAAATATCCTCCTAACAAGCCAAGATTTTAGATGTCGATGACTCCGGCTGGACGTCAAGCAGCAGGGATCATAGAATAATGGCCTAAATATAAACGAGAAGAAAAAACGATGTACACAATGTTCCTATATATATCACCAATACAAGAGATATACGCTGGATAATCGATAATAAGGTATATTGTACGTAGTCTCTTTAGTTGTTTATTTTTCGTTTAGATTTGTATACAGTTTCAGTTCGATCCATGTTCATTTTCAATATATGGCCTTTATTTTATTTTTTTGTGAAAGATTGGCCAAACAAATCTGTTATCACTGAGCACCGATTGCTGGTATTAAATGCTTGCTATTTTAATTAAAAAATAATAAACTGCGCGAAAATTCATTATCTTATTGCAATCGTAAGTTTTTTTTTAAGTATTTGTTGAAAATTTATAAGACACATGGAATCGCTACACTATTATGTTAATCTCAACAATGAATCATCTTTTATAGTATTTGTATGTCCACTGCTGGACCAAGCCCCCTCCTAACTTATAGGCCTCTAAAACCGGAAACTGTTCTTTACGAAAATTCGGCAAAAAAATCAAATACATGTCAAATGAAAGCTCCACGAAGTAGGAATATTGTCTGCAGTATAGGATCTATAGCAAATTTAGTTAAAAAGATTTTATATATATTAATTTTTTAATTTTTATTAGAATATTATTTTATTATTTCAATATTCTAATCTACTTTTATAGATCATTGACTATATTACAATATTATTATTACTTAAAATATACATATACTATGCATAAAATTCTTTTTTCTTTAAGATTTTATATAATATAAACTATTCTGTATATTACGAATATCGTTGTTTATTATCATATTTACAATAAAAAATGCTGTTTTCACCTTAGACGCTTTCGACAGTACTATTGTAAATAGTTCAAAAGGTATTTCATTCATGTGATTTGTCCTTAATGAATGTATCACTCACCTCTCTGGTTACTGATTTAACCCAATATAACTTGACGTAAAACTGAATTATTAATTTTGGATTCGTTGAAACGTATTAATTACAATAATTATATAAGTTTTTTCAAATGATATTTTTGTGTAGTTTAGTAAAAATAGCACCTCTTATTCACAAGTAACGCTGAAGTGTTTATTATTTTTGTGTGAATGTAAAAAATCTCGTTAACACAGAGTGTTTGCTTGGACAATAATGATTTGATGTATGTGACATGGAGATTATTATTTTGTGTGCAAATAATGTTTTGTACTCTCCATTGGCGGCGGGTGCACCATCACACACACACACAATGGTTCATTATCATCATCAGCATCAGCCTGTATCCGTCCACTGTTGAACGTAAGCCTCCCGCATGAGTCTCCATCCTCTTCGATCCTCCGCCTTCCGCATCCAGGTCACTCCCGCTATTCTTCTTATGTCGTCAGTCCATCTTGCAGGGGGTCCGCCAATGTTTCGTTTGCCAGTTCTTGGACGCCATTCCAATACTTTTCTTCCCCATCGACCGTCGTCTCTTCGACAGATATGTCCTGTCCATTGCCACTTGAGTGTGCCTATTCGTTGGGTAGCATCCACTAATTGGGTTCTTCTACGTATTTCTTCGTTTCGGATTCGATCTTTTAGCGACACTCCGAGCATGGATCTCTCCAAAGCACGCTGGGTGACTTTTATTTTATGGGTAAGACTTGCTGTCAGATTCCACGTCTCTGCGCCATGATTTAATACAGGGAGGATGCATTGGTTAAACGGCTTAGTTTTTAGACATTGCGGAATTTTCGCTTTAAAAATGTACTTTAGTTTTCCAAATGGTTAATTACACAATGGTTAATTATTTTTAATTGTTGCGAATATTTGAAAGGCGAAAATAAAAGCAAAAGCATTATTACTTGTCATCCGTTTTTATGCACTTTGTGTCAACTGCAGAGAAAGTAGATAGCTGCAACAATTATTATCGGCCGGCATTTCGGCATCACACTCTCTCACTATCGCAACGGTATTGCAAATTTTCTTTTATTTTGGAAATTCGTTCAATTCAGCCACAATTTGCAATGCACCTTTAAATAAATGTGTTTTTACTAGATTTCTATGGATTTTTATTTTTTAGAACACGATTGCTTTCTAATATAATATCACTTAACATTTTATGCGCTTTTTTGTCATTGTTAGCGGGTATATTTTTAATTTATTCATATTTGATATTAATTTTCATCATCATTATACCATATTTTCCGGCAGTCATAGCTCAATGGTCAAAGCGTTGCTTTGCAAGCCAAAGGTCGTGAGTTCGATACACGACGGAGATTAAAAAGAAAAAGGATTTTTAATCGAATTATGAGTTCTAAAATACCCCCGGTTGGTGTGAATTTGTTCCAACACCCGTAAAATGCCAGTCATAGCCTGTTAATCTCGGGCTGTAATCTGTGACGTTGGCGGAACAACACTCCACATGCAACGTTTAGCCATATACACCATGGTAAGCGTCATAGAATTCCACAGACGAGACTTCAAATTACTATCATCATTTGTCGGTATTCTCCTGTATGTTTACAAAAAAAAAATCCGCTCACTAGTTGGAGCATATGGTTTTCACAAACTAACGCCACAAACCTGAATCCTGAAGGCAGTTCTAGTTTTGACATTGGTCTTAAGATAGAATGGTATTATTTAAGCTTGCAATGTTTTTGAGGCAGTTTCGATGTTTTTTGATTTATTGGTCGCCTTTATTTTTAATTTTTGTTTAGGAATTACCAATATTTATAATGTATGACATAATACTTATTTAAAGCGGTTAAATTATAATAAATTGTACATTTCTAAATACGTTTTCTTCTAAAAATATTTCATTATTTATTTGTTAATAATAATACTGAGGTAGAAATCATGCGCCACCGCTTCTCTTTCATGACTGGACGTTTGCATTAAAGGAACAAAAAACAATTTGACGATAGTCTAAAAGTTTGTACTGTGCAGTACTTTACCTAATTTGTTACCGCCAGTAAAAACGATGCATCATCATCGCTGCGAATACTCAGCACATGACGCTTGGCCATTGTTTTTATGTGGACCAGTAGCGGCAGGAAGCACAAAAAAATACACTTAAAAAAGGGGCAAACGTATTTGTACTCCTATCATAATTCCATCGTCAATTTAACTACCTGTTCGTAGATACTGAATAAATCTCGTGGAATAATCCCTTATAAATTCGGCCATTTTGTTTTCACGACGTTTTCAATTAGAAATATCCTAAGATATAAATTCATACATTTATTTCCTTATCAGCAATATATTTTTATTTTTTTTAGTAATTGTTGTATTAATCGCTTCACTGTTGAACAATTAGACATGTGTTGCCATGAATACTACATTAAATTAAAAGAAATGAGCAATTATTTTGAATTTGACAAAACTGTACAAAAACACTACAATTCGACTTATAATTAATTAAGCGGGAAATACTCTGTAATTTACTTGAAGCCTATGTAATCGACTAATGTCCTCCTATAATATTTAAAAAAATTAACTGTAAGTACGTATTTACAAAAAAATGTGTCTCTTCTTCAAAGCCTATGTGTCTATACAAGTACAATAATAATATAAAATTCAAAAGAATCAATTACGTGACGTTATAATAAAAAGACTTGATGTAATTTTCATAACATTTAAGTCTTATTACGCTCCTTTTTTAAAAATTAAAACTTTAAACAAATGTACAATTGAGGTAACGAAGCAGCTTTCTGATCCTCAGAACATCTCACATTCAGCCTCAATATTCTAAGACTCCAGCTCCAGCAGCAAGTACTCCGCAGTATTTAATTAGCTCTAAAGATAACCTTTATACAAACAAAAACCTTGACGGGCGAACGTGGAAATGATTGAACAGACTGAGAACCAGAGTTGGAAGAACACGAGATATACTAAAACTTTGAAGAGTGCTGGAGCAGAAGAGTAATTGCGAAAGTCTGCAAACTGCATAACATCTAAGATCCTGGTGATATGCCCGATTGCTGCTACAGAAATGGCATTATGTTGGCAAATATTGAGGAGAAGATTAGTTAATAAAGATTTTAGATTTTCGTTTTACCTAGAGAAGGTGACGCGATACTAAGATCCGACAATGTCAACGTTGAAGATCGCAAACTAAGTTTTCCATCGCCCTAACAAAAACATGCGGACTTTTATTTCCCTCCGGCCCCAGGCGTCGCTGTCCCGCGGGCCTCGATCGCCGCTGCAGCGAGCCCCCCGTCAGTACAGTCTCGCCGCGTAAACAGCGAGCATCATCACGAACCGCACTTGTCACCGTGAAGCTTCACACGAAAAAACCCATTTCCCGGACTGAAATAATCGCGACGCAAGCCCGACAGTCTGCTGCTGTTTGTTATGCTTTTTTGATGCTCGAAAACGTCGCGAATATCGGACAATTTTAACGTATACTGTGCGAAGATTTATTTCTGACAATGTTTGTGAAGTTTAATTAAGTATTTTATATTTTGTGTGTCAAAACAATAATAAAACCATAATCTGCGAATGCACACACATAATAGCGTGTATATATAAACACGTAAACGTAACATAAAGTCGTAAAGTGTAATAATATATTTGAAAGTGTCTTATTGAAAGGGATAGCAATTTAGGTTGTTGTTGTTGTTGTTGTGACAATTGCTGCGCATATTTTCAATCGCGAAAATTACATTTATGACCTCAGAGTACGGAGATGCAGGCATATTTTGGAATGGTCGCAAAATGTAGCGTCAATGAAATATACAGGTCGTTCAATTTTATCCCTAAGAAATGATTTTGGATTTGAATATACATACGATTATAAACAATTTTCTTTGTAGTGATATAGTGTTGTAAATATGTCGATTTAATAAGATATTTCAGAATAATTATCGTGTCATTATTATTTTAATAATTCTGTAAATCCGATACATTTTTATAATATTAAATTACATTGCGAAAAGTAGATAAACGTTTTCTAATCATTGTTACGTATTATAATTAGTTTTGTCACATGTTTTTTTTCGTTGTCGGTTTGTATATCGTTAAAGATTTCCATTATCTGATATATTTAAAATGTTTATCTCCCGTACTATAATTGTTTAGTTCATTATATCGCATTTGATTAGATTTTTATAATCAGATAGTATCATCCTATTCTATTGTTTTTTTTTCTTTTTGTAATTGCTGAAGTTTTTTTCTAATAATATACAATTTTTATGTTGTACGTATTTATGTTGAAGTTGTACCATTTAGCAATTAGCGCCCTTAAGGTTCAATTATTTCTCATTTACGTTTTGAATATTTAACTAAATACTTCAATTATTTTTTAATTTTTCATAGTGTACTCCTGCAACCTGTAGGTAATCGAATGTAATTTTAATAATTGTGTTCAGTTTTGAAATAAATACACTTTTCATGTGCTGTGTTAATTGATATTGTGATAATATATTATGGGATCTACTTTTTCCAAGGTAAATACATTTTATATATTTTTTTATAATTATGTATTTTTTAATTCAAGAAGTTTTTAAAAGTGTTAAACCCTAAATCAAATGTATATCTTGTGCTTTTAAGTTATATTCACGAGTTTAAGATATTTACGAGAATGTTAGTACAAAATAAAGTATTTCATTTATCATCTTCTTCATAGTAGTATCAATTCGGTGGATTGGGTTTGCAGCAACAAAATCTTGCATCTCGATCTCCACTCATCTCGCTCCTTCGCAACCCTCTCCAGCTCAGCATAAGAGCTACAACTCGTGTCCTCGAACACTTGCTGCAAATACTCCCGTCTAGGGCGCCCTCTACAGTTTCTACCCTCAACCGTCCCCTCCACAATGTCGCGAAGAAGACCATCGTGGCGCATGATGTGACCGATCCATTGGGCTCGCCGCTCTGAGATGGTTCTGTAATTAATTATATGAATTTTCCTTATAAATAACTTGAATCATTTTCTGTCGCCTGGTAACCGTAACAAATTGTATGGTACACCCATCAGAGTCATACGGCCCAATAGAAATTCACCATTATAGCTGTCATCGAAGTGCTTGGTGACAGTAAAATGTTTATTTTAATTTTATAATACTTAAAGTTTGAAATTACACTTACACCAAGAGAAATTTAACTGATACAGTAGGGACAAAAAACGTTATCTATGCTAATACTCCGCTAATTGTTTACTAATTGGTCTCGTTCACTGGTATTTTTGATAAAATTTAGTCTTCTGTATTTATTTAGTCCAGCTTAGTAAACCATTGAATATATTTCATCTTTATTTTTTTATTACTTATATTGTGAGCATTGTTCCCCCGACTTAGGTTTTTTTGTATTTAATTTAATTTGCTTATCAGTAATATTGATAAACCCTATGTTTCTTAGCGATAAATTTACCCTTTCTTGTCTTATCAACATGAATAGTTTGCTTAATCTTTTAATTCTTCTTCTTCTTCGTGTCAGCGACGTCAAATTATTTTTTCCCAATATCTGGCAACATCGATAGCTCGTGTGTTGCCCAGCATTAGGTCCTGAGATGTGCAACTTGTTGGGCACATGGAGCAGCATCGTAGGTGTGAGGGGGTCTGCAGGTCTCCACAGTCGCACAATAGTGTCTCTCCCTGCCGAAGCATTCCCCACCGCTCGAGGTTGTCCTTTGTTCTACCAACTCCGGTTCTTAATCTGTTTAGGGATTTCCAGGTCGGCCAGTCAAGGCTCTTGCCAGTTGGGAGGCCTTCCTTTGGAGTAATGAAATCCTCTGGTGCGATTTGTTGCCAGAGTTGGAGTCTCTCATTTTCAGGGCCGGATGTGAGAGGTTGTGTGGATTTCAGAAAGCTGCTTCGAGACTTCAATCTTGGTGTTGGGGGTATCTGATTATACAAGCAGTGGGACGGTTGGTTGATTGCCTTACGCATTTCTTCGGCGCATATGACTTTGCGTCTTATGTTCGGTGGTGCGATACCAGCCAAGGGGTATAGTTAAGAAATGGGTGTTGGTTTGAGGCAGCCTGTAACGACTCTGCATGCATCATTCAGGGCAGTATCCACTTGATTACAGTGGGCTGATCGACCCCACACTGGTGCCGCATATTCTCCGGCTGAGAAACAAAGTGCTAAAGCTGAGGTACGAAGAAGGGGTGGTTGGGCTCCCCAGTGAGTGTTGGTCAGTTTGCGGATGAGGTTGTTCCTTGTTGCAACTTTCTGTTTGGTGTTGCTGCAATGACGCCTGAAGGTGAGGGTGCGATCTAGAGTGACTCCGAGGTATTTTGGATGGTCGCTATGTTCCAGTACTCTACCTTCCCACGTGACACGAAGCTTTCTGTTAGCTTCCCTGTTCCTAAGGTGGAAACAGCAGACTTGTGTCTTTGATGGGTTAGGTTTGAGATGGTTGGTTTTGTAGTAATGGGACATCTCGTTGAGTCCCTGGCTTAGGATGTCCTCAACTTCTTCAAACGTTACTGCTTGTGCTGCCAAACCTAAGTCATCCGCATATATGAAAGATTTTGTGTCTTTGGGGGTGGGTTGGTCGTTTGTATATATATTAAATAGTATAGGAGCAAGTACACTGCCTTGTGGTAAGCCGTTCTTTTGGTTACGCCATCGGCTGGTTTTCCCCTGAAAATCCACAGCGAATCTCCTGTTATGCAGCATAGCCGCGATCATCTGCACCAGCGAGAAGTCACCTGTCATTCTGTACAATTTACTGAGGAGTGTGCTGTGCGACACTGTATCGTATGCAGCGGTTAGGTCGACGAATACCACTCCGGTCACTTTCCTTAGTTCGAAACCGTTTTCGATATGTTGGGTCAGGTTTAGTACTTGCCCAGTGCATGACTTTCCGGGTCGGAAGCCCGCCTGTTGGGGTATCATTTTAGGTTCGATAAAGGGGGTGAGTCGGTTGAGTAGTATCCGTTCGAAGATTTTAAATATATGGCATAGTAAAGATATTGGGCGGTAGCTTTTAGCATCATCAGGGTTTTTCCCTGGCTTTAAAATGGCTATGACCTTGGACTTTCTCCATATTTTTGGGATTTGACTGCCGATCATGCAGGCATCAAACATTTCAAGGAGCCATTGTTTAGCCTGGGGGCCAAAGTGTTTTATCTGTTCTACGCATATATCATCCAATCCAGCCGCTTTTTTGTCTTTAGCGGCTTTGATAGCACACATCTTTTAATTTAATAATTATCACTTACTAACTGACGAGATCCGGCATGAACAGTGCTCTCTCGACTGTGACCACAGCATTAAATTGAACTAAAACGGTCTTAGAAGGATGCTGGTATTTTCCTTTGCCTGGATAAATCAAAGTCTTTACTTCCGGATATTAAACGGCTTAGACGAGCTTTCATATTTACACACTGTTAAATATTTAGATGCTCGTCAAACAAACTATCGACGGCTGTCAGCTTAATCCAAGCATTGAAAATCTTTTAACAGTTTTCGGTCAGCGCAGTCTATTTACGAAGTCTCTGCGAAAAGCGCATCCGAACACTGCAATAAACCTTGTACCAAAGCCTTTGATGTCGGTAGTTTAACCGGATGCGCCACCATTCGAAAACTATATTACTCACAGCTTAAAAACATATGCCATTGACTCGGAGGCTTAATATTTTTCATGAACATGAACGTTTGTATTTCGGATCCTTAAAACTGTCATCCTCGTTAAAAAGTAACATTATTTTTTTTGTTTGATACTTGGTAATTGTTTGTGGAAATTTTCAGTTCAGTCTACAAGATTTCTGTTTCAAAGATGACAATTAATTTATTTTAAAATATAACTTGGCCGACGTCTCGGTGGTATTTTAACAACTGATTCTCAATACCCGAGATACTCGTACTTGCAAAATGTTGCTGAATAATTGCAGACGATTGAAAAAGTTGACAGTCTGCTAGAACGAGTGCCAACAATACCTACCTATTCGACCAAGCAGAAAATAATAGTAACTAAAAACATAACCGCGACAAATACATACAGAAGAATACCGACTTATAGTGGTGGACAAATCTCATGTTTGTTCCGCCAACATCATAGATTTCAACCCGTCAGTCACGCATCATCATTTTAAAGAGGGATTCGCTATGAATGGGTTGTATTTAAGGGTTAGGGATCAAATTCACACCCCTCATGGTATTTGTAGAGCTTGATAAAACAAATGATTTATATCTCCTTTGGCGATCGAACCCATGACCTTCGATATGGTCAGCAAACGCTTTATCACTAAGCCATACCCGCCAGCGCATGTCTGAACACACTGTGAGATTTGCAGACTTCCACCACGCTACTTTTCAACAGCACTGCAATATAATTTATACGACGCATGAGTGCCATCAATTAGCGTGCAATTGATTGTGCAATTATTGCTAATTTCAATTTCAAAAAATGTCACGAGACAATTTCGGTTTCTTTCAAGTAATATTGCGTCGACCGTAGGCGCACAAAGCTTGACCAAATCGACGAAAAGTTGCATCCATTGGTATTCTACGTGTGCTTAATTGCGGGCTTACGTGTTTTTACGATGCCACTTGCAGTAATTGAACATGATTACTTTTTTTACCTCGTTGGGCAACTCATAACTCGGTGGTTATGATTTTCCAACTAACCTCGCAGTTCGTTCGTTTGTCTAATCGCCTGTGTATAAAAAAAGCATAATGTGTAGTGTAACTATCAGATGATTAATGTATTGGAGTCTGATCATATCTAAGAGCCGAATATCATGTATTTTTTGTGTTAGATTTGTAATCTCACATGTTTTTTAAAATTAATATAATATATTTTTAGTTTATACTCGTAGCAATAAATATTTATATCCAAATAGAAGTTTGGGTTTTCTTACTTTCCAGATTTGTGTGGTTAAAAAAGATATTGTTCCAACACAAAAAATATTTTTTTTTCATTACATGCCTTTTTTAGTAGTATACTTATTAAATTACAAATACGACTTTTTTTTTACATTTGAAGTCATATTTTTTTAAATTTCTAAAACATTTTCGTAATATATATAGTTTGTAATTACTTAGTTAGGTGTAGTTAATGCTCTTCTGCGGCATCCGTAGTACATGACCCAACCAAATGCACCTTCGCCTCTTGATCGACTGTCTTATATAGAAGGCTGTCTAAGTCGTAGATAATGATATTTTACCTTATTTTTGTATGGATCACGTCGAGTAACTGTTGTATGTTTTTATGCCTTTATTTATATCACCTAATTAATGATTTTATTTTCCCGTCTTGATTCTAGAGCACGGGCGTATAGTCGGCTTACTAAACCTATCTTATCTTTATTTCCACGGCTACTGTTTCTCATAACTTCTTTAGTTGATTCCTCCCACGACCAGTTATACAATCGTCAAAGTCTTGTTGAATACCTCTTATTTTTTCATTCGCCGACTTTAAACGGGATTTTGAAAATATCTTTGTAAACGATACGGTTATGTTATGTTTTTATATCTTTCACCAAATTAGAGTTTTATCATCCATACAATTATAAATTCTTAGAATCTTTTTCCTAAACAACAACTACTGATTGAACAATATTTCCTAGTTCCTATTAAACTTAATTCATTGGAGGTCAAAAGCCCATTGTTGGTAATAACACCCCCACAAGGTTTGCAAATTGGAAGACATTCGTTTTAACACCAATCTTTATTATTACCGCATCAAATTACCCAGTTTGATATCAAGTCGTGCTGAGATACGGCCAGACTTTATTGTATCTAAGTGAAGCGAATTTCAGCAATTTGTCAGCCGGAATGATCATAATTACTCTAATTGTCCTTTTCCGACGGAGCAGCTTCGCCATTTTGCGAGAAGAATGATGGTGCACAATAGACGAACGGACTGAATTGAAAATAATCTATTCGCAATCATCCTATTATGCCACCAGATTTTATTAACTTAGCTAGAGATCGAGCTGTATTTCTATTCGCTGAATGTGTTTTTAAACATGTAAACGCATACAAGAGAATACAGCCTGAAGAGATATCAGCTGAGAAATATAGTGACTTTTAAGGATGACACTATTTAATTTTCTTGTCAGTGAACTTTCAGTATACTGATGTATGTAAGATGAAACATTTTAAAAGACCTGTCTAATTTCATAAAGTAAAGATGGAAACTTAGGTTTTCACTGAGATACTTGTATTAAATGTCGTAATTACTCATACTTGAAGTATTATATACAACTATTATGCGTCGTAATCATTTTTATCACTTCCTTTTGAAATACGGTGTTATATTTCAATCGGTAGAATATATTCAATCGCACGTACGCTGTACATGATTACAAAAAAAAAAACTACAAATACTCATATTTTTATCGATTAACGATGTCAAGAGGTCAACGGTAAGAACTCTTTAATTCCAATACTTAAATCTGAGTGTTGATGGCTTTTTTATGTCCGTGTAACTCAGATTGTCTCGCATTTATATATTACGTGACGCTTGTCATATTTTAAATATAGCAAAAATTGTAAAGAAATCCAATGACTTAGTCACATTATGTTTCGGTATTCAATCAAGAAACTTACTTGCGCACTGTTTACCTTCAGTTATCTTTATCTGCGCATAATTAAAATGATATAATTGTCAGTTAGTTTCGCTGTGATCGAATTCGGGTCAATTCTAGCTCGTTCACCGAAAGTCGAGATTTTTAACGGTTGACCATTCTTTAAGTCGTAGATATTTGTGGGCTTTTCCTGAGCTAGTAAATTTAAAGAGCAAATAATTAATAGCCGTTGGGAATACTTAAAATCTTAATGGAAACGCCTTGAAATGTCAGATGGAGACTACCATTTAAAATTTATCTCTTCCAACTCGTTGACGTTTTTTTTCGGCTTTCACGCACGTAATAAATCCAGGAATTTTGGAGTTGTTGCACTCTGACACTGAGATAAATAAATGCATGCCGCATTACTCTGGAGACAATCGCTTCCTGCCCGCGTTACACTTCTAGTCTCTTTGATTTATCGCACTTGCGATCACAAAAATAGCCGCCCAGACGTAAAGTCTCGCCGTCGGTTTACTTTTTTACAGCCGACTTTCAGTGAAAATACTGAAGTAAGAATAATTTGCATTCCATAAGAATAACTAATATACCTTGCGATATTTATTACTGCTCATACCGAGCACTTGATTAGTTTTAAGGATTGTTCTCCGTATACACAATTTGTTATAAAATATGCAATTTTCTACGGCGTATTTATTAATTAATAATGAGACTGATCAACTGACTAAAGCTCATTTTTCAAGCTTGGAAATTACAATTCTAATTTTTCCTTCGTTTTGAATTATCTAGGTTTATTGCAATGAACTAATATCACAAAAATGTGTTTTGTAAGAGATTCTTCATACCACACTAAGAGTTTTCCGGCGCGCGAAGCTACGCGTCGAAAATGCACATTTTTTTAGTTGTTTTAATCCTACCTTCATCTGCCCTCACTCTCCGCTTGTTCTTAAGGATTTCAAATCTCCGTCAATATTGTGATAAGGTTCGAAGTACCAGAGCGTGTCAGTGTGTAAGTGTGCCTCGACGGACATTGCCGATTTTCTTCTCTCTCTCTCCATCAATGAGTGTAGTCGTCGACGCGGAGGTTATCCACCCTTCAGGACCGAGACTCGCGGCCGGGAGTCCTCGGTCCCCGCAAAAATCTCTGCAAATAGACGTCCTGCCTCCAGAGATCGCAAACCTTTCCCTAAACCCATTTTCCTATCGTTGCTGCACGCACAAGTCTGAGTTTCACTCGATTATAATATTTTCCAGTGAACTTAACCATGAATTAGTTGTGTGATGACAAAGTTTCGACTTAGGCGATATTAATGTCGTCTTGTAGTGAAAATATTAGCAAATTAATAATCTTGTTTATATCACATATTTTCCAATAACTTGCTTTTACTGAGTGAAGTCTCTTTAATCACACTTCACTGCTAGATCACCGTAGCCTCAGATTTAATGAACCGATACTACAGAACATTGAAGCCTTATGTTCTTGCTATGAAACGGTTTATACAGGAAGGATAATCTATCTAATAACTAGGCTTTTTAAGAATAAGCACATTGCAGCTTTATATTCCCCCATTGTATAGGTTTTCATAGAACGAATTCGCGCGTTATACCGATACGTTGTGTTTTGATTATTATTATTGTATATCTCACAGCATGTGAGGGTCACCTACGCATATAAAAATACGTTTTTTACCTTTTGCATGGACACTGACCTCAAATCATTGTCGAACAAATAGTTTAAATATCAATTACAGTGTTAACATCAAAATTCGGCAGGGCCTCCTGGTGTGGAATATCTACTTATTTTCCGTTTGAATCTGATGTGTCATTGACTACTGGAATTACAACGCGCCAGGAAATGATACATATTTTAAATGAAAACTCATGATAATAAATTATTTTTCTGACTTGCATTCATGGGAATATTACATGTAAGGTTAAATTAAATTCACATTTGAATACCTACCGTAAGATATTTATGTTTTAGTGTTTAGCACCGGCTAACCCGTCGTGCGTTCAGCTTATAAATAATGTATCATTCAAAATTATGTATTGTTTGTATGTTATGTTCGATGTGATTATTCACCTAAAGGAAATATAGTATTTCATGTATGCAATGCATATTCAATCTAAAAACTCATTATCTCCTGGTGTTATTGTATAGTAATTCATTCTTTGTGAAACAAAGAGTGATGCCCATAATGTGTTTCACTGTTAGGCTCATCGGACAACACTCACCAAGCCATCGGCCTTTGTTAATCGAATCACTGATGATGAAATATAACCGCTAATCAAAAAATCGTTATTAAATCTACCAGCTGGGGGGGACTTCGTCAATTATAAAACGAATGATTGATAATAGTCTATTGTGATGTATGTTTACTTTAAAAAAAACCATGTATCAATCATTATTTGATTAGTCAAGCGTATTTACTACAAACATGGTATACTATTGATTTTTAATCCAATAAATCACTTAGTAGATGGGACGGAAAGTATTTTGTATAATGTAACATTAGAAATGACTTTCTTTTGAAAGATAATTTATTTTATATTGCCTTGTTGTGCTTATCTTTGAACTATATATAATATAATCGTGTCGGAAACAACAGGGTCAAATCCTGTCTGCCTAGAAGTGGGCGACGTCGATAGTGTTGCTCCCGGCTATCATTAGGTCTTCCTGGGTGCAGCTTATCGGACACAGCGCATACTCCAGAAGGTGTGACAGGGTCTGCTCCACGCCGCAGTCACATTCAGTCGGTCCGCTGTAAAACTGCCCTGCTTTAATTTGTGTCCTCGTTTTGCATACTCCGGTCCGAAGTCTGTTAAGGGACCTCCATATATTCCATATATTCCACCGCTGGTCGTGTCCAGGGGCTTGGTCCTCTTTCGGGGCAATCCAAGCATTCCCCTCAGTTGCGCTTCTGCACATGTTCAGCCACATGGTGGCCTCAGGTATCACCAGTTCCGTTGTCGACCGTAGGAAACTTCTTCTTGATTTGAGACGTGTGGTTATCTTTTGATACCCAAACATCCTTAGACTGATACTCGTATATGACAAATGAAAAGGAAAATATTTTTTCTTGCAAATATGTAAGAGTTTGTTTTGATTATACGCACAACTGATATGAGAAGCCAAATGTCTTTCGGTTTCGCGAGTCTGGTGGGTTGCAAATTGCAATTTAACACCCCAAGTGCACGAAAAAAAATATTTTTGTATTGTTTTGCTATCGTAGAATCTAGGTGGTTCGTTTATTTATTATTTTGAATTATGCATACAACTATGCACCTGCTTTAAAATGAAGTGCACCTTGGTTGGGTAAACCGTAGCGGCCGCACGTACAAAATTATAATGGAGGTCGGACTTTGATTACATTTTTGTTTGAAAACGTCAGCGTGATCAACAGAACGGCGGTTTTTTTAAATTGTAATCGCTGGTTGTTAACATTATATCGTAAATAAATATATTTTTACAAATAAAATTTATTTCTGACAATTTTCATATCATCATTCGATCGATTTTCTTAACCGGATCATACAGTACATACGAAGTATGTGTGTCATGGTATTTTTATTAAATATATTTCTCTTTTTACAAAAATATAAATACGAATACAATATATTTCAACGTTACCAGTTTTTAATGATTTTCGCTTCGGATGAAATAATATTATTTTATTATTAAGTGAAGTCGTATGACCATTTGAAGGAAACCATCTGTCGAAAT
The DNA here is from genome assembly GCA_022606575.1 of Glossosoma conforme. Taxonomy (NCBI): domain Eukaryota; kingdom Metazoa; phylum Arthropoda; class Insecta; order Trichoptera; family Glossosomatidae; genus Glossosoma; species Glossosoma conforme. Next base: position 2,130,096 of record JAGTXR010000082.1, on the reverse strand, counting down.
CACGATTTTTTTCCAAAATACGAGTATATTACGGCTTTATACATTTAATTTATTTAGACACAAGTATTTATTTGACCCGATTGTAAGTCCAGCTTAATAAATAAATATTTTTGTGTTTTTTCGTTAATTTCGATGTTTTTTTTTTGTTTAGGGAACGTCCTACTAATTGTTCAACCTCTTTAAAAAAAAGATTAAACAAATCACCCAAAAATATGTCTTGGATACTGCAGCTATCGTATTTTCAAGTCCTCGGGCTTCTGTCTCAGAGGTCATCGAGAACCATATATGTTCTTAAGTGTACTTTCAAGTGCAGAGATGTTTTTTTTTTTTTTAATTGGTTCTTTATTTAAGGTATTTTTTTTTCTTACAAGTTAACAAATAATAATAACTCTGAAATGTTTTAGGACGATCCATATGTTCCAGATAAGGAATGAATATGGTATTTTTTTGCTTTGTTCTGTTATTCCGTCTTGAACTTTTGGCTTTTTTAGGACTGTGTTACCTGCACGAATAGGCAATTAATATATTTGCAAGTATATTTGTAAGTATGTACTGTTGTGTTAAGGCTATAAATCAATAATTTTGAATCTATTATATTGAAATGTTTGCAACCGCTGACAAAAGTTTTTGCGATGTAAACCGCACTTCGGGAAACGTTTCAAGCTTCATTGGCTTCGGACGGGGCGGCCGCGATTCCAGCGATTTCAATACACTTTTTGCTGCTCCTGTTGTTTTCAACTCTTCGTCTGGAAGGAGCCCTCTCCTTGTCGCGCAATGTTGCGCGACGCGCCGGCGAGCACGCGGGCACGAGACCGGCGAGACCCGCCTTTGTCAACCGCGCAGAACTGTCAGTCTGCGACCGGCGCGCGTTCCAAGTCCTTTGTCACAGGACGTGATCGTTATCTGTCTATTTACTTGTTTCGGTCGTGATGTGTTACGTACAGTTCGTTTTGTTCCATAACTATCGATACAAAATATAACATCTTTATAATATATAATACACCAGTAGTAACGGCATAATAAATACTTCCAAACACAAAAAATAAAATTATAGAAATTATCCTTATTATGCTTTATGTATAATGAAGCTTTGTGAATACAATTTTATGCATAATTTTCAATAATCATAAAATTATTTATTTTTTATAACCTAAAAGTTTAGATATTCAAGGGCGTCCTTAAATAGTGATTATATAACATATTTTTTACATTTATGTATTAAGATTCACACTTGTATTTTTAGTGTTATATAATACTTAATTGTAGTATCTAATGTCGTTCAGTCCAGTTATTACCATCAAACAATGATTAATATAACAACACATTTTGTATGATATTGCAAATTGATTACTTTACTCCTTAGAGATACAAAAAATACCTAAATCAGAATAATATATATTACTATTTATCCAGTTATATGCACGTAAAGTTTTCGTGCATTGCTGCGTTCGTATGACGTACGTTTTCAACTGCAACATTGGTGGTCTAGTTTCATGAATAAAAAAATGCACCATTACTGTGAAAGTGTTAATTATTTACACATGTGTAATTCTTATTGAAAACGATTTTATTCTGTCGATAAAAGAGCAATGTTAAAACAAAAAGAAAATGTTATAAATGCTGGCCATCACGACGAAATAAAACATTCATAATACGATGACATGTACTCGTATGTACACATTATTCTGTAATGGAGTATTCATCATTGTTTTATCGTATTATAATTAGTACTGGTAGTTTCTTGGTTGTTATGACTCAAATATCCATTTGAATTATGCCATTGTCGAGGTGGAAAAGAGTGTTATTATATTGCGTGTTTTTTTTTCATCGTTTATAAGTTGGTAGATAAAAATGTAGTTGTGTAACATGATCGAGAGCTGATCAAACATTGATATGGTGATGGAACACCAAAAGGATAAGAGCAAAGTCGTTTTGAGGGAACTTGTGTGGAGCATGTGCGTAACTAGTGGGAGACCTGTCAAAAATCTTTCCAAGGTAATTTATATTTTTAATTTTAAAAAAGAAAGTCATTTATCTTTGGACTTGAATGTATACTCAATGTTTTTATTCAATTGTGTTATTTATATTTATTTGTTTTGCCATAGTGTATTTTTATTTACTTTAGTCTTACTAACGGAAGTGTTCATTTAATTTGGGTTAATTGGTATATTTACGACAGTTATTTATCGGCGGCGGTGCAAAAACAATTACTGAAAAAGTATATTTTTTATATTTACCTTAAAAATATTGTCATAAAAATGGATGTCATATTTTTTTTTTACAAATATGTCCCGTGTATGTGTTTCAATTTCAAATTTTTGCGTAACGTTCACGGTAGTACTTACTAGCGTGGATACCTTTTTATTTAATTTAAGTAGTCATTTTTTAAAAAGACTTTTCATATAATGGTAATTACACATTATGTTAATTGTGAATAATTTAATGTAAGGTTTTTCGTTAAAAAAAAAGTCTCCTATTACTAGGTTTGATCGTCTGACAAATATTGGCCGACAATATGTGGTCATATTAATTTGTCGACGTAGAAAATGATAATTACGGCGATCAAAATACGGTTATACGACCGACCGGTGGCTTATGGCACCTTAAAATGAACCCTACATGTGCACAGCCAAAATTAGGCACAGTATTGCTATGCCATACACGCATATTATTCCAGTGTGCCTTCCGGTGGTGCTGGAAGCAAAATAATATGTGTGCTGTATCACCAGCTAATAAATGACACGGAAATGGGTTAATAATGACGTCAGTGGATATTTTATTTCGCGCATGGATAATTCGGTTAATTTTTTTCTAGCGAACAATGGTCCATTACAGGACACAATGATAGTTAAATAATTATTAATAATTATATTTTTGTATATACTCGTATATTATAAACACACTCAGCAGAGTATTATTTGATATCATCTGCAGACTCTCTGTTGTTCAACAATGTCGGACGGACGCTGCGTGTTGAAAGGATGTGTAGAGGTTGTGTGTGTAATTGCATGTATTTACATGGGAGGAAACACAGACGCTGAGCGTCACAAAGCCTGCTAATGGTTTTAAAGAAGGATCTGGAGAAGTTGTTCGTTCTCGAGTCGATAAATGTCAAAACATTGTAGGGATTCTCGAAAAGAGTTTTACAGGCCTGACTTTGATTAATAGGAGCGGAGAGATAAATTTAGATAATATAAATAGAAGAGCACTGTCCATGACTATCAATAAAAAAGGCTCAGTGAATCGACTGGACGTGTTTTGGGGATTGGAATTAGGCTTTACGATGCTATTGTTTTTACTACACGTATTGCGCTTCTATTTATTGTCAAGACAAGAATATTGTTTCACGTTACCATATGTTTATGTCAAATATTTGTGATGAATACAACAGGATTCATGTTTTTAAACGAACCAATGGATTCTGCGGTCTGTATTGTAAACGGAAACTCTACTGTACTTTTTCCTTTTTGTGAATAATATACTACATTAATAAATAAACTAAATCATTTGTGACATGATAAACAAGCGTGAGTGATATGATTGCAACCAAAAAAATGTTGTAATTTTATTTAAAAATTATATAAATATCACGTATGAGGCTAAATAATGTTTTGTTAACATTATTGCGATTCATCTTTTATCTTGCATTATTCGCACGATAGATAATCTTGCGTTTTTATTTGCAAAACAAAAATGTTTCTCTCAAGATTACACTATCTACGAGCAAGAAAATGAGAAAGTTTATTCACACATATGACTAATTACTTCTGAGTCATACTCTATTCTTATACATGATTATTTAGTATTAGAATGGAAATACATAGTACCACTCTTCCTTTCATCAGGTTATGAAAATTATTAAATGAAAAATACTCATTGTCTTGATTACAGAAAACTGCACATGTTTTACTGTGTTTATTTGTTGTGCGTCGAATTAATCACTTTTCCTGGAGAGTGTTAATTATATCCCTACTATACAACGTTTCATTATTTATCTTTGTGTTCTTTATTATGTGAAAAATAAAGAAAAACACAATAGATTACTTGCTGCTTCCGTTTTATACCTAAATATTGGTAAATTTTACTGCTATAGAGAAATTTTAAATTCACACCAAACTGAAATATTACAGTATTATATTCGTTCATTAATCGCATCCAAGTTTTTATTATCTAGTAGCTAACAAAAAAAGTTATAGTCGTAGCTTTAGTAGTAACTAAATGTTATATAGGAGGAGTTTAATTGATAGGTGTCTTTAAATATGACTTTTAATGTACTTTTATTGTGTGTACTGTCATTATTGCATTTGTGATGTGCAACCACCAAGGCCGGCAGCAATAGATGTGATGACTGAGTAAACATGACGCGGCACCAATGGCCTGGAACTCGCTGCCGGAAAGCATAAGAGAACTTAAAGCGGAGGCATCCTTCAGAAGCAGACTCAAGACCCACCTTTTTTACTCAGAGAGGCAAAGAAGCGCTTTTGGAATTACCATGCGGTCATAAAAAAGCGCAGTACAAATACTGATATAATAATAATAGTTCCCGAAGACATTCCAGGACGGCGAGACCATAGGGCGTAACAAACAAAATTAAATTCTTAATGTCTCATTGAACAATGTATATACGACTACATCATTACTTTTTAGTCTATTACGTTTTATTATTCAAAATAAGATTTTTCACTGCTGCGATGTGGCAAATCAGTTGAAGTAAACTTCCTACCTGCCTTCATTGACCGCTGCGCGTAGTAAAATGCCTTCTATTCATGGCGATTTCCTCGAGCACAATACGTGCCTCCTGAAGGCCGCCTGAAATATCGATTCGCCCTCGTGCCCCGGTGCCGCTGGTCCGACATTGTGGTAGGCTTGCCCCGACAGTGGCGCACGCGCAAACCGAAACTGAAAATTCGCGCCCCTCGCGGTGAAAGCTCCCTGAAAAAAAAAACACTGAAAAAATCACCGAATCGCTCGGTAAATCAGCAGATCATAACGCCAACACAGTTAGGAAACGTGCTCATTTATCGCGTGTCACAATTTAAAGTAATTTTCTCGCAGTGACTTGTTGCTGATGGTTTATTGTTTTGAGTGTTTTGTTTCGTGTCATTTGTTTGACGTTTTGAAGGCGCTATAAGGCGCTGCGTCGGATGACAGTTTTTTTAATTTGATTGTGTTTTGAACTCGTAGAGTAATGATCCGAAACGTTTAATGATCTATGTTTGGAGCCATCGCAATTATCTCTGTTTTCGATTGCATTAATCTTTGAGTCGATAAAGAGACTGCTTGTTTTATGTTTCTCTTGATTCATTTTTGTGTGTTGGCGGTCGTAGGGTGATTTTTCAAATTGAAAAAATGTTTCGGCTTGTGGGCATGGATTTTTCTACACAGAAACTATGGTAAATAACTCTGACAATTTATATTAAATTTTGTTTTTATTCATCATTTATTCTATCTTTAATTACGAGTACATTAAAATAAAAAGCGAAATAGCTGCGGTATCATGACGAATAATGAGTTAAATATAACATACAAAACTCTTAGTTACTAATATATATAATACTAAACGTACATTCAATTTTAAGTAAACACATAATAAGTGTTTATGTAACAAGTTATATATATAATCTAATACTCATAAATGACTCATTAAACTTTTAAGATATTGAGATTTGATGCTTATTTTAATTAAATGCACGTTTGCCAGCCTTTTTTGTGAATCTTGAAAGTAGTGTTATTTTACATTTAAAACTGTAACTATACATTTTAAGCCTAACAATAAAATTGATATCTCATAAACTAGGCTTTACCTTTATTCAATTAACTCCTTATTTTATTTGGTTCAATTGATTTCGATTACTTAAGGATACTTTTATCGTCGAATTGTTTAATTGACTTCAATTAAAGCCAAACAATCCTTCATTAATTTACTTTAGATTAATGTACCTTCAACTGGGATACGTTTATAAGTTTTATATTGTTAGTCTCTAAGTTTTCAAACTAAAAATATATTTACTATTATAATATTCGTTGTGTATTTTAATTAAACATAATATCACTTTTAATGAGTAATTCAAAAGAAAGTACGTCGTTTTTTGTCTAATTTTATCGTAATTTGATAACTGCAAAAATGCTTTTATTTCACTTTATATGTAACAAAAACTTTATGATCTGGTATGTCTTTTTAAAAGTTAGACTATAATAAATATTGCATTACTCTTATGTGTAGCCGTTTTAATTCTCCCCGAGAAATAAAATAGTAAAAAATTCTGCTAATAAATTGAAAAAAAAAAAAATGAGCGAACGTAAAATACGATTTCTTGAAAACTTTTGTGCTTCTAAATTTATTCTTGCATTAAACGTCAATTATCTAAAGGTTAAAGAAATTGGTTTGTTGACATTTTACATTATATATGTATTGTATATTATTTTGATATTCAGAGGCAGAAGGTTATTCTTTATTCTAGATACCTTATAGGTCGTGCCCACTATTTGACAAAATTTGCAGACCTGTAAGCGTGTTTTTTTTTAAGACTCGCAATATGAAAACGATTGACATGCATTGGGTAAAAGTAATGTATAGTGATATACTCGTACATATTATCATTGAAATATATTGTAAAATATTTTTCCAACCACTTACATAATGTTCAAATTCGTGTACATAATCTAGTTAGATTAGTCTTGTTGAAGCCGTATGTGCAATATAATAAGAAAATAATCACGAATGTGCTATTATATAATTTACTCATTTTAAAAAAGAACGTATGGAGTTTTATTTTAAATACAGCAAAGAAAATATGAGGCGATTGTATTTTATATTTTACAATAAAAACTTAATTTTCAGGAAGAAAAAAGACTGTAGGAAGTTCTAATTTTGATATGAAAAGTGGGGCTTAGAACCAGAATATGATTTTTATGACCAATTACTATAAAGTATACTCAGTACGTCATATTAAGATAGTTTCTAAAAATGTTTGGCTTATCTTCTTGCGACGCTTGTCTATGTCTGACATTTTCATCGAAGGCGTTCTCTGATGGATCATCCATGATAACAGCAGACGTGTTCTATGATGTTACCTGGGAGTTTCTAACATTTCTTGGGAGTACCTACCTTCCTGTACTGCTGCTTAGTTCTGACGGTCCCTCGCTGTTAAACTACGTAAAGAGTCCCCATAGTATTCGTCAAACTTTGCCTTGGTTTCGGTGATGTATTTTTTACGCCAAAAATGCCTAATCGGCACACGAAATTCAATTTTTTATATTTTCGTTAAAATTCACGAAGTTTTCTGCTTTCAATGGCTCTCAAACATAAAATAAATGGCGCAGCTTCTCCAAACTTGTACAGTACTCTATTAATAGATAGCAGTTGACGGGAGCAGTGATGCATTTAGACTTACTGCGCAGAAACGTACTTCTCTCGTACTTCATATTAAATAAATTCAGTTATTTGATAATTTAAACTATTTATTTTTAGTCAGTTGCTTACAAAGTCTCTCGTGGGGACGCCCTTCATGCCACTGACCTACTCATCCAATCAGCTGCTCTTGATAATTATTGTAGGCAGAGAGTATTATCATATCACGGGAGTGGTGATGATGATGTGAATTTATTGCAATGGCCGGTGCTCGCCACAGCTGGCAGGTACAAGTATTATTACCAAGCATTCGCTCTAGTGACACTCACCGAGTTGTGGTGATTTTATTTCCGTCTCTTGGCCATCGCGCAGATCATCGTTTATTTGAACTATAAAATGGAACATTCATTGCTCCACGCGTACTTTGCTCGTGTGTGACGTCATTGCAGCAATTGATTTTTAAGAAAAAATTTGATCAACTTTTCTTTTAAATCTTCTAAGATTATTTTCCACGTTTTTTTACTAAATAATGTCACAATCTATTAATTGTATGCAATGTTATCAAAATATGCAGATATTTGACACATAAAAAATAAATTATTTTGTAAAATGTAGGTTTGAAGTATAAAAACAGTTTTGTCTTTTTTATGTGTTATTTTGTGACAATGTCGTCAAACCCTGAACATGACCCTGCAATGGCGGTTGAAATATTAGTCAGAAGAAACACGCCACATACGGCTCAACCCAAAAGCTACAACTCCAAATTTGGCCATCGAAACTTACGAAGTTATTGAAATATACAGTTTTCTGCAAAATTGAAAACTCTATCTTTTTTAAAACTTCTTTTTTAATATGGTCTTAACAGCGTTGGACATGTATGAACACATGTTTTAAATATGTAGTAACGACTCACAGGAGAGCATAGTTCATAGATGTCACTTATACAAGCCTAGTAATCTAGTTTTCATATTGCTGGAGGACTATCGACTGCACTCTGGTTTCCGTGGAATTTTAAGAATCTGAGCTATGAGCTCTAGCAGCTGTTATTTTTTCGTGTTGATTTGAAGAAAAAAAAATCTATCCTTACGAAGAATTAATTACTTCTGCTAAAGCAAAAGCTGTGCAAATAATTTCCATTTTTGAAATATACTCGTATTTCAAACGTTTTACAACTTATCATCAAATTCTTAGTTTAGTTATAAAGTTAATTAGTAAAACATTCATTGTGATCCATATTCACAGTATGATATTCATTTTAATTACTTGTTGATTTCATTTGTGTTACGAATGCAGTAGTCGGTACTGGGTACATTTTTGTTAGATGTCATCTCTATTTTTGGGTTATTTTCATCCCAAAATTGAGGGTAAATATAACACCAATGCAAGTCTCCCCTACCGAGCTTGACAGATATTTATTTTAAAGTTGCCCTCTTTTTCTGTCTCCCTTCAAGGATATTCGTTTCCGTTAATTTCTCATTTTTTTTATTATCTTATTAAAGAAAAAACGATTACTTGCATTTTGAAATATTAATTTTAACATTGAAATACACACTGTAATAAAAATACTTTAATTTTATTTTTCATATTTTTTTTATGTAATCAAAACATGTTCTCATAAATTTAATGCACAATTTGTTAACTAATATTCTTCAAGAATGTTGCAAGATAATAAACAAATATTATTTTTTGGAATGAGTTGAATTGAAAAAGGATTCTTGTGTGTGGGTAATATATTAAAACATGTATAAGCAACGCATAATTATGTCATAATAACATACGCACGTATTTCCTTTATGTTTTTGGTTCAAACTTTTAAGCTTTCTTTTTACATACAAAGCTTAACATGAAAATATATCTAGGGCTGATTTTTTTTTGTTAAAATAATTCAACTAACGTTGTATTAAGTGAGTCTCATTACATTTAAATTTTTAAGTGAATTATACGTTATTTATCAATTAACACGCAGTTTTTTCTAATATAATTAAATTTTTCAAAAATGATATGCCGCGTGTGCTGTGTTAATTTTATCTATCTCTCACACTTTTCATTAAACTAACGTATAGCCTACTCATAAATAATAATTGTAATAATATGTTATTAACAATAAAAGTAAATGTAATTATTATTTACTGTAATTACTCCCGATGTTTTTAACGGTCGTTTTCTTTTTCCTGTGGCGTACGTCTATTCTAGTGCTGCCAGCACGGGAGCTTTTATCTCCAACGTGTTATTATTTTCTCGGAATTTGTTTCAAGACCGGCTTTGAAAAGCTCCTTGACATTTTATCTTTTTCATGGACACGGGGTCAATGACTGAGCTTTCGTTTCTTACACATTTTTCTTCATAAATAAATCAGATGGTATATATGCTGTTGGTATATATTCAATATTCGTTTGTTGAACGCCTGTAGAATGAAGAGATGCTGTGACCAGTATTCAACCTCGCAATTTCTCGTAAAGGCAAACCATTGTAATCATCGCATTGTATCACACCACCATATATAATACGCAATGTCATATGCGCTGAAGAAATGCGTAAGGCAATCATTCAAACGTCCGACTTTTTTTTATGAAGAAATGCAGATCCTAAGGGGAAGGAAGCGCATATGCATTCCAAAGGAAATCGTTGGCTCTTCTAAAGTAGAGGTATTTAAAAAAAATACATTACACTATCTTCACTAAAAGTATTTTGTCACTTAATATAAGCCGACGGTCATAGCTCAATGGTCAAAGCGTTTGCTTTACAAGCCAAAGATCGTGGCTTCGATCCCCGACGGAGATTGAAAAAAAAAAGGATTTTAATCGATTTCTGAGCTCTAAAATACCCCGGTTGGCGTGAATTTGATCCATCACCTGTAAAATGCCAGTCATAGCCTATTAATTAAAATTGGTGATAGACGAAAGTCGTCCCGTGAAGACCACCCATTCACAGTAAATTCCTGTAATAATAAAGGATGATGCGTGAATCTCGGGCTGTAGTCTATGACGTTGGCGGATCAACACTCCACATGCAGCGTTTAGCCATATACACCATGGTAAGCGTCATAGAATTCCACGAATGAGACTTCAGAATTACTGTCACCATCTGTCGGCATTCTTTTGTATGTGTTTACATCAAAAATATTTAGTGGTGCTTAAAAATTGTTTTTGGTCGTTGTACAATCTCCGAGATGGCAACTCTGTCGCCTGCTTGCTCCACAATCGCAATCTTGGCCACCCCCTCTTGCATTGCGCGGCGATCGTCCCAGCTGATCGCTCGCACCACACACCTAGTCAACACTAGCAGTAGCTCATCAAAACCCCGAGTCGGAGAATCACCTGAGCTGGTGCCAGGCCAGTCTGCCAGCCAGTCAGTGAGCCAGTCAGTAAACCAGTCAGTGGCATCTTCTGATCTGAAATAGCAACTGGGCCGAGTGCCCGGGGCGACACTGACGATGGACTTCCTTTCTCGCCTGTTGAGGAAGAGCCCCGCCAGAGAAATGTTCTCGAGCACGAGCTCGGAGATCTCCCAGGTAGCTGCAAACTCTTCGATCTATTCAACAGTTTGGTCAATAAAGGTGTTTTGTGATCGGCTTCGGCTAAAACTAGAGCGCCACTCCGTGTTGATGTGAAAATTAAAAATCGTGTATTTTTTTAAATTTACCAAACGGTTTTCTTGATAGTTTTAATAGTGATTTTTAAAAATGTGTCATGTTTATATTTTTACATTAAAGTGTACTTTAAGTTCATTTAAAGAAAATAATACGCAGTAAATATATTGAATACATTGTGAGTTTATCTATTTAAATAAAGAAGCTAGATAAACAAAGTTAATGAATAATACACTAACCTCGCGGTGTTTATTTATATTTTTAAAGATATATTAGTTTGTTTTTTATTAATGCCGTTAAAATGTAAAGGAATATACAACATTACTATTAGTTTTGACTAGAAGTGCTTAGATTCGTTTATTTAGGAGAGATTTTGTTTATGTTTTTGGAATTTTTGTTGTTCCCTCGAATTTTGTTGTCGAAAAAATGTTTGGCACGCTTATTTAGTTCTCTGCCAAAACGCCTACTAATCTAGTGCTTTAAATAAAAATGTAAACGAACCAGTACGCCCAAACAATCACATATTCAATCGATAAACTAATTATTTGAAGCAAATACGTCTTATCGCATTGAATTTAGTCCGTAAGTGGAACGCAATAATGCTTGATATTAGATTTATAGTATGTTTTATCTTTTTCCTGTTTTTTTTTTATTGTCGTCGACATGTTTCGACTTGTTGTGGTACAGCCACAATGGTGATAACAGTGATAATTAACGGAGCTCTTGAATTCTCACCGGTTAGGTAAACTATCCGTTCCCAAGTTCTGTTTACGCGGAACAATGTGAGTGAATGTATGTATCGCTATTCTATTTTCAACGGTTCGTCAACTCTCAGGTATTAAACACCGTTTCGGTATCAATTTACATTCCATCATCATCATCATTAATAATTATATCGGTTGTTGCATACATCATATCCGTCAAGGTGTATTGCAGAGGGGTTAAGCGATTGACTGTTATGCAAACGAAATCAAGCTCAAATTTCGACTGAACTTTAAAAAAAAATACTCATCGAATCGCCGCCACTCAATTCTGTCAGCTGTCATTGTCCATGCCTTGTCTTATGATATCTCTGTAAACACAGGTTTGATCTAGAGCAATGAATGGTTCCCGACAGTCCGGGGTGTCGAAGATACAGCAGTTGTAGTATATGGTGCATATTTTGGGTGTTTTTTTAAGTATTCATAAGGTGATCGGATAATATGCTAGATGCTCCCAAGGCCTGGACCATTTAGTCTTAAAGGGCGGTTTAACCGAAACAACGAATCTCGTTTCAATTCAATTTTGAATTCATGTTTTGGTCATCGTCCAATGTTGCTTCACTTCGGTTATCGGACGGGAACCTCGCTTAAAACGTAATATTGTGGCGTATTTATTAAGTAATAGAAAATTAGTCTCTCTAAAATTATTTGACTTTGTCGAATAATCAAACTAAACAGACGAAAGCCGTCCCGTGAACACTATTTATTCACTTTGATTGTAACAGATCGTTGCCATTTGTGGACGATGTATGAATGCCGAACTGCAGCCTAAAAATGTTGGCAATCCAAGTGCAGGGCATATATATTTTTAAAATAGCAAACGTCATTAAATTTTCAACTCTATTGCTGTTAAGCGGTATTTTATTGTATGCTTCAATAAAAACATCAACGCTTGTGTTATGCACGCTGATCAACTTTTCTCATCATATCACACAAATGTGTGAGACTTAAACGTCAACGGTTTTTATCATTATTTATTTCGAATAGAAATGTCTTATTTACACGACGTTTTATTATTAAGTTATGTCAGGTTGTTTTTTTATATATAAAAGATACAGGAGAGCACTAGCATAAGGTTTTGTCCCTCCAGTGGACTCCATAAAATTTACCAGGATCACCTAGACACTGCATGTGGAAATGCCACTTAGTGGTTGTTCTATGTGCACGCATGAAATGTGGAGATTTTAAAGCAGTAAAGAGTAAGGATTCCCAAATAATATCGGCGTCCTTAAAAGGATTTAGAAAACCACCTGTTTTAAGTTTAATATGTTTGTATTTTGCGTTGTTACATGAATGATATCAGTAGTTTTACTTTTTTACCATAGTTTTTTTTAAACCGTAAATTTATTTTTATATTCGATTTGAATGATATATATGACAGTTTAGTTACATAATATACACTTGTAACCAATTATTAACCGATGTTACTAAATAAATTTGAAAAAAAAATTTGGATGTTGCGATTACATGTCAAATTAAATTGTCGAGCTTTCTAGGTCGTATTTATTTAGTGTTCTAAACTTAATTGGAATGAACTGGATCAATAAATCCGAATGTTTTACATTATAACATAATTAATGGACGCTTCGCTTCGTGCCCAATTGCAGACTTGAATCTTGTACGTGTGCAAATTTGTTAGATTGAAAATAATATCAATACACTAACCCACGCGGAAGTGTCAAACGGGCACCCTAAAACAGGCCACGCTGGCTAGCTACCACAATAGGCATTGTTTTTTTTTTGTATAAACACAAAAGATAATCCCGATACAGTGTAATGAAGAAATCTCATGTTTGTGTTATGCGATTATTCATATTTTAAAGATGAGTAAAATATGCTCGTGTTATTGTTATCCATCATTATTATTTGATTACTGCTACGTATGATATTATTACAAATGATAGCAATTTGTTCATTTAGTGGCAGAGAGATATATAAGTATTAATTTGTAAATTAACTACACATTTTGTGTGAAGCTTAAAGAAGGACATGTAATCCTCAGAGTAGCTTTGGAAATAAGTGCCTTCTTCTAATTTAATAGACTGACAGTAATTTTTGATTAGCGAGTCGATCTCACACTGATTGTAGTGAGACAGCGCCCTGACTAGTTTTGTGTGATAACTGAACCATATTTCTCGTACACATTACTTTTAACATCTAGTTTAATCCACTGACAACAATAATAGCAATATGCCTTATCTTATAGTATTATGTTATTAGTGCTTTATATCAAAATATTAATGTTGAAATTATATGAAAGTAGTCCAACAACATACCGCAGCATTTAGTGTTGCGCGTTTATGTTAATGTATTTTTTTAGTTGTCTACGAAACGTTGAATCGATCTGTTGTTTATGGGCGATCGTTTCGGTCTGTTCGGTCAGTTTTGTTTGGTTTTATGATAATAGTCAGTTTTCCTCCACTGGCGTGACTTTGCCCGCCAAAATATTGTTGGTCTTTGGCTTCGGTCCAGGATTTATGCCGACTCGGCTGATCGTCGTCTTCTTTCATAAACCGACCTTGGCCAACTGCGCGGCGAGATGAGGCGATGATGGACCACCGAACCAATGGGAATGGCGCATCTCCCATTCGGCTAGGGCTTGCAATACCGGGCAAGGTTACCAATTCCGATTAGTCAGCATTTTAAATTAAATATCGTTATTACGAAAATATTGGTCAATATATAAACTACTAAAATCATATACATAGGAGTTTGTAATTAAATATTAGTTTTACATAAAATATAAAGTCAACCATGCTATAGCGTACTTTTATAGATATTTTTCCTATGGAGCTTGCGGCAGTTTTTTATGACACGGTCCCTTCTACTGTGTACATTTTGGGTTGAAACATTACTTAGGACCTAATGGTTAAAGCCTTAGCAGCGTTGGATTGATCATCCGATCTTATTAAAACGCAGTACATATAGTAAAACTTAATAAAACAAATAATAAAGAGAATGTCGGGTTTATAATTTGATCTCCTAAAACAAAAAAGTAAAGAGACATCAATAAATTTTGACATACCAGTACGTTAAATTTATTGCTTGACATTGCCGAGACTTGATTTTAAGCTCAATTTTTAGATATGATCAAATTAAAAGTTGTAATTGAATAATTGGAAACATAATTTTCTTTCGCGGTCACTATGGTTAAATTAGTAAAATATCGGTATTTTTTTTTTCATTTTAAAAATCGACTATATACAGAGATCCCGATTTCTGTAATGCAATATTGCCATCCCTATATTCATCCATATACTACAGACATACATACTGCGCAAAAACGATGACACCCCCCCTGTAAAATTTCGTTGAATGTAATGTGTATGTAGTACACATTACTTCTAATAATAACATTAATATTTGTTCAATTTTACATGAGCCTCTGCTATGTGTTTATGCAGTAAATAAAAACGCGATATTAGTAATAATTAGCAGAGATATTCTCATGTGTATTGAATGTATGCGTGAATGATTTTTTCGACATAGTAAGGGAAATGTTATGGTCTACCTACAAGAGCGTTACAAATTGCAAGATTGTCGTTTTTTGTCATGGCAACACTGGTCGAAATGATACAGCTACTATACACATCATTATCTTTTTATATTCTTTACTATTTTCATTAATAAGTAAGAAAAATTACACTGATCTAAATGTAGCGCAACTTTTAATTGTGCTTTATTTTACGATTTTAATAAAGAAAGAGATATATACTGTTGATCTACGATTGTTAAAAATATTAATTACTCTTAATATGCGTATTTTTCAATAGTAGCTATTGAATAAACCTGTTTATATGGCGTCATTTAAAATGACGATATTTTTAATACGTACGTACTAGCGAATAATTTATATTTATTGTAGGTACATAATTTTATATAATTCAAACTGTATATTATAATTATAAATATTATATTCAATTAAATATTTTCACTGCTAGAATCTTATTCGACTTTCAATTTCGTTCGAAACCAAATTCGCATCCGAGTGCCATTGACATTTTTTTTACCAGTGTGTTTAATACGAGTATAGGGCGGGGACTTGTTTATATCGGCTAGTTGTTTTAATCAGTTTACTAGTGATCGCCACTGAGACTGGACTACGGATTATCTTTTACGGGTCCAATTAAACATGGTACTGAATCAATAAATTGGTGAATAACCACATCATAATCGAAAAATGTATTTATTTACTTATGGAACATTATTGAAGCCAGGAGCATAAGCGCTGAATTAAATAATAATAAAGTTAATAATAAAAACAGACTTACAAAGCTTTTTTTCGATAATTATTTTATAAACGCACATATTTATTTAAATAAAACACGCGGTACTAGCAAAAGTGTGACACTTGGCATGGAATTTTAGTGGAAATATCGTTTTAGTACTTGTATATTATCACAAATTTCCACCATCACAAAATACGAAGATTTATTTTGTTAACACATGACCATTTTTTACTTTAAATTTTGCGTTAATTAACTCATATATCGTAAATTCAAATGGTTAAGTAATATTTTTAAATTAAATTTTGTGTTTTTCGCGTCGGTACTTTTTAAAAATAAACATTTATTATATACTACAGCAGCCTCTGAAATCACAGGCATTTGCTGGTATAGTTATAGTACCCTAGATTGTGGCGGCCATATCTTTCAAAATGGAAGGCGGTTATCGGAGGCGAGATTTAACCGTAAATCTCTTTCCTCCATTCCTCGTGGCTACATTAAAAAAAACCGCCTAATATAAAATGTATGAAAATCTAGAATTGGAATTTTATTTAAGAAGATGCATGGTAATTATAAACTCTGATTCAGAAAATAATAATTTAAAGCTTGCACACAAGATCTTATCTTTAAGTGGTGTGGTAAGCGAATGTAAAAAAGAAAAAAAAAAATCAAGGTCCCGATTTTTTTCTTCGTTAGGTTACCTACATTTTGTATTCCTTTCGAATTTTTTTGAATTTCGAATTTATTCAGCTTGTTTATTTACTCTTATGTTCTCTTGTTTTTTCGGTTTATGCCAAATTTTAACAATAAAAACTCGAGTATTGAAATGTTATTTTATGCAGTCTGTATATTGCATCTCTCATTTATCGCGGTCATTTGGAAACGATTTTATTATTCAAAATTTAAAATGGTATGTCCTCTCATTAATTATGATATAATACATTTTATTGAAAGATCATTTATGCATAATATGGCATTTATATTTTTACGTAGTGCCATCACATCGAAAGGAAAAAAATGGCTAAAACTGAAGGAGTAAAAGAAAAATCGAAAATATTCCTTATGTAATGACTGATGGTTTCATTTTAATGTTTCAGAATCCAAGTGGTGATACATCTCCAGAAAGAAAAGTGTCAAATGAAGCCACTGTTACTGGGAACCACTTTCCAAAACAAACACTTCAGTCAAATGATAACAAAATATCTGATGGTGAGTATTTTATTAATTCTGTAGATTTAAATAAAATGTCGTTTTTTTTTCAACAATATAACAAATCTGTGTTCAACACTATCATAATTAGCACATTTAATTCACATTCAATTATTTTAGATGCAGTGTTTTTTTTCGTCCAGTAATGGTATTATTCAAATATTAATACAATTATAACAATTAAAAAAATGTATGTTTTAGTCGCTTCGTCGTCACATAAAAAGCGATGAAAATTTCAATTAAATAGAATTTGAATATCAATTAATAAAATGGTTGAAAAAAGGTTTCCATACTTAGTTTTAAAAAAGCACTGTTGAGTTGTAACTTTTCACACAATTTGTGACATTGATAATGGATAATTAATGTTCATTGCTGCATCATCATTAACCACGCTTTCATAGGATATTTCTAAAAATTCAGTTTCCATTAGAGACTCCTTGTTTTTTCAAACGGTTTTGAGTATATGATTTTTTTTATAACCTGTATCTTTTTAATAGCTGTAATTTCCATTTCAAAGCACATTGTTATAATATTGATAGAGAGTATACGCATAAAAGTAAATATTTTATGTGATATTAAATTTTTAGTCTTTCAGTGTCATTTTTTGACATCTAGATATAAGAATATTTGTTTTTAACTTGTTTCAATATGTTTCTTGTTGTGAATCTTTTGTCTTAGTGACAATAGTTTTATTGTATGCACAGTACACTTCATCTGATCTTAGATAATTGTCAGAAATGACTGATCCCTGTAGTAAAAGTTATTAAAAAAGCGGTTTATATTAAAATAACTTAATGCCTATAGTGATATTGTATTTGTATTCATTTTTAAAACTTAAATATTTTATGACATTATGCTTCCCCACGGGTAATAGCTAAGTGGTTATAGCGTTTGCTTCCTAAAAACTAAAGGTCATGGGTTTGATCCTCGATGAAGATTAAAACAAAGTTTTTTAATCAATTTCTAAGCTCTATAAATACCCCCGGTTAGTGTGAATCTGATTTCTCTCCCATAAAATGCCAGTCATACCCTAATAATCGAAATTGATGGTAGGCGAAAGTAGTCTTACAAACATCACTCATTCATAGTGAATTCTTGTAATAAATGGATGATGTTTAAATGTCGGGCTGCTTAGTGTATGACTTTAGCGGATCAACTCTCCACATTCAGCACTTAGTTAGCCATATATATTATGGTAAGGGTCATATAATTCATAGATCGAGAGTTCAGCATCACTATCACCATCTGTAGGTATTTTCCTGTATGTATTTACTTACAAAATCAAAACATATATGCTTGTCAATTAATGAAATCGATTAATATAAACTATAACTGATCCATTATTTTCATTTACTATATTAATTAATAAATATGTTTTTGTTATTTGGGTTGAAATTATAGGGTTGAGACTATCAGTATCTAACTATATTGTTTTTGAAAGATAATTGACTGAAAAATAATTTTATTTCACTGAATTTATCTTACTGTAAAGTGAGATTGTTACAAAAAGCCATTCAAATAGGTAAATCATTAGGTTATTCAGTTTTTGTTGTATATTTTCATGTTTTAGTTTTCTTCGACATTTAGGTAGAATTTTAATTTAAAACTGCGACATTTTCCCTCATACAGTGGCATACGTAATTTAGTGATCAAAATATGAATTTGATAAATGCATGATGGCTCAGTAATTGTACTGAAACACACCTTGACAATAATAGTAAACTGTATAGATTTATTTATTTTTTCATGTTGTCATGACAACGAATAACACTTTGCAAAATGGCAGAATTAAATAACTACACAAATCATTATTCTTGTTTTGGTATTGTCTCCAGTAATTGAGCCATCACTTGTCTTAACCGCCATTCAGAAGTAACCTTTTTCTTCCTGAACGTTTTTTTTAGTGAATGAAATTAAATCGGCCTTTATCCTAGAAATTTAGTTTTTTTTTTCGGGTCTGACATACTATTTACACTTTGTTTAGACAATAGTCATAGTTATTTCTGTTTATTATATTGAATTGTATTCTTTAAGAGCTAGTGATATTATTGTATGTAAACAAAGTAGTGTCATCGCCATTTTTCTATAATATGATGTATTTTTGTTATGTTGATAGAAAGCATTAAAATCCCATTTAATATTTTCATATAAGCAAATCATAATATTAAAGATGAGGGTATGGCACAACTATACATAAAAATAATATTTACATTTCTTAAAATGACAACTATAGCAAAAATAATGTCAGTTCGTCATGTGCTTCTTCAGTTATGAAAAAATAGATAATTAAAAAATCATTCATTACATTCTTTCCTCACATGTATTATAGAAAGTATTTTTTCCTTTTATGAAGTAATTAGGCAGCCTCCATTTTAATTATTTACATCATGTATTTACATCAAATAATTTTTGTTTTCATGTAATATCACATCATCAACGTAATAGAGTTATACATTACAACTATTATCTTACATGTAAATTTAATTATATCACAGTCATTATAATATTCATTGTGCATAGTGTTATTAATTGTAATAATATTGTTGTCGCATTGATTCGAAGGCAGTAGAACACATCTGCTTCATGCTGTAGGCACTCGAGCTAACAATCGCATACTGTTGTGTATTTGTGGTGTTTATCAACGCGTGCTGTGTGACATTTAACATTCCAGAATCATCCGATAATTCATTAGACTATGGCAGTGCCAACGAAGAGGATAGTCTGTGTGTTGCTTTTGGGGATTTCAACCTGAACACACCCCGATCTGGTGCGAAAATTGTTTTTTTTAATACATTTTTTTAAATTTCACTTACTCGCTTTATATATAATTAATATGAACTTATCTATCACTACTTATTTCAATTACTAATACGTATTTTTAATTTTTTAATTTTATTTATTTTGCCCAACCATTTTCACATATTCACAACTAATGTTGATTTTAAAAGAGTTTTTTTAATTCGTAATATATATATATATATATATATATATATATATATATATATATATATATATATATATATATATATATATATATATATATTTAATAATCTGGCATAGTCTTAACTTGATAATGGTGAAGACTAGCGTAATTAGTGTCTGGCTTAGAATTTTGCAGAATAATATAGAAATATTTTAATACTTTTCTTTTGGTGGTCAAGTGTTATATTTCATTGTTTGATTTAAGTATATTCAACATGTGGAGTCATATTAACCTTTAAACGACCAGTGGTCCCATACGGGACCGCAAATTTACCTCGTTCAATGCCCTAGCTGGCCAATGTTTGTAAAGTTTCGTCGCACAATAGATTCTTCCATGAACTTACTTTAATACTATTATTACAAATTAATGTAATCCGATTGTGAAATGAACCATAAGCACTCCTGTATGGGACCGTAAGGGCATTGAGCGACGCAAGTCTGCGGTCCCGTAAGGAAACCGCTGGGCGCTTAAAGGTTAATCAATCAACATTGGAATATCAGAAGTAATTATTATTTTCAATAAACAGAAAGTAAAAACTGTACATCTATTCGTAATGTGTATGTTTTATTGATCAATAAAAAAAACTCCATTTTGACTAAAACAGAATGAACTAATTCTAAGGTTGACTTTATTATTTATAACAATTATATGAATAAATTAGTTTTGGCTGTGTGTAAATGGTTGGTGATCTTTAAAAATGAGATGTGTACTACTTATTAATTATTTCAGTCAATTAGTTTTTTTTAAATATTTTTCTTATAAAAAAACATTAATATTATTTTCATAAAAAAAATGATTATTGGAATTGTGACTTTTGAGTGGAGTCATGTGTAGCATGCCTATGAAATTATTAATTAATTTATTACTCTATATTTTTGTATTGATTAGTTGTACACATTTTATACATTTTATATTATATTAAATTTTAATCTTAATTTAATTCTGTCTAGTGCTCTTCTTGTTACCTTATAATATTTATTTTTTATTTGAACTGGATAATTTAAAATGGAATACTTCAGAAGATTATTTTTATGAATAATGTCTTGAATGTTGAATGAGCATTTTTCCTTTAATCATAATTTTACTAGCTTTAAAAGCACAGCTATCAGCAGTACTTTTGCACTTTAATGTTATGAGAATGCTTTAACTATTACTTAGAATAAAAAAGAAAGAGATAAGCCTTAACAAAATCTGAATACTATATATTTTCTTTATTATTTAAGAATATTATATGTTCTTTTTATAAGAATGTGGTTTTTATGTTATCATATTTGTAAAATATATTCATAACTATTGCAAGAAGTAAACTTTTTACTATTTGAAATAATGTTTTTATACTGGATTATAAAAATCACATTTTTATGAAAATATTTTCTTTAATTTTCTTATCTTTTTATGTTTTTTATTTCATATTTTAATTTGATTTATTTTATCATTTTTCCCCACTCCTTGACTGGAAAAATAGCCAAGAGTGCACCAAACAGATTGACAACATTTCTCACACCGTACAACGACATCACTCTGGATAAGATCAATAGCCCAGATGACAGCATTGAAAAACCTTCCTTTGACAATAGTGTCAAAACTGAATACGAAGACTTCAAGCCGAGTTCTCCACTGAAGACTGTTATTTCTCAAAAGAAGAAAATATTCAACCCGCTGTCGGAATCCTTTGAATCTCCGGATACTTCCACCTTGGAAGCTTGTGAAGTTGGAGAAGATCCTTTGTCATCTTCAATAATATTCGAAAAGCAAGACAATCTTGACTTAAACAATGGGAAGGAAGAGCTCAACGATGCGTCTGCAGGGTTGAGTGCTGCATCACCGAATATCGAAATTTCAAATAAAAATACCTCCTTCGAAGATGATATTTCTTCAGGAAGTCAAAGTTCTACTATTTCTGGCGTAACAGAAGGAATTGCTGTCATCGATGGATCCGTCATACCGGATAAAATATTGGATAGCATCAGAATCAATCAATCTCTAGAACACGACAATGAGAAGATTATATGCAGTACAATAAGTTCTACTTTTCTGAACAATGAAGACGATGATCTGATGGACGACGAAGAAACTCCAAAACCTAGAAGGGGATCCGAATCATCAATTTTTGTTATCGATTCTGATGTTGCCCTGATCAATGAAGCAGGATTAAGTTTCAAAGGACTTCTAGAAACTGATGAGATGGATAATGCCAAATGTGAAACAGTTGAAATCCACGACAGTGTCAATAGCAATGCTGATAATGTTGATGCTGTATTAGATGAGACATTTGATGTCAACAGTCCGAATAAAACAATTGATTCTAGCATTTTTAACGATGGAGTAGCTGTCAACAATTTGAATGTGACTGTACCATTGGTCAAGGAAAGTGTCATTCAAGATCTCTCCACAGAAAATTATGATGCCAATTTATTGCCAAATGATGATAAAAATGATCAAATACCAGAAAACGTAACTTTAAATACTACATTGGACACATCGGTTGGAAAAGTTGTCGAATCTCTCGATAATTTAAAAACTATTGAATCAAACGGTTTGCAAGATGAGGCTTTAATCAAAGAATCTGAAATAGATGTTTCACATAATGGAAAAACATCTCTCAATACCCCACCAGTGAACAACCATAAAGAACTGGCGGTTTCTGTTATTCAAACATCCAATGAAGTAGTCATTTGTAATGAGAATGATCAAATAAATAATGAAATTACGGCGCCAATGGTTGATGGCAATGAAACACTTAATCATTCTGAAATAACAAATATTGAAGAAATAGAAGCCACCATACCTGCTAATGCTCTTTCAGTGAGCGTCCAAGAGCTGTATCAGAACGAGGTTTTAAATAATACTTTATCCACTTCTATTGGCGATGTTAGTGACAATGTGAAGGATGATGTCGTTACTAATGAAGTTATTGCTTCTCAGGAAAATATTAACAAATCATGTGTATTGTCAGGAGAAAATGCAACCGATTTCACTAAATCAGTCAATATGAGTGTCAGTGAACCAATGGACTGCGATGAATTAGAGTATAATGCAAATTATGAGAATAATTGTAATGTATCTGAAGTATCCCACGTTATACAAAGCATTCCACAGAGTATTCAAGATGAACCTATGGAGTGTGACGATACTAAATGTGGGATTATGGAATCGGATACAACATTTGAAGAGCAACGAATGCTGTTGAATAAATGCGACGATGAAAAATTAAAAATTGAAGAGAAGTTACAGGTAAACTCCGTTGAACTCGATTCACCAGTCAAAAACGATCTCAAGTCTGGACAAGAAATGGATTCTAAGCACTTAGGAAATACGACTGTTGCTGTTGAAACTGAAATCAATCCGTTTCAAACTAGATGTAAGATTATGAACACTCCTGAAAGAGACTTATGTGGCCTCGACGATGGAAGTAATGAGTCTGAATCGGTTGCAGAATCTTCTTCTGTTGCAGATTGCTTGGTCGGTGACAATTATGAAGTAATTGTCAAAGATACTGTATTTGTCAAAGAGATTCCAATTGTAAATGAAAATCTTACTGCCAATGAGGCAGAAATTGTCAACAACGTTCAAGCTGTTAATGAGCCTTCAGCTGTCAACATTAGTTCAATTGATGATAATGCAGTTATTGTTAAGAAGTGCCCTGAATCTCCTGTTGTGGGTGAACAACCTCCAATTGTGACTGAAATGGCTCCTATTGTGAGTCAAGATATTTCTATTTTGAGCGACCAGGCTACTATTATAAGTAAAGAGACTGTCTCGAATGACAATACTTTTATTTTGAGCGAACAAGCTCATATTGTAAGTGAAGAAGCTCCTATGATAAATAATAAGGCACCTATTTTGAGTACAGAGACTGAAGATACTTCCATTGTGAGTGAACAGGCTTGTAATGTAAATGAAGAGGCTCCTATTGTGAGTGATGAAATTCCTATTTTGAGTGAAGACGTTCCTATTATAAGTGAATCAGCTCATATTGTATGCGAAAAAGCTGAAATTTTGGCTGAAGAAATTTTATCTGTAAGTGCCGTTACTTCTATTGTTAGTCAGAATGTTTCTCTTATGAATGAAAATGATCATATTTTAAGTGAAAAGGCCCCTGTTCAGAGTGAGGAAATTTCTATACTCGAGCAGCCTTCTATTGCCATTGTGAATGGAGTTCAAAATGTTGTTCAAAATGAAGTAGAATTGCCTCATAACACAAATTCAGTGGAGCAAGTATTTGATTCTTCCTTATCAAATATGGTAGATAATGCTCTTGATCAGGAGACTGACTTACAGTTCTCTGAAACTGATGGAGAAAGATCTGAATCATCGGATATAGATACGTTAAGTATCGGTTCTTCCATTATTCCATCGACAGCATCTGATTATAATCCTTTTGAAACCAAATGCAAAATAGCCAACTCGCCCGAAACAGATTTAGATGATACATTGAAATATGAATCGAACCCCATTGAAGATGAAAAAATTAACGCCACATTCGATCACACTTTTATAAATCAAGGATCATCATTGGATCAAGAAGGAAATAACATTATTAATCATACAGTTGATTCAACTGATAAACCAGCGTCTGATGAAAAGGGAGATGATTTATCAAATACCCCAAAACTGAGTGACACATTTAAATTACCTAAAGTTGCTTCGCAAATAAGAATTCTACAAACTCCAGAGAAAGAGCTTCCACTTATGAACGTTTCACCGAAATCTCCTGAAATCCAAAATAAAATTCCGTCACCAAGAAATCGAATGAAACCAAACAGTAGATTTATGAATGCTGCTACTAAAAATATAGACCCAAATGAAAATATTGACTCGCTAAATGTGAATGATGTGGTTTATGTGAACACACCGAAGACCTCTCATCCGGGGAAGGGCGAGGTTATCGACAAGTCACAAATGCCTGCAGATTATCTGCTGACGTCTCCACTGTGCCAAGACAGGAGGATTAACCAGCTCACTAAGAAAAACATCTCGCAAAAGATGTCCAAGGGAAAGAACCTCTCGCCGATGTCTCGCTGCGGCGATCTGATGGGAATGTCTCCCATAACGCACCCCGAAGCAGATGGCCAGGTTCGGGACATTGGAAGCAACAATTCCATGGACGATTGCTTCTCTGGCCGCCTGCATCCTCATCCTGCTAATTTGGCTCTTATGAATGATGTCGTTGAGGAGTTTAAAAGTCCCGGAGGGGGTGAGTTTTTATATTTATTTTTTGTTTAATTTTTTATATTTTATGGAACAGTTATGAGGTGAGGGCTTTTGTAGGGATGCTTTTCATGTGCTTTTAGTTTTTAACATTCTACTTTTGTGATCATATTACTCTTCTCTTTATATTTATTATTTTAGAATTACATTAAATATTATGTATTTATGTATTATAAATGTTGATGTATAACTCTTTTTCATAAAAATATCAGTGATATACATCATGACATACTTTATAGATTACTTTATAATTCAACACATAAATTCATATTATTATTTAAATGACATATTTTAAAAAGTTAAATTCCAAACTTAAATTACAATAACTTATTTTAATTATTTAATTTTATTTATGTAATTTCAATGAATCACTTTTAAATAGTGCATATTTTCTTCAAACACCTATTATCTCTAATAGTTGGAGTGTATAAATGATTAGGTTTACATGTCAAATTTGGAGAAAAAGATTATTTTATGATGAAAATGTAAGCGAGGCACCTGGCAGTCAATCTACTGATTAAGGATTTGGGGTCAGTTATTAAGGACACATAAGTTGAAATAATTTCATAGGGTAATTAAAAAATTATATAATGACTTTAAGGGGATGGATACTTCAATATGAAAAAAATATATTTTATTCTCCTCTTCCTTCCTTCCAGATAAACCTTTTATCCAATCCCAGGATCCTATAGTTCTCCTAGACTCCTTCAACAATAACGAAGCTCAAGACCAATCGCCAGGATTTATTTTTTCCGTGACTCAATCTCCTCAAATGCGTCGCTTACACAACTTAGGTAATTTTTTCATTTATTTTTCATGTAAAGGTGGTTAATTTATATACTGAATATTATTTACTGATCAGATTGCTCGTGACTTTGACATAAATAATGAGTGGACAAGCCTTGTACAATGTTTTTTTATCAGTGTTATCGACAAAAACTAGGTGATTTTATTACAGTTACAAGGTGTCCTTTCAATATTTTCTACTATACTCTTATATACAGTCTATGCTGCCTAATAAGAGTAAGAAATATTATTTATGATCCAAAAATAAAATATTTTTCCTATGAATATATTTTTTTTTTTAATTGAATGGGTATATTTTTAAAGATTATATTATAAAGCAAAAATATATTTAGTGTGGAGTTATAGACTTTCTATTCAATTTTATTTTATATTCGGTTGGAGTTTGAGAAGCTGTTGTATGGCTTGCTGTAGAATCACTGGCTTAGTGCATTTGAAGGCTTTCTTCAGAATAAATTTTTGCTTGGTTCCATTTCATATTGTAATTATTTATACTGTATATTGATAATTAAGATTCTAATGTTAACATGATTTTATTCAAAAACGAAACATTACGAATCGCTCTTTTATGTAAATATTTAGGAAATAAAATTACTGGGTCAGACGAAGAAAAATAAGTAAATTATGGAGGGTCAAAAATAACACTTTAAATATTTTTTTTAGTTAAAAAAAAAAAAACGAACAGTAAAATAAAATTATATTTTATCTGATTCTGTGAGTAGTTTTGTTTGAAATAAAAATATATAATACGATAATGTTTTATGCATATATGCCTTATATTATTTTAAATAAAATAAAATGGTGATACTATAAATGCATAAATATAGACAGATTTTGGATTTTTATAAGAGTCCTAAACGATTATACTTTTTCATATATTTCAATTATGACTAGAGTTTCATTACGAGTATTTTTAAAAATAAATGTTCTTATTTTGACTATTTGTCTTTATATAAATTATCTTTTAGTCAGTTTTATTATCACACATTTGTACATATTACGCCTTCTATTTTAAAACGAAAACAAATGGGACTTGCACCCATTATCACTGTACCAATATATATGTGGTTGAAAAATGTCCGTTATCTCTCAAATAGTGATAAAATTTTATAACCTAGTGATTCTAAGGCGCATACCATTCTCATACATTCAAATCACTTATCCAGCATAACGAATGTATCACAACATAAAGGCGTATCTTGTTCCGAGTTCAGTACAAAATATACTTTTATGTTATTGTGCATGCAATGATATAGCTCCATATTATTACGTTTTACTACAGCGCCGCATTCCAAATACTCCTTCAATCTAAATGTTTTAATTTCATATGTCTCTTTCGCTCAACTAGTAACATTATCAATAAGAGCGAGAAAGGTTGTAGCGGTATTTTGTGTTAATTTAGGCCAGGGGTTCCTAACCACAGTATGATCGTAGACTCCTTCGAGATTTACAATAACGGTTAAAAACTGGATTTATTTGATAAAATAGTCATTAATTATAAATTACAAATTTGATGTTATGATCTACTTAAATATTTGAATAATGCTATAGTACGCTTGACTTAGACTGACTATGATAATGACTAGGACTGAGCCACGCATTAAGACCACATGGTTTTGGTTTAGGGACCATCGGGATGGTGACCTTAATAATGCTGATTGACAAACACCCATATAGACTTGAGAGCGAGAAGCTATAGTGCCTTCTCTTCCCGACGGTTCTGGAGTAATTCGTGGAGTACTGTAGGGGAGTACACCTTATACCTTTTTTACGCTAAACATATATTAGTCTTGGAAAATGGCGCCTAATAGAATCGTGGAAAAATACTGAACTTTCATATAATTCAAATAATTGGTTTAGAAAAATCTAAAAATCACATATAAAGTACGAAATACGTTTGAAAAAAATAAACCAAATTCGTGTAAAAAAACATTATTTTGAATTTTATTTTCTTTAGTGATTATAAAAATACAACGAGAAACGAATTCGTGGGTATTGCATTAAATTATTCACTGCTGTCACTCACGTTTGTGTGATATAATCATTTGCGGTTTTTTCTAACTTTGCTTGAATCTTAGGTTTGCTCGAACTCATTGGATGAAATTTGGTCAAAATCGCGTACACAAACGGAGCCGTCCAAAAAAAAAATTACGTAAAAGTGAAATCGTGGTAAAAAAGGCTAGGCTGTAATACAAAGTAACTCAGTAGAGAAAATTAACCCGAAGATCGCCGTAAGCCCACCCGTGGACGCTTCGCAATAGTCGAAAGATGTATTTCAAAATCAATTCAGATTTTCTCACAACGATATCTATGAATATTTTACAATTTTAACAAACCAAAAAAGATCGATATATTTCGATAGTTTGGGAGATATTTATGAGAGTCAAGGGCTGGTACAGTTTTTTTTTTGAAAACAACTATATAATATATATATCTTAAATATTTACAACAAACGTGATGCATTGGAGGTACATACGTGTAGGGAGGCAGTTTTGTAAGTAGTTAGTCAAGGACAGTTGAAGCAAGCGGTCGAGTATTTGATCTATAATCTATTTTGTGGCAGCCCTAGTGAAAAAAAAGTGTTTTTTTTTTTCGTGAAAACTTTAGTTCAATCGATTGCAGCTCACCAATAATGTATGTTAAAAATATTAAAATAATTTAGTTATTAATAAAAGTAATGTTTTTATTTTTTGAAAACACGTGGCGATGAAGTGGTTAAATACTGTTTGTAGTGATTTGTTGTGGCTATCAAACTTAATTTTTTGACATACGATAGTGGGGGGGGGATGTGTGCGTTCTCGGGCCCACAGTTATGAACACCCTGAGTTACTCGTTTGTGACGTTGCAGAGAAACGTGTAATACGCTCGGAATTATCGGAATGAGTCAGTCGCGTTCGAACAGTCGGCGAGTGAGGTCGTGTCGCTTGGCTGTCGCCCAATCGATACAATAAAACCTGTGCCGTGTTTTTATTTATTTTAAATTTCCATTATCATCGTCGATAGTCGAGAAATATTTAAAATTGTAACTTGTGTGTGTGTGTGTGTGTCCGTACGGAGGAGTAGCCGCGACGATAGAAAAGCCGGAGATTTGAATGCGGTATAGAACAGTTTTTTTTTTGGTATTTGTTTTTGTGAGGAAACTGCATTCATTGCCTTACTTATTTATTGTGATTGTGTGTGGCTTTGAAGCTAGAATGTATCAGTTTGGAAATAGTCGATTTGATGTAATGTTTAAACAAATGATTCTTGGGTGTTGCTATGGACTATTTTAATTTATGACCATTAAATTTGTTTTAGGTGTCAGTGCTTTTCAAACATTAATAATATTTTTTTAACTAGATGTATATAGGAGGTGCACTTCTTTAATTTAGTTAAAATTGAATAACAATTACATTTGTTTAGATATATTGAATATGTATGTCATTTACTTATCCATCAAATATATAGTAATATCAGCAGCTTTATTTTTAGTAAGTGTTCAAATAACTATTAAAATGGCAAACATCATATAATACATAAATTAAATCTCGTCATTATCGTAATTATCACCGTAGTGGGTGTAACCGAGAAAGTTCAATGTGTCCACACTTTTGTTTATGAACTATCTTTTAACATGAGTCATCATCAGCCTGTGTTCTTCCAATGTTGAACGTAGGTTTCCCGCACGAGTCTCCACCCTTCTCGTTACTCCTCATCTCGGCACTAATCAACTGTATAACTCTTATTATTGGTGTTAGACGGCGAGTTTAGCTTAGTGGTTAAAGCGTTTGCTTATCAAACCAAAGATCGTAGGTTCGATCCCCGACAAAGATCGAAAAAAGTTTTTAATCGTTTTATAAACTCTTCACACCCTCGCTCGGTGTAAATTTGATCCCTCACCTGTAAAATGAGTGTCATAGCATATCAATCAAAATCGATGGTAGACGTAAGTCATCCCGTGAACATCACCCGTTCATAGTGAATTCCTGCATTAAATGGATAACGCGTGAATGTCGGTCTATGAAATTGGCGCATCAACACTAGATGCAGCGCTTAGTCATATGTAACATGTTAGGCGTCATAGCATCCACATATAAGACTTCAGCATTACTATCGCCATCTGTTGGTTTTCTCCTATATGTTTACATGGAAAATAACATTGTCTCAGCCCTACGATGGATGATGTTTACGCCATGTCAGTTGTTGGATATTTTTTATCTGTGATCCTCCTTTTCCTTTATATATAAATTGTTAATATATTTTGAGTTTACTCGACGAAAGATTCAAGACCACTGATGCATGAGCAATAGTCCCTCGAGGCGTGAACGGCTCTAGGTGACCTTTTAAGTGCACATGTCTTGAATTAGGGTTTAATGTGTGGGGTCATCACACTCTCCTCTAGGGAATACACTACTACACGTATACTTTTGATAAGAATATAGAGAAAGGCATTGTGACTAACCATTAACCTCACTCAGTACACCTTGAATTTTATTTACAATTACGTTGTTTTATCAATGACTCATTTTATCGATAATACAAAACCATTAACTGCTAGCTGCAATTTCATTCTAATTATTGTCTGACAGATTAAACTTCTTCTATTATAAAGTGTCTACGAATTATTGTTATGTGCTTAGTATATTTTGTATATGTATACACAGCACACACACATTCAGTTACTTATCGTGAACAGCTGTTTTATTGATCATAATTTGCACGATTGGCCGAGTGCTGAATTTCAGTGATTCAATTAAAAGTAATCATTGAAATTTAAAATCAGTTTAGCGATATTCATAACGTTATATGATATTCGTATTTTACCATTCATTTTCTTCAAAAGCAAATTTCAAAAGTAACGTACATATTTACTTACCATCTTTTTTATATTATACTACTACATTTATATAAAAAATATCAAATCTTATTGGCAATATGGAAACTGTTACGTTTTATGCAGCGAACCATCTGTGGATGTTTGTGAATCGGAATTTGAGTTGAATTATATTTAATTCTTTGAACGAACATATTCTTGGATGAAATTGAAATAACTTTTTAGAGTGTTCTAGAATCGAAAATATCTCGATATACTCAATTATCATAGTATTATTTAGGAGGAAAAAAATATACGCAAAGGAAGTTAGATATTCGAACTAGTTGAATGGACACTGATTTATAAGGAATGCTTATTTAAAATGTCCGGAATTTCGTATTAAACGAACGGGAGAGCGCGGTGAAGAAAAACGCATGCCGTTATCTATTCTTGTTGCTTTTATTATTTTAATGTCACGACCGCCGGATGCAGCAAGTAAACGCAGTTGAAGCGTAAAACGATGCGTCAAAGCTTTGGCGCATTCTGCAATTTATTCGAGGAAAATAATGTAATGTTGGTAAGAGCGATTTTTGCGAAGGTGTAAAACCCATGATGTGTTGGTGTGTAATGTAACATATTTGCCTGTCTGGTCTATTAATAGTTGGCAGCCCTACCTTGCCTAGCATTGGGGGTCAATGCGACCCGTACCGCAATGCGCGAAATTCTAGAAAGAAATGTTGGCAAAAAGATAATGTTCGCTTTGAGATGCATTTCAAATATTAAATTTTATATATCATTGTATTTACCTTGTTTTAAACATAGACAACGTTGAGTACTGTCAATCATAGAAATGAAAGCCGTGGTTTTGCACTCAATGAGGCATGTGTTTGTAAGCAGGTGGATTTGCTGAATTGGAAAAATAATGTACGAGTAAGGGGTGAATCTTATGGGAGATATTGCGGCTATGGATTGCATTTAGAAGGAGTACGAAATGCAACAATTTATTGTATAGTATCGATGGATAAGCAAAAATCTTTTTTTTTTCTACCTCGACATGTTTACACGTTTCGTACAAGCTGCTGTGTTATATATTATAACTTGTCGATATAAACGAACCTTGCAAGATCGTGAAATGATGGCTGCTTAGACGTGACTTGATAATGAGTGCGGTCTATCATCAACGTGGAGCCTCGGTCTCGAGAAGTCACAGTCAAAAGTATTTGGTAAAGTAACGGTGGTATTGTTTTGAAACTGAGACAAAGCATATTAGTGATGGAATTGAATTGTGAACCAAAAGATACTTCTATGGTGCACAAGTATACACCACATATTTTTTCCAATCTTACACTAAGTCGTTTGTCAGAGTAACGCCTTTATTTATGAGGCGATAAGCTCGTCTTGCAATACGAAAAGGATAACTTTCAAGAAAAGAAAAGTGTCTTCATACACGCGAGATTTTTATTTATATGTTTTTTTTTGTCATATTTTTACGATCAACTAGGATGGGGCAGCATTTGAATAACTCAAGAACACCATTAAAGCGAAACTTATAAAACGCTTAATACATAAAGCATATATCAAATGCATCCTTCCAGTATTAATTTACGACGTAAAAAACATGGAATATCATCTTTCTAATATTTTTTCATATAATTAAGGTTGCCCGACGTGTTATAGAGACATCCATGAAAAAATTGTCTCTAAAAATAAAGTCTGAGACGAGGATATTCCAAGTACTTATAGTGGACGCTTTCGAAAGAATAGGCATATCAAAGAGGCTATGAGCACATAAATTGTAGAGATGAAGGTTTTTGGGGATGAAAACTGTTAGATTGGCACTCAAAAACTGCCAAACGTACAATACCTCATTCAAATAATCTGGATCTTTTCAAGAAGCAGATTAAAACACACTTGCAATTACCCATCCCACACACAAACATAACAGACGTATCCCGCGTGCAACTGTTCTGGCAGAGTGTTATAGACACAAGTTGTGTTATCCTCCATGCGATTTCATAAAAAAGACTGCGTATTGATCGATTAGAGGAAGTAGGACGCGGAAGGTGAAGAGACTCATGCGCTAGTCATACGTTTAACAGGTTGATTATATGAACGGTTTGGAACACATTACTTTGTTATTAAAACTACGCGATGATTGGAATCTTCGCTTGTAAGACGTGTACCTGTTGAATCGCTATCGCAGTTTGCGCGATTGTACGCGTTTTAAGTACACCTCCACCGTCATGATTCAAAAGTGGAGCACGTCATTTTCTCAGTGCGTAGTCTACAGATGATGCTGGTTCTCGCCCAGCCTTCAGATCGTCTTCGTCAAACCTCGCGTGATGTCTCATACCGCGTGGGTTTGCTTTCGGCTCTTGTCCGCTGACTGCGGAGTGCTTCTACCGTCCATTTGCCATTTTATTATTATGCCCACTTGCATCCGGACTCATTGCCCATCAGTACTGACTCTGACTCACACAGTGTGGTCAGCTTATCAAGCCACAGAGCCGGTTGGCATTGGAATATTAATATCGACCATTAAGACAAAACAAAGAATATCTACACGTTTTTTTTTCATTCCGGTATCTCCTTCACTTATTCAATAAGTTTTTTTTTTATTACTTTTTATCGTTTATTTATATACACGAATATATGAAATGTATGAGTAACACTTGCTTAGGGCGTGTCTTTGTAGTGTACTGGAGTGACTGAAAATGGCGTTTGTTGAAACATATACATTGTTTAGTGTTGATATTTTAACGGTCACGATTAATTAACAGGTGTGAATAGGCCAAACTGGCAACAGCTGTAATTTTAAAGCATTATTTTATCACTGGAAGATCACAGGCAACCTGGATTGCAACTGTAGACAAGGATCTGAAAACTCTGGTCTTAAACGAGAATGCAGCGCAGGACAGGCAGATATGGGGAATGTGCGCAAGGCGAGCCGACCCCAGATGATGGGAAATGGCGAGGCTTCTTCTTCTTCGTGTCAGCGACGTCAAATTATTTCTGTCCAGTATCTGGCAACATCGATAGCCCGTGTGTTGCCTAGCATTAGGTCTTGAGGTGTGCAGCTTGTTGGGCGCATGGAGCAGGATCTTAGGTGTGAGGCGGCTTGCAGGTCTCCGCAGTCGCACAATAGTGTCTCTCCCTGCCGAAGAATTCCCCACCGCTCGAGGTTGTCCTTTGTTCTACCAACTCCGGTTCTTAATCTGTTCAGGGATTTCCAGGTCCGCCAGTCAAGGCTCTTGCCAGTTGGGAGGCCTTCCTTTGGAGTAATGAAATCCTCTGATGCGACTTGTTGCCAGAGCTGGAGTCTCTCATTTTCAGGGCCGAGGCTAAAAAAGATTCTATCTATTGTAAAAATAGATATGCATACGAGTAAATCACGAGTAGCGATTTTTTTTAAAATGGTAGACATGTACGACATAACTTTGAAATTGATAAAAAAACGGTTTTGTAAATAAATACTTTCGGAACATACATTTCATTGTAATAATGAATATCTTTATTTGATTTTTTTTTATTGTAATGCATATAGTGATATAATTTTATATGGTGTCACGATACATTTATTAAAATAAATTGCACGAAGTAATGACAATTTTAAATTTCGTCACCCACATGTTTGCGATAAAATGTACATATAGCTTCATGCTAGTCATGAACCTATTATTTTTTGTGTTAGAGGAAAATTGTGCCATAATCTATTGTTTACGGCCTATCGCGTGGGATGATTGTTTTATTGTTTAAGTTGGTATACAAGCCTTGTTGTATATCGCTTAATTATTTTGTCCTTACAAACTCACACCTATATTGAATAATGTACACATTGCTCCACAATCACATTTTCTTACCGCTTGACTTGCAGACACCAACTGATGCAATTAACACTTCAAATATCTAAAACATAATTTTGCACTTAGTTTTCTAAAATATAGTGAAATTTGGAATTATTCTCGCGTTCCTTCAAAGTGACATTGAAATTCGTCTCAACTTTATTAAAACATGATGTAACCACATTCGTTCGAATATATTTAAATAATCAACATGTCTTCTTTTTAATAAGCATTATGGTTACTACTATGGTTAATCGAAATTTAATACATTAGGATATTAGTATTTTCTTTTACCTTTTTTACGAAGAAAAATATTTTCAATCCGTTTTTTTTTATTTCACCGTTAAACATTAAAGAAAAAACTGACGCCAATAAATGTGTTTTTTTTTCAGCTTAAAAGATATAAAAATAGTTTAAATTATTCGAAAACTGTGATACATATAATTTTCATGTGATTCACTTGCTTGCGTTAGTTCTTTCGTCTGACGTTCAACCCACACATTTCTTTGTTGAAAGATTGTCGAGGTGAAATAACTGACCAAAAATGCATCTTAGCAATATTATTATTATAAGTAGATTTAACAGTAAATTTTCATAAACGTAGAATTTTTTTAGGTTTGCTTTAATTGACTTGCGTACTTATAACAATAACGATGCATTCATGCCCAGTATTTACAGAAAAAAGGTCTGGTTTAAAGACGTTTGATCTCCGAAGCTCGATATTTTTGTTCAATGTTTGATCGTTCATCTCACGACTGAAAGTATAAAATAAGGAATCGTTATAACACTTGCGTCAGATGCTGAGATCGTTTCAAAAACAGAGCATAGACTGTATAAATAAGTTTTTTTACTAATTCTTGTATCACTAGTTATTCTACGCTTTTCTTATAGTATTTAATTGCTTTTTCAGTGTACATAGTTTGCTTTTGTGTGTGACATTCCGTAAGTCGTTTTTTTTTGTAAACACACTGAATTTAATTAAATTGTATTGATGGATCATTGAAGATCAATACCAATATTCAACAATTGATTCGTACGTACAAATTCACAGCAAACATCATCTCATATAACATTTCTCTCATCAATAAATCGGAGAAAAATGATAATACTTTTAATTTATCGATTGAATCCATATAAATATACGTACAGTTTACAACAAGCGCCATCTATAAATTGTTCTTATCAATAATAAAATACGTGTTGATTACTCGACTGAGTTAGCTGAGCAAAAGGCAGCGGGTCTACGCTGAGTACAGAATGCATATTGATTGCAAAGATTCGTGGTTCGAATCACAGCGTCTGTCGTTAATTTTTCTCCGTTTTATTGATGGGAGAAATGTCAGATAAGGTGATTTCTGCTGTGTGCGTATCTCACTGAATTTCATTTCATAAATATACTGAGTACGGGTTGTTAACCTTCGCTCACGCTTCGTAAGTTTGAATTGTTGAATTGTGATTACACGCTGTTACGTCTGGTACATGCGATCTGAAATTATTTTTGTAATGTTGCGGTTAAGGCAGATGAATGTAAGACATTTCTTGTGGTTTGCACGATTCATAGTAATACACTGTAATACACATTTACATTCGCATCATCATCATTATTCCATAGCTGCTATCTTAACTGATGCATATGGTCGTCACAAACTGCTTCCACAAAGCTCAGGGTCATCATCTGTGGTCTTCGCCTCATCCCATGTTAGTTCTGATCTAGTTCTCGACGGCAAGAGCCTGAAAACCTGAAAAAGGCCGCTGTAGTTTATATTCTCCTGCGAGTTCCGAAGTGCATGGCAGCCAGGTCCACCATCGTCTTGTACCGTAACACTGTTTTAAACAAACATCCGTTTCTAAATCCCATCAGATTTTCGTGAGATGCCATGTTTCGAAGACTCGATCTACATTTACACGCTCAATTTGATAATCTATATTACAAACCAGTATAGGTCTTGCACTGGTCTTGACCGGTTGTGCTCTCCTGCATGCGTTTACATAAAAAATAAATAAAAATATTATCGATTTTATGAATGACGACTCTTCGTGATAATGATTTAGTAAACAATTATAAATCTGCGTTTGTTTTGTAATAAAATGTGTAATCAGGAAAAAAATACTAATTATTTTCATAAATGGCAATTTGTTTTAATAATTCATTCAGCATTAATATCCACATTCTTAGTGTTATTTATAAAAACTTATTTTATACATATATGTTTATGTATCCGAACATATTTCCGGCCATGACTGACGTACGAATATTCACCACACTATATACTATTGCAATATGACACTCTGACTTTCCAACTATGCACTTACGTCACACCGGATGACAGTGAATTATTTTTAACGATGCGAATTTTCCCATTATTTTTATACACAAGAGAAATCAAATATCACTCGCAAAAATGAAGAATAACGATAGAATATTTGAGTAAACTTACAAAGTTGAGTTTTTTTTAATGCAACCACTAGTTTCGAATGCCTCATTGGGTCGTCACGTTTAAACATTACTACTTTACAGCGAGAATTGTGTGAATATTTCACCGCGCCTTTTCGCAGAGCATATAATACTATCGACACGTTTAGAGATGTAAACCCTGCTGTTGCCATATGAGGCGTCTAGAACCAGTATAATAATTATACGGAATACATAGTATCGCACTGTATACCCATTATTATTCCTCGGACGATGCGCCTATTCGTCGAACAGCCGCGAGTCTAGAAAGTTGACATCTACGCAGACTCATCTCGCGTCTTGTTCTTCTTCAGGGCTGATTACTATAGCACATAACAACATTCAAGTTTTTTTTAACTTTGTAATAAATACTGGTAATACATACGGTATAATCATGTATCTTATGATGTATAATCGACTAGTGATATAAAAACATTCTTCATTTGAGTTTTTTTAAAAACGATGTATCGGTATTCCACACTACAGTCCATTGGATTTTTCTTTGTTGCGCAATTGTACCTAATAATATTATGGCAACTAATTTTTAGTATTTAATTCAATTGATGGGCAGTAATTATTAAGCAAACGGTCAGTGATAAATACCAAAAAGGGTTAATAAACAATAATCATTTGACACTAGAAAATATCAATCGGCATTAGAAAACTAATAAATTGGCAGGAAATAAATACTGAATGGTAATTAATAAAAGGTTAAGTTAGGTTTCCATTTTATGGGCTATTTATTTTACATAAATTTATGCCAAAATTTATTATATTGCTGCCATTTTAATTTTATAACTGACATAGTGTATACCGCCAATTTATTTAGTCTACTCCCGATTAATTATATTTACTGCAAATTGAGTTAACTTACTGCCAAAACCTTGTGAATTAGTCACTGAACAAAAATACAGTCCTAATATTATTTATCCTCCAAATAAATGGTACTTTACTGATGCTCCGCGAGAACTGTGGTAAATGATTTACTTTTCCTTTGCAATGCCAAACAAATTTGATGCTTATTGTATTAGACATGTGAGCAAACTTATTGGTTTGTAAACTCACAGTGAGTTAAGACTGCCCTGGTCTAGAGCTAAACTAAGTATACTAATTTGTCTCTGTTTTGTTTTTCATCATAGGTTTTTTTATCGGTTAGACTGGTGTCGTTTATTTCAGTTTTTGTCGCCGTCCGTATCACAACCCTGTGTTTTTTTCTTTAATTATATTTGTGGCCGTCCGATCAATGAGACATGTGGGCGCGTTCGAAAGTTATCCGTTCTGAGGTCTGACATTTTTTGGGAGAGTGCAGAACGAAGAATAAATCTCTCTCCGGTCTTTCGGGAGTGCCATCAATGTGTGACTTGGAACTGTATAAAAAAAATCTACATGGCACAAACAAAAAAAAAACAACAACGCTAAGTGGCTGTCACGAACATGGCCGACTCATCTCGCTCGTTCGAATTATTTTTGTTTTGTCGTCATCGAATAACTAAACCGTGATGATTTTTAAAATGTATTTCGTCTAGTTAATAGGGACTGTATATTATTATTTACGAATAATTAGACCTATTTACAGTGTGGTAAGCAGAGGAATTCCTCCACACTATTTTCTATAAAGAGCAATACAATGCAAATTAGGCTTGTTTAAGATTATTGGTGCTAACATGCTGTTTTTGATTGTTTCTAT
This sequence comes from Glossosoma conforme, assembly GCA_022606575.1. Lineage (NCBI taxonomy): Eukaryota > Metazoa > Arthropoda > Insecta > Trichoptera > Glossosomatidae > Glossosoma > Glossosoma conforme. Next base: position 2,091,189 of record JAGTXR010000082.1, on the reverse strand, counting down.
TTCGATAGAGATTATTTATTTATTTATTTAACAGAACCGTAGTTCCAAGGTACATAGAATATATTTTTTTGTCATTTTTAAAGTTAAAACTTATTAGTTTATTTGTATAATCCATTTTAATTGTACAATGATAAGTAAAACCTTTGCTGGCAGGTTTGAAGTGAATAAAACGACGAAAAGATATACCTGCGGGCCAAAACTCATCTTTCAAAAAAACATTTCAATTGCGTGCTTCCGAACAAATATTTTGTAGGCGTCAGTCTTTTTCTATTTTCATTGTTATTTTTTCCACATTGACGTCAATTTTGGACTTATTTTATATGTATGCCTGTATATCACATACAGTGACTTCCTTCTTAATACAATCAGCAATTTAACCAATTTAAAGTCTCAATATGCGGTTAAAGATCACCAAAATTACCCACATCGAGTTGCGCCACTCCTTAGGTCCAAATAGTCCAGGACTCGGTAGCGTCGGACTAATCATCAAAGCTCATTTAAAAAATCCGATTATCAAATCACTCAAAAATAAGCATCGAATATTACAGCTGCCGTCCCTTAAGTTCGAGGGATTCTGCTCGGCTACTATTACTATACTATATATTACTATTACTACTACGTGGCGCCCTTTTCAACAACAGCGTAGGTCACCGGTGACCTACGCGGCGTGAAACGTGGGATTCTGCTCTCATGTGGACCTTGGGGTGCAGAGATATCTTGAGACGAGGTACGGTAACTGACAAAACTGACTGGATGTGGTGAAAATATGTTCCAGATAGGAAAAGGATAAGGAAAAATATACTGGACAGTATAAGTAATAATATCGCGTAGAATAAAAAAAAGAGGAGAAATTACATATTGTTGCAAAACTTTCATACTCATACTTGTTCAGTGTTGACACTGGTCCAGTCTTTGCACTGTAAATAAATAATTATTTTGTTCCTGTTACTGTACGTATATTTAATTGATTTAGTCCGTCTTCTAGATAATTGACGGCAAAAAAGAAACTAATAATCGTTGATACTAATGTTGTACAGGTTGCAGAACTTGTCAGGCGACTTTCTTTCAGCTCTGTTCAAAGAATAATAAATGTATATATAAAAAAAAAACATTCTTATAAGATGAGGATCATTTTAATAAATCGACGCTTATTTCAAAGTTTAGTCCATTTATATAAAAAAAATACTGAAATGATTTTATTAATTAAGGAAAAGAACGAAATCTTTCTCTGTGAATTTATACTGTAATTAACCTGTTTTTTATACAATTGAAAAGCATCGTGCCAATGTATCATTATTTTAACGGTGAAATAATTAATTCTTCTGTATCATCACATCACACACAACACGCTTGTGATTATGTAAACTAAGCCTGTTTTTAAATATAAAAAAAAACTCTTCCCGACTACGTTTTCTTTGAATATTAAAAAATCGACGGCCTAGTAAACAATCCGCTTAATATTTGTCAGATTTAAAATGACAAACATTATTCACCTATTTTTAAAATTACCGTTGACCTTCTAGATTTTCACTTTTTTCGAATGACTGTGTTATTTAAAGATTGATATTGTAACCTAATTTTATTATGTATAAATGTGGGCTGTAGAGTGGGCCTGTTATATATTATCACGATATTTTCTATGCTAATTTTTCGCAGTTTCTTTGTTCGACATACGAATTTTCGTTCCAACTGTGTGGTGACTAATTACTTTGATATTTTGGGCAGAGGGCAACGACCAAATCATGCATTTACTCTTAAATCAGTGAACAAAATTCTTTTACTTGACATTAAAATAAATAAAATACTCGGATCGCCTCTGTAAGCATCTCCATGTTTGGTGTGAAGCATAGGAGTAAAGGTAGAATAAATTACCATTCGCATCGGTCACTGCACTTATTTGAAAGATACAATATATTTAAATATTGTATCCGACTACCATTGTTGTCTTAGAATGAAAACGATTGCAGTGGTATCATATTTTTTTCAAGGTTTTGAAATTGTAGACGAAAGTCCTTGTCATAGTTTTTTTTTACTCATGGTGTCGTTTGACATTATTCAGTGAAGCGTGGGCAAACTTTGTATATAATACGTATCATATTAACAAAATCAGAATATTATTTATTTCAAATTATCTATTTCAATATATAATTTTCATTTTTGGTATGCTTACATGATTATACTGATGATTACCATTACGCAATTATTGATTTACGCCTTCTCGCGCTAAATGTTATTGCCAACATATTGGAATTTAAAAAAATAGTTTATCGTGGGTGGATTACTTTTTTTTATGGGTGTATCGTTAAAAATCTATTAGTTAATGTCCATTATATACGCTTATTATTGCCGCATTATCTTGCAAATATTTGCAGACGAATATAACACGATGTACACACTTAAATTCTTAATAAAAATTATGACTGATTCAAATTTTTTCCTTAATCAATTCCACGAGTTATTATACGTTTTAATTCCTCTTATCAGTTAATTTGTTTTTACTGGTATTGAAAATTGAATTGAAGTTTTGTGAACTAAATACACGTTAGATACACATACAGTTTTTGTGTTGATTTCATGTATTCAGAGTCTTCAGATCAAATTTCGAGATTTTTTGCTAATTTTTGTGTGCAATTTCAGTGGTTTTATGTCATGTATTTGATATCAGTCTTGACACATATAAGTTAACATCAATAAAGTCAGTCTCCAAAAATCAATGTAATAAAAAACACATCATCGGAGCATTGGATGGAGTAGGTTGACGAATGATTTTGATGTCGATGTTTCTTGTTTCTCCTTCCATCGAGAGCGTCCCAATCTCTGTTCGCCGAACCAGCCGCTCTCGAGAGATTCTCATCAGGTTTTTTTTTTCAATCCGTCACGCAGGCGTATATAATTGACACAAATTTTCGTCAGCCAGCGTTCTCGGTGCACAGACGAGCAGAGAGACGAGAGCGGAATCTTGTAATTGATCTCGTTTTGTTCGCTAATTGTGGTTGTTACCAGCTCACCACGATTCACATCCCACCGGGAGACTTGCAATGTTTTTCAAGTATAATCTTCAAATAAAATGTGACAGAATTAATCTATCGTTAATATATACGTATATCCTTTCATTATGTACAAGATTGTAGGATGTTGATTTGTCAAATATCATAGTTGTTTTTGTGCAGTGAAAGTCACTGTAGTGTTCAACTTTCACACGAGGCAAACACGAAGGAGATTACTATATTTTATTAATCATAATAATTGTTTATTTCGCCCGTTGCTAAATCGACACTCTCGCTAGCGTTTTCTATCGCAGATTGTCGGCGAATTTCGTATCGGAGCGAAAAAGGGATCGCCTTTCACTTTCGATCGTGACGAAGGCAAAAACTCAATGTCTTGGCTTGCCGCTACATTTAATTACAGCTGTTTTGTGGCGTGTTTGGTTCTGTCCTAAGTGAAACCCTGTAACCTCGCAGACTTTCTGTACGTGGAGTGATTTTTACTTCCCTAACATTTCGCACGAGTGTTTCACTGACGGCAAATATCCGGCAAGATATGAAGTGAGTGCACACTGATATCCGCACACGATACCACCAAAAATATACTAGATCGTAACTGTGTTCACACCTTGCTGTTACGGTTGCGGTAAGTAATCTTCGTGTTCGGATGTACGAGTACATGAATTTAAAAGGGATGTTCCTAAAGTGGTAAAAAGTTATTATAATACTTGCAAGTATGAAGGGACGTAATTAGATTTTTAATTTTAATATTATCAAGTAATGTTAAATCACTTTTACCAAATTAATCTATTGTAAAATATTTGACATGCTTCGGGTTCGCGAATGTTTTTTCACACTCTAGAATGGCTTCTCGACGAATCTAAAACATGTCACAAATTAAATTATGTAAGTTAAACATTATATTCCTTTACAACATTTAATTTCTGGAATTCCACCAATAATTATCGATTGTGAACACTGACGCAATTGCAGCTGTAAGATTTTTGTCATTTCATAACGACTGTTTCAAACTTTGGAACTGAGAAATAAATAAATAAATAAACTAATTAATTTTTTAATTTTTATTAGAATATTATTTTATTATTTCAATATTCTAATCTACTTTTATAGATCATTGACTATATTACAATATTATTATTACTTAAATATACATATACTAAACATAAAATTCTTTTTTCAACGCGTCAATCCAAGCACAAAAATAACGGCAGAAGCGGGATGCGAACCGCGGACCTTGGAAACCAATATGCCCAGGTATTCATACCGCTCGGCGAATCGCGCCATTGCTATGCCCAGACATAATGCATATTGGTTTCCAAAGTCCGCGGTTCGCATCCCGCTTCTGCCGTTATTTTTGTGCTTGGATTGACGCGTTGAAAAAAGAATTTTATGTTTAGTATATGTATATTTAAGTAAAAATAAATAAACAATATTTCCCTGCCTTGGAATGTATTTTAATTTCGTTCTTACCTTTTCTGTGTGTAAAGTCGCATAAGTCCACGAACTTATCGGAATTATTCAGTCCGTTTTGACTGTTAACAAAACGATCTGCGAATTTCTTGTTGTATCCGTATAAACTTAATCTGCAATGCGGTCAGTTCGATTTGAGCTATTGTTCAGGAGAGAGCAAAAACTTAAATAATTTATCGGGCGAAATTTATCGCTTCCAAAACATTTGTGTGTGGGATGATAACGACTTTCTTTTTTTAGATTATACGAGTTTGAAATTGTGTTTTGCTAAAGTGTATGTTTCATAATAAAATGCCAACACAATATATTTAGGTTTACAAGTTAAACAGTTTGTTCCGCGATATGTGCTGTCGGTCAAGATGAACTCTCGATCAAAATAACTTCTGGGGAGCAAAGTGATTCGAAGAATAATTCAATCTTGCTGGTTTTAATTTATTTCAATAATTATTATCGATGTACCTGCACTACTGAGTCAAGATAAATCTAATTACACGCACTGCGGTCAGTTAAAACAGTGGGGTTTTGTAACCTAGTAGAGTCTTCGAGGAGAAGACTAAATGCTTTATATATTCTTTTGTCAACATATTCAGGAAAATATTTATATAGGTCCAATGATGTACAAAAAACGCATACAATGACGTTTTTTTGACAGTAATTTTTACTAGCGAATGAATCAATCTCACCATATTTATACTCTAGTTTAGAGATCATTAATCTGAACATTGTCGGAAGTCGCACTGGGGACTGCTCGGATAGCAGTAGAGCGCGTTGCCAACTGGGTCATCTCCTTTTCCCACGTATGCTTTCATCTGCAGCATACATACGGTCATCACAAATACGAGTTGCCCTATCTACAATAATGTTTGTGTAGTTCTAAGCGTACGGCTATTGTAGAAATAATATTTTTTAGAAGTATGACCGTGGCCTCCTTTCCTTATACGAGTGTGATGGTCACTGCTGTCTGTGTTGGTTTGCCCACTGCATAATGCCTGCAGAGAAATATATTACACTGCATTGTGTCTGTCGAACGTCGATAATATAACACCAAGAACAACAAACAAAGTAACACTACTTTAATTAGTAATGCTTCTAGAACCTTGCACTTAGTATGACTGATTTGTTATAATATACTAAAATTTATTATCTTAGCAGTGATCGAAGATATACTCGTATCTGTATTTTAAATATTGCTAGTAGTTTCGCTTGAAACTGAGTGTCGTGGCGTTAATTGCCTCATACGAGATATCATTATTCGTTTTCATCGGTGCTGGTCGGCGTTAGTCGCCGTCTCACATGGCTCAATACAAAAGTAATGAATTTTAATCATTAATTATCTGTCAGAAAACAGGAGATCAGTGTTTCTGACCATTGAACTTTGTATCAATCATCAAGCGTCTGAATGATTCGCGACCTCGATTCACATTGTAATTTATTGATAACAAGCGGTGTATTTCACGAATTCATTCGATTATTATTATAATGTACGAACAATCTGATTACAATCTCATTTTATTCCTGCTCAAAAATTTGGGAATTATAAAATTTTATTATAAGTTTGTTTCTTCGATTTTTTTTACAAATGACCTGTCATGTATTTAATGTAATTATTTTCTTATTAGATTTTCGATTCCTACTATTTTTTGTATTACTTTTGATCTCTTTTTAATCAAGTAGCATAGAATCCTTAGTCCCATTGTAAAAAATATTTACTCTTTACAATGTAATTAAGGTCTACTTTGGAGGATACTAAGGATCACACTTTGGTGTTTTTTTCGCTTCGAATAACGGTTATGGCCACCACTATCTTTTGTTAGAGAACTTCTTCAACTATTTCACAGCATTTCAAGCTAATGATTCATTTAAAGCGGAGATGTTATCGTTACAATGTATGAAGGCCGTGTTGATTAACCGACACTCCAAGTACAAAGTAATTTGCTGTTTAACCCATATTCTTTTTTAAATGGACATCTGCAGGAATGCTTAAAAGATTCTCACTCGTTATTTATACAAGTTTTCATATTTTCTATTTGTATAATTTTATATATTTTTATCTTGTATTAACATGGATCACAACGCAAGTGTTATTCATAGAAATTAAATCTGAATTAGTAATCGTTCACAAACAAAGGACTGACCAACGTAGTACAACAGTAACTAAAAGTGAAACATGTTTCAAACATTGAAAAAAATGTAATCCATTTAAGATTCTAACTCGTTGAAAGGTTTGCGAGATAAAATCATTCCGAGTGGAGTTCATCTGCTCGCAGTATGTGTCTGATTCTTCAGTGTCTGCATATGCTTTAGTTCTGCTCCTTGCTTGATCATCCAGCCATCTGGCAGCCGACCTTCGATCGCCAAATATGCCGCAGAGTGAATTCCTTGTAAGCAACCCGGCTCTGTGCCCTCTCGGCACCACAAAGTGCTTGTTTTATTTTTTCTTCAGATTTGTCGAGCGACAGTCCAATAAGGAAATACAAGATCACGAGAACATGATATTATATGTATGGCGTCGCATTGTGTGCGAAGTGAATTAGTTTTTTTTATCTAGACATTATCACGGTCACCGATCGACAAAGAGCAACCGGTGCATTTATAATGTTTTTATTTCATGTAGTTACGTTTTTAAAAGCGTTTTCAAACGTTTTGATGACACAGTTTAAATTTATTTCAAACTATTATATTGATGTAGGTGTTAATATATTGCGGCTTTTTCTTTCAACATTTCCTCACACATTTCCTCTTATAATGAATGATGTGTGAATTTTTATTAAATTGATGTAATATTTAACCAAAATATATCTCACGTATGTTTAGACTTCCTAATGTTATAAAAAAAAATACAAAATAATCAATCTTACCAATAAACCAATTCCTAACATAACACTAGAAGTTTTCTTATCGTGTTTTATTTTTATAAACGAGTTTTAAAAATGAATCAATTTCTAAGAAGTTTATTTGAATACAATGATTCACAATAATTTCAACTTTTTAGCAATAACAACGATGAGACTTTTGCTTGTATTGTCATTTCATAATAATACTGGTGTGTGTAACATTTGAATGTGTTACTATTGGACAATACATTTTCGAAATACATGTTCGTCAAACGACAGAAACCTTTTACGGTCCCAAAAAGACGATTGATTGTTTAAGGTTGTTGACGTCTATCGATTTGTAAGCCGAAGGGGGAAAATGAAACCGAATTCGTGACTTCAATGATTCTAAAACACTATTCATTTTGATGGGCGCATCATAAACATTCAAGGTTTTATTTCATTATTATAATATTATGAATGTTCCGTTATCTAAATGACCTACATGTTAATGTTATATACGAGTATTTTAATTTAACGATGGGCATTCTTCTTTACCTATTGATCGGATAGTTTGAGCCGTGTTTGAATATCAAAATTGTATCTTTTGTACGTTGTACATTGTGCGTGCGTTAATCCATTATCCACATTCACCCATTGGTGGAGTGGCTGGTATGAAATCCAGATTATTCTTGTATTTAAAAGCGTTGCGTCATCGCTGAAGTAATGGCTCATCATTCAAACAAATGGCTTGATTTTTTAATCTAGTTGTAATAATTGGCGTAGCCTAAAAATAATTTCGTAACTGTAATGTTAAATTAATTAACGTTATTTATTTTTTACTCTTTTTGAGTGCTTTAGATTTTGTTCCTGACGTAGGAAGCCTCGCAATATGATTTTTTACTATGTTTTATTTACTTATCCGCAAATTAAGTTACTAATAATTATTTGATGAAGAGTTAGTGATCCTTAACATCGTGAAGAAACACAATCATGAATTTTCAAAAACACGATCAATAATTCTGAGCTAGATCTATATACTGTTTATTTTCATTACTATTCTCAAGGAATAAATATTATTGCGTGCTCTTAACCCTTTTATTACGGCTCGGTTCGAATACAAATTATACTGTCAATTATAAAACTAGTATTTGAAGCATATATGTACTTATCTGGTCTATTCTCATATATCACATTGGTTCTTTTATCGTTTAACTATCAGATGATGCATAAAACACTATTCTGAGAAAGTAGCAAAACGATATATCACGTCAACCAATGTCATCGGTCGGGGAATCTTAAGATAGCATATGCCGACAACCGATGGCAAAGGGTTAAACGCAAGAATATATAATCTTAGAAATACTCGTATATCCATATAGTATGCACTCGTATATAATTGATTTTACTTACTGAAATTTTGTCAGCATCCATCGCCATAGTTTCTGTTTATCGATTACGTTCAATTCAATTTTGTTTGCAATCGATTTGTTTCGGTTGCCTTGTGCGATGAATTAAAATTGAATTTATCGATCGGTTTTATTATTTAGTCGCTTTGCACCGGGTATGATTTAGCGGCTCTACTGCGGCCACAAAAGTCGAGAAATCGGATTGGTCACAGTGGGACGAGTGAAGAAGTTTCACACGATTATGCGTGCACTTGCCATATTCCTTTATTCTGCTGCATGTCTATGTAATGTATGGTGATTGCACTGATATGTGACATGTTGGGATGCTCGGCCGTCGATCGCTCGACAACCTGTTCAGGAGAACACCTGTCGGAACTGCGGCGATGGTAGACTTTCATCTCCCCACTTCTGTCGTAATATTTAATTTCATCGTCTGCACTAACTTCACTCATGTACATAACTTGCGATTTATATATTTTCGTATGCAGCTGGAGACACAAATTTCTGACTCAGTTTTGTCAGGTAGTATTATTATAGTCTTGTTCTCGGATCATCCTTGAATACATTTGAGGCGAAATAATAAGGGCTTGATGAGTGAGCAGTTGTTGTATCCAAGGTGTATATGGTTTTAGTTACGTCTTTTTTTAAAAGTAGATCGGGTAATGAGCTACTGATCCTTTTGAATTTAAGGGATGGTTCAATCCAAATGACGATACGTGGTGTATCTGGGCGGTTGTCTATCTAATAAGTTCCACTAATTTTCCATAACTCTTTGTGGTTAAATATTTGATGGTATTTAATGTATTTAGATTTTCTTTGTTTTTTATGTGCTCGTTATGAATTTCGTTTTCTACGGTCTTCACACCTGATTCTAGGTTCGTTGCGAATATCGAAGTACTGCCGGTACTATAGTTGGTGACAGCTTTCAGAGCGAGGAGAGTTCTAAAGTTTGAAGGAATGCCTCTCGCAATTTGTGCTCGGCCATCTTCGTTTAGGTGTTTACACGAGATATTTTTGCAATAGGTTAACATCGACAGAACGGATTGGTGTAAACCAGCCATTAGCATTCCTGGAGTGTCAGCACTCGGACGTCAGCTCATCCGATTTGATCACGAGGCAAGGGACCAACCACGCGTGGCCTCTCAATTACATGCAAAGTGATTTCTAGTCTTATGCTTAGGAACGCACTTCCTACAAGTCTAGGATTATTACCGCCTTACGTACAACACTGCCCTTTCAGCCATTCAAGAACCCGATAAAACATGAACGCTTTTTATGCGGATTATATAACGTTTTATACCAATGCAATGTATATAATAATTGATTACAATGTATTGACGTTTTTATTTAAATGTACATTCGAGTATGTGATCACGATATCTTCCACTGTAATAAGGAAGCAGAAAATACTTTTAATTATCACTTAAGTAGACTGGCGACTGGCGAGTGTATGTTAATTTAGAAGTATCTCTCCTATTTAGGCATTCAAGTAAATGGACTATTGTTTATTTATCTTATTTTGGATCTATTTAAACAATGCTTCTTAGCTTGGCTTAAAATATCTGTTGTCGATATTCTAATCTCGTTTTTTTCTATGTATAATTCATAGCATCTAAACATGGCAGCTTGCTTGTCAAAATATGTATTGTTTGTAGGTAATGTGCGTATTGTATTACAGTAAACACGTAATATGCGAAAATAATGTTTTTTTTTGTAAAGATAATCTTTTTTCTGATTAGTCATGCGTTAAAAATAAAACATAATGAGCTTTCTTGCCAAAATACGAATTTCTTGCCGTGTCGTATACATATATTATTACTTAACGACTATTGACCATGAAAACTGATGGAAACATTGTCAAAATTTGCTCCCAGTATCGAAAAATATATTTGAAGAATTTTCGCATTTTAGACACAAATTGAAAAACGTCATAATTAGGTTAACCTTCAAGTAATGCGACCGAAAAGTATGTTAATGCATGTTTTACGCATGTGTAACAGCAAATAATATAGTCAAAACTATTTTCAGATATTGCGTGATTTTGAGAGCTTCATCCGTCCGGTAATCGTATGCAGTGATCGTTTCAGTGTTTGCCGCATACATTTTTTTTTGAATCGCAGCGTTTTGGAATGTTTTTTTTTTTATCTTCGATCTGTACTTTACGTAATGACGTCCGTTCCACGTGCTTGAACAGATTTGCATAAAAAAGGCATCGAGCCGTTTTGCGAACCGCGAATTGCGCAAAAGATTCGGAATGCGACACCCGCAATCATCGTTATTGGTTTATAATCGCAGCAAAACTATCATTTCTGCAGTTTAATGAGATGCTCGCATTGTTTCCTTCTCCGATTGGTGTTAACTTGAAATGTGCATGGGAAGCACTCTTTAAATAGACTTGTCCTGTCACGCTGTCGGTGTGTTATGCCATTAGTAGATTAAACTTACGCCGGAGGCCGACTGTTTTTTTAAAGAATTGCCTACAAAAGAATCGCATATATTTATTTGTTTATGTGTATCCATCCCCCATCATCGTCGCTGTCTTCGATCTCCTCGGCGTCATTAGGAATATTTGATATTGTGGCTTTTGGGTTTAGCCGTGTGTGGCAAATTACTCCTTTTCCAATATTTCGACCGCCATTGCAGGATTTCTCTTCAGGGTACTAAGTCATCAACCCTGAAGAAGACCCCTGCAATGGCGGTCAACCATTGGAAAGGAGTAATTCGCCACACACGGCTAAACCCTAAAGTCACAATATCAACACTCGATTTTCTTTGTATTTGTTAACAGTCTTATTATTTCTGCATTAGGATAAATTTCTTATGGATAAAAAATACGAAAATTTATTGACTGAAACATTTCCAGTCCTTAACAATAAGCTGCATTCTTACACAAAAATATGTCTGAATTTCATATTTTTCTTTTCATCTAATGTAGTCATGTTTGCTCTATTGTCCTCGACTTATCTGTTCTTCATTCCGAAGCTCTGCAGAGTACATTCTATGCATAGTCTCCATCCAGAATGAAGAGAGCCCGTTTGTACTAGTTAAATGCCCAATAATAGAAATCTTGCCTATAGTAGATATGAATTAAAAAGAGCTTAGAGACGTACTGTAGTATGCAAGGCTGTCTCATTTGCTCTCTAGCCTCATCGTTCCTCATGAAGTCAAACCATCGCACTCCTAGTATTCTACGCAGACATCTGTTTTCGAAACCCATATTCAGATGCATTGGCTTTTGGTGAGATACCAAGATTCACTGTTATTGATGGTGCTGTATTGATTGATTCTCATCAAAGGTTAAAGTAAATTTGATAATAATGTTAATTTATTTTTAAGATCATTTTGTAATAACGGTTTTGTTTTTGTTTCCAGTGTTCAAAGATCCTGCCTCCTTTGATTACCTTCTGAGGTGCGGCTCCAACGGCAAGGCGGGCAGCGAGCTGTGCAAGGAGAGTTTGCTGGTGCGCTTCGACCCGCTGGTGGGCGCCGCTCTCCCACAGGGCGTGCGGCCCGGACACGACAAGCCCAAGCTGGACAGTATGTATTGACATCAGCACGATGTAGCCCTTGTTAACTGGTACCGAAAACCTGGATAGACAATCTTTCGTCTTGTATTTTTGTCACCTGCCATATCTTTATGTATGTGGCCACATTGGGGCTAGTTACATAGTTTTGCCACATGCGGCACTGGTGACCGAGCACGGGCCACAGAAGTGCAGACGGACGGCAGTTGGTCCCCACCCTCTGGCAAGGTATGATCCGCATTGCGGCCACGTGGCATGTCATACCGCGTGGTCACAACTTGTAATGTTTTTAAAGTAATTATAATCTGTGCTTCTAAAAGAAAGTCTTTGTCTGCTGACCTGCTCCTCTTCCTGCCCTTGCGTGGCGTAATAACTCTCCTCTCTTTGAGAGAGGAGGATGTTAGTATCTATATTAAAATATTGTCAATCGGTGTCAAGAGGCTCGGCTACATCATGTAGATTATGTTGGGCATAGTATGCTCCTACAAAAAGGCTGTTTTTTTAAAATATAATTGCCCTTTTCACTACTGAATTCTTGTGATCTTTAACTACTTCCTTGACGAGTAGACAAGTTAAACTTGTCCATGAAGTTTCGTTATCTTCGAAATTGGCAAGTAGATTTGAAAATATAAATTTAATTTTGAATTTGATTTTTTGAATCGGATTGTGGAACACTTGAAATATAAATTATATTTATTTTAGTGTAATTAAGGTGATTGATTATATTATGTACTATGTTACGTACTGAACGGCTCTGCTGCATTTTGTTCACAGACATTTTGTTTAGCGACTAACCTAACCTGTGTAAAAAAAAGTGTTTTGGGGAGCATTATTTAATTATGCATAATTTATTATTCAGAACTTTGATTTATAATGACTTTCTAATACAGTGGTTCATAAAGTCTTCAGATTAGCTTTGAAAAATCTGCAGTTTTTATTTTTCAATAAGTACCTATATTTATCTATAAGATTGAGTCTCTTTGGGAGACTATAATTTCAATTTGTTAATTGATGAGCTGCTAAACTTGAACATGTCTTTCACATTAATTGCTTATTTTGATATTTAATTTTTTTTAGTTGGAAAAATTGATTGTTTTTGTCGAATAAAAAAAAACCCCTTAGTAATGGTTACGGTTTTAACTGATCTGTAAAAAGTGCTGCCGATATATTTAAGAAATTGAATAATTCAATTTGATTGGTCAATGTTTGTTATTGTTTTGTTGTAGCAGAGGAAGTGAGCTCGGCCAGTGGCCTGGCAGAGAGCTGCAGTTCTGACTCCAGTTTGTGCAACTCCATATCTCACAACTCGGAGCAGGGAAAGCCTATTGAGTAATTACAACATTATATAAACAATTTAAATATAAACCATTACCTCACATTCACACGAGATGAAAATGCGCAATGGCATCAATTATGTCCGGCATTATCCCACGAATGTAAAAGTCCACAGCTGATATTGTCAGTTAAAAATTAGCTTGGTGGACAGAGTAGAGTTGCAATGAACAAGACATTGGTATGATTTTGTGTGATTTTAATCTTCACGTTCACCTTTTTTTTTGGTCTAATGAATTGATGAATAAAATATATGCTCTGAATCACTTTTCGTATATGTATTGACACCCAGGGGTAAATTGACTAACGCCACGACTTGAGATTACTCTTGTTTATTTAAAAACTTTGGCACGCAGTGATCCTGATGCCTTAAGTTGAGTCACCGCACTATGTGAGTAGAGGGATCTAACAGCAAGATGCACCTCATGCGATGGTAGGTACCCAACTAACTGACAGGTCGCGTGAGGGTAATTCCTTCTTTTGTCGCTGTCTCAGCTGGTGGCGCGACGGTCAGTATCAGTATATATATTTTTCAATTGGTTTTTATTATGAAGTAACAAAAATATCACAAAAAATATTCTCACTAATTAAATTTTATTCCATTGTTGACCAGAATTTTGTTATCTTGCATTTGTATGCATTTAGAAAGATACAAAGTGAGTTACATTGAAATTTTTCAACATTACATTTATTATTTATAAGAAATGCATCCAATACAATGCAACAATGAAATACAACATAATATCACTGCTAAGTTGTACAAAGTATTAAAATGTATCAAGCGATACACATAAGACAGCTTATGTGTTAAATTGACTGTTAGTACTGTGCCATAAAGTAGAGGTGAACTTTGCATTTTCATTTATTCCAAATGTTTATCTTAGATAATAGTTCAAATATATCTTTCAAAGGGTTTGTAAAATGTTAAGCCTTAGACCTGTATAATACCTTTTTTGCAGAGCTATGTAGAGATTTTATTTCCTCCGTATACCGAAGTTACACTAAAATTTCTTTTGAGTCAAATACTTATCTTAATTTACAAAGCAAATACATTATTTAACTTACACCGACGAAATACAGATTAAATATTTTGTTACTGTGGATATTTTCTTATTATAAAAGTACATTTTTCATAATAAATTTAATTCAACACTCAATCTCTGCGCGTGTCCAGTGATATCATTTATCATGTTTGATGAACCGTGTAACATTATTGATGTCTTATTTTTTCAGTACAATGTCATCCATTGATCAGAGTTTGGGCGCTCTCTCGTTGCAATCGCAGAGCAACCAACCGCAGCAGTCCGCAGCCAACAGTAGCACCCCTCCTCAGAGCATTGCTGCCAACCTCAATGTGACACAAATCTCCGAGAAACCTACCCAGGTATACACATCTAATATTATTCATCTCCTTTGTAATTCTTCCGTTTACACCAAGCTTTCCACGGGGGCTATTTAGAATAATATATGGTGTGTACATTTATTATTATTATATATAGTAGGTAGCACATTTGGTGTTTTTTATTATTGAATATGTCACTTTTTTGGGTAGTTAGTGTCAAATGATAAAATTTAATACTGCAAATTTCAGTTTTTTTTTTTTTTTTATCTAAAAATCTTATCTCTTGCTTTAATGAGCAGGTATTTAGATGAGATGATTGTTCGATTTCTAATTATAGCAATCCACTTACATAATCTTTTCATTATCCCACACTCAATTTGATATTTTTTTTGTTAAGAGATTAATGTAAGTAAATTTTTTATTCTCATTTTTTTTTTTTAATAAGATATGTCAGAAATAGCTCCAGGGTTTTTTTTATATCTTAATAGTATTGAGTATTAAATATATTTTTTTACGTTGCTTCTATGAGCAGAGAATGACAGTGTTAAAGGTCACTTTGCGCTACTTCGTCTTGCCTCAAGCCTACTTCCGCTAACTTTGCTAGGAACTTAGGGAGAATTATGATCAGAGCGTAGAGTTAGCGTTGCCCTTTCCTTACTGTGCTAAAAACATCCGAAAGTTCTGATGATATGTGTTTTCTACACCATATAAAAAATCATCTAAACACCGGAAGAATGAGAATATTCCTAAATATTGCTTTGATTGACTATGGTTGAAGTTGAAATGTAACAATTTTTGTAATGTAAGTATCTGAAAAAAATGAAATCATCGCAATTAGCCGATATAGCCAGCGCAGCCAATGAATTCAGCGCGCATATTGACCCGTGCGCAGCCAAATTTGTACTGACGGAACGTTCGCAAAGCCACGCATGTGCCCAGTTCCCGAAAGTTTGTCTTGTCTGCACCATAGCTCGCGCAGATGCATGACACGGTTGCGTGATTCTATTCCCAATTATTCCACAAATTATTTATTTCCATCGCTACAAATGAATAACTACATATTATTATAATTTTATTCAATACTTAATAATATTATGGAGGAATACGAAAATTGTGAGCTCCGTATCTATTGTATTTTATAAGGATCATTATTGGAGTCGAGTTGTAGTAAATACATATCATCGTAAAGCAAGGGTTAATATGTTATTTACATCATGCTCATCATTATTGATGTAATATTGCAGGTAGTGACACCAGCCTTCAGTAACAGACAACAATACGTTACTCCCAACCTAGCCAATAAGGGCACTCCAGTACAAGCAAAGGTAATTATTGCATCGCTTCATATCTCCAACACAATACTACCATAACAAACTCTAACTGAAACTGTATATAAAATACATGCTAAAAATATTTTTATTCCGCGAATGGAAGCGTTATTTTCAAAATCATATATTTTTTAAAATATGTATTTTGTGCTACCACATATTTTTTTATCACCCTTACATTTAAAGGTCTTCTAAGCTTTTATTTTCTATTACACTGGTTTTGGATCACGGTGGCACAAAATTTCAGTGATCAATGAAAAATTATTAATGACAAAAACAAATGTTGTGTAAAACACATATTTTCATATTAGTTTTTAATTATTTTTCATTTAGTAATCTTCAATCAATGTTAGAATTCTTCTAAAAAGGTTGCTTTTCCTTTTCATGATAATTAGTTCTCATTTATCCATTGTATAAAATGCTGTATGATCCCATTTGATTTTATTACAATTGATTTGCTATTATAATTATGTTTGAAGGGGTACACATGATAAACATTAATTATAAAATTGGTAGCAGAATAATTCTTAATATTTATTTATTGGTTAGGTTAGGTTAATTTATATTATTGTTAACAATAATAATGCATAATTATTTGGCTAAAATACTGAAATAATTTGATTAATGGTAGTTTTTATTCAATGGGTTGTTAAAAATTTATATAAACATTAACAAATTGGTAATATTTTACAGGTAAAAATTATATTTTTTTAAGTAAAACTAAAAAAAGTTTTTTTTAGTTTTACTAAAATTGATAATTGTACTTATTATATTATTGGCGAAAATAATCTCTTGCAAAAATTCTAATATAATTTAACATTTGTGATGGTTGTTAACCATTTAACTAATAATAAAAAATAAAAATAAAACTTGTTTTTTTTTATGGCAGGTGTAGCAGTTTTATAAGTAGATTTACTTTATTTAGAAAAGCAAATGTATTGAGGGGGTAGTGACTTAAGGATGAAGTTGCGTATCGTGTAAGTATATATGATGGGCGGCATAGTCCAGTGGTAAGAGCGTTCGTTTGACATTCTGACGCTGTCGGTTCAAAGCCCGACCGAGCTGGATTTAAAAAAAATCCGGGCTGACCATCCACTCTCCTTAAAAAACCTTGATTAACACCCAAATATATCTTATGTACAACTGCCGCAGTCTATACAAGTTTCAGGTTCTTGCCCTAGAGGCTCCTGGTAACCATCTATGTTCCCATGTGTACCTCCGGGTATATTTGTGTTCTGGGACAAGGTATAGACAGTCTGAGCTTACAGAACTGTAAAACGGCAATTTGCAGTGTCCATATGCTCCAAGTATTGAGCTGATATGGTAAAATAATAGTAAAATAATAATCATGTGGGTTGTCACAGCGCACAGTCTGCACTCTATTGTCACAGTGCTAATATCTTATTTCAGTCTGTGTCGTCGGCTCTGGCGGCGATAGATCGCCTTATCAGCTTAGGGGGGATCACCCCACCTCCACCGCCCGTGGTCGTCCAGCCCAAGGTAACGTCCGAAACACCACAGAACAGCACAAACAGCATGGCTTCGCAGCTCTCAACCACCGGGGATGCTATTGTAACATAAAACCATCTAACACACTCTAGACAAATTGTCTATTACCGCTTTTTAATTCCATTTTGGTTTCCCCTCCTTTTCTCTATGTTGTCTTGATATGTTGTTCATGTCATGTGTGTAGTGTAATTTTTATGTTTTGGGTAGCCGATGTACATGCCGCTTTAAATAAAAAATATTCATACTTTTAGGGCTTTCATATGTTTCATGTAAAACACCTATTTATGATGATGTATCATGTCTGCATTTGGGTTCGCAATGTTGAATGATCCACCGCACATGACTCAGCCCGAAAGCTATGATTTATTAATCTGACCATGAAAACCGACACAAAAACACATTTTATATCATTCAGATTGAACTTGAGTTGTACAATATTTTTTGTGAGCACATAGTTAGAGTTAACTAGCTCATGGTATGAAATCCTTACAGTTTTATGTCCAATGTTGAAAAAAGGACACAAAGTCCAACATTACTTTTGTGTTATTAGATTATTCATAATTTAATATTTTAATGGTTACATGATTTCTCATTAATAAAGCATTGTCGGAAAATGTCATTTAACATTGCCTAAAATAACGCTATTTGTTCCAAATAGAATTTAATCAAGTCAGTTTAATTGTTTATTAGAATTCTGAAAAAAAAGAATGGAACATTCCATTGATTTTTAAATTCAAATAGTCAAACGTGTTATAAAACAGCCGCATATCACTACCTAATATTAATCAGAGATGATTGTTTATGTAATGATAGTAAACATATATACTAAAAATTATACTTTTTTAAAGTTACCAGATTAGAGAAGTAATGTTCTAGTTCTTATTTAAATATGCTTTATTGGTGAAATTTCTTTAGGGGCTTATAATGTGTGATATTGCTTAAAATTTATTTTATCAATATAGTTGATGATGGATTAGATGTCTAAGTGAAGCGAAAAAAACACCCATGGGTCTCTTTTGATCCCATAATAATTGCCGGGAGAAATGTCACTCAATAACGCATGTGTATGTGAGCCTTTAGACATTTCATCTGTGTATGCACTATTCTATTGAAATTCTTCTTTATCTTATTGGCTTTAAATGTTGTCTGGTGATTAATAAATCATCTGTATAAAAGTTTTAATATTAAAAAAAAAATGTATTTACTATGTGTATGTTTCAAAATTTGTAAATTGTCTACTTCACAACAATATGTAACTAACTTTTTTAAGATATTTTCAATTTCAAATAATAGTTCAAATTTTAAAGTATTTTAACCTTCCAGTGCCCTTGAGCTTGTCGGAAATTTTACATCATCAAGTTTTCTCCATGTAAATGACGTTTTCTTTTTATAAAATGTTAAGGAATTGCTGTAAGGTTATAGAAAATGATGAATGACAGTACTTAAAATTGTAAAAAATCAAAAAAATACTTTCAAAAATATTTCAAAACAAAATGATTTATCGACCTGTTAATCAGAATGCATATTTGCCTTCAGTTTTTTGTAGTCCAATATAACCTGAGGCTTTCCGGTGTCCGGGATCCATTTCGTCATTGTCATGTAATGTTGACAGAATTATTATTGATTTATGTTTCCGAGGTATATAGGAATGATCATTTTTTTCCTTTTGAAAACCAAAAAGTGTAGATCGAACAGTTCCTGTCCGGCAAGAATTCTTTTGGGATGGTAGATTAGAGAGACCACTGTCCTTCAAATAGCTCGGAGCTCGATTCTTGCGTCTAAGTGATAAAAGTGGAGGAAGCGATGAGGTGCATTTGTCGTAAATTTTATGACAACGTGCACGCTGGAAGGTTAATAAAAATGCATTATTTTACAATCCACATTACTTGTATTTTCTTGTGAATATACAAGTAATGTGGATTGATGATAAATCTGAGGCATTGTATCCGATACAATTTAAGGTTTGAAAATGGTCTAATTTGATGTATTTATTGTTTATTCATAAGTTTGTATCGAATAAGAATTATGATGCCTGCTAATTTCATAAAATTATCATTTCATTGTAACTAACAATTTAAATTACAAATTCAAAAAGTAATAATCCTGGGCTTTTATCACATCATCGGGGATAAATTTCAGTTATTAAACATAGAGCAATACACTTTTTTGTAAGTCCTAGTAGCTTGCCGAGTTTTGGGGATGACTTAGCTGTAGTCTAATGATGTGAAATAATGTTCAGCATTTTACCTCTTCTTCGTAGTATCAATCCGGTGAATTGGTTTGCAGCAACAGAATCTTGCATCTCGATCTCCATTCCTCTCGGTCCACCGCAACCCTTTTCAGCTCAGCATAAGCGCTACAATTCATGTCCTCGAATACTTGCTGTAAACACTCCCGTCTAGGGCGCCCTCTATAGTTTCTACCCTCAACCATCCCCTCCACAATATTGTGAAGAAGACCATCGTGGCGCATGATGTGACCAATCCATCGGGCTCGCCTCTCTGAGATGGTTCTTATTAGGTGCCTATCTTCCTTGATTATCCTGAGAACCTCATTGTTCGTGAGGTGGTCTCTCCAGGAAATTCCGAGAATTCTTCTGTACGACCACATCTCAAAGGCCTCTAGTCTTTTTTTATCACTTTCAGATAAGCACCATGTCTCACAGCCGTACATTTTACCTATACAGCAAGAAATTACAAATCTTTTCACTCCCTTGTGGTATACTTCTGTATGTTAAAGTAAAATATCTATTATAATTTAAATCGGGTTAAGCTGCTGAAATGGTCCAGGCATCGGAAGTGTCGGCCTAATACAGACAAAACTAAATGGCAGCAATTTGATATGGGAGAAAGAATATTTTAGAATCGTTAAATCCTTTTACATGCTTAAAATGTACTGGTATAATTTTGGTTTCCTCGGAAAGCTAAAGGGCTTAGAACATTGTTGATGCATGTAAGCGTGCCTGGGGATAGAAAAAAAAATGGATGAAAAAATATTTTATCTGACGAAGTAAATGTAGGTATAATTTAAAACATCACAAAACTCAACTTTTATCTTGGAGGATTAGATTTAAATGGTCAGTTTTTGGTTATTATTATTTTAATATGTAATGTTTTGATTGTAGGAGCCCGAGATGGAGCCGCGGCTGCTGGCCGAGATCCAGGGAGTGCGCGAGCTGCTGTCCCGCCAGGAGGAGGAGCTGCGAGCCGCGCAGGAGCGCGAGCAGCGGCTGCAGAAGCAGCTGCAGGACGGGGCCGCCTTGGAACAAGCGCTCATCGACAGGGTCAATGAGAAGAACAGGGACCACCGCCATATGGAGTGAGCATTTTACCTCTTCACACTTGTGTGACTACTGAATGTTTTGTAGATCAATGTGTGACAACCTTTTTCTTGTAAAAGGTCCAAATATTTTACATGGGGCTTAGTGCAGTGTCTGATCTAATGGTTTGCAATTTAGTTAAACTAGCTGACTAGGCCCTCTCTGCCACGTTTTTTTGTAGTAAAGACTACACATTTTCTATAATTCTTTGTAAACATAATAATATTCTTCAATTATTCATACACATTTTTTTTTTTATGTAAACGCATGCAGGAGAGCACAACCGGTCAAGATCAGTGCACTCTATGACGCTCAGCCAGGGAGGCTGGACGCTGCATGCGGGAAACGTGTGTTGTGTTCGTGTTTGTGTGTGGGTTGGGGAGATTGCAAGTGTATATTTATCTGTTTCTTGAAGAGATCCAGATTGTAGGAAGGAGGAAACACAGATGCTGGAAGAGCATTCCATAGCTTACCAGTGGCATTAAGGAAGGAACTTTGGAAGCTGCCAGTTCTTGGTCGACATATATTAACCGTGTATGGATGTTCGGCAAGTGTAAGACGAGTTTGTCGGCTGTGAGTGGGTGTAGGAGGAATTAGTTCTTTAAGTTCCGAAGAGCAGCGACCGTGGTAATAACGGTAGAAAAGACTAAGAGAACCAATCTTACGTCTGTGTTCCATTGATTGTAGATTAGACGTAAGGGTGTCATTGTTTATCAAACGAATTGCTCTTCTTTGAACTGAGTCAATTAAGTTTAGAAGGTATTTTGGGGCTCCAATCCAAAGGTGACTGCCGTATTCAAGGATAGGTCGGATTTGTCCTTTATATACAAGAAGAAGTTGTTTATCGTTGAAATACCGACGTGATCTATATAATACACCTAGTTTTTTGGAAGCGAGACCGGCTTTACACTTAATTGACTCGTAATATTTGACATTATTCGATATTGATAATCCAAGCATGTTGATGGAGCTTGCTTTCGGAAGAGAACAACCGTTGAAAGATACAGGATCCATAGCAGTCTTCTTGGTGGAGAAAGTACATGATTGGGTTTTTGAAATGTTGAAACTGACGAGGTTGAGGTCGCCCCATCGTGAAACCCTTTCAAGAGACATGTTCATCTTCTCCACCAGAGATTCCCTAGCAGCAGATAGTTCCGAATGTTTCGGAGGTTTATGGAAGATTATACTCTCATGGACAGTGCTGTCGTCGGCATAACAGTGAATGTTTGCGCATTGAAGCAAATCATTCACATGCAGAAGGAAAAGAGTGGGCGACAGCACAGAGCCCTGTGGAACTCCTGAGTTGATTCTATGGCAGGAAGAAGAAAAGCCATCTACGACAGTGATGATGCTTCGATCACTCAAGAAGTTTTCAATCCAGGAGCACAGGGAGGGAGTTAGTCCATAAGACGGTAATTTATTCACCAGACCGCTGATGCCAGACTCTATCGAACGCCTTGGAGATATCCAGGGCAACAGCTTGCGTTTAGACAACAGCTTGCGTTTATACACATATGAAGAGTTATGCCGTATCTATTTATGTTGATATCCTCCTTTTCCATTTAGGACATCGATTAACTGGAGGAAGGATGCAGGATCAAGTTCACAATACAAACGCTTGTTTCTGTTTCACATATTACTCGTTTATTCATCAATAACGTCGTCCGTAGGCATTCCTATAACGATTGCGGACGCGTGTCGACTGCCCGCTCGCCTATGACCTATAGCGCCGCCAAATCCTAGCGGCGGACTCGCGAAGGAAATACGACAGTGGCCGACATGAAATGGACCAACTGTCATAACAAACAAGATGGCGCATGCAAGCGCCGTGCAGCATTATACGATTAAAAACATTATATGTGCATGTCAGGCAAGCGAACAAAATAAGAGACAAAAGATCGTTTTTCGAGGCTTTATGGCATTAGCCTAAAGGAGTAATATCAAGCTGATATCAATGTATACTTTTGCCCATTGCAAGAGAGACACATACAAAAATTGCTCTTTATCGTTGATTTGTTCACTTCAGCTAGAAGCCAAGTTTTCAGTGCGTCGAGTACAAGTTCACTAAAAAGACAAATGTTTTCTGTTCCTGGAATAGTTCCTCCGCGATACCTAAGACAGTCATTTTTTCACTCTTAGTAAATGGGCGGTCATGCTTTGCTATTATCTCTGCTACTTTTTAGCTGGAACAAATAGTTGATTCGATTTTGTCTGCATAAAATAGAAATAATTAAACAAATATATAAATAAATAATGTGCGGGCCGCATCAAGTCACAGGTTGCAGACCCATATTGTAGGTCATCGACTCGTTCAAGGAAAGGGTCATTGATAATCCTAACTTCGTTTACTATTATTGACTATCAATTCTTAGCCATATTTTGCAATTTTTTCTATGAAACAGATGTTTGAGTGTCCACTATTTTTCAAACTCTATTTTTAATTGAAATGAAATTATGTATTACAATTTTTTTTTTTTTTACAATTACAATTATTATTCAAATGTATTATGAAAGTTCTTAAGGTTTTTTTCTTGACATTCTAGAATTAAATTAACTTTTAAATAAAACACAGCAAATCTTGTCATTCGAGAAGGGGTATTGTGTTTTTAAAAATATACTATTCAAAGCAGTTTTTTTATGATGGTTTTAATTAGAAAGCTTTAGGTTCTACAAGACTTATCTTAAAATGTAATAAAAGCAATGAAGCTAACTAATTTTTCTATTCCAGCATTGTCATGGAGGAGTACGAGCGGACAATGTCGCAGTTCATCGCCGAGCGAGAGTTGGAGAAGAGGCAGTGGGGGGAGGAGAGAGTGGCGCTGGTGAAGGAGCGCGATGAGGTCACCTCACACCTGGCCAGCATGGAGCACTCCTTTAATGACATCCATGTGTAAGTGCTACATAACAAATTCAGTTCTGACACCATACAAAAAATATAAATAATATTTATCGGAAAACCATTAAAAATGTCTTTGCTATATGATAGGAAAGCCATCACTTATACTCAAAGTAGTTCCATCCTTTGTGGATGATTTTTGTTTCTTTTTATTGTCCTTTCTCTCGATTTTTTTTAAGTAAACACTTTCAAGAAAATACTGCCAGTGATGAACAAATATCATCCTTAGTGTCCTTTCTATAATGTATATTATTTTTTGAGGATAACTGTAATTATATTCGATGATAAAAGTGATTTTTAGACAGATCTATTATGTATAAATAATCCTTAAATGACAGTTTTGCTGAAGGGACGTACTGTGTATGGCTGTGGTTTCTTTTTTCCGTCAATTATTGTATGCTTTTTTGTGAAAAGTTTTTGATTTTTTTTCAGGAAATACGAGCGCTGTAAAACCTTGATACAAGGCTACAAGACAAATGAAGAGATTATGAAACAAACTCTTTTCACAAATGAAGAAGCCACCAAGAAGCAGTTGGAGCGATACGAGCAACTGAGACAACACGCCATGAGTCAACTGGATATGTAGGTTTATTCATTCAAGCAGCATTCCTTAACTTAATCCAATAATCGTGTCCTCCTTGACAGACAAAAAAACTAAACAGTACTATGAACGGCATAAGAACGATCTCTGACTGTCCCGTGCTCTAGAAACTTTGACACCTAACGACGAATAGTGACAAACAGTACTTGTTAGCCACGGTATGAGTTAACGCAACTGAATGACTATTTTCAATGTACAGCTTCACTATATCCGCGCTTTATATATTAACCAAAAATATTTTAGAAATGGTAGTATAATTATCATTCGCTTAACACGTTCCACGCCACGTAGGTCACCGATGATCTACGCTGTTGAAAAGGGTGCCCTGTAGGTTACCGGTGACCTACGTTTTTCTTTTTCGAACAAACAGTCCCTGTACGCCAGCGGTTATATTTCAATGTAATTTTTACACCGAATGTGACCTATATGGCGCTTCTGAGTCGAATTCATTAAAAACATTACGTTGGTGTTAAACGTGTTAATGGTTTATATCTCATATTGCCTTCATAGGAACATAAACTTATTTCTTTTATATGTTGATGAAAACGTTCATTGTTTAATTTATTGTTCAATACTCTTGAAATTTGCGATATCACCTCATTACATACACAATGAACAATGGTTTATTTTGTGACACAAGCCTAAACGCGGGTGGATGGATTGGATTTCCAGGTAGCAACGCAAATTTCATTTAGTCAGAACAATAAATTAACTAAAGAATTTTTTTGACAACGTATTGGAATATAAAAGTTGACTATGAAAAAGAAAGACTATGAAAAAAAAATGTTGACGCACTCATCAATGTTAATTATACCCGATATTAATATGATATTTAATTAATTTCAGAGCTAACCAGGAGATTGACTCTGTGAAGCGAACAAACCAGGCGGAGATCATCAAACTCCAGGCCATGCTCAAGAAGTCCGACATCACGGCGTCCTCGCTGCAGGAGTCTCTGACGCAGAAGAATAAGGACATGGCAGAGCTCACGGCCATCTGCGATGAGCTCATCCAGAAAGTGCGCTGATGATCCGTGCGATGGAAAGGGACAATGAAATGTGACTTTCGACCATTTTGTGAAAAAAGGACAGTTGCGTGATAGAAACTGCAGACTCACAACATGTCGGGTTGAAAATAATACATAGAGTTGCCTATACATAAATACATCTACATATGTTTGGTCTTTTATAAATAAAAATGGCATTTATAAATGTTAACAACCTAAAAAATTCAAAATAAATTGTCATTATGCATATGTTTTATAATGTAGCTTAATAAAGTTATATATAAAATGTCAAAAACATACATCAATCTTTAGACATATTTTTGTATTCGCAACCTGATGATAATAATTTTATTTTCTATATATAGATAGATAGATAGATCGGTTGGAGTCGTCTGAAATTATTTTTAATTGCTTTGTAATTTCAAAAGCTTATAATAATATTATTATAAAAAAAGAAAGTATAAAAAAAAACAATCATAAAATTATAACGAGATTAAGTCTTAGTAATATACAACAGTCTGAGAGAAATACATGAAAAATAATCTACCTTTGAAATATAAAATTGCTATTGGTTTGCGGTTTAATTTTTTTTAAATTTAATGGTGCTCAAAATTTAAATTATTTTGTTGCTGAGGGTATTTTTTATGAGCTACAGAATATGAATATTTAGTTACATTTTTGAAAAGGCACTTGTATAATTTAAAAATTAATATTCAATGAAAGAAAATTTGTCGGTTGAATTATGGGTTAGTATTGCATTTTTCACCAAGTGTGATGACGAGAGTAGTTGTGAGTTAAAAGCTAATTTGGAGTTAAAATACAGTTAAAAATAACAGAATCCTCCTCTTTTTAAATGCAGTAAGCAAGATAGTTTGATTTTTTAGTAATTTTTATTCAAAAAAGATTATTTTATTCTTTCAGTATTATAATGTCAATCTGTGAAGTTTTCTCGACATTTTTTTTGTCACTAAATGTTTTGTGTTTTTTTTTTATTTTGTATCGAAATTGTCTTGTCATATTGTGTCCATTTATTTAAGATTATCGAATGGTCAAACATTTATATTTATACCTATTTATAAATTAATTAATAATAATTTTAACTCTTAAAAATTATATATGCTTTACGTAAAAAAATATAACATTAACATTTGAAATATTTTGTTTCATTTATCCGTCAAAAAAAATAAACATGCCACCCCTTTTTTTGTGTAATTTTTTTTTATTTCCAAAATACATAACCTCAACATGAATTAGAGAACTTCACAATTGATCAAAAATTACCTTTATGTTCTAATTGACGTCTCTAAGTTTATTTAAAATGTTCATCGCCATGTCAACCACCGGTGGCCGACACTGATTCATTACAATCACGCCGTGTCGGCCACCGGTGGCCGACACGTCAACATTAATTTGACTTTTGGTTTTGCGCCGTCAGCCACGCGTTCCATACAAACTGCTGTTCAGAATGTCCGACGCGGCCCTAACACTTAATACCACAAAAACATTTTCTGTCATTTTACAAAAAACTGTGTTGGTGATGAACGTGTTAAACAGACTTATAAAAAACTTAAGAAAACATATACATCTCTTGCATTTGTACAGAGTAACAAATAAACATAATTATTGCCATGTACAGGTTTACACAAGGCTTCTATTTCCTTTTTTTTTCTAATAAACTTTAAAATACATTATTTATTTAAAAACCAAATTATAAAATGCACCTGTCAATGGAATTATTGTTTTATCGATCTTCTGAAATTACACTTTTAACGGGCGTGACGAGCTACGGCTTATGTTGTTTGTTCATCATATACCATGTACATCTAGACATCGAGTTGCACGGACTCGCGGCATGAATTCTTTTTACGTGAGCAAAATTACATTCCTCGGTTAACACATTATAATATTTTTTATGATTTCTCTCTAGTCTTGTTATGACTTACTTATAGGTAATGAAAATGCCTGTCCATTTTGTATGATTAAATTAAATTCAAAACGTAATGTCAAAAAAAATGACTTTTCTGTCGATTAAGTTATGATACTAATAATTGTAACTTGATCAACAATAACACAACAAAAACATGATATGTTATTCGAATAGTAATATGTGCATTGTCTTATATTTTTCATACCCTATTTATAATACTTGATGTTTTAAATACGTAAATTAGTAAATCGCTTCTATAGTGCCTCTATGTACATTCCATAATGCTTGAAGCACATCATTAGTGCTTTAACCAAAGCAACAACACATTTCAATATATAAGTACATAATAATACCCACTCTCACAATGACCGGACAGTTCCTGTACATGTATATATATATATTAAATAGAAATCAATACAATGCACCTTTTTTATATGATTTAAATTTTATACTTAAAACTGTTCGATTGGCATTGCTAAATTTAACAATTAATTTTGATTTCTTAAACAATAATTAATCAGTGCCTATAAAATCTTTTTTTAAATTATACATTGTTTTGCTTGTAAATTATTACTTAACCCTTTGGTTACTAAGAATTCTCTTAGCAAACTTGCAAGAAAAACGAAGCGTTTTTAGAGCATTTTTTAGTATTTTAAATATTTAACATAATTTTTATCTTTTTTACGCTAGATTGGAAAAATAAAAATAATGTTCATTCATAACAGTTCATACTTCAGATTAAGCAAATAAAAATTTAATCAATAATAATTATATTTGCCAATAAAAAAATATAAACATCAAAAAATAAAATATCCAAACTTAAATTTTGACTTGAGATCATGTATGATGTAAATAATAAACCTTTATTACTGTCAACTTGTGTCAAATATTCGATGCATCGTCTTTTTCATGAGAATCGACCGTCGAATATTGGATGCATAATAACCAAAGGATCCAGTTTATGCATTAGTTATTTATGATGACTTTCTAACAACACATTTTAAAAGCTTGAAGTATGAATACGTATGATATGCTTCAAACCAATATTATTAAAATATCAAAGGTCCAAACCTTTTTTATGGAACACCAAAAAAATAATCCATAGGTGGTTGATATATAAACCTTAAAAAAAATGTTTAGATGAGCGTCGAATATTCGACGCTTTGTCTTCTTCGCACGAGAATTGACTGTCGAATATTTGACGCTTAGTAACCAAAGAGTTAATCTTAAAAAAGCTACATGTTTACTGAAGTCTACTTTGTCTTGCAATACATTGTTTTTCAAATATTTTTTTTTTTAATTTAAGATGTAATTTTTTTTAACTGATGGGTCACTTTTTAATATGACACATGAATTCCAGTAATATTTGTAAGCCATTCCTTTAGTGCTGAGGGAAGAAGAAAGCACAGTAAAGGGATGGTTGATATCTAAGAACGCCGTAGACTTGTCACTTGTTTGGTGACCCTAGGGCAAAAAATGCGTCTGAACTAGCAGCCAATTTATTACTAACAGCTTATATTAAATTATCATTGTGAAAAAGATAATATTGAGCTTTGTAAATGTAATATAATTGTAAAAATTACTATTATGCAATATGATTTAACAATATATTTTTTGATAAGCTATATGTTATGTCTTTCAATGAGGCATATTCAAGAAGCAATTGTCAATATATATATGTAAGAAGTGAGCAAAATTCATGTTTTATATCATTGCAACCAGAGTTAGCCTTATATATTTGATATTGTTTAGTGTTTTTGGATTTTTGGATTGATAGTTTTATTGATACATATCACATTTTGTGGTAAGCCATTTTATTGCATGATTATTTGTCGAACACGTTTAACCCTTTCGTTACGGCTCGGTGGAATACAAATTATACTGTCAATACAGCGTGAATTTTTCAAACCATTTTTTTTGCTTAAAACTAGTATTTGAAGCATAAATGTACTTATCTGACCTATTTTCATATATCACATTGGTTCTTCTATCCTTTAGCTATCAGATGATGCATAAAAAACTATTATATTTAATAAACGTTCATTATGTAACTTCATAAATGTGGTGGCATTGACAAATTTGGTTTACAGAAAAATCGCTCCTGTGACGAAACCTAACGATATTTATTTACATGTCTTATAGATTCCTGTAAAGAATACATGTAGGTTGATAAAGGGAAGGACTGCACTTACAATTTCCTACCGTAGATGTCACAATGAGTACTGAAAGTAGCAAAACGATATATCATGTCAACAGTCGGGGAATCTTTGACGGTATATGCCGACAACCGATGCGATAGGGTTAAAGAGGGCCTAAATATACTATTTGTGTTGCCATAAACACGGTATGAAAAATTCATGTAGCATACAATAAATAAAGATTATTATATAAAATGTTGTTTAATTTCATATGGTAGCCTTCATCTGTCTATTATTTTTATATAGGCACATACAGGAGAATACTGACAGATGGTGATAGTAATTCTGAAGTCTCATCTGTGGAATTTTATGACGCTTACCATAGTGCATATGGCTAAGCGCTGCTTGTGGAGTGTTGATCTGCTAACGTCATGGACTACACCACTACTACACAAAATTCAAGCATCATCCTTTTTATTACAGGAATTTACTATGAATGGGTGGTCTTCACAGGACGAATTTCATCTACCACCAATTTTAATTAATAGGCTATGACTGGCATTTTCGGGTGAAGGATCAAATTCATACTAGCTGGGAAATCGATTAAACATCTTTTTTTTTATTTTAATCTCCATTGGGGATTGAACCCACCATCTTTGGCTTGCAAAGCAAATGCTTTGACCATTGAGCTATACCCGACGGCTTGTTATAGGGGAAGTTACATACAAAATTAAGTTATTGACAAATAGCAACCAAATATTGATAAACACATGTAAAAAAAAGTTGAGTTAGTTACACCATTTATAACTTAAGAACGGCTTGACCGATTTTCATGATCTTTGATATGTTGGATTCGTCTTGATCCCAAATAGAAAAAATAACTATTAAAACATCGAGAAAAAATTATGGGTCAAATTTATAGAGGAATTAATTTTATCTTACATTCTGTATGGAAAGACTTTTTAGATTCATACTGGTTACGGTAGATGGCGTTGTATGCATTATCATTTTGGACAGAATGCCATCTGTCTCAAAATCATTTTTATTATTAACATATTATATATTAACTTCATTATTAACAAAGAATGGATTTAATATAAAAAAATAAATTTCAAAAGTATAATTCAATGTAATTTATTCATATAGTATAAGAAAATTCATTAAAAATACATTAATTTATTCCACCACTCTGGATGTGGCAGAAGAGCATAAATTACAGAAGCATTTGTTTATGACCACTGCCTTTCGAGGTGTTACAGCCAAAAAAATATTTGACAAAGTTATACATATCGATATGAAGATCCTGACAATTTGTGGTGTATTTTTATTAAAGAGAAACGACCTTTAGAAACATGTAATAAATGATAGTAAGTATTAGTAATAACATTTTTTTAAAATTGTTTGTGAATTTATTTTATTTTGAATTCGAGTTTTAGAAATTCCATAAATTTGACGTGGACGGTACTGCCATATTTATTTTACGTCCGCGAAATTGATAAAAACGATTTGTCGATTTTAGCGCGATTTTAGTCGTTTGTATTTCCGGCTCTGCGCCGCCATATTTCATCGTTAAATTCGCTCGTCCGTCCGTCTCGACCGAATATTGGTTTTTCTGTGACGGGGACATTGTTGCCCTATTAATGATTATTTATAGGCGAATGATAAATTATTCGCGCGGACCGCCATTTGCCGGCCGCGAAATGTCCGGCAAACCGCGAGCCTAAATGTTGCCACACGGAATATTATTCTAACAGGGCTTTTTCGAATACAGCCATCGCAGACTTACTCGTAATGTAAATAATATCTGAATTATTCTTTAAAATATTATTTTTTTACAGAAATAATAATACAATGACAAATACATGACTTCAGCACTTGCGCGACGTAGTTTATTACCTACTAGCACACCTCGATCCTTTTCTTACATACTATTCCTCTTTTCTCGATAGTATTGTTTTCCTAGATCTCTGTGATCTTTGACACGTGTTATCTTCTTCTTTTTTTATGTTTTTATATGCTCTATGTTTTTCCATGATTATATTATTTATTATTACATGTTTATTTTTTGTATAAATGTATATATATATAATCGTGTCAGAAACAACAGGCTCAGATCCTGTCTGCCCGGAATTGGGCGACGTCGATGGCGTTACTCCTGGCCATCATCATGTCTTCCTGGGTGCAGCTACTCGGATACAGAGCACATTCCATTTTTTTGTACATATTGGACATTCTGTGAATTAATAATTGAGTCACGAGTATATATGTGCCCATGCTTATGAAAATGGAGTAAGTCATGTTTCACTCGTTCTGAGTTATTAAGATTTTTGTGTTTTGATGCTGGTAGAAAACCGATGAAAGTGACAACTTCATGTTGCATAAAATGCTATATTGAGATTTTTAAAATTCAAGTTGGACATTAATTCAAAACAATGTAAGCTGAAATAAATAGATAACTCTTCAAACGTTTCACGCCACGTAGGTCACCGGTGACCTACGCTGTTGTTGAAAAGGGCGCCCTGTAGGTTACCGGTGACCTACGTTTTTTTTTCGATCAAGCAGTCCCTGTACGCCAGCGGTTACATTTCAATGGAATTATAACATTGAATGTGACCTATATGGCGCCTCTGAGTCGAATGCATTAAAAACATTACATTGGCGTTAAGCGTGTTAATGTTTTAAATGCATTTATTTAATTTTTTAAAGCACAATGTGTACAATGGATGTCATATAACAGTTTTCATTAGAAGAAACAACGAGAATAAAAGTCTTGGAGTGGCGCCAAAGAACTGCAAATGGAGTGTCGTCCAACTTCTTCAAGATGAATTGACTACATTAGAAGAATCAAGAGGAAGAAGTTGGTAGAGATGGATGGAAACTTATGCATAAGATCTACATTCAACAGTGAATGGATACACGCTGATGATGATGTTGACAGGTTTACTAGGTTAAGTTCAGCTAAGTTGCTTGCTGAATAAGGTACATATTGCCCGAAAAACTGCTAAAAATCAATGTTGCTATTGTCCATGTTTTTTTTATATATAAAACATATGAAAAAACGCCAGAAATTGACAGACAACAGGAAATTATTTAGAAACAATTTCGTCAGGCAAATACATTAAAAATAAATGGTATCGATTGTAAACGACCTCTTGGGTTAGTCATTAAATCTTAATTTAGCTGTGTATTTATGAATTTTAATCATGGTGTGAACTCTTAATAATTCAATTTACGAGTCTTAAATTTTCTGCAAAATTACGTGTTTTTATAAGAAACTAATACGGTTCGCAAATAATGTTTCGGCAAAATTAAAACGTAATTTGTAAGGAGGCTAAGAAACACATTTTCTAAGCATAAACAGAGAGTTATGGTTTTTAATTTTAATTCAAAAGCATCGAGCTTTCTTAAGAGCATACCGATTCGGGAAATGAATAAGTTCACAATAAAAAATATATTCAATTCAATTCTTTATTTTTTTTTCTTCAATAACATTACAAAATATTTTACATTTTAATTCATTATTGAAGTACTAACATATAAGTGTGGCGTTGTAAATGTATTGACACATTTAGTGTCAATGACCTCACATTCAGAACAAGTGTCGGGATACTCAACGCAAATAGTTGGACTTGCAACAACAAAAACCATGTCATAAGTAAATCATGGTTGACACACAAATAACACGGCATTATTGCTACAAAATCAAACGTCCAACATTTTAACCTATTTACTCGATTAGATTGAATTATTTCGGTTCTTAACTTCCAGGTATGGCTGTACTCTATAATATATTATAACATATCATTATTAAAATACATACAGGTGGCGTAGATATCCGTGAAAATGTGTAATGAAAATGCGTATACATTATAGATACTACTATTTAAATTGGTGGTTTGAATTAGTTAATGGCAATTTATATTCACTTCGATATTGCCAGTTTTTCTGGTTACCATTGCTTGGGTCTAAAAAGATTGGTTATAGACAAGGTTAGCAACCTACCTTAAAAAAATGAAAAGGCTCAAATAAATAATTTATGTAATTGAAGTATAGCAACTTAAATAAACTAATATATATTTTTTTATAATGGACCTGTGATGCTATAATCCTAGATATTTTTGCCATGTTCTTGTTTCTTAAATTTTTGATTATTATATGTCCACCAAATTATTGAATTTAATTTTAAAATGGACACTTATTTTTAGAAAAGATTAATAGAAAAATAGGTTTGCAAGCTCATGATCATATATACAATGAAAATATACAAATCATCAACTGAAGTTACAAATATATATTTATTTATAATTATAAGACGTTAAATCAATTTGTTGTTAAATATATTTAAATGCTAACTAAATAAACTGTTGCAAATTGTAATTTAAAAATTGAGTGCTTTAAACGTGCGTCATGTTTTATTATTTCTTTGAAATTGAAATATCTCGGTAAAATGCAAAAGGTATCAAAATAACTGAAATATATCGAATTATTTATTTACAAAGTACAGTGGTACCTCAACATACGAGTTTAATTCGTTCCACAACATTACTTGTATTTTAAATTACTCGAATCTCAAAGCAAATTTCCTCATTGAAATTAATTGAACTGCCATTAATCCAGCCCCCAAAATGTCACCCCATTTATTTTTGTTACGCGTTTTGAATAAGAAAAATGTATTTAAAAATGACAAATATTGTACAAAAACATAATAAAAGAGAATGTAAAGAAATAAACTAGATTTATAAAGTGTTACTTTCGCTTAATTTTCATCACTGCTTTTCTCTTAACTGTTCTTTGCCTTTTTCGCCACGCTTTTCTCACTTTCACCTGTAGGCCGTTTAAAAAAGGAGGTCTGTTTCTTCCTCCCTTTCAGAAAGCTCCGGAAATATGTTAAGAAAGTGTCATTAAATAGCTCTGATGCACGACCAGTTGCCACTTGTTCTGGGTGTTTTTTTCCTTTTCGTTAAACGATTGCTCGTATCTCAAACTTTGCTAGTATTTCAAAGCAAAAAATCGCTCCCTCGCCCGACGGCTCTTATCTAAAAAATCTTGCATGTTGGTGCACTCGTATATGACAGTTATTTGCAATTACATAATCTTATTGATAAGAGTTTTGACTTATCAATTACTTATGTACTTTGACACTGTGATGTTGAGAAGGAACACGAATTTAGATAATATAACGTCTAATATTAAATGCAAAGTTACCCCGTAAGTCCAACGGGTAATGTTAGTATAACAATTATAATTAGGCATGAAGTTCATTCGGCTAATGTTAGGTATTGTTCAGATAGAATGTTAGTTATTACTGAGATAGCATAAGTTTGATTATTATACAGCGTCATAATAATTATTACTATACTTGGACTAAATTGCAATATTTGTTGTTCTTGCTTAAAGTTCCCAGTTGTGAAGATATAAGTTATTATTCTCTATTGTTAGATAGAGAAACTAGTTTGCAACTGGAGACGTCAAACTTTATAATGCAATATTGTGTGCAGTTTTGTTGTATCCCCGACAACATAATACAATAGGTCAACTGCATAAATGCAACGCAAAACAACGAGAAATTTATTACAATCACACTTCTGACGTTTATCTTTAGAAATCAATATTTTAATAATGTTCATCATTATCATCATCAGCCTGTATCGGTGCACTGTTGAACGTAAGGCTATCGGATGAGTCTCCATCGTCAATTCTCCGCCTTCCGCATCCAGGTCACTCACGCTATTTTTCTATGTCGTCTGTCCATCTAGCAGGGGGTTGGCCAATGCTTCGTTTACCAGTTCTTAAGCGCCATTTGAATACTTTTCTTCCCCATCGACCGTCGTCTCTTCGACAGATATGTCCTGACCATTGCCACTTGAGTGTGCCTATTGGTTGGGTAGAATTCACTACTTGAGTTATTCTGCGTATTTCCTTTTTTCGGATTCTATCTTTTAGCGACACTACGAGCATGGATCTCTCCATAGTACGCTGGGTGACCTTTATTTTATGGTTAAGACTTGCTGTTAGATTCCACGTCTCTGCGCCGTAAGTTAATACAGGGAGGATGGATTGGTTGAACGCCTTAGTTTTAAGACATTGCGGAGCTTTAAAAATGTCCTATAGTTTTCCAAATTCTGCTATAATTATGTTACAATACAAAAAATAATTAAAGTATTTTTTTTAACCATATCCGCTTCATATTTGGACCAATGTATGACGATAATGAGATCTGTATTGACGCTGAAGACGTATTTAAAAAAAAATCTGTGACGCTTATTCTAGTAAGTAAGCTTAGCAAAGCTGACTAGCAACAAGCGAGATATTTAATCATTTATTTTTTATCATATACGCTCGATATTTGGAGCATATGGACACCGCAAATTGTCATTTATACAGTTTGAAAGCTCAGATTGTCTATGCCTTGTTCCAGGACACCTGTATACCGGAAGTCCACATGGAAACATAGATGGTTCTAGGGAGCCTTCAGCGCAAGAGCCTGCAACCTTTCATAAACTGCGGCTGTAGTTCCAGATAAATATTTGGGTGTTCAATAATCAGCGTTTTTAAAGAGATCGGATGATCATTCGGAAGCCCCTGAGGCGTGGACAATTTTGTTTTGTCCATAAGTGGTGGCTCTACCCTACCGGGGGCATGTATAAAGCTTAGATTTGATTAAATAAATTAAAAATAATCAAGCTTGGCCGGGATTTGAACCGACAGCGTCTGAATGACAAACAAACGTTTTAACCACTGCACTATGCCGCCTGGCTAAATATAGTAAATAATAAAATAAATCAAAAATATTATTAAATTTATACAAACTTCCTAAATCATCATCATCATCATTTCCAAATCCGCTCCCTTTACTGGAGTATATGGACATCACGAACTGCCACTATAAAGCTCTGTCAGCCGCCTTGGTCTTCGTCTCATCGCATGTCAGCTCTACCCCCAGCAGCTACGAATACATTCTATATATAAATTCCGATGACTTTCTAGGACAATGCGAGCCTGGGGCTTTTGAGAAAAGGCTGCTGCAGCTCATGCTCTCTTGCGACATCCGTAGTACA
Source organism: Glossosoma conforme (assembly GCA_022606575.1). Lineage (NCBI taxonomy): Eukaryota > Metazoa > Arthropoda > Insecta > Trichoptera > Glossosomatidae > Glossosoma > Glossosoma conforme. Next base: position 2,054,512 of record JAGTXR010000082.1, on the reverse strand, counting down.
TTTCCCAGTCAGGTTCACCTTCATCTCTTGACTGACTGTAGTATGGAAGGCTTCCTATATACTTTATTTTAACATTGATCACATTGAGTACTGTTTATTCACATGCTGAAATACCGTAGTTTCGATTCCAATTAAAGCATATCAGCTTCCAACGTGTATAAACATACTGATAAATGAAATAAAATAAACATTTTACAAAGTATGGTAACAATCGGAACGTATGATTGGTATTAAGGTTATTTCGTACTCACTAATTGGTAGTTTAATGTGTACTTTAAATATATATTTAACATTATATTAACTGCTGATGTATTTGATGCCGTGAAAAAGTATGTGTTATTACATGTGAGAGATTCAGTCGGAAAAATGTATCAAACATCATTAAAATAAATTGGTTACGCGAGCACCTGCTGGTAATCATTTATATAAGATCATTATTCCCTGCGCAATTTGATCGAATGGGATACTCTCAATGAACAATAGAGACACACTGTATACAAACGAGTAGAGATACTGAGTTGTATATAAATACACCCCAAACTACGCGCGGTACATACTCTTTTTACACGATTTCATACTACCGCAATACATTTTTCAAGTTATCGTAATTCAAAAATTGTTTTATCATTCGGAAGCATTTTTTTTGTCTCTGAAGCTATATCGCGGAATCTCATCAATTAATCCGACTGATCAAAATAATAATCATATTATAATATTACACCATTTGGTCATAAAGCGTGGCTCAACGCAAAGGGGCAAGGCATGGACAGTGGCAACTGAAAAAACTGAGAAGAATTTTTTGAGATTCGAAGTGACCATATATGGAAAGCAACATGAATGTTATCAACTGACAATACTTTGTGAAACTGCATAATTATAATTTTGAATTTATTTTCATTAAAATTTTTAGTTAAATTGTAAACTACCATTTTATAATTTAATCATTATTGAAGATGGTCTCCAGGGAGGCCGAAACATGTAATCGTTCAAAATAAATGTGAATCAAAAGTAAATATTTTTAACTTATTATTTTTTAATTCAAATTAATTTAAAATTGTATATATGGAAAGAAAAATTTGTTTCTCCAAGTAAATGCTAAAAATATAAAAAACAAAAGGTACTGATATCAGCTTCATATAGCTCCTTAAGGCCGATGCCGTAAAGCCTCAACAAGCGATCTTTTGTCTATTATTTTGGTTCGCTTGCGTGACATCTACATCGAACGTTAAACGGTGTTTGCATACGCCAAAAATAATTGTTATGACAGTTGGCCTATTGCTGGTTGGTAGGACTGTCATATTGGCAGTTGGTACCGTGGAGATGTGAGATCGCGCCGTGGGCTGGCAGTTGAAGTTTGACTCGCGCCCGTCACAGTGCGTGCGTCTTGTGCGTTCGCTGTGGCGGGCGACGTTTGTGACAATAAACATGTATCGTGAAACAGAAACAAGTTGTTTATAATGTGAACCTGATCCTGCGTCCTTCATCCAGTTAATCGATGTACATAAATGGAAGGAGTAATTGCTTATATAAATAATCGTTTTATGATTTATTAATTAACATAATTTTATACGACCATATTTGAACGTATTTGTCATTCTTTTACAAATCTTTTAATATTATTTCTCATATGCAATTGTTCCCCTTTCCTCGGAATAGCGCATTCGTATTTCTTTATTTAATTTGTATAAGGGGAGGGAGACGTTTTAAAAAGAACCACAGACAAAAATAAACCCTGGCCACGTTCCTCTCTGATTGTGCGTTGATAAGATAACGTGTTTCCAGCCAGTTGGCCAGCTAAAATGATCAATACCTACCCATTTTTAAGACATTTTGGATCGATATAAAATTATTTAATTGCCTGCTTACTAGAATATACATGTAAATTAATTTATGAGGAGTAAATTATTACGTTTTATAGTGTAAATAATGATAAATTTAAATATGTAGCAATAATTCTTGGATAATTATTTTATTATACTACTGTAACCCTGCCTTTTTACGGGTCCCATATAATAAAGTGTATTAAGAATAAATAAAGATCGAAAAAAATATTTTAAATAATTAAATTACGTACTATTTAGATGTAATTATTTAATTATCTTAAAGTAAGAGTAAAGCGGTTATAAATAAAGGCGGAGTGTCGCTAAAAGATAGAATCCAAAACGAGGAAATACGCAGAAGAACCGAAGTAGTGGATGCTACACAACGAATAGGCACACTCAAGTAGTAATGGGCAGGACATTTCTGTCGAAGAGACGACGGTCGATGGGGAAGAAAAGTATTGGAATGGCGTCCAAGAACTAGCAAACGAAGCATTGACCGACCCCCCGCAAAATGGACTGATGACATAAGAAAGAATAGCGTGAGTGACCTGGATGGAGACGGCGGAGGATCGAAGAGGATGGAGACTCATGCGGGAGGCCTACGTTCAACAGTGCACGGATACAGGCTGATGATGATGATGATGAAGAGTTAAGCAGCGAAATAATTGTTACAAAAATAAGAGCCAGTGTTTTTTTTTATCAGTTTATGTTTTCGTGAAAGCTTTTCAGACGGTCGTAAAATATTCCGTAAAAAAATAATCAGCCCCTTGTAGGTGTGGTATCCTCGTTACAGAATAAAGCTCCGGCTGTTCGAGAGTTGTCGGTTCGTTAGCGTCCATCGCTCTCCCGAACCAGCGAGCTTTTGAAATATAAACGCAGCCCAATTTAAAAAAATACACACGTTACTAGCCATGCAGAAAATTATGGCAGCTTACTGGTTGAACATCGCGAGCTTTCAGAATAAATTATAATACATTATGCCATGTTTTGGTCAGCATTACGACGAAAGCACCGACATCAACTTTATGTTTTTTGTTGTTTTTGTAAAAATTACTACTTTAATTCACATGAAGATGCACAACTCTTAAATATCTCGGCTCCGTGATCCTTAGTCGCTTAAAGTGAATCCGACATGGAGCATAAAATAAACACAGGATGGCTGAAATGGAGGTCTCTCTCTGGGGCTTTGTGTAAAATCTACAAAACTGTTGTAAGGCCAGCTATGATCTACGTATCGGAGTGTTGGACCCCGCTGAAACGAGACTTGGCTGTCAAGCAAACGCTTTGACAATTGAGCTATACCCGCCGACTGAATTAATATTAACATATTTTATTATTGTAATATGTATTTTTAATAGATGCCGTTCAAAAAAATTGCGTAAAAGCGAAATCGTGTAAAAAAAGTCGCGTAAAAAGAGAATAGAGTGTTTTCAAATCACGTGTAACATAATTTCTATTAATGCGATTGTTGATTCGTTGTGTGTAATTAAACTGCGAAGTAGATCGGTTTATTTAGGAAACCAGAACCCTTTCTCCACCGCTGATAAAAGCCGGTAAAGAGAATCTCGGGAATTCCCCATGGAAAGTTAATGAGGCTGGCAGTGGGGTGGGGGGGAACCACATCCGGCGGAAGTGATTACATTAGCAGGAGATGTGTGACCCCTTGGAAGCCAAGACTATATTCGCCAGCTCTAGATTAATAATCAATAATATCGGAAATTTGGTACAGAAGAACTGAATAATTCAAATTCGGAGGATGGAATTCTCTAATTTAAGATTGAGAAGACTTCAAGAAAATCATTGTCCGCTTTAAAGTGCATGCTTTGTTTCCAAATAATTAAAAGTATTTATATTTCAAATAATCTTATTTTATAATTGAGTGCTGAATTAGTTTATCAATACAACATAGTCTAACATTTCAACAAGGTAGCAAAGTATTTGGGAGTATAAGTTAATGTAAAACATCATTAAAACTGTTATAAGAGAGTACCACTGAATAGTAGTAGTATAAGAGAGTTGTAAACACTAATATCCTCCTCTCTCAAAGAGGGGCGTTATTGCGTCGCGTGAGGGCAGGATGAGGAGCAGGTCAGCAGACAAACACTTTCTTTTAGAAGCACATTTACTATATTTACTTAAAAACATTACAAGCTTTCGACCACGCGGGATGACATGCCGCGCGGCCTCAATGCAACTTTGCCTCGCCAATGGGTAAGGATCGACTGACGATCTCCGCGCTGTCCCGGCTACCGATAGCTCCACGAGCGGTAGTATTTTTAACTAACACACCCGTAAGCGGAATCGTCTAAAATAACAGTACGGCGCACCTAAATGCACGACAAGCGACCCGAAATAAAGAGACGAAAGAAATATCGAGGTTTTCGGTAACAGTAAGGAAAGACTACATCATGCTGATGTCAACACGTTAAACATCATTAAAAAGTATCTCTCTTTTAAGAGCGGTTATTGTAATAAATAATGACGTACTTATTTTTAGCCTCCGATTCACAAGGATTCCTAAACAGAGTTGTGAGGTTGAAATGCGTTTTTACCGATATATTACCACGGTCGCCGCTCCTCCCAACTTAAAATGGTTATACCTTCTGATCCTACACACAATTGATTCATTTATCTTATTATACATAAATATTTAATACCTATATTCTTACACGCCATTGGCAAGCTCTAAATGCTTTTCAAGCACCAGTGTAAGGTCCTCAGTACAATAAGGATTTCTTCAAATAATAATAATCATCATCAGCCTGTATCTGTCTACTGTTGAACTTAAGCCTCCCGTATGAGTCTCCATCCTCTTTGATTCTCCGCCTTCCACATTCAGGTCACTCCCGCTATTCTTCTTATGTCGTCAGTCCATCTTGCAGGAGGTCGGCCAATGCTTCGTTTGCCAGTTCTTGGGTGCCACTCCAATACTGTTCTTCCCCATCAACCGTCGTCTCTTCGGCAAACTTGTCCTGCTCATTGCCACTTCAGTGTCCCTATTCGTTGGGTAGCATCCACTGCTTGAGTTCTTCTGCGTATTTCCTCGTTTCGGATTCTATCTTTTAGCGACACTCCGAGCATGGATATCTCTTTATAGCACTTAGTTTTAAGACATTGCGGAATTTCCGCTTTAAAAATGTACTTTAGTTTTCCAAATTCTGCCCATCCCAATTGTATACGCCTGTTGGTTTTTTTTGAGTTTCAAATAATAAATCAATTAAAATCTTCTCAGCCATTACATTAAAAATACACATGTTCTTTGAATTCAGTGTTCAGCCGCCGTCGTTGAGCGTCATAGAACTCGCTGGTTTCAACTTGCTTTTAACTAACTGAGCTATCTATCCTGCATACGTTTGCACAAAAAATATGTATGCCATGATGTTCATTTATAATTTACACGTTGCCAAAAAGGTCGTTATTTTCAGTTCACAATTATGTTATCAAAAATAAATGGAGGTAACAAAGAAAAACAAAAATTAAGTATTTTTTCAAAGCAATGTCACGTCAAAAAAATCTCAATTAAAACATCAGAATCACAATCCCAATTTTCCCAACTAATTAAAAATAATTGTTGTATTTTCCTAAATGGCCTAATTATTTTTAAAAGGGTCCCAAAATAGCTCCCTTTGTTGACCAGAATCGCGATTAAAAGCACTCAGAATAGTTAAAGACCATCAATAGGTCTCTGAGGTCTATAACTCGAATAGTGTTTGTCAAAAACCTCAATATACATGCGTATACAAGATTTTTTTGTATAATAATCATTTATGACAAAATAATTTTTTTTTTTTGTTGTCGCTGGATTGATGTATGCATAGTCGTCACAGGCTGCCTCAAATCAACACTCATTTCAAACTACACCCCTTGGCTGGAATTACACCACCAAACATAAGACGCAAAGTTATATGCGCCGAAGAAATGCGTAAGGCAATCAACCAACCGTCCCACTGCTTGTATAATCAGATACCCCCAACACCCAGACTGAAGTCATGAAGCAGCTTTCTGAGATTCAGATAAACTCTCACATCCAGCCCTCAAAATGAGAGACTCCAGTTCTAGCAACGAGTCGCATCAGAAGATTTCATTACTCCAAAGGAAGGCCTACCAACTGGCAAGAACCTTGACCGGCAGACCTGGAAAACCCTGAACAGATTAAAAACGGAGTTGGTCGAACAAAGGAAAACCTCGAGCGGTGGGGAATGCATCAGCAGGAAGGGCCACTGTTGTGCGAGTGTGGAGACCTGCAGACCTCCTCACACCCAAGATCTTGCCCCATGTGTCCAACAAGCTGTACATCTCAAGACCTAATGTTGGGCAACACACGGGCTATCGACGATGCCAGATATTGGGCATAAATAATTTGACGTCGCTGACACGAAGAAGAATAGTTAATTTCATTTATTATTCGGAGAAAAATAACACGCTCAAATAAAAAAAGATAGGCTACATTGATATGACGGACGAAGAGAAAAAATGGAAACATATTGCAATCTTCAATAGAAATAACACAACTTGCAGGTTTACTGGTCATCATATAACATACCGAATATGACCAATAAACCGTTGTAAGTCTATTACTGATTTTTAAAATTTCTCTGAACTATATCTAAATGTTACCTTAGTTGATTAAAATCCCAATCACAATTCACATATCGCTTGCACTTAACCTAATACAGTTGAAATAAGTCTATAAAAAGGAATAATTATCTAGTTTGGATCATAGGTAAACTTTGATTTTTTTTTAGAATTTATGTTTTATAATTAATAAAAACTGAACTTTATACAAAACCAACGTATAAATATAATTGTACACAAACAGCATTAAACTTTACACTAACTTTGCAATCTTAATTAGATGTATTCTTACATAAAACATAATTATATTTGAACACAATTATTTATAGATAATATTCTCAAAATAAACTCTTATTTTAACCGTGAAAACCTTCCAAAATCATTTTTTTAAGACAGTTTTTCCTTTTTAAACGTCTTTCACGAATGACCTAAATAAAGGTGTTTTTCTTTCAGAAATCTCACCTCTTGCTTAATTGTATTTATCACGTAGCCATAGGCGTATCTGTATCCCGATCACGACAGAGGAGGGGGGTCCCAAAGGAGGCCTAGCCAGGGAGCTTCACGAGTCCAGCCTTGTTTACTGCCATCATTTGCGACGATTGGCTATGAAAGCTTGCCTAGTATTCTCTTTATTGCAATATGTGGAACTCAGTTAATCTGAAACTTTTACGCTGTTGAAAGTTGAAAGTCTTTGTTTTTTAATACATTTTCCAACCCGGTTAATTATGCATTCTCCTCTTATAAAATATAATATTTATTGTTTACTTACGACATTTGCTCCAGCAGAAATATATGCAAATCATTCAGGTTAAAATATAAACCACAGTTGATGATCTTTTTTATGTAAATACATACATAAGAATACTGACAGACGTTAATGGAAAAATTTCATCTACGGATTATAAGTTTTTTGTAATTTTTTGTATAGCTAAGCACTGAATGTGGATTGTTGATTCAACAACGGCATAGACTTCCCGATATTCAAGTTATTGATACAAAGAAGAGGTGGTTTTCGCAGGATGACTTCTATCTACTTCCAATTTAAATTGAAAGATAATGTCTATAATTAAAACTATACATACGGGTGAGTGTGAGGTATTTAGTTTATTATCCATTATTTTTGAGACTCACTGAAAATAGATAGTGTTCGCGGTACGAATTTCGTCTACCACCAATTTTAATTAATATACAATGATTGACATTTTACGATTGAAGAATCAAATTTACACCAACCGAGGGTATTTATAAAGCTTAGAAATCGATTGAAAATAATTTTCATTTCAATTTCCGAAGAGAATCGAAGGCACCACCTTCTAAATGGTAAGTAAGCGCTTTGCTTCTAAGCTATAACCGTTGGATTATATCCTGATAGAATAAAACATTTTAATTTTCATGATTCTTTGAATTGGGATAACGCGATAGATCTGGCAGTCGACAGCAATCTTTTAGTTGTTTACGGTGACTGTTTATAATTGATACAAATAATAGAAAATTAAATTTATTCTTAAATTTAAATACATGTGTAATAGTACAGTAAAAGAAGAAAAAATCTTATATTATAATATATACTATAAGAAGATAATGCTAAAATCCTATGAATGGCCAAAATGTGTGAAAAATAATGACATATTCTTGTATGTTAAGTTTTTTTTAATTTAAAATGTCGTGGCTGAAAAAATATTTGTAATCACCTTTAAATTATAAGCTGAAAAGTATTCAATATTTTAATTGAACATAATTAAATTAAAAAATAATTTCATTTAACAAGATTATTATAATTCATCAGGTAACGAAAACTAAAATAAATACTTAGTTTTATTACATAGTTTTCGATACAGTTTGAAACTTGTAAATACATTTTACTTTGTCCAGTCAAACAATCGCCAATAACCTATTTTGCTTGAATTATTTTGATTTATTTTTCTTGTCTTTAAAATGAAATCATTTCAGAATTTCAGCAACCTTTCATCGGTATTTATTGTTTTTGTGGAATTTCAGAATTGTTCAGAAAAGGGTTTCCAATTTGTAGTTGTAGAATAATCGCTTCATTCATAACATGAAAATAGAAATCAAAGGATTAATAAAACGTTGTTCGATAAAAACTTAAATGTTTCATTAATCAAACATTTGATTTATTAGATTCCATTAGAAACAAAAAGTTAATAAATCATTTTGTGTGTCAATAATAGTATTAATTCATAATAATTACTTGAAAATAATTAGATATGGTTTTATTATAAGTTTTTTTCTATTCTCGTAATTATGTTATAATATTGTAGATTTTTATATTCATCTGTGTATGATCTAAATTTTAATTATTAACCCTTTCATTACGGCTCGGTTTGAATACAAATTATATTATCAAATATAAAACTAGTATTTGAATCATAAATGTACTTGTCTGGTCTATTTATGGTTTTTGTATCCTTTAGCTGTCAGATGATCCATAAAAACTATTCTAAGAAAGTACTAAAATGATATATCACGTCAACCGATGTCAAAGGTCGGGGAGTCTTATGAATTTTGTTCGCAAAAAATACATAAGCAAATACCATAACTTAGAAAACTGTTTAAAGTTATCAAAATGCGGGGAGTGTAGTGGAAAAGTGTTGTGATCTGTGGATTGCTGAGAAGGAATTGTTATCCGTGTTAGGAAGAGATCTTTGGAAATACACCGACATTCCGAACAAGAAAAGAAAAATAAGAACACTGTACAATGTCGCGGGGAAGTTTATATCAGTAGCATTATCTTACTTTTTCAACAGTTTTAAATAGTGAAATGTTAACAAAATATTTACATTAGATTTGAGTTGAATGATGAACGAGATTGTGTTTATCAGCAAAATCTAGAAATGAATGTTGCAATTGGTACAATTGATAAAACAAAAGTCCGCTACAAAGTCAAAATATATTTCTAATTATAATTATTTCTTTTTCATATATACCTTTATATCATTAACATTTTGTAACTAGTAAGCATATTGCATATACTTCCATATTTTACTGACTAATCCGAGAGAAAACTATTTTCAACAATAAACACGTTATAAATAGCTGACCATTTCTATTGAATTTCGATATCCCGATTTGGGAAATCTTTACCAGAGAATTTTCCGCACCGCAACCACCAAACTAACTAGAACTAGAGTATAAAATGAACATATCGTGGGTATTTTCTAAAAATACAATAAGTTAAGCCTAAAATACTATAGAGATAATTGATATTGAAATTTTATTTTTTACTTGTATCACTGTAAAATAAGTAGTAATTGTAATAAATAAACAATTGTAAAATTTTAATGTTTTATTTTCTTATATTTTGTGTTTGAGCGGAGCTCCAGGAGGAAGTGCTAACATGCAACGAGATAAAACTTTATTGCGGAAATTTGATACAATCAATTGTTTCTAGCACCAAATAATAATATAAATAAGTCAAGACATTAAAAAATCTTGATGCTTTTATTACAAGAAAACAATGTACTTTTTTTTTTTTTTCTTTGATTGTACTGGAAGGCTTTAAATGATTTATTCACGGTACCCAACAACGCCCTGAAAAGGACGCCCGTACCTGGTCTGTACGCGTCGCGTTTTTGTTGGACTCATTCCTCGTCATAGGGAGGACCATACCCGCTAAAAATTGCCTCCCAGCACCTCTACCGACCCCGGTGTATCGTCGTCAGGCATTAGCTTCAGGGTCGGCTTCATTGGCCCGGCTGTAACGTTGGTGTATCGCTTAGCCGTTAGTGTCAACGTGCGAGGGTTCAGCACGCCTCCTTAATCGTTCGGCGTGACAAGAAAACAATGTACTAATAAGTTAGGAAGAGTTACCCTGTCGGGCCAAATGTCACTGGATAGAGTGTCAAGCTCATCATTTGATCTCCTTTAAAATTCAGATTAAAAATTCCAAAATTGTATCGCTTACTGCACCTACCTTCTTTTCGAGATTCTGGACACTCATCCTAGAGGAGAAACGTATATTTCTATAGTATTTAGTACTTTTATTATGTATACCAAGAAGGTCCACATTCGCCTCTTGACTGACCATAGTATGAAAGGCTGCCTTGTCTGCTCTCTTACCTCGTTATTTCTAACAAAGTCAAATCATCGTACTCCCAGCATTTTACGCAGATATCTGTTTACGAAACCCACTATACAACTGTATTGGCTTTTGGTGAAATGCAAAAATTCAAAGCGTTTAAAAAAATGGGAACGATGCTGGCGCTATATAGACGACACTTAGTTTTGATCCAGTAAAGCTGCGAGTCGCAATATTACGCATGGAGTAAAAAGATTCTCCAGCGTTTCCAAGACAGGAAACGAGTTCCTTCTGCCGGCCACTATTCTCAGGGACCTGAACGTTTTTTTATTACATGCAAAAAAAAAGAGAGTTTATTTTAGCACTTTTTCACACAAGAAGTTTCCTACAGTCGACAACGGAACTGGTGATACCTGAGGCCACCCTGCGGCTGAACATGTTAAGAAGCACAACTGAGGGGAATACTTGGATTGCTCCGAAAGAGGACCTAGCCCCTGGACATGACCAGGGGTGGAATATATGGAAGTCCCTTAACAGACTTCGGACCGGAGTATGCAAGACGAGGACACAAATGAAAGCCTGGCAGTCTTACAGCGGACCAACTGAATGTGACTGCGGCGCGGAGCAGACCCTGTCACACCTTCTGGAGTGTGCCTGATGATGGTCGGGAGTAACGCCATTGACGTCGCCCACTTCTGGGCAGACAGGATCTGACCCTGTTTCTGACACGATTATATATGTATATAGCACTTAAATCCTTATTGTTTTTCACTTTTAATACAACCTTCATTCAAATCTATTACACACACTTAAATTTTATATCATATTGATTGGCGTTTTGTGTACATTTCACCAATGCCCGGGGAGCATGTCGGTTAACCGGTAAAATTTAATTAATTAAAGTCTATCTGGAAAGATTATTGATCCCCAGATTGTCTTTCACGCGTGTTCCGGTCCTTTGTTCCCCGGTTAATGATGCTGGAGGCAGAAAACTCACATCTGTGGAAATGTAATTGTGCTGGGCTTTTGGATGCTGAAAGTGTCTTCCCTCCAACAAGTTACAACTGAGCCTGACGTCAGTGGAAAATGATCATAATATTTAATTACACCCTTTAAAACTAAATATAACGTTTAAACTCTTTATTAAGAACAGGGTAAACTATACTTTATTAAATACATATTTTTCTTTCCATTTTAGCATTCACTTTAAGATTAATTTCAATATTAATTCGATTAATATTTTATACTACTCTTTCTTTTTCGAATTTCGAATTCTACATCAAATTCTACGCATCAATTAATTCAGAAAAAATATCGGCAGACGCGGGATTCGAACGTCGAGCGTTGAACCTTTGCTCCGTAATTATACACCGCGTTGTCCACACGACCATTCTCTGCCTGGAAAGATGCGTGAAACTTGATGTATTTATACCATTGTTAACATCATATAGCGGTAGATGTCTCTTTATTACATATTCAATCAGTCAACATTTATTCACAAGCTTTATTATTAGTTACCGACAGTCTATTTATTCAGTAGGTACCACTCGGGTCTCGAATTGAACTATAGACTGAATGGATGAAAACAAATTCTTGTTAAAAATAAAACATATAATAATATTTTTTACGTTTGTGCTTACTTTAGTACGTTTGGACAAGTGTTGAAGCTTTCATTGATCGCAAAACCGCAGTTTTCCGGCAAGTGGAACAGTGATCAGTGTGATTCGTGTTAAAATGAGGTATGAATTACTACCTTGTTTTACTCGTGTGATCTATGGTGAAATAAGGTATTAAACATTTATATATTGAATATTTTTTCTATGCATTTTCGTTTCGTAATCAAAGTAAATGTTTCCACAAATCACCGCCACTTTTGTCAGCGACCAAACCTAAGAAGTTCACTTAGGAAGACAAGTATACGACCCCCAGGACCGAAGCCGGAGGATTCGAGAGATAGAACGGTAGAATGCAAAGCATATTTTAAGTGATTTTTTTATCAGAATTTTTATGAAGATCGAACAATTAGTTAAAAAGCTACCGATGATAGACCATTCGGTCCTAAGAGGGACCATAACCTAATTTTCTTTTACCTTGTTTTTACATGGAAAACGTTAAGCATTGTAAATCACAGTTTTTCTTATATTTTCCGTTTTCTAAAATGATTTTTGTAAATGTGTTTACAAATTTAATTAATTAATTAGTTATATTTAACAGAATTTAATATAAAACGGCTTACATATATGTACTCGTATTTTTGTATTAACGTCAGCACATTTGTACTATAATAATTAGTTAATAACTTAATATACCTGGCCTTTAAACTTTATAAATAAATATGCAATGGTATTATACGAGCGTCATTATTAATAATTACTTATTGATGACAAAATATAACACAATTTTGTTAATATTAATGAAATATTTTATTGTGTATCTTCATTCTTTAAAATAAAATTAAAATACAATTTTAACCTAACACTCCAGAGACGAGCGTGACCGTATGGTCACAGAGAACACTATTGTCTATTTATCCCTACTCCGATCCTTTTTCTACCTGAACATTGTATCTTTCGCTCAGTTTCGGTTAAGAAGTGTCTCCACCACAGTTATTCTGCAGCCGCGGCAACGGAAATAGTTACCAAGTACGCTTGTGAGTTATTTTATTTCGGGTCGAAAAGAGTGAGTAAAATTTTTTTAATATTTTTAAAAATGATTTACGTAATTTTTACTAATTCATTTCGTATTAAAATATGTTGATCTAAGAAGGTTATATCATAAATATCTTCAGTGTAGCTGTATTTCAACCCCAAAGGCTAGCCAAGGTTAGAATGCACACAAAAAAAAATAAAGAATAATGTTTCATTCAAAATAAGTTGTCAATAGTAAGGTCTAGCGAGACCATACGGTCACATAGTTTTTCTACAAGAAAGCATCGTGTATTTTAAAAAAATATATATTTGTTAGATAAAGAAGACTACATGCTGATAACATAAAGCTTAAAACTTAAGTTTTCATCAACAAAAAAACCTTCGTCTCTGTAGGGTTAAATATACATCTCAATACTTCTATACTCGGTGTGAGAAAGGCGTTATATAATTCTATATATCTATGTTTATTTAATGTAATAATTATTTTAATCTACGATGTCATTGAACGGTTTTGATTTCTCTTTTCATTTTATAATAAGAAAGCTATAAGTATGATCGTGTATACAGGTTACACGGCAGTGTAAGTAAAACGTAAATGGGTTATTTAACTTTGACATATTTACGTCAAAGTTAACATGCCCCAAATTCGAACAGTTTTGTGTACACGGTTGATTGCTAACTTTTGAAAACATTTGATAATTCCGGCAAAACGTTCGGCAAGAGCTCTGCGGTCATATTCGAGAACTTTCGACATGCATGATGGTAAAAGAACCGACCAACTTGCATTCGGAAATGTAGAAACTTGCCAATGAGCTAGTTTGTCGGATATTTGGAAACGAACTCGCGGAACACCGCCGGAGTAAATATTCAAGTTCTTTTGAGTAACAGTTTTGCCGCTAAACGAATAATACATGACCTGGGAAGATGTAATAATTTCGTTTTAGCAATGGAAAACTGATGTCTTAAATTGGTATAACTTATCTAAACTTAGCTGAAGTGTTTCAAACATATACACTCCCAACATCTTTCTATAGTAAAGTAGCGTCAGTGATGCGGTCTTTCAGATATGAATTTATCAGTTTATATGTTAAGCGGGATGAATAATTGTGGCAGCTGTAAAATGATAGAGGACAGCCAAGTTTAAAAAAACTCCATTTGTATTTTCTTAAAAAACGCCATTGCTTTAAATTCCTAATATCCGTTCTCGCGTTTGGTACTCTTTCTGAACCGACAACCATATTTTTGTAGAAGAAATAGGGTTTTAAAATGTAAAAAAGTGCGCCAACACAACCCTGCAGGGATTGAACAAAACACGTAGCAATCACGCTTTAGCAATTGAGACGCAACGTCTTACCCGAAACGCTCACGAACCACGGTGCAATATCTTCTCCACGAACAATTATTTAGTAACTCTAACAACTAACAGTTAAATATTTTTTATATATATTTTTGCGCATCATATAAGTTGTTTTTTGCCTTCGTGGACATTGAAAAAGCATTTGATAAAGTAGATTGGGAGAAGCTCTTTGATGTAATGAAAGAAATTGGAGTCAAATACAAGGAAGGAAGACTCATATTTTCATTTTACAAAGAAGAAGCTGCCATAATATCACTTGGAAATTTCCAAAAAGAAGCAAAAATACGTCAAGGGGTGAGACAAGGATGCTCTCTGTCGCCTGTACTCTTCAACGTATACATACAAAATGCAATAAATAACATCAGGGAAAAAATGGGCCATAGAGAGGGGGTTAAAATACATGGCCAAAAGATTGATATGATAAGGTTTGCTGACAACTTTGCTCTGATTGCTGAAACTGAAGATGAACTCACTGAAGCGCTGACATCCATGGAAAACATATTTAATTCCAACTACAATATGAAGATAAACAGCACAAAACCCAAAGTCACGAGAGTAAGCCGCAATGAACAGCAGAAAATAACATATCAATGCTAGGAGTACCCCTAAAAGATGCAAAAAAGTTTATATACTTTGGAAGTACGATCACCTGAGATGGCAGAACAAAAAGAGAAGTCAACAGTCGTATACATCAAGCAAGGCTAGCTTTCAATAAAAAAGCAAAAATTCTTGAGTCAAAGAATATTACGTTAAGGCTCCGCAAGCAACTTGCCAAAACATTTGTTTGGAGCATCTTAATGTATGGCTGTGAGACATGGTTCTTATCTGAAAGTGATAAAAAAAGACTAGAGGCCTCTGAGATGTGGTCATAGAGAAGAATTCTCGGAATTTCGTGGAGAGACCACGTCACGAACAATGAGGTTCTCAGGATAATCAAGGAAGATAAGCACCTAAGAAGAACCATCTCAGAGAGGCGAGCCCGATGGATCGGTCACATCATGCGCCACGATGGTCTTCTTCACGACATTGTAGATGGGATGGTGGAGGGTAGAAACTGTAGAGGGCGCCCTAGACGGGAGTATTTGCAGCAAGTATTCGAGGACATGAATTGTAGCGCTTATGCTGAGCTGAAAAGAGTTGCGGAGGACCGAGAGGAGTGGAGATCGAGATGCAAGATTTTGTTACTGCAAACCAATCCACCGGATTGACACTACGAAGAAGATAAGTTGTTTCCTATTCCACGTTTCTTTTCTGCAGATAATAAGTGGACTTTATTATTTGAAAAATCGTAAAAATATCTTATTTACAAATTGTTTAAGGGAACTTACAACATTGTTTTCATGAAACAATATAATTAGAAGACATTACAAACACAAAGTAAATAAACAAGAATAAAACGTTAACCTTCCTTAACCCCTTCATGACATTATTATAGTGTCGTGATATAATATGAAGTTAGTTTTGTTTCTGCTGGGACAGGTTAAGCTACAAGTGTCGCCAAGGGGTTGACAACAGATTAAAAACCACATATTGCCACTAATTCTGAATGCTCCCCTGAGAAAAAGCGCAGAAAAGAGAATTTCAAAGGACTTTTTAGGATTAATTAACCAACCACAAAAGGAGCTTTTATAGTTATTTAGTTAGCTAACACGGCTAGTTTAGAAACATTCAAAACTCATTTAAATGCAACATTAAATTTTATTCATACATTTAAGGCCTCATAAAAGTTTGTTATTAGCTAAAAGTAGGAATTGCGGTTTTGCTGAGATTCAAGTTTTTATTTTCAAAATAATAATAGTTGTGTATTATTTTTATGTTTATTTAGAAGTAAAATAGTAGAAAATAATAAGACATTTTAAATATTATTTATTCACTTTTTTCCATCAATTAATAATAATAATAATAAGCTTTTTATTCCAGCAGGATTGGGTGGGTTGTGCAATACCCAATCTGGCACATTTTTAGATACATATATACATTTTAGATACAAAATAATAATTATATATACATATATAATAATTCATTCATGGTGGTCGCTGCAACATCTCCATCCAGCGATGGCTCAGGGAGGAGTTGAGCCATTCAGAAACAGCCAGGATGATGGTGTTGTTGGACCTCCTTATCCTGCTCCAGAAGCCGGCAACACGGTGTCGCAATAATGCTGCAAATGAATGGACTCCGCCCTCCGCAAACATGTCAGATGCGCTACAAAATATAGGGAGTTGCATAAGTTGGCGATATGAAGAAACTAAGTTCTTGTGTCTGACAAGAAAAAAACTCGTATAATAATTACAAATATAAAATTATACTATAGCGGACTTCTGTTTTATCAATTGTACTAACTTCGGTATATATGTCTTGTCTATTAATGTTTGCCTTGTATATACCATAGATGTCGTTAGAATCGCCGTCACAAGAGGTCGTTTCAAATACTTTTGCACCTATCAAGATGGGAGTTGAGCAGGATATATATAAGCAGATGAACATCTGACCAGATCTCTTCCCTTTTCTTTTTCGACGTCTTCGTAACCTGATCAATCAATCGACGCCCGCCGGAGAAATCACTTTGTAACGTGCTCGCTCTACGACCAACCAAGTTACACCTACCTACTAGTAACCTTTCATTAATCTAAAAATCATTTCTAGAACTTGCTAATAAATATAATTTCGTTGATCATTCAACTCAAATGTAATGTAAATATTATGTAAACATTTTAAACTATAAATTGTTGTAAAATTTTAAGCTAACTCAATGAAATTAAATTTACCGTGATAATAATATCGGTATAAACCGTGTTCTTATGTCTTTTCTTTCTTGTTCGGAATGTCCGTGTGTTTCCATTGATCACTTCCTAACAAGCATAAAAATTACTTCTCGGCAATCCACAGATCACAACACTTCCACTACAACACTGCCACATTCCGACAATACAGTGACGTTCATAACAATAAAACATAATTGTCAATTAAAATATAAACAAGGCTTAACGACTAATTACAATAAAAGTACTCAATGACATCCAAAAAATTACAATAAAGATCATGTTATAAAAACAATGATAATAATAATAATAAGAAATAAAATCTCTATTAATAATTTATATTAATAAATTTATATGTAAATATTTTATTATATTTTATTATAGTTTTACAACAAGTATCATTCTATTTATTTAAAGTTCCGCAAGTAACTTGCCAAAAAATTCTTTGGAGCATCTTGATGTACGGCTGTGAGACACAGTGCTTATCTGAAAGTGATAAAAAAAGACTAGAGGCCTTTGAGATGTGGTTATACAGAAGAATTCTCGGAATTTCCTAGAGAGCTAGCACCACTCAGCATAATCAAGGAGGATAGTCTCCTAGTAAGAACCATCTCAGAGAGGCGAGCCCGATGGATCGGTCACATTATGCGCCACGATGGTCTTCTTCACGACATTGTGGAAGGGATCGTTGAGGGAAGAAACTGTAGAGGGCACCCTAGACGGGAGTATTTGCAGCAAGTGTTCGAGGACATGAGTTGTAGCTCTTATGCTGAACTAAAGAGGACTGCAGAGGATCGAGAGGAGTGGAGATCGAGATGCAAGGTTTTGTTGCTACAAACCAATCCACCGGATTGATACTACTACGAAGAAGATTATTCTATTGTTTCTCATGAAATGAAATTTATAATAAGTATTGCGTATTTGCGTGTATTAAATGTATAACAAAATCACAATATTAATGTTTCATAGTTAACTAAAAAACTATTCCTTCTGACCGATTTTATTAACATTTAAATATTTTAAAAACATACGAGCATCATATTTAAAATAAAAAAAGACTTTGTATTTGACAAATACAAGTAAGCTTTTATTAAATTCATACTCGACGTTCAACTGAAACACTTCCTGAAAACTTTCAACTACAGCGAGCGAATCGAAAAATCGTAATTTCCCGGGGTCCGGACTTCAGGAAGGAAGGAGGCATTGATTTTATCGCAGAAGAACTCGCTAATGGCCGAAGTTTTCACAGAAGTCGATGCCAGCGAAGAACAACACTTTTGTTTATCTTAATTGTTTACCACTTGACGCCACAGCTTACAGCACCGGGAATAAGTTTTAATTGGTCATTTGAACCTCTTTTCAGGAACACTCGGGGGTACCCTGAAACTAAGGAGAAAACATGCAAGAGAGGAATATTTAAGATCTATAAAACCAAGAATTAATTTTACTCGATTGTCCAGGGCTTAATACCCCGTGAGGTCAAAATATTGAAGAACTGTTAATGACATAAATCAGTTTTTTTTTTCAATAAAAAAGGTTTTTGAAAATTTATATTACAAAATTGATAAAAAAAATATTTAGTTTAACTTCTAATTTTGTTCATCTCATATGTGACACATCGCAAGCAATAGTCATATTTCGTTGCTGAAATTTTCACATGTTGATCATTTCGCAAGATAATGTTATGCTAATACTGAAAAAAAAAAACAATTTAATTTAAAACGTAGTTAGTTGACAAGCTTCAAGAAAATGAATTTAACTTTTATTCAAAATAATGGTAAGTATGAGTTTATGTATAAGAACTTTGTGGTGACAGTTCGTGAATGCCATATGCTCCAGTTAAGCAGTGGACGTGTTATGATGATGATGGTTATGAAGAGTTTGTATGTGATTAATTTGCATGTTAGTGATTTTCATTTAAAACAATTTGTTTGAATTTTGTAGTGTTTTGATGCAATGAAATAAAATTATACATTTTAATAGGCGCTAAATCGTTGCATTATAATTAATAGGTAAAAACTGCAGAGGGCGCCCCTGATGGAGAGTATTTGCAACAAGTGTTCGAGGACATGAGTTGCAGCTCGTATGCTGAGCTATAGAGAGTTGCAGAAGATCGAGAAGAGTGAAGATCGAGATGCAAGATTTTGTTGCTGCAAACTAATCCACCGGATTGATACTACGAAGAGGATTGAAAGGTTTATGTATGTAACAAAATATGCTACGAGAGCTACCGAAGATGCCTTCGCAACCTACCGTTTGACAATTAGTAGTCTACTCTACACCATAGAAATTCTCATCTTTATTTCTTCATTTATTTATATGTTTCTTCATTAATAACATATGTACGTGCACTGTTAATTAAAGAAGTTGCTAAAGCTCCGATGGAAGCGAATGTCAAACTACAACTTAAATAGCCACTGTGACGTTTTCGTTGGAAAATTCCCGCAGAAAATGTTTTCTCAAAATAAAACAGTGTTGTGTACGAATCATTGAGAAAATTGAAAACATCAACACCGGAAAAAACAAACATTCAAATTATTTTAAAAATATTTCTGCCAAATGAGAGAAAAAACAAATGATTGCTAAAAAAATTTAAGTTCTATAAAGTAAGTTTTTTTTTAAGGGCTGACGTTTATTTATCATCTACGGATCTTCAAAATGAATGTTTACCAACAAAAAAAAATAAAAAAACATTGTCAGTTTTGGTAATAAATAATGTAACAATGGATTTTAATAGAAGAATAAAAAAAAAAACAAATTTCCAATTATACGATTGTCGAAATTCGTAACTGTCTAAATGGTGAAAAATTGTTTTACTGCTTAATAAACTTAAATTACTTTCACGAAATTCATATTGAATTAATTATGCAAAATAACTTTTCGTAAAAAAGCAATGTTTTTATTCTCAAATTATTATTTTTGTTGCATTATACTCGTAATTTTATGAAAGATATTATTCGACTGTCTTGAAAGCTTAACAGCAATCATCCAAGCAGATTTTGCTTGTGGTAGAATATAATAATATTTGGTGTAATAATACTTTGTTAGCTGTTTGGAAGCTGACTCATGACTAGATTGGTTGCTTCTTAAAAGTAAGATAAGCTGATTCGGAAATAGATTAAACATTCAATGAAATGTTTTTTCTTTTCACATACATTCTATATTTAGAACAAATGATCACCACAAATTGACGTTACTCAGTACTCTCAATTCTCATTGCCCAGGTCTCGTTTCAGGAAATCTCTACACCTGAAGGTCCACCAGAGCAGAAAACTGAATACCTGTCTGGATTTGAGGCAAGTTTTTGCATGATCTTTTAAGGAAATCGGATGCTTAGCTTGATGATGCTGAGTGCTGAACTATTAAGTCTTAAGGTGCGGCTCAATCAGGTGACACTCGGTTACCAACAAGCGATGACTCATCCTTGTTTTGGTCCTCGGCCAAAGTTGCTTAACTTCAGTGATCTTATAAGAACCGCGCTATTTTTAGATATTCCAAATTCATTTCACTTTCAATTAATTATAGATTTGATGGACAATATGTAAAAACTGATTTCAGTACAAAAAAGTGTTTAGCTATCTTGTAAATGGCAAGCATTATTAAATCTTTTGTCTTAGCGTGTGAGACAAAAGATTTAATAATGCTTGCCACACGCTAAGACAAAACATTCAGAAAACCGAAGAATATAATCAGCCACTCTGCCTCGCCTTTGTAGACTATGAAAAGGCATTTGACTCAATCGAGACTTGGGCAGTGCTAGATTCACTACAACGCTGCAAAATAGACTATCGGTATATAGAGATAATAAAATCTCTTTACAAATCTGCAACAATGATGGTCCAGCTCCATGATAGCACTAACAATATTTCTATAAACAAGGAGATGTTATATCTCCAAAACTCTTCACAAACGCCCTAGAAGATATTTTTAAGCTGCTATCCTGGACAAAATGTGGAATAAATATTAACGGAGAGTACATTTCTCACCTCCGATTTGCAGATGACATAGTGCTAATAGCCGAATCACCTAACAAGCTCTAAGACATGCTCTACGACCTCAATGAAGCGTCGAACAAAATTGGTCTGAAAATGAACATGGATAAAACAAAAGCCATGATTAATAGTCATATTTCACAGACCTTTGCTCCTATTTCCATTGGAGGAACAGAAATAGAGGTTGTAAACGACTATACCTATCTGGGACAAGTAATACAACTAGGGCGAAATAACTTCTCAAAAGAAATCGACAGGCGCATACAACTGGGATGGGCAGCATTTGGAAAACTAAAGTACATTTTTAAAGCGAAAATTCCGCAATGCCTTAAAACTAAGGAGTTTAACCTATGCGTCCTCCCTGTATTAACCTATGGCGCAGAGACGTGGAATCTGACAGCAAGTCTTACCCATAAAATAAAAGTCACCCAGCGTGCTATGGAGAGATACATGCTCGGAGTGTCGCTATAAGATAGAATCCGAAACGAGGAAATACGCAGAAGAACCCAAGTAGTGGATGCTACCCAACGAATAGGCACATTCAAGTGGCAATGGGCAGGACATATCTGTCGAAGTGACGACGGTCGATGGGGAAGAAAAGTATTGGAATGGCGCCCAAGAACTGGCAAACGAAGCATTGGCCGACCCCCAACAAGATGGACTGACGACATAAGAAGAATAGCGGGAGTGACCTGGATGCGGGAGGCGGAGGATCGAAGAGGATGGAGACTCATGCAGGAGGCCTACGTTCAACAGTGGACGGACACAGGCTAATGATGATTAAATCTTTTAATGAGATTAGTCATCCCGTGGTAATTTTCAGTATTATCATTAATCGTT
This sequence comes from Glossosoma conforme, assembly GCA_022606575.1. NCBI lineage: Eukaryota > Metazoa > Arthropoda > Insecta > Trichoptera > Glossosomatidae > Glossosoma > Glossosoma conforme. The sequence continues at coordinate 2,032,479 of JAGTXR010000082.1, read as the reverse complement.
CCCATAACTATCAGCTTTATCTTTTTTGTGTACGTCGTTGTAATAAATATTCACTCTTCGTCATTGATACTAAGATCAACGCCTATCCCAACTAAGATTTCTATCTAAGAGTTAGCCATGTCCGATACAAAAGCAATATGTTGATACCGAGAGTACGAAATCAAATTGATGCTCTACTTACATTATTTTGGTAATAAATCCAATACTGTGGCCTGAAAGGACCATCGTTCAACTCTGGATACGTGTAAGACAAAAAATCGCAGTGAACAGTGGTTGAAACCAACTTGAGTGAAGATATTTAGTGTAATATTTCTTAAGATTCAGAACTGGACGGATACGAAATGTTGGACGTTTGATTTTGTGACAATAATGCCGTGTTATTTGTGTGTCAACCATGATATACTTATGACATGGTTTTTGCTGTCACAAATCCTAACTATTTACATACGTATTCCGCCACTTATTTGAGGTCATTGACACTAAATGTGTCAATACAATTACATCGTCACACGTACGTTAGTACTTCATTAACGAATTAAAATTGTAACATATTTTGTAATGTAATTGAAAGAAAAGAAATAAAAAATTTTACTAATTGTACTTTAATAAGAAAATATCACAAATCTTGTTACGTAATAATTGCTGTCGTGATTCAGTTCTGGATCAAAATTTTCCACCGTGGCATTGGAAAAATATTTACAATGTCGTTTGATGCTCTCATATTATTAATTGTAAGTTTTGTTGGCAAACGGGTAGGTTTACTCATTCATTCTATTATTATGCATCATCCGAATGAGATGTGTCTCGGGCATAATAAAACTAAACATATCCCACTACGTCATCCAGCGTCAACGCCCAAGGTAAGGAAGACGCATTTAATATGAAAACAATGGAATAACTGTATTAAAATAATTAATTTCCTACAGCATTTCATTGAGATTCTAAAATATTGAATATACAGTACAGTACAATATGCTAACTAAAATAAATAATTATTAAATGTGTATTTTACATGAATATACTCGTATGTGAAGGAAAGGAGAGTCTTAAGGTTTGATGAAACAACAAAGAAGAAATTGCCGTGAAGATGGTACAAAACTGATTCACCATTAAAAGTATTTTTATGAATAGGTGCTCAGTTTATTCTTCTTCGTAGTATCAATCCGGTGGATTGGTTTGCAGTAACAAAATCTTGCATCTCGATCTCCACTCCTCTCGATCCTCTGCAATCTTTTTCATCTCAGCATAAGAGCTACAACTCATGTCCTCGAACACTTGCTGCAAATACTCCCTACTAGGGCGAACTCTAGAGTTTCTACCCTCAACCATCCCTTCTACAATGTCGTGAAGAAGACCATAGTGGCGCATGATGTGACCGATCCATCGGGCTCGCCTCTCTGAGATGGTTCTTACTAGGTTCCTATCTTCCTTGATTATGCTGAGAACCTCATTGTTCGTGACGTGGTCTCTCCAGGAAATTCCGAGAATTTCTTCTGTATGACCACATCTCAAAATCCTCTAGTCTTTTTTGATCACATGTCAGTTTATTATGAACAAATAATATTTATGGCTAAATAAACAATGTATCTATATTATGGATGGTGGAACAGTTTATTGAGAAGTTTTTAATAAACAAAATCTCTAAACTTCGTCATGTTTTTAGTTTGCGACTTCTACCGTGAGAGTTGAATACTACCACTGAGTCACATTACTCCAGTACAGTTCTAGTTATATTCACTAGTAGCTAGTTCAGTAATGTAAAAATATATATTTGTGTGACTATTGCCTGCCAAAGTATGCTTGTCATCCATGGCCAATGACCGACAAACAATTTCGACTATCAGTTTTCATTTCAATACAGAAATAATATCAAGTTCAGAACTCTCAATGCCATCGAACAGATGTTATTTGATCAGTGATCGAATAAGTATATTACGGTCATGATCTTTGATTACGATCAATAGTGTATATTAAATTATCACTGGATGTTTTTGAACTATCCTATTTTTTGTAACATACTATATGTAGATTCCAAGCGATGGTTTTTGCCTTCCAACGTATTAAGAGTTTTGGCCGTTTTGGGTAGCCGTAACATATTGAAAAGGTATGGTTGAATATTATTGATATTTTATTAATCTTAATAATAAAATGCTTATGCTACGAAGCGTCAACGGATTAAGAATAAGGCACAAATTCGACAAAAGTGTGCTAATATTACCTAACATCTTCCTCTCTTAAAAAGGTAGTTATTCAGTCGCGTTGTGGCAGGATGATGAGCAGATTAACAACGAAAAGACATTTTCTGAAACAAATTGACATATATATTTATATAACTTTATAAACTTATGGCACGGACTTAGTCACAGCATTCAACAGGCCGGACCAACAGCAATACTACCTTTTTCGCGGTCGGCACACAACTGACTGCTTGTGATGGGCTGTCGCTCAGCGCCGCAAATGACGATCAATAAAACTAACGTCACACCCGTGACCGAACTTGTCCAAAATGCCAATATGGCGACACGAACATGTACGACAAGCGAACAGAAATAAGAGACGAAAAATTGTATATCGAGGTTTTCGCTACCAGTCAGCAAGGGCTATATCATGCTGATGTCATAATTTATTACGAGAACTCGTGATTCGACCAGGTATTTATATAGAGATTTATATGAATATATTTTTATATCTATTTATTACATGAAAACTAACGTTAGATTGGATTCCTTACATAAAAATTATTATCTAAGAAAGAGTATATTATACAAACATTAAGAAGTTTTACCAACTCTTTTCATTAATAAGTTAACTGTTTTTCTTCATAAATCAATGTTTTTTTAAAGACAAAAATGAAGGGAATTAAACACTAGTTTTTCATATGGCAGTCATAAAAAGCAATATAATTCGTAACAAACTCCTCAAAAAATGTTTTTTATTTAAATCAAATACACGAAACACTTAAGAGGATAATAACAGTGATCAATTTATCAGAAATGTAATTAAAATTAATTACCGAAAATGCGGCACAAGATTATAACCATTAAACAAAGTGTTTACTAATTTTAAATTACTTGTCATGCGTCGGCTTAAATTGTATTGAATAAATTAAATTACTCAAGGCAAACGCAAATAGTGCAACACCCACACTAGATGACGGCAGAGAACGACCGCGTCACACCGAGCATTAAAATTGCTTCCAGAAACGAAATTATACACTTACACTACTTATGATTATTAACAGTAGTCCAAATTAGACTATAAACAGCCATACCAAGAGTATATCCAAGCCATAGCAGAACACAGCTTTTTAATGTCAACTAAACAATTTTTTGTATACATCGAAGAATGTCATGAGTCCCGGAGGAAAATTGCTGCTCTCAAACATTCATTCCTTCTTCTTCGCGGTTCAATTCACAACCCTGGGATTCTTGAATGTTTTAACTTCTATGTTCTAGATAAGTACACCCGTGCTCGTAGCCATCCATTGTTTTTGATCCCAGTTGATGCTTGTGGAGCTTCAAGCACTCAATTTGGTACAACGGCAATGGCGCTCCTAAATGGCCTACCAGCACACCTCGATCCTTTTCTTACATCCTTTTCCTCTTCTGTCGATGGCATTGTTCTCCTAGATTTTTAGATCTTTGACACGTGTCATCTTATTCTTCTTTTACGTTATTTTTATCTTTTATTATCTTTTGTATGTATTGTATATTCTATGCAATATTCGTTTTTGGTTTTATTTTTGAAGAGACGTTACTAGGTTATTTGCCGTCTGAGGCTAACTACGATTTGTCCAAAAATATTAGTATTCTTTGACACGTCCTATGTTTGTTTCCACTATTTATATTTATTTAATCATGTTTTATTCATTTGCTAAGAGTATTTTTATTAATTTATGTAAAATATTTTATTTGAGCTTGTGTTCTGTTATAAATCGTAAGAAATACAAAAATAACCCGTATAAAGAATACAGAAAGCTCGAAAAATTATGTCAGAATATGGAAATTTTTTCGATTTCCTGCAAGACTATCGATGTCATTCCTAATGGTAGGAGTGAGTTGGATAGACTAACATGAAAGATCTATGCAAAGCTCGAACATGGTTTGATGAAGATAATGAATGATGACCGAGTACCAAAATGGTAGAAATATATCGGCAGTCAATGCATTATCAATAAATTATGCCTGAAGAATGACCCCATGTTAAATACCATACTAGAAAAATAATGAAAATGTAACGCTGTAACGTATTGCTTTTGTGTGTTTAAACTATCTCAAAGATATATACTAAAACCAAATTTCTTTAGATAAGTTTGAAAATGTAAAATTTATCAATTTGTATCTGTATTTTCATATATTCACTGCCTATCTGGCTTACAAAGTTATCATGGATATGTATATATCACATAAAAAATTCTGGGAATCGCCATCGTAGTCTTATTCCAGGTCACTTTTCGATTACGATCTTCAAAAGAAAGTATTAAGGAAGACATGAAGAAAATGCAAGTGCAGCTCAAAGGAATGCAATCATTGCTTGAAACTAAATGGCTAAGAGAGTGCAGTCTCCACGAAAACATGGTCTCAATTCTTAACAATAATGTAAATAATCAATAAATAAGTATTTTCTAAGTGATTACAAGAATATAAATATCGTACTATTTTTTAGGTCAATTAAATTTAAGAATGCACAGAATTTAGACCCTTGATTACCACACGCACACTACTACTATACGAGTACAGTCAAGACTTGTAGATTTTTTATAAGATCGGATGATTAGCTCGACGCTTCTGAGACCTGGACCATTTAGTACTAACATTAGGCTCAAAACAAAATATATACTACAGAAGGGACCGTTATATTAAAAACCACTTCAGACGTTCAGGAAAAATATTTGTTTGAAATCTAAAAATTTTATAGTAGGGTTGGCTGTAAATAATTGTCAAACGCGACGTGTTGGACAGCTGAGCGTCATAGATTCCAAATGCTTAAATCCCTCTGCTGGTAACCTCACTAGTGTTTACATACAGAAATCAAAACGTGACCATTTTGCTTATATTTTACTGAATTGATGTATGTACTTAAAATGAAAGTATTTCTTGGCGTAGTTGAACACCGAAGGACTAGGAAAAGATGTTCTAGAAATTGCAGTGACCGCATTTTACATAATTTTTGTATTTTATAATAAAAAAAACATCGAAACAATTTACGTCAAGTTGATCGTTTTTATCGATCTTATTGTCATATTTAAGGGACTGTATTCATTAACTCTTTCATTTATTTTCATTGATACTCTTAGACTTGCGTTTTCACGAACTAAGTCTTGTGTATTTAGATATTTGTGGACTACTCGTATTTTAGAGTTTTTTTAATGTATAAAAGAAACCAAACCTTGGTTTGGTTTGCATTATCGAAGCACATTTAGGTGAACAACAAAAACAGAAGGTAAATTACAAGTGTAATCAGTGCCGGTTTTAGGGGGTGGCGAAGTGGGTCGGTGCCCCAGGGCATCGAATAAGATAGGGGCGCCGAGGCAACAAATCTTTCTTATATATATTTTAAATATATAAACAATATGGGGCGCTAGAAAAAATATTGCTCTAGGACGCCGCAGGGTCGAAATTCGGTACTGAGTGCAATGATGCAGTTTATTTTCAATGTTGTATTTACGATGATGAGTAAAAAGAGGCTTGCAAGTCTATAGCAATCTATAGCGTCTAGCAGTAAATAGCTATACTGCTAGACGCTGCGAGTGGAAATGATGAAAAGTATTTTTGTCGTTGTCAAGGATTGAGGAAAAGCAAGAGCTAATATTTTATTTAAATTTGATTATTAAAGATATTTAATGTTAAAGAAGTAATAGTGACGAACAGGAAGATGTAGAATAACTTGTTGTAATGTGAACTGTTTCATGATGCCAAGAATGGGTTTTGTTATTGAAAATTTGTAACGGCATTTTTTTGACACATGGTGATCCTATCCCGACTGCCTGTGATGCTATAGTTAAACATCTGAGCGACACACACACGAGTGGAGAAAAATCCTCTGACCCAATCTTTCTTCAGCAGTTGGGGTATTATTAGAAGTACGACACATCGGCTTATTAGGGTTGCCAACTGAAATCTTCTAGAACGTTACAAGATTCATCAACGTTCTTCAACAAAGTTAACATGTTCGCATCGGTACCCGATATATGCCGTGTAAGATTTCCCTACCATTTCCCCGACATCGGTATCCGTGATATATCGTTTTGATACTTTCTTAGAATAGTTTTTATATATATCATCTGATAGCTAAATGATACAAGAAGCAATGTGATAAATGAAAATAGACCAGATATAAGTACATTAATGCTTCAAATACTAGTTTTATAATAGACAGTATAATTTGTATTCTACCGAGCCGTAATGAAAGGGTAAATATAACTTTATTTTCAATCGTATCAGCTAGACAGAATGGAATATTTATTTTTAGAAAAAATGATAAGCATTGCATTGAATTTAATGATTTTAGACAGAGATGGAGATATTTTGTTTGCGGTTTTTATTACGCTTGATATTATCAGAATGACTAAAATTGCATTGTGTTTAATGATTTTAAATGCCGGCCAATCCTTCTACTACGGAAACAACATCACCTGATATAGAGGGTTGGATATTTTTATTATACGAAATCATTGGTGCCATAAGGGAATGAAGTGCATTATATGTTGTAGATGTATGATAGTCGAGTAACATGTCGGCCATACATTTTATGTATGAAAATTATGTTTTACACCAAGATCGTAATACTTTATATACATTTTTTGTGTAATTAAAGGTTGATAAATTTATGACAAAAAATTAGCTTCAAGGTACATAATTTGGATTATTGAAATATATTTAAAATTATTTATACAAATATCTCTACGCTTATCTTAAAACTGCAAGATCGGGAGTCATATTTTTTTCGAAATTTAAAAATAAATAGAAATTTTGGTTGTCCTACGCTAAATTATGAGCAAAATACGCCAGGCTACGTCCGTGTACGACTTACCAGTTTTTTTTTAAATTTAAAGCTCCCTTTTGAAAAACTCTGCAAATATGACTTCCAAAATTTCAGGTTTTAAGTGTATTAATTGAATATCAATTGTATTAATATTTGAAATATGCATGATATAAAAGTTCTGTTTTCTCAACCCTAATCTGCATGAGGAATCTTTGCTCAGCCCAATCTCCGCGACGAGAAGATCTCCGCGATACGAGCTTGAGTCGAAGAGCTTCACAGTCCGCCAGCAGTTGCAGAATATTGCCAGTAACAATACAACACTTAAAAATCACCATTAAATGCGAAACAAATAATAATAAAACCGTGTGGGACTGGCGGCAGTTCCATGCTCAGTTATACCTATTGGACATGTCAGTCAGTTGTAGTCCGCTTGTCAATTCGCGAGTCGTTCTTTTGTCTATGCCCATTCGAATAAACTTCGAACGCGATTCACGAATTTGAATTTTGTGATTCAAGAGAAAACGGTCGGTCAACAAAAAAAAAACCTCGAATAAAATACACAAAAACCTTTCTATTGTTAAAAGTTTTGCTAGTTTTTTATTGTTGCATTCACGATGAAAAAACGGCAATTGTTTTTACGCTGTGGTGAATTAAAATAGAGTGGATAAAAATAAATCTGTGTAGTTTTATTTTAAGATTTTTTTAAATAATAATTTTGCACACAGTTTGAAATTCATCAATGTAAATATATAATTTTTTAAATGTTTCGATACTACATAAAAATATCTAAATTATATTTTATAACATCTGACTTATTCGTAAAATAAATTTTAATAAATAAAACTATAAAATAAAATGTCAAATTTTACTATTTATAATAATATATAACATATATATAAATATTACATATTTATTATTTATTCCAAATAATTTTTAAATATTTTTTTCAATTTTATTTTTACCATTTATAAATTAAAAAATAATAATCATTAAATGATAATTTATTATTGATCAATATCACATTCATCAACGGTCAGTAAATATCAATTAAATGGTCAGTTATAAAATAATTTTGATTTTGATTATTACTTTTGATTTTGTCTGGGTTTAGGCTTAAATAAAAATATTGTTCACTACATCATTTTACTGATCATTTCATATACATCACTGATTTTTAAAAATACAGTTACTGTTTGATAGTATTATAATAAATATATGACCTTAAAAATGAATCTGAGTAAATAATTTAAAAAATTTAAAAATCCATTCAATAGAATACAGTTTTTTACACGGTAAAAATCATTTTACGATGATATATTGCGGAAAAATCAAACACTCCACCAACAAACTTTTATATTTCATTCAAGAATTTGAACTCTTAGATAGTTTAATATATCTAATAAGACGACTAAAAATATGCGAGTATATACTTATTAATACATAAATAACGTTCATATCTTTTACTGAAAGGATCGACAATAGTTTAAATTCGAACACTGAGCTATATATTTAGAAGGCACGAAGATACAAGCAAGTTACGTTGCTTATTGGATAGAATCAGTTTTGATTCATTTACGTCGAAATTTACTATCATACTTCTGAAAAAATAACAATTCATTTTATTAAATATTAAAAACGATATAAAAAAATACATTTATATTTTTTTTCTTAAATAAACGATTCAACTATTTTTTCATATTTTTTGTACAAAAATATGATTGGAGGGTTTGTGTATTTAAATAGAATTGTTACTGGATCTCATAATGTTCACCTACGTGTTGTGGGACTGATATTCTCACGGACAAAAAATACAGTCACAGCCATCAATAACTGTCAGCTGTTATTTTGGATGCCATTGCTATTAACTAATGTAGATTTTTCTAATATTCCCAATATATTAAATTTAGTACTCGTAGCTTTTCTAAATAATGATTAGTAGAATTTTTCATTCAATTCTATGAAATAATCTTTAAGAATTTAGCTTAGCCTAATAAGATTGTTGATTAGTATCTCTAACAATATTTTTATAACTTATCTATTTAACTACCCACAATACATCATTAATCTGCATATGATTTGTATGGGAGTATAAAGTATTGGAAAAAAAAACACGTAAATAAAACGCGGCTATAGTGCAAAAACAAATAAAACATATCTTATAACATTGTTAGGACAAAAGCTACTAAATGTAACAAAAACTATTTAACTTGTATTGTATTGCTTAAAAATGATACTTGAAAATCTTTATAAAATCATTTTCTGGTATTATATTAATAACACTGAAATCTAAAAGAATGTGTATTCTAGGTTATGTATTCTTTTGTCTCTGACGGTTTGAAATATCGAACGTTTCAAAAACAAAATATTCGAAAACGATAATTGAAAATTAGCGCTCTGGGTAATTATTTTATTGCGCTGGCAATGTTCGCATATTTTTAGTCGTCTTTACGGCATCTCAAATAATAATAACGACCGATTAATTTTATTTAGCTGTGTAGTGTGTCCGGTCGCGGCCGAGTCGATAGCGCTAGGTATTAATAGCGGTGCCCAGAGAGCGCTGGCTCGTGTGCGAGGACATCGGGACTATTTCTGCAGCGGTTGTGTAACGCGAGTGTGAGTTATTTGTTGGGAAAAAAAAAGAACGATTTTGTGGAAAGAGCAACACCGAACGTTCGGCTTTCGAGTTGCCCGGGAAACCGCGAGCTTTCATCTGGAAAGTTTGACAAGAGGAAACGAGAATGGCGGACTACGGGTAAGGAATTTAAAAATTACACTTTAAAGGCTTTTTAAAGGCCACCAATAACAAACAATTAAATAATTCAAATTGACTATTTCAAGGGTTTCAATAAGTTTTGCGAGCAGTATTAATTGAAGTGATTTTTCTGATACAATAAACCAAATTCTACAACATTTCATTTATATTTTTAAAATTCAATTCGAGTTCCATTTCAAATATGTAAATACAGCCAAATTCTTATAACCTTGTTTGAACACGGATCATTTTAAGCACTGCTTATTTACTTACTGGTATACCGCGGTTTCGCCTTCAATGAAATTAATATTTCCCAATATTCCAGCAAGTATAAATAAACATTGATCAACGTGATCCACATTAAAAAAAGGAAAGTATGTATCTACTCGTAATTAATGCCATAATTACAGTTTTTATATTTTGATCTATTTGTATACTATAAATCAATTGATTCACGCATCATTTACATTGGTATATAACAAAAATTTCCATATGATTCTTTAAGTTTTTTTTAACACAAAGTTTTTATTTCGATACGATGAAACGCAAAACTTGTATTTAGTCAAAAACCATTGAAGCTATTTTCACTAAAACATTAATTTATATTCCTAGTCGTGTGGAAACTAAGATTATACAGTGAACAACTTATATTTATATAATATTTACCTATTTTTTTATGATACTCTCAATTCTGTTGTTTTTTTTTTTGGAAAGAAAAAACGAATAGATTTAAAAAAATAAAACTACTACCACTTACTTTAATATTATTTCTAGTAAAACAGCAGTTATATGTTTATATCATTGAAAATCAAAAACATTTCGTACAACAACAGTACATACTTGTCAAAATGAACATTCTGCTTCTGATATGTGACTATATTATATAACACAACTTCCCTTACGAGTATTTTGAAAATAAAATTTGTTTTATTTTTCCAGTGAAGTTAGCATCCCAAAATATAAACTCGCGCAAATAATAAATTGCAACAGCCTATTTTTAAATCACTGCCGTAGATGAAATAAATGGATGTTTTTTTTTTGTATTTTTCATTGAGTTTGCAATGAACAATGTGGTCCCTTTTCCGGTCGAGACTAGCTTCATATTTCTACCTGCTTCTAAATATACATAAACAACAATGATATTTGTCGGCTTGTTTGTGTTCAATTTAGATTTCAAAATATTAAGGCTTTAGTTTAATTAAAACCAAGATATTAATTTTAATTCATAAATTTAACTAATGTTTGTCTAAAATTTGAATTAGGTTCATTGTACTCGTATTCCTTACTGTTCAACGAACTAATTACCTTTTTAAGACATTTGTGATTTTAAATCTTTTTTGAAACATAATGCAATTATTCTTATTGCCAACCACCCTTAGTTCATATATTAATTTAATGAAAATTCGCAGTGGGTGTAAATATTTAACACGATTTAACATTATCACTTAAGTTTATCAATGCTTAACCATAATTGAGATAAGAATCTGTAACAGTATTTACGATAATGTCGGAAATGATTGTCAATTAGACGTAGTTCAATTATTTTTTAGTATTTCTCCTCTGCGGTTATTCGATCACTTAGATTTTTTATAATCCAGGATATACTTTGTGTTAAAATATACTGGGTGTAAAAAAAATGTGTCGTTTTCATAGGTCTATTATACAGGCTTAGAAACCTTTAAGAATAAATGGTTAACTTGCCAAAAAACCTTATGATTCTTGTATACTATAAGTATTCATCTAACAGTTTAAAAAAAAATCTATGGCTTTCGGTTTAAAACCGCGCAGGAGTTTCAATGGGTGAAATAAAATACGTTTTTTTTTATTCGTAAAATTTATTACAGTATTTAAGTAAAATAATAGTTCAAACAACTAGTCTAAGCGAATTGAAAATATTTAATCGTTTTCGAAGTTTGAAATATACCACAGGTAAAAATATACAACAAAAAAGTGCACCAGTACGATTCCTCTTCTACTCTTTATTGTTTTCCGAAGCTGCTAAATCGGACAATGGTTAACCTGCTCAATACAAATTGGTTGATGTAGTCTTGGTTGATTAGATGCCATTGGAGCCTGGATGTTTGGACGTGTAGCTGGAATAGATTCATTGAGAGACGAGGTCTTGGCCTGCAGCCAGATTCGACAGTGACTCTTCAAAAAACCAAAGGACTCTAAGATTGGCGGTCCACGGCAACGCAGAACTGTCCACATGTTTTATTCGACATTTAAAAATAATTATTATAATATATGAACTGTTATTTATTGTCTCAACCTAATAGTTAAAAAGCTGATTAAACATATTGCAAACGTGTCTAAAGACTACTACTCAAAGGAAGGCTACAAAAACACATACAATACTTTCCCTACAAAGCGCAAATTAAAAGAAACGTACTTGCACAAGTGATACGATTACAAGATGTATAAGATCAACACAGTTGAAAAATGCATACTTAGGATGAGGAAAAGCGTTTGTTTTGAATGCGTGTATATGTGGAATAAATAAATAAAATATATTTATAATTATGGTTGTTAGGTAAAAAACCAAAGTTTATTATATTAAATGAAACGTCACATTTTTTATGGATATATTTATAATAAAAACTAGTAAATAAGTTATAATTAATTTAATTAGTTTATATTATAAAATAATATATATTTCTGAATTCAGCTCTTAATCTACGATTTTAATATTGATATTCAGTACACCTACAGTGTGAAATAAAAATACGAATTGCGAAATTTGTTGCATTCCATGATATTTAAAAAATAAACCTCGTGATCGATGAAGAAATCCACCCACGCAATTAGCTTCCTAAGAAGTCCATTTTTAATAATGCCATAATGTAATTCAAATAACTTGAAGTCATGTCAATAGTCCATTATTACTTTAACACACAGTAAAATACTATTTTCGTAACCACGCTATTCTAAAGTAAGCATAAATATCCTTGGTATTTAATAAAATTATAGTAATTTTAAACGTATTTATTTTGCTTTACAAGAGTGTTGATCTGTGCATTGAGAATTGATGATAATATTACGTATTCATAAATATTTCAATAATTTATCATCTTTTATAAGTTTATTTTATGAGTAGACACCGTAGCACCAATGGTCTAGTACGAGTCTCTAATAGTTCTTTTGAAATACGAAATAATATTATCTTTTTTCCATGCATTTTGCAGTAAAGCTTCATATGTAATATTTGCTTTTATAAAATAATTAAAACAGACAGTCGTCCCGTGAAAATCACCCATTAACAATAAGTCATGAGTGTCGAGCTGAATTAGAATGAAATTGGCACATCATACTACAAATATAGCACTTAGCAATTTTTGAAATAGCAATCATCTTAATGTACGGGCATACTTAACGTTAATTTATTTTTGTTTTTACACCTAGGTTTTGGGTTATCGCATAAAACACTTGACTCAAATAACTAGCGAGTGTTCTGTAAACAATGATCTAGTAAAAACTTCTAAGGATCCGAAGAAATTATACATACTCGTATATGTAGTAGTGTAATGATTATTAAATAGGTAACAGGTCGATCATTGATATCTTCATTATTTATGTTTTGTTTTTTATCATATCTGTCCAATAATAAAAAAATAACATGGATATTTAGTACAAAAAAACTTATTTGTTGAACCTGGCTTATTTTAAGGTGCTAGGTTGCTATACTTGCTCCCTCTACACCACTGTATATATGAGATCTCTTCAGAACCGTTTGGCAGTATTCTCCTATATTTGCTTACAGAAATATTGTTAATAATATGTTAGCCGGATTTTTTTTACAGGATTCTTTACAAGAATCTAATTGAATAGACGATCATAAAAATCTGACATTGAAGATGACTTAATAAGCTCCTAAACACGAGGACAATTACGAATTATTAGCCATCGCGAATTGGGTCAAGCGTCGCGGCAGACTATCGCAGTCTCATTCTCGACCTGTAATTTCGTTGATTTAACTCCCAGACGCCGTGGGTTGGACCCGGGCCAAACGGATTTGCAACATAGGATGAGGAGTAGGTGAGAAAATAACACCGGAGATGCATTCCAAGCTTTACGTCTTCCTGGCGAACAAATGGCCAAGACTCCAAGCAACAGGCAGCGCAACCAACTGAAGGCTGCATGAATATGCGAGTATTACACGTGGATATTTTTATCAGGTCACGCCACGTGTGCAATATTGTGTTACGGGTATTACTCGGCGGATCTTTTGTAATAGAATCTGAATTTTAAGCTCAATGCATTTTTCAGAGAAAGTCATATACCAGAACGTACGAGTAAAAAGGAAATATGAAATAGTAAATTCGTTTTCGTCGAGATGCATCTGTGCAGATAGGTTTGAAAGAATGCCAAATTTATTCCCTTTCTTGTAACGGATCATTAGGATTCAAAGCTTTTTTATGGCGCACTAGTGAGTAGTAAATCATTCTTTACAAATGTATTGTATTCGAGATAGTCAAGTATTTCATAACAATAACTGTGAAGAATCCCTTCTACTTCTATAACATATTAAAAATACTTCAATCTGAATAATCTTTTTCGAATATTTATTAAGCGCATATTTTTGAAACGCAACTGAATTTAATTTGAATCCATTGGAATGATAAAACATAATATTGATGCTCTCATCCAAACCAAATAATAAACTTTTAGTAAAATTATGATACTTCATATGAATTTTTAAAATTACTCAGATTATTGATACAATCGTCATTTGTTTGTCAAGTTTTTTTTTCGTTTTATTTAAACACGCTGAAAATAAAATAAGTTTGGTCAAATTTGGAAACCATGTATCGTAACACTTTTGACACAAATATCTGTTTATATCAAAAGTTATGTACTATTAATGAACCTTTTCACTTAAAGCCGATTAAATAACATATTAAACATAGAAGTGATTAGTTTTGCTTTACTGAAAGCAGCTAAACTTAGCAGTGGTCGTTAAATAGCTCGTTATGTTCCTTAAATACCCACGTACCAAAAATACCTAAGATTACAAAACGTCAGTGAAAGTTAATATATTATTTTATTTGCACCACATTGTGAACCTACGCACTGCATAATAAATGTATTAAAATGTCATTCGATGCATTTGGTGCCAAACAAAAAAATTGAAAAACGTAATGCCGAGGATTATGTTGTAACTTGGAACGCTCGACTGTCAATCGAATTGTTACGGGATCTATATCTGAAGAGACTGACTTAAAAAAAATGTTTTAAATAAACGGCATGCATTAACATAATATATATCAGTGATAGGTGTAACACTATTTTTTAAATAATAGTTGCCGTTCAAGAAATATATTTTATTATAATTAATGTGCTTAGTTAGATACAAGTACTTATGTGAAAGTGGTAAGCACAATAGAAAACATAAATTTAACCCATTGATAACAATATGATACTATTCTAATGTTTATTTAAAAATAAATGTATTGTTTTACTAAGTAAGTACAGGAGAATACTATCAGTCGTTGTTTGAGAAATATTACAGTTGATTCTATACAATTTCATATTTTACACAAAAGCTATACATTTAGTGCTGATTTGATAATGTCATTCGGTTAAAACCCCACATTCACGAATTGTTAATTTTTACGGAGAGTCACTGTGAATGAATAGTTTTATATCGATTTTTACTAACCATTTTACAAATGGCGGATCAATTTTTCGTCGGAGGTATTTAAAGAGTTTTAAAATTGATTAATATTATTATTTCACTATCAGGTGACAGCAAGAATTTAACTTCTAAGTTGTATGTGTACAATCAGTAAAAAGGAACTGTTGTAAAGGTTTTGGAATCTAACTGCATGTCTTACCCATAAAATAAAGGTCACCCAGCGTGCTATGGATATATCCATACTCGGATTGTCGCTAACATATAGAATTCGAAACGAGGATATCCACAGAAGAGCTCTAGTAGTGGATGCTACTCAACAAATAGGCACACTCAATTTGCAATGGGCAGGGCATATCTGTCGCAGAGACGACGATCGATGGGGAGGAAAAGCATTGAAGTGGCCCCTGCAAGATGGATTGACGACATAAGAGGAATAGGTCTGGATGCGGAAGACAGAGGATCGAAGAGATATAAAAAAAAGAAGAGATAACGAAAGGCTTATTTAGTACTTATAAGAAGTGGACGAACTAGGAATGATGACGCTGATGCTGACGATGTATTAATTGTGTCGGGCATTATTAGCGAGAAGTCGTTAGAGACACAAGTGACAAATCGTAAACAATGATGTACGTGGGAGTTGCTGTGGAGATATATTTTAAAATAATTTAATTGCCGGTGTGATATAATGTGTTGCGGCATCTTAACGGCCTTCAAACCATCTGTAGTGTGTCTTGTACAGAGGCAGTGATTATAAACAATCTGAACTACTTCATATTATAGAGATAATCTTTGAAATACTTTAAAACAACAAAAGATGATATTAATATGTTACTGAATAAATTAATTGATGGAAGAATTGTGCATACAGGTATATCATTTTATCTGCCAACATTGATATTCTAAATTCTATAACCTAACATGTATTTAAGAAGTATGGTTTCAATGTAGGATATAATAGTTATACTAGTTATTTAGCAAATATTAGAGAACGAAATGCGTTCAGTCTTAATTCACCTTATAATACATTTACAAATAATAGTATTAGTAAGTAATAAAAACTACCATCAAATTTTTATGTTTAAATTTGTAATGTGCGTATAACAATAATTATGCAATTTCTAAAAATATCGACTTACTACTAGACTTAGACACACCCCCACCCCCTCTCCTACAAAAAATGGGTTAGACCACTTATAAAGTAAAACGCATCTCAGTTATCTCTTAACTAGAGAAGGATTGAGAAAGGCTACGAGTTAGTCGAAACTGCAGTCTCCTAATAGAGAACTTTTGTTACGTGATCCATGTGAAAACAAGGTAAATAAATAAATATTTATGACTTACTACTCTTAGGTCATGTTATTTTATGTGAGATTTACCTTATATAACATGGATCACGTTGAACAACTTTTATTACCAGTAATACTATCATGGTTTCGTGTACTCAATACCCTTCATCTGTTATGTTTTTTTAAAAAAATAATAATAATTTTTTAATCATTAAAATTTTTCAAAATATAAAACATAAGAAAAAAAGTGTTAAAATTGTTCGAAACCATTACGTTCGTCAACTGTAAATAACAGTTGTTCAACATGATTAACCCTTTCATTACGGCTCGGTGGAATACAAATTATACTGTCAATTATAAAACTAGTATTTGAAGCATAAATGTACTTATCTGGTCTATTTTCATATATCACATTGGTTCTTGTATCCTTTAGCTATCAGATGATGCATAAAAAACTATTCTAAGAAAGTAACAAAACGATATATTACGGCTACCGATGTCAAGGGTAGGGGAATTTAACACGGAATATATCGGTTACCGATGCGAACAGGTTAATGTTTAAGCGAGGTAAAACAACATTATCAATTTAATATTTACGAAATATATTAATGTAAATACCGACAATATAAATAAAATCTTAATGGTATTTACAATATTTTTTAGCAAATATATGGATAATAATCTATTACAAATAATTATATACAAGTATTCAAGTAAAATAAAATAATAAAATAAATATTGGCAGTATTCACTTTTGATGCTTTGACGATAAAATCGTTTTTTTTTAATTTAAATAAATAGTATTTTTACATCTCATAGTATTGTATACTTTTATTACTAATTTAAAATGTTTGTTAGCGCTACTGCATGGGCTTTATCTGTGGTGTAGGAGTAGACCTTCAGAACTACTCCAGAGGAAGTTGCCTCGAGTCGTGGTACAATACTAATGCAATACCTGATATCGCTAAACTTAGTTAATCGCGGCTAATAACGATGATCACTTCTAGTTAAATTCACAATGACTTTCAGCACACCGAAAATATTATTTAAAAATAACGAAATATATTATAATGCAATTAAATATACGCAATATAAGTAATGTTAGTACAAAATTTATTATTATTGACAAATTAATTAACAGACTGTTATGTAGATAAGTATTGATAAATTATTTGTTGTTTTTGTACATTTATTCATACATAACTGTTTCCTTACTTAAGTAACGTCTCATAATTTCAGCCGCACAGTTCATTCTATCTTGTGATATTATTCTTGGCTTTTTTTTAATCACATTTGAACTCAGAGCTCCGTCAAGTAATTACTATGCGTAGTTACAACGTCTTTCGATATAAAAGCTCCGAGGCATTAAAGAAAGCTTTAGTATCCGAGGAATATTTAGATATAATGAGTGCTTTGCTGAGCTCCTAGTGTAGATATAACTTAACAAAAAGTAATTTGTACATTTTTTTTACCATATCTGCTCCATATTTGAAGCATATGAAACACCACAAATTGTCATTTAACAGTTTTGTAAGCTCATATTGTCTGTGCCTTGTCACCGAACACCTGTATCCCGGACTTCCAAATGGAAACATAGATGGTTCCCGGGAGCTTCCAGGGCAAGAGCCCGCAAACTTGCATCGACTGAGGCTGTAGAGCCAGATAAATATTTGGGTGTTCAATTATCAGGGATTTTAGTTATGAATCCTGTACGAAAGAAGAAGAAAGATTTAGACTTATGTATAGTGTAATAGTTTAGCGCCTTGTTTAAAAAGTTTGACAACAATGTTTTAAGCTCCTCCCTGGGACTTCGTGCATGATGTGCACGAATGTGTTTGAATTATGAATTAGGTGAAGTCAAGAAGTCGAAAAAATGAGTAATAGATTTATTTCAGTTCATATTGTTGTGAACTCATATAATCTTTATCCAATGTAAATTTAAGAAATACAAATAAAGCATTTTATGCAACATATGCTGTTACTTTCATTGGTTTTTAAGCGAAATCAAAACACAAGTCTTTCAATATCTCCGAACTAACAAAACACGACTTACGCAATTTCCTTATTCTTGTTCAAATATAACGTACCGCATTCATATTTCACAGCCTGTTTGTAATATAAATAATTAAATACTCTGCTGACTTTTAACAAGGTTTAAAATAATCACTGAAGAATATTATTTGCAAGTAGGGAGGGAGTTTCCCTCAGCAATTAATCGAAATCTATTTATCACTCTGAGGGAGTTTCGTCCTTCCGACACACAACCCACAGAGAGGCTTTACATGTTAAAAGGTTATACACGTGATTCAAGCGAGACCGGGGAAAGTTTAGGGCCAGAAAATTCAATTTAAAGCCTCATTGCCCTCCGGATTTGATTAAACTTTTAATTGTATTATCGCGGGCCGGTTATGATTGGTCACAGCCAACAATCGGAGTGATTGCCTCTATATTTTGACCCTAACTCGCAAATATTATGAAAGTTTCGCCGTTGATTGTGGTTGGTTTGGATGGGCAAAGTGCTGATAAAGCGTACCTCTTAAGTGCCGAGGTATTTTTTTAACGACTACATTTACCATTAACAAGAATCCGAAATGAGAAAATACGCAGAAGAACTCAAGTAGTGGATGCTACCCAACGAATAGGCACACTCAAGTGGCAATGGGCAGGACATATCTGTCGAAGGGACGACGGTCGATGGGGGAGAAAAGTATTGGAATGGCGCCCAAAAACTGGCAAACGAAGCATTGGCCGACCCCCTACAAGATGGACTGACGATATAAGCAGAATAGCGTGAGTGAACTGGATGCGGAAGGCGGAGGATCTAAGAGGATGGAGACTCATGCGGGAGGCCTACGTTCAACAGTGGACGGACACAGGCTGACGATGATGATGATTTACCATTAAACATCACCCATGGAAAACTTCAAAGCATCGCAACACGGTTCATATATTATTGCATATTATTATATACCGTCAGCATGAAATATTAGAGTAACTTATAAAATAATAAAATAGAGTATCTATTTAATTCCTGTATTTTCTTTTATAGCATATGTAGGCTTTGTGATGCTGTTTCAGGAATACTCGTACATGTTTCCTTCTTTATAGAATCTAAATCTCTTCAAGAAGCAGATTAGTGTACACTTGCAATATTCTCAATCCCTACACATACACAATATTTTTTAATCATGGAATCCACTGGGGGATACGTTTTGGTCTTTGTCTCGTCCCATGTCAGATCTGCCTATATTTTTCGAAATTGCACTTATTTATTCATCGGATTTAACGAATATTTCACATGTACTAGATGCGACTCGTTCTAATAAACCATGGCCAACGAAAGCGTTATAAATTGTGTGTAACTTAAAATAATATGTGAAGTCGTTTCATTTGATCATAATATGAACTGAACATACACTCGCACGTATAAATATTAATATAAAAATGGGTGGATTGAATGTTTTTTAAATCTGCGATACTATTGTATTTAACTAATAAATATCAACAGGTAAGTCTGATACATGTTCATGTAACTGTTAAATAATTCTCTCATACTTTATTAATTAATATATTTGATAGTCAGACGGTAAACTACGATCTCCATTATTCACGATTCTGAAACAAAATCTTCCAATGAAAAAATACATGCTTATCTCAATTTACGATACCTTACCAAAACATGCTGAACAAACCACAAAATATATGATAATACAAAAATGCATGTTATTTTTTCAAGAACGAAATCCAACCACTTTAAATTACAAAATTACATAGTACATCAGTGACAATTTTATCTTCGAAACGTATAATTCGAACGTTGGATTTATTTAACATTGCTTTTATCACGTTAACGATTTGTTATTTAAAAAATCGCTGTAACGTGATGGAGTACTACGTTGTGTATTGGTTTGTCACGAAGACTTTTATAAAGCTAACTAATGGTATTCTGCAACAGAGCGGGTTAGCGCTGCACCTCAAAGCGACGCGCTAACGTCGTTAAGGGTGCTTCGAGGGTTTTATTAGGTCTGACAATGAACCGTAGTGGTCTATAACCTTTTGACACTAACCTAACCTAACACATAATATTATCAAGTAAGACTAACGCTATTAAGAGAGCGTCGACGGTCATATAACGTTCTTATATCGTTTTAGCATCAGCTGTTACGTTTCTCATCTCGTTTGAAGGTACCGTCATTCACATACCATCAAAATGCATTTAAATAAAGCATACGTATCCAACTTAATAAGTATTATAAATAACAAGAGCGAAAGATAAAAATCGAGAAGAAAATCGAGCCTTTAGAATGGTTCATTATGTGATGTTCTTCATCATACACCAATGTTTTTTTTTGTGAATATGAATACTTACCAGTTCTGTTGTAATGTAGTGTTATAGAGATTTATAAACGTTAATAATGTTAAAATTTTATCAAAGATCAAATTGATCAAATCTTAATAAAGAGCCTGAAATTTACTGATGGGGTTACAGAATTCAACAGAATCAAAAAGATGTGGCTTATTTGAAAATAATTAAACCGAAAAATCTTACATGAAATCATTATTTTGTATAGATAAAAGATTACGTGTTTAACAAGCCATGCTAATCGCAACGGTAAGAATCCTGAAAACTACCGATAAGTTGGTGTACACTATCAAAATCGATTTTTATCTACTATTCTTACGTTAAGAGTATAGAACCACCATAATTTACAACCAAGAATTCATCCATCTATACGACATTATCTTATCCCCACATCTGTGCCGCACATGACAAAATTTATAATTTTTTTTGGTGTAATCCACCGTACCATATATAATATATATATAAAACAGTCCATTTTGTCCATGCTCTCCACTACTTGGCTGAAGTATTAACCACCTAGATTGTTGTAGGGTAACGTGGTATCTTTTATTAAAATCAAAGTGAAACTCTATGGAATTGTGCGGAAAATTCATGGTTCATCTAATGAGTTCTTTAATATTTTTTTTATATTTGTCGCAATCCATGCGTTTGTCTCTCCTGCTTATAGTCGGGACCAGACTTGTGGGGTTGAGGTGATGCATGCAGGCAATCGACAGATTTCTAATTAATCGCTGTCAGTGTTCAATGCACCTGAAAGCCGTGGGAGGTGAGATGAATCCCTGCAAGCGGAAACACCTAACTGCATAGGAGGTTATTAGGAATATTAGAAATACGTAACACAATATTTTCATGAAATTTACACTGAAAGATATATCACAGTTAAACCTTGTCCGATCTGACAATCAATAACTTACCGCATTCGTCGGTATTTCAAGCACCGCAATCCTATCTTCTGCTTGTCAATTGATTGATGGGCAATGTCGCTGATTATTTTTATACATTTTTAGCAACACAATTCTGTATTATTCGGGAGGCTCATGTTGATAGTACTGTGAGCAAAAAATACCGTTAAATTTGAATATAAATTTCCGGCTTAGCGATTCGAATTTATATTTTTATATTTATATTGGCACTACTGTCACTAACATCTGTATTATAAAGTAATTATAAAAGATAAGAATAGAGGTTATGTTATGCAACAGTGGGACTCGCTGTAGTTCAAGGTTATAATACAATAGCAGTGTTGCCAATGAAAGGGCAAAATTTCCATAGATTTTTGTATTAGGTATGTAATATGTCTGATCGGTGTTATGAAGGATCGACGGGAAGCCGCGAAAATCCTACTTCATATTTATTATTACATGTGTGTTTGATAAAGATCTCGTATTCATTAATATGTCAATAGTAATGTTTTTATCGTATTAAATGTTTAACTAAAGTAATTTTTTGAACATCACCTGTGAAATTAATATCTTAGAGAAAAGTAAAAAATATAATTTTGATTGTTGTTAACTATCACAGTCTACCGTACTATAAAAAATCATTCTGAATAGATACTTAACATATTGCTAGTAGATTATCAACTAAAAATTTGGAGCATGTTGCGTTAATAGATTACATAGATCAACAAATATACTTTGTATTTTGAAAATAAATTAGAATGTGATGTTATCATAGAAGGTGGAGAATTTTATTAGTAATAATCTATATTCTCTCGCGTTGGAGCATAAAATACTATGAAAATTTCTCATTGAATCAAAACTTTTAATACTCAGGTTCATTATCTCGTTATAAAGTAAATATTTTAATTCTTGATACGGTATGACAGAAAATAATAAAAATATGTTTATCACTCCATTGTGGAAGAGCAATACATTTTCACAATATCGAACATAATAAATGGTATGATTAATATTTATTGTTCGGTTAATTGGAAATATTAGTCTGCAGATTTGATTTATTTCCATTGTAATGCTATTCAAAATTTGTACATTCAAGTGGCTCTTAGGTAAAATATATAATATTTAAATTTTCCGATTTGTTTAATTCGTGTTCTGAATAAATTTTCATCATCGATTTTGGAGCGACAAAAAAAACAAAAAAACGAACGTCAAACTCTTTTATTGTTTTATTACTTTACGAGTCTGATTATAAAGGGTCCGCCAAATAACTTTTTTTTTTGAAAATGGGGCGCTAAACATCGAGTGTAGCTTCAGCTGTGTGGCACGTAGCGCCGTCTTGTTGAAACCAAATGTTGCCAATATCCTCCTCTTCAATTTTTGTGAACGAAAATGGCCCAATAACGATCGCCATTGACTGTAACGGCCACTCTTTGCTCATTTTTGAAGAAAAATAGCCTGATTTTCAAAGTAATGTCGCAATATTTCCCAGCGTTGTTCAAGCGTATACACAACCATATTCGTTTAGCGGAAGAATAAAACTAATTACCTGTCAAATCAGACATGAGCTTAGTGCTACCATTCACGATATAAGCACTAGTTGAAAAAAAACGTTGGATGGCGGATAATAGCATGATTTTCAAAGTAATGTCGTAATATTTCTCAGCGTTGTTCAAGCGTATACACAACCATATACGTTTAGCGGAAAGATAAAACTAATTGTCTGTCAAATCATACATGAGCTTACTGTTACCATTCACGAAATAAGCACTAGTTGAAAAAAAAACGTTAGATAGCGGACCCTTTATTATGTTTAAAATGGGTTTAGACCTGTCGTGGTTTTTTCAAAAGTATTATTTGAATCTTTTTGAATTATGCAATTGAGGATTAAAATTTTAGATTTCATAGTAAAGCTTTAAAAATAAGTTGTGTTAATAGCAGTTCTTTTGAATTCTTTATTAACTCAAAAAATATATCATAAATCACAGTTTTTTGAATTCTGTTTAGAACCTAATTCAAATTAAACCCTATACAAAAGCAAAGTATTGTAAATTACTGTTATGTTCACTTTATATGTCCAAACTTAGAGGCAGATTTGACTAAAAAAGGTAAAGATGATCATGTAAAACATAATTTTTTGCTCTCCAGGGAAATAGGTTTCAATTTTTTTTTTTATTTCTTCAATGTACCTATCTACTCGTCTCAAGGCAAATAATATTCATTTGTGGCTGCATGTGGGAATCGTAGGTTGTGTTTGTGTATGGGTTGAGGAGATTGCAAGTGTATATTTATCTTGAAGAGATCCAGATTGTGTGCACAATGAAACTCAGACGATGAAAGAGCATTCCAGAGCTTACCGGTAGCAGTAAAAAAGGAACTTTGGAATCTTAATTCTTTTAGTTTTAAACAGCAACGATCGTGCTAATAACGGCAGAAAAGACTTATTGAACTAATCTTACGCCTATGTTCTATCGATTAAAAGTTAAACGTACTATCTAACAATACAATCGATATACGACTATTTTACTTCAGCTCCATACTCCGATGCTCTGCCGAATACATTCTGCGTATTGCTCTCAAAGGCGTTCCAGGAAAATTAAATGGTCCTTGTGCTTAAGAAAATGTAAAAAATAATATGTTTCCTGCTATATCCAGGAAGCACCTATTCAAAATCAAGCGTCACATAAAACATATATAGGATTTAATCGTTGTCTGGTAGTGATCACCTGTGATTTTTAAGTACATAAAAAATATCATATAAGAGGCTAGAAAATGCTTGCGAATATTGGCTCTCGCTGAGGTTTTAATTACCTCAGCGCGGAGGAGTGTCTTTCATACTCACCAGAGATATTCCCCCACCCACACCTGTCGCGGCCGTCTCTTTAATTAGACTCGCAGGTGCGCGAGCGGATCGCTTATTACCTTCACCAATAACTCACCTGATAGCTACTTTATTATTACGTAACATGGATATGAAAAGAGAGGGGCAAAATTTTCAGGACTATACTTAGGATAATATTAAAAAATATTCTTGATTAAAAAGATACAAGTTTGATACTAAAGAATTTTACTATAAATTGAAAATTTTAAAGTAATGGGATGACTAGCCCAACGCTTCAGAGCTCTGAGCTTTATTGTCCTCAAGAGTGGGTCAATTCAAACACCAACATTCAGGAAGCAACAGTCACTAAACCAAATATTTTTTTGTCAACTCCGGTGATTAAAATCGTTATTTTCTACACTATGATAAAAAGCTTTTAGTATTAGTAATTTTTGAAATAAATATATTTAATAGATCTTATAACGGTCCACAAAGATAGTTTAGACTGTCTGATAAGAAAATTATAAATCTTCACCCGCGGTTCGTTGCAGAACAATGGGGTCGTTAATCATTTAGCCATTATAATTTGCACCGATCGATCACCATTCAGTATTGCAATACACAGGCTCTGGTTCTGGCCGACATGCAATGAGCCAGGTGAACAGACTGCTGGAGGAAGTACCCAGTCACCGTGCTGTAGAACCGATGATCTCAAAACATGCAAAGATTACCAGGAGTTACGACTTTGTGGGAAAAGTTTTTAGTCTACAAATACGTTTCGTTCGAGTAAGTGATATTGTATTAACATCCTCCTTTCTCTCAGAAGGTTGTTATTACGTCTCATGATAGCAGGATTAGGAGCAGATTGATAATACAGACATTTTCGGAAGCACATTGACATATATTTATGATACACTTTACAAGCTTCCGGCCTAGGCGGAATGACATGCCGGCTGGCCGTACTGCGAATTTCTCGGCCGTCATCACACCACTGACCCGTGCGGCCCGAGGTCGGTCACCAGCGCCGTAAGTGGCTATGTATATAACTAACACACAAGTGCGCGGACTTGTCCAAGATACCAATATGGCGACACATAAATGCATGACAAGCGAACATAAATAAGAGACGAAAGATTGTATATCGATGTTTTCGGTACCAGTCAGCAAGTAAATGAAATTGCATATTACTGTGTGGTTTCTGTTGAACTTTCTGTATATTGATATATTTACCAACATTCATTGCGTTATATTTACTATGGTAAAAGTGAGATATTAAAAAATATATTATTTCATTAATGTTTTTAAAGAAACCTTACTTACTTAATACTTAACTAATAATTTGTAATATACTCGTAGTATGCTGAAGGTTTGTTTCCATTCGAGCATCTTCTCTTTTCCATATCCATTTATATGATCATCACAAACTGCCGCCATTCTGTTGTATCAGTTGCCTTTATCTATACCTTATCCCAAGATATATCAGCGTTTAAAACCATCTACACTTTACCAGTTTTCAGGGCACGAGCCCGGAGACATAATATAACGACAGGTGTAATATTTTGAGGTATTTGTTAATTTGATTTTAACATAGCTCAACTCAAGCAATGGCACATGATAAGCAATAAGCAATAACCCATCCAAGTTTTGGTCCAGAACTCAATTTTGCCCTCTTTCGGTGAACTGAAAAGAGCTGTGCTATTATCGTTGGTCGAGGCTATGAGCGTTTAATGGAATCGAAATTAAGTATGCAAAAATGTTTTTTCGCCAAGCATTCGGATGTTTTTCTTCTTAAACAGAACGAAGTTATAAACAAAAACTTTCAGGTTGTAAAAATATTTGTGTAATTTTTTTTGTATCTTTGATCAAATATAACGGAGAATAAGTTATTTAATATATTACTGTGTACTTGTGGTCCTTGGGAAAAATATTCAAAAATGTTCTGCTTTTTTCTTTAATACTTTATTTTATATTTTAATATTATATTATTAAAAATTACAATAGATTTATTGACGCTCTAAGGTTACTTAACCGATTGATTATATACAATACTAAATAGATAGTTCGATCAGCTTAGTAGTTAAAACAATAATTCATAAAGGGAAATCATTATTTTTGATGGATTTGATGATGTTTTAACCACACGACTTAAACCAAGAAAATACGCATAACAAACCCTTATTCAGATCCTTATTACAATTTTAAAATAATAAATGAACTGCTGTTCTGTTTAGGATAACTTTTTATTGGCCGCTATTTGAGAGGTCTATATGATGCAACTTGGGAGTGAATATACTCGTAGAAGAAAAAAACTAGGTTTAATTAATCTAATTTGACAAATAAGTAACTCTGAATATTCATATTCACTACGTCAGACGACATATTTGTAATTTTGAAAACGCATTAAAACAATATTGCGGCAGTGCCATTATTGTGCATCAGGCAGCAAATGCTCAAAGGTACTTAAGTTAGAACCTCCATTACTTAGTAACCACAGAGCTAATGCAGAACTCTTAAATGTATGGTCAAGCATTACAGAGTACGTCTCATGCAAAAAGTCCTGGGTTCAAATTTTAGCTAAGACTAGAAAATAAAATAAAAATACTCAAAATATAACAAAAATATTCATGTAATTTTGTTGAAGTGGGCTTCTCTTTAGCTACTTTTGACGATCTTTTTTAAAGCAATTACCATGGTGGTTGCTCATATAAATTCCATCAATGAAAACCTTCTGCACCCTTTTATAAGCGACACACTTGTTGAACTCGCATATATGTTTTTTTTTTTGATTAATTATTTTTCACTAAAAAAAAAATGTAGAAACAATTATGTAGTTGCGTATTGTCCCCTACAAGTTACACACAAGGTTAGAATATACGTCTGAGAAAAATTTGAAGAACGTAGGAGCCTATTCAATGTCAGCCTTGTTAACCGCTCTTGTAGCCCCGACGATTTCCCTGATGAAGTCTTACAGCAAGGGACCGTGAGAACTAAACAGTAATTCAGGAAAATCTTCCAAAGAAATGGTAGAGACTCCCAGGTGACAACACAGAATGCGTTTCCTGTTCTCATGGATGATACACTCAACAAGAGAGTGTCTTACCGCCTGTTGCATGCCTGGATCACATGGACATGCGTCGCAAGAAGAGAGGCCAAATATTTTTATGAATTCTCTGAAAATTCCGTGTCCGGTAAACGCTTGAGTGAGATGAAAGTCCACGGAGTTCGTCTTTTTCCACGTCAATAAGTGTTCGATGGATGGGATATATGATTGAAGGTTAGATAAAATGGAGAAAAGGTGGTTGCTACAGTAAGTGGACATTTCGTTTTTATTTAGCTACACGCAAAAGTATCATTTTTGAGAATGACAACTTCAAAATAGTGTTTTTTCTAAAATCATTAAAGATAATCAATCTCTATGTGGCAAAATAATCCTAGCACCAATAAGCAAGCCTCAAGTCACCTTTATATAATCAAGAATGCGACTCAAGCCATTTTTGTACAATGGAATGCGCACTCAAATTTATTTCATATTGTATGTGATTATGAAAACGCACAATATATTTATTTAAAAATATAACTATTTCTGTAATTTATTCGTGTATATGTATGTATATGTATGTAAACTATATGCTTCTTCAATTAAAAGTATATTCTAAAAATATAAAAAAACAAAATTTTAAATAAAATACATTGTGAATACATTTATTGCGGTTATGAAATTCCATCAACATCTATACGAACAATTACACATTTATATTTAAACAACAAAATAAGTAATGTGGAAATGATCACCGTTTCTCAACCTGTAACCTCCATACCTTGTAATCTTGAATCCGTTACTAGGCTCTCAGGACTGGTGACGTCACAGGTGCAGGGAGAATGCAAATGAGGATGAAGGACCAGCGATTGTCAATTACCTCTTGGCTAAGTGATTTATGAAAGTGCATCTGTTGAGGGTTCACAAGCTGTCTGCAAAACGGCATTTATAAAACATTTCCCTTTCTATAAAATATAACCATATAATGATGTATTAGGCTTCACATTATTTTATGTTTAAAAATTTTTTATGTATTGTAGTAAAATACTTGAATTATATGAAATTTATGCAATGGGCAGATATATATTTGTTTTGAAAGTCAAGCATGTAAAAAATGTGAGTGTAAGGGAAATAATCATTATTCAAATATATATTTATGTATGTGATCTTATTAATATGAAATAGAAATTGTTGTCGTTCACAGAAAATGATTTCAAAAACATATCGGTATTTGTATCTGTAGCTAAAGAAGACAGGGTTAAAGTGTAAGCTATCATCATCATCATCATCAGCCTGTGTCCGTCCACTGTTGAACGTAGGCCTCCCGCATGAGTCTCCATCCTCTTCGATCCTCCGCCTTCCGCATCCAGGTCACTCCCGCTATTCTTCTTATACCGTCTGTCCATCTTGTAGGGGGTCGGCCAATGCCGTGACCAGGAATATCCTTCTGGGAACTAGGGGCCGGATCTTTATGTTTTCATTCGGGGTTGTTGGCTTAAAACGCCACGCTTGCCAGGCGGCTTGGCGAGTTTATGGCCGGTTTACACCGTGCCTAGTTGAAGCTGGGAGAGTTCTTTTGATAACTCTCTCAGCCCTCCTTTATCCCGTCAGTTCATCACGTCACATCGCCAAAGGGATTGGTTACCGCAATCTTGATGTGACATGATTATGTAAGGCTCACCACGTACAGGTGGGAGTGGAGTTGGTTGTGAGAGGCTATAAACTGCTGTTTTAATAGCAGTCGGTAGGTGCGCATCACCACCCAAGAGCCCCGTGTGTAAGCTATAAGAATTGTTATTTAATAACTGGTTTACTCCCTTAATTTAATGGAAAATTTAAATATTTAGCTCAAAAATAAGTTAACGTGATGTAAAAAATGGCAAATTATATTAAAAATCAATTTAATTATTCAGTAATCTTTTCACGTTTATTTTATTCTTCAACCTAGTCATTATAAGTTATCAAGTAAGTATCACTAAGAATTATTTACGAAATCATTTTGTAAAAAAAAATATTTTAGGTGACATAAGTACGAGTATATTAATCTTGTATTGATACTGCTTCTAAATGCCTGATCCACTCAGACATAAAAGCGTGGTGAAAAAACGTAATAGCATAATTGGTTCATCTCAATGACCATGAAGGTCCGTCGTGTCAAGGTTATCTAATGGCGATGTTTCAAGTTCATCATTTTTCAAATTGCCAATACATCGATCAAAGAGTGTTATTGATCGGGTGTTGAATCACTTCGTGAGGCAAGCAGATGGGGCTCGACGCTGAAATCTGGGCAGCAGTCCAAAAACACTCCGAGATGGAAAATTCCTGAACGTGTTTTCAGCACGTAAATCCGTCAGCTTATGGCCAAACTGAAAACAATAAAAGTTAAACATTTACGTGTACGCGAAATGTATAAAATTAGAAATGGACTAAGCTCTTTAAGAATTCATTTATGATTTTATTATTAGTATTGGAAGAATTTACTGAGGATGCATTTTGAATGATGCATACAATGCACCTAAAACTTTCAAGAATCATTTTCAGGCTACGAAAATAATATTAAAATTCAAAGATATGTGTATATTTCTTTCGAACGTTTCAAAAGTTATACTTCCAGTCTTTGAATTTTCAGAAAGATACTCAAATATTGAGGTTTACTTGCTCTAAGGTACTAAATTGATAATTTATAATATTTTGATGATATAATTATTTCAATAATGACACTATTAACTTCATCAAATGAGGTCAAGTAAATGATGCAAGTTTTTTTTTTATTTCAGTAAACGTGAATTGATAACTTTTCCATAAAATTCACTTTTTCATTCATAATATCATATTACAATATTTATGTTAACTTTATTTTTATTTTAGATTTTTTCAATGAAAGTTGCTACTTTGAAAAGCTGTTTTTATCGTTTTCAGCTTGACGAACGGTGTTCATAGAAAAAAATATTCCATTTCATCTCCTGAAAACTGCTTAAAGCAGGAAATTAACCAGTTGATGAATGGCTTACGTATGACATGGAATCACGTTGCTCGTATACCTTAAAAGAGCTATTTACTTAGATGTATACTTACTATTTAGATACTGTACTTAGATGCAAGAAAATTTAAATATATGTAAATGATTATATAGTACATCAGAGTAAATTGCTGTTTCTTCTTCATTTTTATCATTTCTATCGGTCTGCATTTTATTTTCAGTAACTAATTCAAGGTGTTGACAGTAAATGAAATTTATATTTACAGTATATTATAAATATAAACTGGCAGCAGATAATATAAATTGGTTATATCCACTGTATCAATACAAATATGGCCAGTTATGAAATTTAAATATTTATAATATATGTATCTGCCAGTATTTAATGTCAAATGAATGAATAATATAAAGCACATATATTGGAAACCTAACCTAACTTTACCTATTATTAATTTCCATTCATTAACTATTTACTGATACTTTTTTTTTTCTTCTGCCAATTTATGTTTATTATTTTTTATTGACTTTCTTTTGTATTTTTTAACTGATAATTACTTGATTATTTACTGGCAATTAATTTAATTGAATACTGACAAAATAATGAGTCTCCATTTTATCTGGACCATTTTGCCCCGCCGATGATTGAAACAACAGATCATGGTGGAAACTTGAATGGTATTGTTGGCGTCATAATGTTCATTTATAAGATACAGAACTGTTCTAAACAACGAAAACAACATAGGTGTGATATATTAGTGAAAAAAAATTTCAGCCATTTGTAGATGAAAAAAACGAATTTATTGTTGTTCATTATTTATTTACTCGACGTAGGAGTGTATTGAAATTTTTGTATTATTTAATCAGGCCATCAGTTCTTACAAATGTTTTTGTCGACAACGATTGCCGACATTTGTTATTTATTTTTGAAATGTTTATTTTTATGTCGGCAAATATTTTGTTGTATATTTTTAAACCATCCAATTAATAAATAAATATATTGATTTGGAGCTCATTATATTTGCGTAAATTTAAAAATAATTGCATTGATTATGTAACAGCCTAAAAAGTATGGTGTTAATCCAATCATAATGAAAATAAACTGAAAGTTTTGTATTATTTATGTAAATTCATAACAAGATTACCGACAGATTTTGATTTCTGTGACGGCAAATAGACGCTGTATGTTGGAAAGATGTTTAATATCTAACATTAAAACCGATTGTGAATTTATGACAATGCGATTGTATATTGATATAAATAATAAAAAAGAAATTCATGATGCTAAAAAAAGAAAAAACAGATATTTGTAGAAATTTAAAATATATTCTAGTGGTACGAGTATTAAGAAATGGATTGGTAAAATATCTCAATGTAAAACATTATTGTGTTTGTAACTTGATAAATTACAACTATTATTTATTAAAAAAATAAATATATTTTTACTTATTAACTAATTCATTTTAAGAGCTATATACTTTATGACGCCATTGAACACTTTGTTGTCTTTATATTGATATCCTCCTCTCTGAATTGGATATTGAACTACTGGGTGGCAGGATGCAGGAGCAGATTGATAATATAGATAACTTGTTTTCGAAGCACAATTCGCGTTTATTTTAAAGACTTGATTTCTACGCCCGACCAGTATGGCCGGGCGCCAGTTGATTGACGACTGTCACGGCAAAAAAGTAAATTAAAGATGACAGTTCCACCAACATGAAATGAACTGATGAAAAAACTGTCATAACAAGAAAAATGGCGTATGCAAATGCCTGCCTAATATTCTATAATTGAAATTAGCACTATTAGATGTGCATGTTAGGCAAGCGAACCAAAATAAGAGACAAAATATCGTTTTTCGAGGCTTTACAGCATCAGCCTAAAAGAGCTATATCAAGCTGATATCAATATGAAATACTTAGTTGCGGATGTAAAAACTACTTTAATATTAAAATAAATAAATATCGGTTATATGATATAAAAGGAGACTTGCAAATCATTGAAGTCAGATCGTTGAGGTCCTTTTGTGCAGTTGTCTAATTGAAAACATATGAATTAAAATAAATGATGATTGTTAAGCTGCCTCAAATTACCTAGGATGAAAATAAAGATGATTCATTTTTCTCTGTTTGATTTCAATGGCGCATAACCTCAAAAAATAATCATTCATTCACCAGAGTACTTTCATAAATAAATATCGGAAACGTGTATCTCTTTGTAGCATTAAATTCGTGCGAATCGAAAATTTCGCTCGAAACTATAACGAAATGTTTATAATGAGTTGCCAGCTTTGACGATAAATTGAAGCTTTTTAAGCAAAAGCTTTGGAATATTGTATAATTGTGGCAGTGGTAAGTGTAGATAGTATTTTATAATTGAAAAATATAAAGAAAACATAACTTGATGTGATGTAGAAATTTCCTTAGTAATCATCATGATACAAGGGACCTAAATGTTAATTTTTAGGAAAGGATTTTTGTCATCACCTCGTTTGTTTAGCGATCCATTTAATACATGGACAAAGACTGTAGTGTACAAATATGTTATTTAAATTACAATTCATGCATTGAGATGAGACATCTCTTAGGATTACCTGTTATCGGTCCTTGAAGCAATCAACTTAATCATTTAATATACTTTGATAATTAACGGCGCACAAATATGCCTCAGGTTTTATAGTTTCATCAAGTCCTAACCTTTTCTCTTGAAAAGCTTTTTGGTAGCATTACATACTCGTATATTGTAACCGGTGTACATAGATGAATTGGTACAATGCAAAGATTATGGTAGTAGATATACTATAAAGGAGCAGACATAAAATAAATAAAATTAATCAAATTTGGGGAATACTTTTTTAGTGTGATTAAAGTTTGTTTAAATTTGAACTCCTATACACTTTTGTGATAATCTGACACATCAATTCTTAAATGAAAACGTTTTAAAAACTTGTTTAGATTACAGTTTCTAGTCGATTTCTGTCTGTTAAAAAATTAAGTGTCATCGTGAATCTGATAATTACAGGTAATGCTTAATTAAAGGTTAAACAGAGTGCTCTGTGGTAGGAATTACGCTTTGTACCGGGTCCTTTGACAGGAGTCGTGACATTTTAATAGCATGCAATTACTTGGTGAGATTGCAACCTGGCAATTGTAGAGGCAACATGTGCAGCCATTAATCAAATATTTATTA
This sequence comes from Glossosoma conforme, assembly GCA_022606575.1. Lineage (NCBI taxonomy): Eukaryota > Metazoa > Arthropoda > Insecta > Trichoptera > Glossosomatidae > Glossosoma > Glossosoma conforme. Next base: position 1,998,533 of record JAGTXR010000082.1, on the reverse strand, counting down.
GAAGGACTTAACGAATTGGATTTTCATTTTCAAAACTTTTCTGCATTATAACGCCTAGACTCTATAAAGGAAGTGCAGAAACGTTTCAATATGTCATCATTAAATATTTCATTTGATACATTTTATTATGTTAAATTTTTTTTTAACATTTTTCATTGATTTACTTAAATAAAAAATATGTATAGGAAAAAAAGTCTCAGGTATATACTGATGTTGTGGTTTTAAGATAATTATTTTAATTTAAGTTATAAAGCTTATTTATAACTATTTCACATTATTTTTGTTGACATTGTGTTTTAGCAACGGATTTGACAAATTAAATGTTGTGAAGTAATTATACCCAATATTTGTTTATTTTAATATTTTTAATTCCTCGCAATCAATCAATCGAAATAATCGACTAAAAAAGAAGTTCAGTACCTGACAAAGCTTTTTGGAAGCCGTTTATAATGGCCATTGATACGATGAAAATATACTCTTAGAAAATATACTACTTTCCTAGTCTCAGATGGAGGTCCAAAATCTGGACGTTCAAAAAATGCACATTGCAACCAATCTTCAAGTAAAGCAACTCGAGGCACGCGCGAAGCATACTAAAATCATCGAAACTTCACTGAATTTAATTTTATTAAATTTTTCTTTCCCTACAATAACATTACAAATTCAATGCATTACTGAAGTACAATTAGAATTAATAATTATTTAAAAAATATACACAAATTATGGTACTTATGATTAATTACTAAGAAAAACAAAGCAATAAAGACAACAAATTGTTCTTCCGATGAAATTCGTGGAGTTCATGGCTGAATTGGGTCTCCCTTACGTGAAATATATCAACATCCAAGGCGCGGTTGAACAGTCTGATCCCTTTCCCTAGAGTAGTCTCTGGCAGGTTAGTGTGGTGAAGTCTGTTATCGGAGGGTACTCTGCGCTGTAGAGTTATAGGAAGGCCACCACCTACTTGTTATATATATAATCGTGTCGGAAGCATCAGGGTCTGATCCTTTCTGGCCAGAAGTGGGCGACGTCGATGGCGTTACTCCCGGCCATCATCAGGTCTTCCTGGGTGCAGCTACTCGGACACATTCAGTCGGTGCGCTGTAAAACTACCAAGCTTTCATTCGCTTGCTTCGCATTCTGCTCATCTTGCATATTCCGGTCCGAAGTCTGTTAAGGGACATCCATATATTCCACCCTTGGTCGTGTCCAGGGGCTAGGTCTTCTTTCGGGGCAATCCAAGTATTCCCCTCAGTTGAGCTTCTTCACATGTTCATCCGTTAAATAAGTAGCAATTGATTACAGTCAAGTTCTTTGGTCGCTTACAGAAAAGTGCAGAAAATGCAGAGATAGGCATAAAATCTTCATGATTCTTTATAAATCTCGCATATCCAGGAGTAGCAGGTGTGCTTGCTCGTCACGTCTACATCTTCTGGTCATCTCTTTGGTAATCTTCCAACAGTGTCGGCGATTGGCCGGCTCGGCTCTGATTCGCAATGCCTAAGGAATGCCCGCGGTAAACATTCCCTGACTATTTCCGTCTCGTGACCCACACAGCAGACCCACAAGCATTAAGAGTGAACTTGGCGAGAGTCAGAGAGGAGGGGGAGATGCTTCTTTCGCGGGATTTCGTCTTTTTATGTAAACACGCGGTTTTCGTTAGAATGGACTTTATACGTCTCACGCACGCTTCACACCAGAGGACGATTAATTCTCCGTGGTTATTGTCGGCTTGAGCCACACCTTAAGACGACAAAATAGTCCAGGCCTCAGAAACGTCAGGTAAATCACTCGATTTACTTAAAAGCCGGCGGGTATAGCTCAATGGTCAAAGCGTTTGCTTTGCAAGCCAAAGGTCGTAGGGTCGATCCACGACGGAGATTTTTAATCGATTTATGAGCTCTAAAAACCCCTGTTTGGTGTGAATTTGATCCTTCATCTGTAAAATGGCGTTCATAGCCTATTAATCAAAACTGGTGGTAGACGAAAGTCGTCCCGTAAAGACCACCCATTCATAGTAACTTCCTGCAATAATAAGGATGATTCGTGAATCTCGGGCGGGTCTATGACGTTGTTTTATAACAGATAAATATACACTTGCAATCTCCCCAACCCAAGCACGAACATAACACAAGTTTCCCGCTTGCAGCGTCTAGCCTCCCTGGCTGAGCGTCATAGAGTGCACTGGTCTTGACAGGGTGTGCTCTCCTGCATGCGATTACATAAAAAATACTCAACGACTGTAGTTATTGTTATTTTTTACCTCATATCATAATGAAATACTATTTTTGATTATTTCAGGCAAGGAAGTGCCCCCCCGCCACCACCCATGACCGGAATGCATTCTGGTCGCATTCCGAGCTTCAAAAATAATCACGGCGAGGTAAATTACTCATCTTATTATTAAAGATAGTGTTGTAGTGGTACCTTAGAAAAGGCAATCACATTATTAGTTAACCTACTACTATATAAGCTGACAATAACATAAGATTACCATTAGGAGGTCAAAGAGCGAAAAAGGTAATAGTAAATAAAACAACAAAATAAATTTTACTTTATCGTTTACTAACATTAAGGTTATCAACTGACAATACTTGGTGAAACTGCATAATTATAATTTTAGAATTAATATTAACGGATACGGGACAATGTATCAATCAAGCTGGAAAAAAAAAAAAAAAACAAAACACCCAGGGACTAGCCATCATCAACACCGAAGAATTACAAGGAATTTTTAATTTAAGCACATCAATTTATTATTATAATATCTTAATACATTTAAATCATCTAATACTCAGTAATTTTATATTCCTTTTTAAATTGAAAACAAAAATTTAGTATTATATAATAACTTAACACATTAAAATGACAAATACCCAGTAACTTTATAATTATATAATGTCTTTTTCAAATTAAAAACATAAATGTACCATTAGCCACATACATTATTTTATAATGTCAACCTGCATATGTAAATATGTGTGTAGGAACTAATTAACTATCCATGCCTATATAAGCCGATGCCTGTTTTTATTTTTTCATTATTGAAGATGGTCTTCAGGAAGGCCGAAACATGTAATCGTTAAAATAAATTGTGAATCAAAACTAAATATTTTTAATATTTTAATTAAAATTAATTCTAAAATTATAATTACCGCTTACGTTAAAATATTATTTATGAGTATTAATATTGCCGTTTCTAATCTTTTAGTATAATAAATTTGGAACATCTGTTCTTTTGTAGTAAATAAAAAATATAAATAAATAGTTATCGATAATTGTTTACAGGAGCCGAAACAATTTATAACATGTGGGTCCATTGTTGTTTTGCTTGAATCATTATTTTTTTCGCAGAAATTCAGAGATTCGATTTACACAACTTCTCTAGAATATCAGGTTTAGTACAATAAAAATGTCTATTTTTTTATGAAAACGTCAATACAGTCGATTCCGCTTAATTGAGACACATCGGGACTTGGGCATTTTGTCCCAATTAAGCGGCTGTCCCAATAAAGCGAATTTCACTTTTTAAATTAATTTATTTAGTTTCGGCCATTAAACAGTAATATACACATAAAATTAAACAATGCATATTTTTATATCCTGATATTCTTCATTGCATAAAATTTCGGAAATATCTAAGCGTTTAAAGCCTCAATTAGTAAAACAGTTCTATATTGTGGTGGTTTTTATATGGCAGGTGGCGAGCCAACTGTCAGCGACAAACTGTATTGCTTATAAAAGGGAACTAATCTCTCTGGCTATTGTGAAACTTGTTAATAAATTTTCATTAATGGATTCTAATATGTAATTAAGCAATTTTCCACGATACAAAGTCATAAAAAAAACTAACGATTTGGTATTAGGAGGAAAAAATTCCGGACTGAATATAAATACGCAACAATTGAGACAGTTGTCAGCTGTGAGACAACGCGTCATATGAAATTCTTTGTACATATTTTTCTTGGGAATATGTGTTAAATAATATGTGCTGTGATCTTAAATTTACTGTCCCAATTAAGCGGAATTTTTTCCCAATTAAAAATATACATTTACTATTGGTTTCTTGGTTTGGTTTCTGTTCTTTGAGATTTGTCCCAAATAAGCGGCTGTCCCAATAAAGTGGTTTCCCAACTAAGCGAAATCGGCTGTATATACACTATACAAGTAAAAAATGAATATTTGAATGCTCAGGCGAGTTAGTTAAAGTATTTAGTAAGTTATTTTCTTCAGTGTTTTTTATGTGATTTAAAGTAATACATTTTATGTTTATGAATACATCAAATTATTTCAGAACTTCCAACGATGCGGAGCCGAGCCACCAGCGTGCGTGCAAAATGCAATGATGACAAAGGACAAGAAGCCGTTCACCTACACTCCTGGTGGCCTTGACCTCTCTCAGATACGCACACCTAGCATGGCGCGACGTCTCAACAGGCAGCAGCAGGAACAGAGCGACCAGGACAACCCAGCTTACTTCCGACAACCCAGCCATAACGGAGCTCCTGCTCCTCCGCCTCCTCCACCACCGGGTCCACCACCACCCCCTCCGCTAGTCATCAGCGTCAACAAGCCACAGAAAGTCATCAACGAAGGAGAGCGCCCAGAAATTGTCATCCCAGAAAACCCTATTGGAATGCTCCGCAAAACGCACAGCCCATACCACTGGGAGTCAGAACAGTCCGACAGCTTACAACAAGGACCGGTTCCCAAATTCGTCAACAAATCACCCAGCCCTGCAGTCCCGCAAATGCAGAGGAGACAACAGCCTCAACAATTCTCACAACAACCACCTCAGCCATCCCCACCAGTTCAAAACAATAACTATCCTCAGTACGAGAGTCCCGTGCAGCATCAACAGCAAAGCAACAAATCACAATCGACAAGTCCGATCTGGAAACCTGAACCGAAATATCCAAATTCCCCGCAACTCAGCAATAACTCTTCTAATGCTTCTCCGCATATGCTCACGCAACAAACACCTCCTCCAACTAAAGACTCCTTGCAGCGCCAAGATTCACAGTTTAACTTGAGTCCATCACCTTGGGGAAAAGAATCCCCCTTCTCTAACAACTCTTCAAATGGAAACAGCAAACAGGCTTTCTCTCCCAGCATCGAATCTACCAGCAGCAATAAGTCCGTCACGCCAGCCTCCAGCGCCGCTAGTCCTTGGAGACAAGAAGCGAGGAACTCTCCCATGAGGCAAGACTTCAGAAACTCGCCAATGTCTCCCATGTCACCTAACAATCAAAACTACAATAACTCCCCTCTGCAAGTCGACACCAGAGGTTTTCCCATGCAGCAGCCAAACTCACCGTTTTCACCGGTTCAAGGCGCCATAAGCCCAATGCATCAAGGATACGCCAATCAACAAGGCAGTCCTCAACCGAATTATAACAACGTCAGCCGTCCTTCAGAGGAATATCAGCAGGTTCAAAATCAGCAAAACACACCTCCTTGGAGACAGGGACAACAACAGTCTCCTCAAGTGCAGGTAATCCGAGGATCCCCTCAAGTATGCAACAACGGCCAACAATCCCGTCCTAATTTTGTTCAATCTCCTCAAAGCTATGCAAAATCCCCGAGCCCACCCAAACAAAATGTCCAACAGTATTCGCCTTATCAGAATGCCGCTCAAGTACCCGATGAAGTTCGTTACCAATCGCACATGATGATTCCAGTGACTGCGAGGAAAACTGGAAACGACCAGCAGTCACCCATGTCACCGAGCCAGGAACCCGTCTTTCAGACGAGGAATATTGAAAGTCCCAGCGACAATCTTCCTTGGGTTCGAGGTGAAAACACAGTTAATAAGGCTGTGCCACAGCCTCCGTGGTGCCAAAGAGCAACTGAAGGTAGGAAAAGCTTACCCAGAGATGTTCAACCTGACTCCTCCAGGTCTGGTCCCCAACCCCCATGGATGCAAGGAGATAATGCTGGAAGTCAAACACTGCCTCGCGTTAATAAGGCGCCGCCTACTCCTTGTACGCCAGAGCAGATAATTCAACACGTTGACACTGCCGGTGGATCAAGAATAATTCCAATTCAAGTGGAAGTCTCAAAGCAAGAGGTCAGACAAAACAATGTGCAGAATCAAGTGAGAAGCCAACAGCAAGGTGGACAGCACCAAATGCGTGGAGGTCAACAACCTCAGCTGCGTATCATAATTGATATGAATCAGCAGGGACAACCTGGACAACCTGGACAAGCAGCACAGAACAGGGAGCAAGCTGGTTCTCAGATTAAGCAGATCCAGCAAGTGCAGCAAGTGCAGCCGACTGCTCAGTCAAACCAGAGACCCCAGCAGCACATCATGAGAGCAATCCAGCCGCAGCTGATGAGGATGGAGTCCAGTGGCAGCAATGTTGCTCCTCCATTCCCTCAAACTCCACCAGCACAACCAGGTGTTCAGCCGAAGACCAGGATTATTCCCATTCAGATGGAGCCATCCAGTCCGATTGTCACATCTCCAAGGTAATTAAAAACATGACTCAACTTAAATAAAAATCATTTCATTATCATTATCATTATCAAAATATATTTCCTTTTTGAAATAAAAAAATAATAACAAATAATGTATCAAAAGTAGATCCTTTTGTTTTTACCTTTAAATTTTTAATGAAATTATTAATTAATTTTTAACTCTTTTGTTGTTATCGATGTATTAATATTGTTTTTTTATGAAACACCAAATTTACTGGTAGCTATTGTATTGTTATGATTTTCAATGTTAGTTTTCCTTTCATCCATGCAAGGTGTTCATTTAACGTATAAACTTCCTATGATATGCATTTATCTTTACCGTGTACTTTGTTTCCCTAGGATCTTCTCCATCCCTAATGAAATGTATGTTAATTTATTTTTTCCAGCCCGCAATATTGATGAAGTGGGTGACTTTGAACCGGACCCTGTATCAAATTATGAGGTCTATAATTTGCTGACAAATTACTTGAAATGCTTTTGTTTTCGAGGCTGTTTTTGTCTTTAGAAAACCGATATTTGATTAAAGCTTTGCACGTCAAACGACGCCTAACAGAAAGAACATCTCGAATTTCATCACGGCACTGTACTTTGCGTGATCAAATTGTGTATTGGCTTTTATAAAATAATATTAATCCGATCTTTGAAACACAATATCTGCTGAAGAAAAACAATTCCGGCAATATTTACGCCAAGGTTTTTCAAAAGAATGTAATGAAAACAAAATACTCATCTTTTATTTAATATTTTATTGAATACTATTCCAAAAATAAAGTCTTTCTGAAAATACTTTACTTTTGAAAAATTACAATGAAATAAACCCCTATAAATGAAAATAATATTAAATGCAGATTGTAGTTTTTAAGCAATATAACGCTATAATAATTTGAGGTTTACTGTACTCACTTTTTAAAGTGACCACCATATCGTGAAACAGGACATAAAACAAGAAAAAAAAACTTAAACTATAACTAACGTAGCTATGAGTGGCAAAACATGAATATACGAGTATGTGACAAATTAATTGTTAAAATATATTACTTGTTTAAACGAGTATAAATACATGTGTAATATAATTTTACCTCACAGAAATAATTACAAATATTATGTGATCAGTGTAAAATTATATTAAAAGTTGGTATAAATACTGTGATTTTTTTAAATATGTTACGAACGAAGTAAGAAAGCATTTTGTTAATTTTCGCGGCTTAAATTAATTTTACTGACCTATAAATTATACTATCATGTAATAATATTTCTATCAAGCTGATGATGATAAAATATTAAGCTTATTTTATAATTTTATCAAATCAACCGTTTTATAAAAATATTATATAATACAACATAATAAAAAAAAAACTTTTGGATTATACAAAATGCAGTTACTTTATTCATTAGAAAGAAATGTACTTCAAGCATGGCTTATAGAGATTTTTCACACTGCTTTTATTGATATTTTGTAAAAACTAGACGAAAAATTTTCTTGCTAAAAGGTTGTATTATAATGGTATTGACTTCCGCTGATTTTTTTCAGGGTCATCTACCACAAGATCAACTTCGAAGGTCCTCCCAGGCAGTCTAGAGCCTTCAGAGTTCTACAGACCATTACAGGAACGCAAGAACCTGACGATATGCGGGATATGGAGGAAAACCATGGCTTCTCTGATTTATAAAACATGTTTAGGACTAAAATGATTAATTTAAGTATTATTATTAAGCAACGCAAAATATCACAAAAATATATGTAGAAAATAAAATACCTGCCGAAAGTTAGTCGGTTTTGATTTTTTCAGTTATGTGAAAAAATGAAATCGTCTTCGATGTTTACGATTAATTTCAAAACCTTTTCAATTTATCTTACCTTATTCTATACACCATTGTGAGCACCTTAAACTCTTTTTGAACATTTTTACATAGTTAATGTACGCCGAAACAAGACAAATAGATTTCTATTAATTTATTTTATACCAAAAACAGGATTTGCTCTTCTATCACACGACCCAGTTGAACATAATATGAAGGAACAAAACCTGTGCTTGTTCTCTCCTGTATGTGTCATTAAACATGTTAAGCTGATTTAAAAATTCGAAGTAAACCTCATCAGAGAAGATGATGCACGCAAGAAATACATATAATTGAAAATACGAATGGATTTATAGTAATTTGATTCTATGTACATGAAAATATTGTGTTAATTTATTAGCTACATGAAAATTAATTGGTTATTTCTTAGAATGTAAGAACATATTTGTTAAGATAATTTATTATAATTACTTCTAAGAAACCTATTAATTAACATTTCACTCTCTTAAATGTATAAAACTATTAATATGTTATACAACTACACTTAAATAATAATATAAAGTATATATTATTTAACTTGAATTTTATTTTTAATATCATTGATAAGGTTTTTTGTTCGCTTTTAGCCAGGTATGTAAATATTTATGCAATGTCTCTTACTGTAATACACAAAGCTAATTATAAAATTATAATAAATTAAGGTTTTATAGAGAAAAAAAAATGTAACAATTAAATTGTATTCATATTTATCCTCGGTAAAGTAATTGAAAAACCGTTTATGTCAATACGAAAATATTTGTTTATGGAATGAAGTTATCTCCACATTTAAATTGAATTAAAATTTTAACCATTTTCATGTGAGTGAATTCTTTATTATAAATACTAATAATAAGGCTATGTTTTCCATTTATCTTTCATTTTTCACATATAATTTTTACGTATAACATACTCTTAGTTGTGAAAAATAATGCAGAGTTTTGCTTGAGATGTATTATACACTTTTTAATTTTGGATTTACATGCTCCTATACGAAAACTGTTGCTTTTAAAGACATTGTTTTCAACAGCTGCCATTTCTTAATGCTCTCGGCTTTCGTCATCCATGTGAACCGTCGTATATTTTGTGTAATGGTGGCTATAACTTATCAAAAAAGTATGCTTGTAATATAATGCTTGTTTGCTGTGATGAATATTTAATTATTTATTATTTTAAAGTTATATATTTAAGTAAATAACAGTTACTCTGATAATGTTGACTGTAATTTTCGGATGTGAATATCTAGTCATATTATTTTTTACCTTAAACACCAAAGTCTTTACATATAATGAAATAAGAATATTGTTCATGTGAGTATTTTGTCATGATGATAAATTTTATATAGTTCTAACCAACAACCCTTGGTACACACAACTAAAAATTAGTTTTATAATGACTACCGATTTTCTTTGCTCTTAACATTAAAGTTCATTACTCTAACTAAAAACCGACAGACGTGTCCCACTCTTCCTTAACGTATATAATTTCAGCATATATGTGAACAATAAATAATTCATTTACCAGAAAAAATATTTATTTTAGTAAATGTTCTAATTTATTTATGAAATACATGATTTATACTTCGTTTTTATGACTTTCGTTTATTTATATTTGTAAGACGTGTATTATAAGGTGTGTTTTTTTAGGTGCATGAGAAGTTCCGATGGTTGTCGCCTATAGTTTGACAGTCGAAAGTGTCGAATTGCGTTGACATTTCTGTTCAGTAAAGTTTGGCAATTCATCATAACTTGTTTAACGCCAAAACAACGCTTCCGAATTGTAGAAATTTACTTTAAAAAAAAATCTGTTCGCCAAGTTCACAGAGCACAATATATATATACAATGTATTTAAAATGTATATAACATGACAATATATATATATATATATATACAATGTTTAATTTTTATGATGATTTCTATAAATCACATTCACTTAATAAGGAGCTGTTATGGCATTAATGTTTGGATTAATGACGATTCTAGATGAACTGTATAATTATATTTTAAATAATTATCAATGTTTTATTCCCCGTTCTTAAAAATATAAAGGTGTGTGAAATAACAATGAGAAACCATATTTAACATTAGTTTTAACAATTTAATTAACATAAATACTTTTACTTCATTAATTTTATAATAATTATTTTCATGTTGGTACGAAATAAATCTTATTATATTCCCTGCTGTTGTTTGTGTAATACATTAAATATATACGAATAATGTTATAAATGTATCAAATTATTATAATAAATAATGTGAGAAACAAATATTGATATAATTAATATTGTTTTATTACAAATATATATATTTGTCAGTGAGCCGACGATCGATAGGGAATGAAATGTGAAGGGAATGTCGCCCAAGAGCTGGCAAATGGAGTGTTTTTGATTTTTTTTTAAACATAAAAAAATGTGGACAAAAATGGTTGCGCGAGGTACCCTGCAAATTTCACACAAGTTAGAATCATGCGAAGAGAAAAAAAACGGGAGTCTATTCCATGTCGAACTCGATAACCGCGCGTTATACCAACAATATCTCTGATGTAGTTTAACAGCAAGGTTATGCGGCAGTTCAGGGAGATCCTTCCAAGACATACAAAGACTTTCAGGTGACAACACAGAACACGTTTCCTGTTCTCATGAATGATACACGCCATCAGAGAATGTATAATGGAGTGTTAGCCGCGGGCTCCCTGCAATATGGATTGATGATATTAGATGAATATCGGGTGGATCTTGGATGCGGAAAGCAGAGTGTTTCGGAACCGAGGTCGCGGTCCCGGAATTACAGCATCAGCTAACTGGTGATGCCGGAATACCAAAGTTCCGGCACTGACGATAAATCCAAAGACCGGAGTTAAGTTGATACTAATTTATTTGATACGAAACCCCTTTTTATACCCTAATTTAAAACACGAGTAAGCATTTATAAAAGTGATATTAATACATTGACTGTCAAACTCTGGATATTCCTCGTATTGAACACAGATATTAGACAGGGAAGGAATTTCTTGCGGGGGACCTACATTAAACAATATACGGAAAGGCTAATGAAGTTGTTATTTATATTTTTGGATTCACTTCCTGATCCATTTTTAAAATGTATTAAATTAATAAATAACTGTTATTTTACTTTAACATAGATAACCTGAAGACCACCGTTTTACTTTTAATTATAGATTCTTCAGTTTTTCACATTATATACAGGAGTATATTAAGAACTAAAGCTCTCATTTGTTTCTCTCACAATCTCAAATTATCTTAATATTTATCACTAAATAAAAATTACCTTAATAATCTGACATCTGTATTTCGAAATCAAAAGCTTCCTATCGATCAACATAATATTTATTGCATAATTATTTAGAAAATGTTTCTCAGAAAAGAGTAAGCCATGATTCGAACCTGATTATTAGGAGTTCTAAATAGCTCCGGTGACGGCAGGGGGCGGTAGTTGCGGTTTTCTTATTGCTCTGATAAGGTTAGTAACGGGCGCACTGTGCCGGTCACGCGAAGTCAAATTAATATGTCTTCTCTATACTATATTTAAAAAACGATAAGTTTATTTGAGGGCTTTAAAGAAGGAATTAATTATTTAATTTTTAAGACAAATTGTTAAACAAAGATGCATAAACGAAATACAAAACTAATTCCATGAAATAATCTATAAAACGTTTTAGAAATATTTTTCATTATACTATTTTCTTGCAATTTAAATATTTTTACGAATTTTTAAGTATATAAAAAAAGTGCTTCTTCACTTGGCTATATATGTATTTTTCTTAATTTTATTTTAGTTTTTGCATCGGATTTTAGAAGGGTGTGCTGGATAGTCAATAGGAACTTAAAGCACACTCACGCAATGAAATATTCTGGTTATACATACAGTGTATCATAGCATTAACGGAGAAGTAAGATGAGAAGTACCTCGTATTAAAAAAACCTTATATAACAATGAATATTCAACAGAATTGTATAATATTGAATATATTAAAAAAAACAAGTAAATCTATTCAATCAATATATACACTTGCAATTTACCCAACCCACACGCAAATACAAATACCACACATGTTTTCCGCATAAAGCGTCTAGCTATTTTGGCTGTGCAATATAAAGCACACTGCTTTCGACTGATTGTGTTCTTCTGTGTGCGAATTTCATGAAAAATGATCCAAATAAAAGTATATTTATGAAAATGAAATTCTGTCCTATATCAAGTTGTACATGCTAGTAACAACAGTATTTTCAGTTTAAATGGAAGCGAGTTTGCAAACAGGAAAATGTTCGCCTGAAACTATTTCAGCAGCGGTTGACTTTCTAATAATTTCAGCGCTGAAACGCGATAGAACACAACACTTGTAGATGTACTGCAATCTCGTCGGCATTTCAATACGTTCTCTTTGTATGGCCTGAATTTTAAAGAGCATGTCGTCTCTCTAACGCTATACAATTTTAATTCGGTTTTTCAATTATAAACAATATCGCGCTCATTCGGAATTGGCTTAGATAATCCGCAGCGAGAGCGGACCGTAAGCCTCTGTATAATTTCAAACTACACAAACAATCCACGGAACTTTTCGATTTGATAATATTTAAAATCAATGTTGTTATTTTGAAACTTTATGAATTATTGCTTAATGAAAGAATACCAGCTGGTACGAGTAAAATATACATGGTCGCTTTACTATACACTCAAAAAGAACATATAAAAAAAATTCGTTACGATTTATCTTCATCGCCACATGTTTGTAGCCATTCTTTGACGACATCTCTTGAATATCTTACAAGCTATCGAAAAATATCGATCCTTTTTAATCTGTTAATATTTTTAAATATTCATAGATGTCATTATGGGAAGTCGGAATAATTTTTGAAAAACATCTTACGAATATTGCGAAGCGCGCACAGCTGCGCTTATGGCGATCATCTAAGTAGAGCGCACACACGGCGATCGTCGGGTTAAATAAAAAAAGTTTTCTTTAATACATTTCAGAACCACACAATTCTAGACAAAAATAAAAGAATGCCACTAGATTACTTTTCTCTTTATTTGTGGTTGTCTAAATATAGTTCTATAACGATTTGAAATATAAAACGAAATGAAGAAGCTAGATATGCATCTACTATATTAGATATGTATATGTTATGACATCCCCCGTCTTTACAAAGTCGCGGGTTCGTCACGTGGCCGCGTGGAGAAGGATACAGGAGCAGAAACAACATAATGAAATTGTTTTTGACGCACAATTCGCATATATTTTCAATAAAGACTTGATTTCCTCGTCCGACCGGTATGGCGTTTTGCCGGCCGGCCAGACGAGAGTTAACTGACAACTGCCGGAACACTGTGACATGCAGCGCCGCCAAGACAATCACGGCAAAAAAGCAAATTAAAGATGACAGTTAAGCCAACATGAGCAACTGTCATAAGAAATAAAATGGCTTATGCAAGTGCCGTGTAATTTTAAATAATTAAAACTAACAATTTTAGATGTGCATGTCAGGCGAGCGAACAAAAACAAGAGACAAGAGATCGTTTTTCGAGGCTTTTCGACATCAGCCTAAAAGAGCTTACATCAATTGATATGTTCAAAATATTAACACACGTTTTCAAATAAATAATTTTTAATTAAACTTTTGATAATTAATTAAATATCATACATTTTATTAAATGAAAGTAATATAAATTCGATTTTGATCAATAACTAACAACATGAGAGTACTGGTGTATTTTCTTGGAATTTGAGGCGTTTCCTCATGCATGGAAATATCAGTAAATTTCAAACTCATAATCAACTATACAATTAACTTCTGGAACTAACAACTAATGAAACTAAATGAATGCGATTAATTTTAACTTCAAGTTGAAATTATACTTGCAGTTTAATTAGAGTTCATAAAAGTATTTTATCTTTATTTATGATACGAATGTACGTACGGGCCTTAGCACCAAGGACAAATTTAATAACTATCCTACGCAAAAAATACACAAGATTTTTTTTTGGTGAAGTTAAGCATTGAATTTTTATTATTTTTTATTATTATAGTTATATAATATTGATTAACCACAACTGTCAAACTATATATTTTTGAAAAAAGAAGTGCATATTATAATATTTTAAATGCTTTAGGTTTTGCTTTTTTTACGTACGAGTATTTTGGTTTGGTTTGACGTATTTAATAATTGTTTCCTTAGCTATGATCTTCAAAGACAAGGATGGACAGGTTTTAAATTTATGCTTTATTCGCAACTCCAGTTACTTTCACCTATATTTATCGTTATCAAGCTATTTTTGCTCTGAATGATATGAAAAATTCTTGATTTCTTTAAATATTTTTCTTGCACTTTTTGACATACGATCGATACACAACAATGTAAAAGTACATTTCACCCACCTTTAAGAAGTTTGAGTGAAAGAGAGACCTTAAAAGTCCTAAACAAATACCTTTATACACTATGTACTCTTAGAAATTTTGAGATGTGATTAGCACAGGTGACGATAACGGATGCACAAGCAAATATTACAAGTTTCTGATAGTAAATAAATAGATAAAAGTCCGATAAGATCGATACACAACAATGTAAAAGTACATTTCACCCACCTTTAAGAAGTTTGAGTGAAAGAGAGACCTTAAAAGTCCTAAACAAATACCTTTATACACTATGTGCTCTTAGAAATTTTAAGATGTGATTAGCACAGGTGAGGATACGGATGTCCAAGCAAATATTACAAGTTTATGATAGTAAATAAATAGATAAATAAGTCCATATAGTATGTTCCATATGATTTTCTTTTCAATACATATTTAGCGATAGTTTACCATTGAGGTTTTAATGAAGACTGAATGATGTTTTCAGAAAAATATCCCAATCGATTTGTCAAAAAAAGTAATACTATGAATTATTGTAATTACTATAAATTAACATTGGGTAGTTTTATATAAATTGAGTTATCGGAGGCGAAAATGGGCCTAGTCAAGAAATGTATTAAATATAAGAGCATAAATTACAGCTGCTATTTATTCAAGCCTCCCGTTGTCATTTTCGCAAGGTATTCTTAACGTGATATTGGAAGTTAATAAATAAGCCTTAATAAATATTATTAATAATAAGCCGGCGGGTATTGCTCAATGGTCAAAGCGTTTGATTTGCAAGCCAAAGGTCGTGGGTTCGATCCCCGACGGAGATTTAAAAATTGAAAAGGATTTTCAATCGATTTCTGAGCTCTAAAATACCCCCGGTTGGTGTGAATTTGATCCCTCACCCGTAAAATGCCAGTCACAGTATATTAATTGAAATTGGTGGCAGACGAAAGTCCCGTGAAGACGTCCCTTTCATACTGAACTCCTGTAATAATAGGGATGATGCGTGAATCTCGGGCTGTAGTCTATGACGTTGGCGGATCATCACTCAACCTGCAGCGCTTAGCCATATATATACACTATGATTAAGCGTCATGGAATTCCACAGATGAGACTTCAGAATTACTGACACCATCTGTCGGTATTCTCCTGTATGTGTTTATATTTAAAAAATGCGCCTATTTATGAAAAGAATACACAAATAACATTATTTTATCACTATTATTATTATATTAGTACTTTTATAGCACTCTTTTACGACCGAATGGTCATTCCAAAAGCGCTTCTTTGCCTCTCTGAGTAAAAAGGTGGATCTTGAGTCTGCTTCTGAAGAATGCCTCCGCTTTAAGCTATCTTATGCTTTCCGGTAGCGAGTTCCAGGCCATTGGTGCCGCGTAGCTGAAAGCCCGATTGCCAAAGACCGCGCTAGGACTACCACCCGTCAGCTGCAGGGTGCTTCTATTTGCTCTAGCTGATCTGAGTGTCTCTCCACGCACGCTTATTTCTGAAGGGTTGATAAGTTCTGTCATATAACCCAGTGCAGTTCCGTTGAGAGCCTTATAAGCTAAGAGGCATATTTTGTACTGGATTCTAGCCGAAACTCTTAACCAATGCAGTCGGTGTAATCACTGTCACGCTGTATGAATTTGCATAAAAAAATCATTGGACCATGTTGCTCTTCTTATCACAGGTATTTCAGTTTGCACATTTGCGAGCAGGTCGCAAATAAGGAAGTCTTGATACATATTATTATGATTCAGGAGTAAAAGTAGAGATTGTGGCGGGCGGGTCTGCTGTACAGTGTGTGCTCAGCTCGTCTGGCGTTCATATTGTGCGGTAACAAAATTTATGGGGTGCATGATGCCGTTAATGCAGGCACGATAATACTTGCACTTTATTGCATCCCGGAGCTCCTGCAGCTTGCTATGCACGCGCGAATAAGAAGGGGAAAGACTATATATGTTATATCAGGAGTACACAGCATTTGGTTTAGCATCGAGTTATTACCCGGTTAGTTTTAGTGTTGAGTTAATATACGAAAAAGTATTAGATTACGAGTGGTATAAGGTATGTTATTTATACGAACTCATCGTCACGATAGAGATTTAGCGTTGAGATTTGTTAGCAGTTCGTGGGGCCTTTTGGTTTCAGGACTGCAGCGTGTACTTGCATGTCGAGTTCTGGACATTGACCATCCTGTTGGTAGCTTGTGTTGGTGCGCATCCTCGTGGTTGATCGAATATAAGCATGGTATTGCCACAGATTTATATTTGATGAGATCGATTCGTTTTTATACCTGTGAAACCAAAGATATCAGCCCTTGCTGACTGGTACCGAAAACCTCGATTTACAATTTTTCGTCTCTTATTTCTGTTCACTTGTCAGACATGGCATTTTGGACAAGTCTGGTCATAGTTATATAGACCGCCGCTTGTGGCGTGGGCGAGAGTCCATCCCGAGCGTGGAGCCAGTCGTGTCCCGCCTGTTGGCGAAAGCATATTTTATTGTGGCTCGGCCCAATGCTGTGACTAGGTCGAGCCAGAAGTTTGTAAATATTTAACGTAAATATATGTCAATTTGCTTCAGAAAAATTCTGTGTTATTAATCTGCTCCTAATCCTGCCATCACGCGACAGTAAAACAACTTTTTTGGAGAGAGAGAAGGGTGTTACTAGGCATCTCACTAAAAGTTAATACAGCCGTATAGTAAGCTTCAAAAGTAGATTCCTGTAATGAAGAGGTGAGGGAGCGGAAAAGACAGCATTTTATACCATAATACAATCGGTCAAAAGATGAAGGTAGACCTGGTTGGGACATTTACTTTAGATAGCGCAGAAGAGCATTAGTTACGGTTGATAAAAATCAAGCCCCCAGATTCGCGCTTCTTGGAGGGCTGTTAGAAACTATGCATAGAGATAACTCGGTGTAGATACGGGAATCAGACCTGACGTGGAATGAGGCAAGGACAATGGTGGCTGAGAGAGCTTTGTGTCAGCAGCTCTTGATGTGCTCCAGTTGGGGAGCATATGTGTAAAGATGATGGTATGATTATGTTAGGTTGGAGATAGGCTAGCCATAAGTTTGTGTTAAGTCTCTTTTTCTTCTCATATCCATTCCATACCTGCCAAATATTCACCACTTAGTTTAGCATGTAGCCATTATCCATACTTTGTTCCAACACAGCTGAGTGCACTCGAAGTTTCACCCAGGAGCCCAGCAGCTTGATGAGATATTTTGATGAGTATGCGAGGCATATTTTTTGAACTTTGAAAATCAGAATCATTAAAAAAAATGGATCACCCTAAAAGCCTACTCAATGCAAATAATGACTCAGTGTCAGGTTAATAATTAATTAATTTTAAGTAACTTTTCGACTCATTTCGTGTTACAGTCAGATAAGTGTCGTATATCCAGCTTAATGTTTGATTACATAGCAACTTAGCAAGATAGTGTCTGAGATTTGAGGCTGTTATATTTACGTTTGTATTGTACGTTATATTTAATCACTAATGATCATTGATATATTCTTTGAAAAATGGAATGGAGGTTTATCCTTCCTTGCTCGCGCGTCATCGCTTGAATACTCCTGGGTTACATATTACAACGTTTATGCGAATACTGCCAACCTGCAAAATACGGTGAAAAGAAAAAATGTTATTAAATTTACAGGAGATCCCTTTTCTCTTGCTTGACTGAATCACAGCAAAATAAAATTGCAATTATTATTTAATTAATATATATATCTTTGTATTAACGCATGAAAAAAAGATAACATTCTAATCTGTATCAGTTTCAAAATTAATTCAGTCTAAATATACTGATTTTATGCTTTATTTTAGTAAGTGTTTGTCCAGGAAAACTCAGTTATGATTGTTGGAGTTAATCAGCAAAAAAGGTTGAATATGAATCAAACCCAAGATCGATAGCTATTATTCTAGTGCGTTGTCTACCTGATTTTTTTAAAATTGGCAGATCATTTGACCGTCACTACTTTCCACCTTACACTGGTCAGCTGCCTTTATCCTTGCCTTGTCACAAAAAATATCTGGGTCTCTAGTTTACGACAGCATAAAAATTGTCTATAAGCTGCAGAATGCAAAGAATACATTGCTTGCTCTCATATCTCGCTATTGCGCGAGTATAATCGTACTAAAAATACTCTTCTTCGTAGTATCCATCCGGTGGATCGATTGCAGCAACGAAATCTTGGATCTCGATCTCCACTCTTGTCGATCCTATCTTGAGATGAAATTATTTTTGCTGGTACATGATGTGTCTTTTAGACCTTTAATGTGGTATTTTCCCCTTTATTTCCACATCCTGCCGTTGACCATAAAGGTTCATCCGCCTTTGGAGAGCATTTACTACTTCCAGGACAACAGAGTGCCTTAACCAGATTGAGGTGATGAGGTTAGCTGGGTGTTAGCTTATTCCGGCCAACATACGGTCCCTGTCTATATTGGCCGACTAATGTCGCTCACCCCCCACCACGAGAAGGAAATAGATCAGGAATTTCCTTTCATCGAACCTGTGACCATAAGGCATTTCGCAGAGTCCTCTTGTACTTTTACTTCTAGAAATACTATACAATGGTAATATAATTAATTAAATAAGTTTGTTATATTAAAATAATAATTCAACCAAAAATTATATTTTATTATTATAAATTATATAAAGAATAAAGAATTTTAATGGTCTCTGTTGTCATAAATATTATTTTATTTCCATACAATTTCCTAACCAATTATGTTTTCCTTTAAAAACTACTATACTTTTCTCACGACCTACATGCACCTACTAACACCTTGCCCTATATAAGCACGCACATTTCCTTACCTAATTGACTTGACAATGGCTACTCGACGTAACCAAAAAATGTACAATAATAAAAAAATTTAGAATAATTTCTAAATACATTTATTTTTTATTTTGATTGATTAAAGCTGTATAATTATACTACAATAACAAAGATACTATTGGATTAAATTATTAGGAGCTATGTGATCTCCTAAAATATATCTGAAGTCACTTTATTATGAAATTGCACAAAGATACTATTTCGTAGAAACTCTGGAAGCTGTTCTGGAAGCATACTACCGAGTAGTAAAGGTACGTTTGATTATATATTTAATAAGATCGCGATGCCGCGAGAGCGATATATAAATGTGAAGTATGCAGTCACTTAAAAACATAAAGAAGTGGTTACACATAGTAGCATAGCAAGGTGTATTTATGCTCTAGATAGGATATTTTTATTACTGTTTTGAAGATAACATTAGTATCACTGAGTTAACTCAGGATAATAAAACGTTTACAATTGAAAATTCGAAATAAATTATGTAACGAAATAAATAAGAATGTAAGCCTGTATACAGGTAAATTTAAGAGCTATATATTTATCGAAGTAAAGGTATATGTAGGAGCTTGTCAATATTATATACGAGTATATAACAAAGGGGTATACAAACTGTAATATTGTACAAAATTTTATGAAAAACTTTATAATAAAAAGTTAATTTTTAGTGCTTTTGTGTTTGTTTTTGTGAAGAATGATGTAGTGAGATATCAGACAAGGCAGCCCTTTTATACTACAGTCGATCAGGAGGCGAAGGTGGAACTGGATGGGACATGTATTGTAAATGCCAGCAGAGCTGTCTTTTCCTCAAATCCTCGGGCTCTTGCCGTCCTGGAAGGCCGTCGGGAACTATATATATAATATACTTGGAGGAGCTACGGGAGGCATAGCAGACGTGGGATGAGGTGAAGACTATGGCATCTGACAGAACTTTTAAGCGACAGTTCGTGAATGCCATATGCTGTATTGGGAGTGGACATGGTTATGATGATGATGATTTTAGAGCTTTCCGTAAGTGATCATTAAAAATTAATTTAAGCAACTAGTAAAGTGATTGTAATGGCAAAAAAATATTAATTGTTTTTATTTGCAGATAAAAGAAGTTCATTTAGCAATAATATACTATTATTTTAAAATATATTTTTGTGTGTTCTTTTTGAAATGTATCCAACTCAAAAAGAACAATAAAATATTGTATTATTATTTAATAGGTTATTGATTAACACTATTAATTTTCCTGTCAAAAGTATTAAATTAATATCATAAATTTATCACATAAAAAATATGTAAGAAATAGTTTCTTATGAAACCTAATAGTTTAATTTTGCACGTTTTTGATTTTTGATTAAACGAAATTAGCAATATCTCCGTGGATGCTCTCATCTCGACTAGCGCCAGATGTTGGAGCTGATGCAGCAGGAGACGATCCCCGGGGAGTCTTTTCGATCTTCACTCCATCAGGGAATCATTATGTTCCAGGAAACTTGCAAGATAGACACACGGCCCCGGGGAGACTATTACTTATTCACTGAGGCAATCATACTTCCTGAAGGCGAGCGAGTCGATCGCGATGGAAGTTCATCAGGATTTTTCTTTCAGAAAAATGATGCGCTTGAAAAACAGGATTCTGACTGTAAACATGCTGTAAGCTGCTTCGCTTGGAATAAACAAGCAAATATCCGGTATGTTTTTTAGTATATAATAAGGAGAAAACTGCTGTAATTGAAATAAAATTATTAGTAGCATAAGTAGCGAAATCATAAAACCGTTAAGAGTGGCATAATAAAAGGATTTTTCTTGCTAGATCATCGAAGTTAAGCGTTGTTACTGCATTTTGAAAATTAAATTTATAAAATACACAAATACTTTTCACATTGCTTTAATATAGAAATCTTCACATAACTGCGTTTTTACAAGTGAATTATTGAAAAAAATATAATTGAAAGCAATGTCGTGGTGCTTCAGTACGTAAATAAACATTGCTCAAAGTGAATGATATTAAAATATGGTAAGAACTTAACAACATTAGAAGCGGACTCAACCCTTTCATTACGGCTCGGTTTGAATACAAATTATACTGTCAATTATAAAACGAGTATTTGAAGCATAAATGTACTTATCTGGTCTATTTTCATTTATCCCATTGGTTCTTGTATCCTTAAGTTATCATATGATGCATAAAAAACTATTCTAAGAAAGTAGCAAAACGATATATGACGTCAAACGATGTTGACGGTCGGAGAATCTTATAACGGCATATGCCGACAACCAATGGGAAAAGAAACTTGGATGGGATACCATTGTCTGTCGCTTAATGCGTTTTGTTGGCTTAGTTGAATTGCTCTTCAGAACTAAATGATACAAGCCTCATGAGCGTCAGGCTAATAATCCAATCTGTTTTAAATATATGATTTAAAAATCATCTAAAATATGCTTCAGATATTATCAGCGGCCGTATCTCTAATTTGGATAAAGAAATCGTCGAAACAATATCATGTTCTCATATGGATATTGAGTACACACACGTCTTGAAGTATGGACAGTGGAAAATGAGAAAAATGAGTTACAAAACAATTATTAGTACAGATATGGGAAGAAAAAAGTATTTTTGGTATAAAGTTTAGTAAGGTTGCAAGTATATTGCGCAATTATATATTAATTAAACGATTTTATCTTTAAAATAAGGGCATAAATATTCGCAAGGTTCTTAATTGAAAGTCATAAATGACTTAAAATCATGCAAGTTACTCGTACATAATTATGACCCAGTTCTGATATAACAATTTGAAAAATAATTTATTTTACTTTTCAATATACTTTTAAATTAATGTAAATTGTTAACTAGTGTTGCAGTAAAATACGTAAAATGGTCAAAATATATTTAAGACAATTGTTACATCATCATTTTGAAAATTTACCTTTTCATCTAGAATCAGTTTTCAGTTTTTTTTTATCAATTAATATTAATGTAACACAAAAAATGTACTTTTCAGGTAATGTTTTCAGCATTCACTTTGAGATCCATTATAAATAAAAATTGTTTATTTATCAACCTTGTTTTTACATAAATCACGTAAGATATGGTCTCTGTTTAGGAGACTGCAGTTTCGACTTACTCATAGCCTTTCTCAATCCATCACTTGTCAAGAGACAACTAAGCTGTATGGTACTAAATAAGAAATATAATCGTTCTACGTATTTATATTAGAAGAATAACTAAAACATAAAGGTAAATGATGCTGAAATTGTCACTTCGATTATAAAAATTTTATAAATATGAATGATATTATTTTATATTCTAAAAAAAAAAAAAAAATGTTATTATGTAAAAAATGTAAAAAAATAATAATATAAATTAAACAACACTTAAATCAAAAGATGAATCCCACGCCACACACAAGATCTACCTTTAAGTGGCGTGGAAAGCGAATTTCCAAAAAAAAAAAAAAAATGAATATAATACTATCAAAAAATCTTAAATGTATCCTATTATATTTGATTAAATAAAAAAAAAAAAATATATAAATATAAATTTTTACTCGTACTTTCAATATAAATTTTTAATCTAGTTTTAGTATAATTTAAGTAAAATTTAATGAATATTGTAGCCTATTATATTTTATTCTTTATTTGCGATATTCTTATGAAATGCAATATTTAAATTGAAACTTGGATCGAAAATTATCCAGTAAGCCTGTAATATATTATATAATTATATATCAACTTCATAGGAATTATAATACAGAAAATGCAGGCTTGGTTTATTCTAACTATGAACAAACGGCATTCGCTAACCAGAATCTATTGTTGAACTACTAAACGTGAATATATATTTGTGACTTCATATTGATTAATAACTTTTATATATAATATAAATATTGTGCCTATTTGTATATGTGGTTTTTTAAACTGTATTTTAAAACTGAATTGGAAACGATATAAAATAATTGGAATAATATTAAATCCAATGTATTTCATCATAACGATCGAGTATGATGAAACATTTATTTTTAAAAGCGGCTTAAAGAGGAATAATTTTATTTTGTAAAGTTGTTTTTTCTATTTTATGCAACGTGGGTGTAAAACTAATACCAAAGCCAATGCGTCAACGTGACGAAACGTCACTGCCACGTTATGAAACAACAGCGTTCATAGTGAATTCACTGTATTCTGTATTTAAATTTTGATATGAAAATGAGCCAAAAAGAAGATCTGACTGTTTGTTTCGAAATACACGCGGCAATTATTTATCGAATGAAATTTCAATAAGTTTTTTGTAATGTTTTTTATAAAAATGAAACATTTCGGATAATACAAAAAACATTCATCAGCCTGTATCCGTCCACTGTTGAACGTAAACCTCCCGCATGAGTCTCCATCCTCTTTGATCCTCCGCATTCCGCATCCAGGTCACTCCCGCTATTCTTCTTATGTCGTCAGTCCATCTTGCAGGGGGTCAGCCAATGCTTCGTTTGCCAGTTCTTGGGCGCCATTCCAATACTTTTCTTCCTCACCGATCGACGTCTCATTGACAGATATGTCCTGCCCATTGCCACTTGAGTGTGCCTATTCGTTGGGTAGCATCCACTACTTGAGTTCTTCTGCGTATTTCCTCGTTTTGGAGTCTATCTTTTAGCGACACTCCGAGCATGGATCTATCCATAGCACACTGGGTGACCTTTATTCTATGGGTAAGACTTGCTGTCAGATTCCACGTCTCTGCGCCATAAGTTAATACAGGGAGGATGCATTGGTTAAATACCTTAGTTTTTTTAGACATTGCGGAATTTTCGCTTTAAAAATCTTCTTTAGTTTTTCAAATGCTGCCCATCGGTAAAAATATTAATTGTTAATAACAAAATTGATTGTACTATTCTTTTCGTAGGGCGAAGAATCGGACGAGGTCTTGTAGTCTGAGGTTGATTCTCTGCGTCTGTCACTTAATTTCTCCGATTGCTTGATAAGACTAATGTAATAAGATAACGTTTTTGATGTCTTGAGTACAAACAGACATTAAAACAACTAGCATTTTATTTATTTATTTATTTATTTATATACAGAATCGAAATTCCAATTTTTTTACAAATATTTAGAAACAGAGTATACATAAATATACAATAAATAGAGAAAATAATAAAAAATAAAAATAACACAAAAGAATAAGAAGATGACACGTGTCAAAGATCACAGAGATCAAGTAGAACTATACCATCGACAAAAGAGGAAAAGGATGTAAGAAAAGGATCGAGGTGTGCTGGTAGGCCATTTAGGAGCGACATTGCCGTTGTAGCAAATTGATTGCTTGAAGCTCCACAAGCATCGACTGGGATCAAAAACAATAGATGGCTACGAGCACGGGTGTACCTATCTGGAACATAGAAGTTAAAGCATTCGAGAATCCCAGGGTTGTAAATTGAACCGCGAAGAAGAAGGAATGAATGAGTGCAGCAATTTTCCTCCGTGACTCTAGCGAATGGAAAGAAAGCATCCCTAGAAGAAAAAGAGTTGGGTAATGTTCAGAATTAAATGAATTGAATGGATAGTTACCGTAAATATAAAAACAGAGACGTCGGAGAAATTTTTTATGAATTTTTTCGAGCATGAAAATGTATTTGGATTTATTGGGATTTCAAACTAAACTCCCATATTCCAGAACAGATAGAATTTTAATTACATACTCCCAAATTGCCGCATATTGCCACCAAAGACAAGCATTTAATCGTTCATCCCACAGTTCCAGCTAATACAGTTTATAAGCAATGGATAGAAGTGGTTATAATTTTATATTAATTTTAATTACAAAAAATATTTAGTTTTGATTCACATTTATTTTAAATGATTACATGTTTCGGCCTCCCTGGAGACCATCTTCAATAAGTCTTCAAATAATCTTCAAAAATCACTATTGCAGATGGTCTCCAGGGAGGCTGAAACATGTAATCATTTAAAATAAATTTGAATGAAAACTATTTTTTATTTTGTATTATTTTTCAATTAAAATAATTTAAAATTATAATTATGCAGTTTCAACTAGTATTGTAAGTTGATAAACTTAATTTTATTGATAAAAGTGGTGCTTAAATTACTTTAATGTACAGTTTTATTGTCAGTAAAAACTCAATTTTAACTAATATGACATCTAGAGAAATTTGACACAAGTAGTTATGCAATATTCTTTCTTATAAATATTGTATAATAACTGATTATTTTTGTTATACTATAATAATATAAGTTATATATTTTTATTTTTTTTATGTAAACACATACAGGAGAATACCGACAGATGGTGATAGTAATTTTTTTTTTTTGAAGTCTCATCTGTGGAATTCTATGACGCTTACCATGGTGTATATGGCTAAACGCTGCATGTGGAGTGTTGATCCGCCAACGTCATAGACTACAGCCCGAGATTCACGCATCATCCTTTATTATTACAGGAATCTACTATGAATGGGTGGTCTTCACGGGACGACTTTCGTCTACCACCAATTTTAATTGATAGGCTATGACTGACATTTTACGGGTGATGGATCAAATTCACACCAACCGGGGTATTTTAGAGCTCAGAAATCGATTAAAAATCCATTTTTTTTTTAAATCTCTGTCGGGGATTGAACCCACGACCTTTGGCTTTCAAAGCAAACGCTTTACCATTGAGCTATGACTGCCGGCATATATAAACCTGTTCGACTCTGATAATAATTTTATGCATTGTTATGTTAATATATATATTATATGTATTAGATCGTAAAAAAATACACACATTATAAAAATTAATCGTTATTGTTTTACAGTTGCATAAAACAATGCCATAAATCTTATAATGGTCACTGGATGCACATGATTTCAAGTGTTCATAAAGTTAACAATGTATTTGCTGAAATGTATGTAAATTTGATTCCGAAAAGCAGTTTATAAGCGAGCTTTTGATTATTTTGTGCTCAAGTTGTGAGCTTTGCAACATATCATTGAAAAATTACATTTTTATTACTATTATTAAGTTTTTGTATTTCTTTCTACAGTATACGTTTTTAAAATTGTCAACAGTTTTTTTAATAAAGATAATTTTGGGCATAATAACTGGCAGCATTGATAATTTGGTATATCTCAAAAATCACCTTCTGGTATAAAATCCACAATTAAGTGAAAATACTCAGCAGTTTTGTGATTCACCTGTAGATCAATTAAATCAAAATTATATATTCGCAAAATAAAAAAAATATCTGTGTCCGTAAATAAAATAAAGCGTAAAATGATATGCAGCGATGTTGAACGATAATATACTCATCTGTAATTTTCAGCTAAATTTTGAATTCCTGAATTAATGTGTCACTTTAATTGTTTGACCTGAATTTCAGTGAAAACCAGTACTTAGTTATGAGTAAAATGCAAGTACAAATAATTATTTGAGACATTTAACTGGTTGGGGGTAGTTAATTAATTTTTGTATTATAAATAAAGTATTTAAACAAACTGAATTTCACTACGGCAGAAGATATAAAAATGTTTCATAAATCAATAATAATATATTTAAATATATATTTTTTATAAATAATAAGTTCTTCTTTAAAAAATCTTCTACAAA
The DNA here is from genome assembly GCA_022606575.1 of Glossosoma conforme. Taxonomy (NCBI): domain Eukaryota; kingdom Metazoa; phylum Arthropoda; class Insecta; order Trichoptera; family Glossosomatidae; genus Glossosoma; species Glossosoma conforme. The sequence continues at coordinate 1,971,410 of JAGTXR010000082.1, read as the reverse complement.
AGTATCATTAAAAATACTTCTAAAAAATGTAACATTCATTTTATAACTGATTGTATTATACTTATAAAAGATAGAGACTAAATTTAAATATATTATTTATTATGTTTCAGAAATCACATTTAAAATATTGTACAGATTGTATAATTATTTCGACTTTTTCGATCGATATTTCTTGGTGGAATTCCATAATATCACCACACAAAAAACAATAAACATTTACATAAAAATGGACTTAAGTAAGAATTCTATATAATTTTAACAAAAAATATTTTCTTTTATTTAACAAGTCATATACACCTTTTCGCTCACTCCTTTGCTTTATATAGAGCCAACAAAAATTTTTACTAATTGATTTGAAAATGGTCATTCGACCTGGCTGAAACATGTCGTCAAAAAAAATATATGTGGAATAAATTCTATAGAATCTTTTATTTTATATCAGATTGTATAAATACACAAAATGGCCTGTTTATGTACTAAGCTGTCAAATAGAATTATTCGGATTTAAAGAAAAAAATATCAACTTGAATTTGATGTTGATGGTTTTGAACGTTTTGAGACTGCGACATTTATTTAATGTATCTGACGTTTATGTAATCGCAGAAAAAACGTATCAAAGTATTTCTATACATTTATATGACAAGTGGAAGATTTTCGCGGAAATGCATAATAAATAATTACCAGCGTGGGTACTTGACGTGTCTCTAGGTGTCGAGATTTAATTCAGCGTGTTGCCACCCACCAACATGCTTGGCGAAAGAAAAGTTGAGTTCTTCACTGTCCGTTCCGTGATTTTAAAAACTTGTTAAAAAACAATCTTTCAGTCACCAATAAATTTTCGGAAAATATATTTTTTAAATTTATTCAATATATGAATTATCCAGAAATAATAAAAAGGTTTTTTTTATCTTTATTTGTCTTTAATGTGGGCTTAATACTTGTAATAAAACGTTAGCGTACTGTTGCTTACTGAAAGAACCGATTTCAAATATTTTTACAAATATAACGTTACATAGGTTGTATGCATGTATTATCTTCTATCATTAAGACTTTTAAATTCGATTTGTATTTTGTAGCAGTCATATCCTACAGTAATGGTGTAAATGAGGAAAAAACATATTATTGTTGTTACTATATTGTTATGTCAAGTATGTGTTATAGTCAGCCGCCAAATTTTCACTTCATAGACTATGCATCCAGATTCCATAAAAAATAATGGAATAACATGGCCAAAAGGATGAAAGGAGGCTTGAAAAAAAGTTTATTACATATGTAATCATCGGTTGATATCAAACATAATAATTCTTACGACTAATATATTTTTTGAGGTTTGCTGAGGTTTGCGCTTAAAACGAGTTATACAGCAATGATCCGCAAACGTAATTATACTATTAGGTTGTTCAGAATGTATTTATATAATATTAATACTTAACAAAGATTTTTGCTCAACGTCTTATAATATATGTGTCATCATTATTGCATAATCGTGCCTATAACTGTATTATTTGATAGTCGAAAGTTGCCACGATCCTCACATTATTCTATGTCAGCTTTTTATCTTAGTTATCGAAGGTTTTTCATGACGAAAAAGCTTAAAGAAAGGAAAACAGCTGTTGTTTTATTCTTCTGCAGCATCCAAAGTATACCCCAATTCTTAATATTATGACCCGGGTTCATCTTCGAGAGTGGACAATATTGCATTGTTCACTCTTCAATGTCTTTATTCCTCCACGTAAAGCTTAATTTAATAATTTCACAATGCTCTAAAGATGCAATTTTTATTCAAAGAAAGCTTGATTATTACATATTATTACAGTTTTCCTTAAACCAATAACGGCGACGTTACTGACGATTACATACCAACCATTGGAGCTTTCTAAGACTGATCGCGCAGGACGTCGCGTCGCCGGACTCGATAACCTATATGGCTCATGTCCGTGTCCTATCTTTAGCCGGACAGATGCGGCTGGCTGATGTTCCACCAACACTGCACTTTATTTACGAGACGAGACAAGAAAGCTTGGTGACTGAAGCTTACAAGACGAAGCTTTGCATATTTGAGAGCTCTTCCCTTTAATTGATGTGTAAGCTAATGGAGAAACACTGCACTTGGTAGGAGACTGACCGAAGTACACGATTCGATCTACGTGGCAGAAAACAGCATCAATTTTTAATTTAAAAGTCCTTATTATTGCCATTATATTAAAAAGTATTTGTATATTTAATAACATTAAGGTTTTAAACTGAAATTTTTCATGGAAACTGCATAATTATAATAGTTTGTTTATTTTAATGAAAAAATTAAGTCAGCATCGTTGTAGGTTGATTAAAGTTGACAATGGTAATTTTGGGACCAAAGCGCGAACGATCACTTAAAATGATTGAGTGAAATTCATATTAATATTTTTAATTCGTAATTTTAAATTTTGTAACTTATGTTCGTTTACAACTATAAAATATTGATGAATGTATTTATAGGACGTAATAAATGCTTAAAATATTTTTACCTTTACAGTCAAATGCATAAAACTGGTAACTCCATAATAAGACGATAAAAATATTTCTGTATTTATTGGCTTTCTTATTATAATATTATATATAGTCTTCAATAATACTCGTAGTATAAATATAGTCAAATGGATAATAATTAGTGTTTTTATTATTATAAGTATGTCAGATGGCTAGAGAATTATAAAAATAGAAATAGACAGCTGTATCCAAGAAGCAGAGGATCAAGAGGGATGAAAATTTACGAGACAAGTCTTTATTTAGAAGACGGACTAGTGATTAGTAAACTATTTATTTCAATAATATATTTCAGTTTTATTTATCTATTTTTAAAGGATAAAAAAACCTTAATATGACTAAAGTTTGCAACATTCACGTAGAAATTTATTTTAAAAACCATATAATATTAATTTTTACTTTGCTTACAAGTGTAACAGTACTATTTTTAATTTTAGTCAACTTTATCATTGTGTCTGTGAAAACTTATTGCAAATCGTCTACAATGGTTTATCTTCTGTAAACAGTTTTTTATTGTAGTGTTATTAACTAATATATTTTGTATATCGAAACTGCACGTAAAAGTTTATCAGCTGTAAAATGGAGAGTATAACCAACACAAATCACTGTTCAACTGCTAGAACGTTAGCAAGTCCGCTCGGAACCTTTACGTTTCTTTGATTACACGGAATGTCTTGGAAAGTTCTTTAAGACAAGAGCTATATAGCGTTAGAGAAATGCAATTTAAAAAAATAATATTATGATTTAAAGCAAATGGCTTACGTTATTAAATTTAAATAATATATTTTCCTATACCGTATTGCGGTTCTCTCAATTATTGCTAACACAAAAAATCTTATGTAGTAGATTTAAGCCAATTTGACATTAGCAAACTAGTCCACAAATACTTACAACGGCAGCCTCATAGACCTATAGCTTTTCGCCACCTGTTTGATAGTCCACGTGGCCTTCGTAACTGCGGCCAAGAGTGGAAGGAAGCTTTTGGCACACTTCAGAACTTTCGCCTTTCTTGTCGAAAACTCGTATTAAAGCTTAAATTAAATATTCGTGACAAAATATCTTCATTTCTTTAGCAAGATATTTAGGAAATACGTTTTAAATTTATCATAAATGTAATGAAAACTCATTTTATATTGTAATGATAAACTTTGAGTTAACGTTTTTTTTTTAATTTACAAGTATTATAATGGTAATATGCTTTCATGTTTCATATAAAACGTATCCTGAAAAAAAATTAAGGTTATTAAATGTTTAATAATCAAAGATGTCATCTCATAATTGTGGCAAATACAAAATTGAAGAAAAAGAGAATAGTTGCTGGAAAATGAAGATGAAAGATGATTTTCTATGTACTATTAAGCTTTCATTATTCTGGAGTCAATAGAATGATGTACGGGTATTCGTAAAACTTTAATGAGTAATCTTAAAGTGAAGGAAAGGATTTTTTATCCAAAATTGTTAACTTGACGTATTTTTATCCAAAATTGTTAACTTGACGTATTTTTATCCAAAATTGTTTACTTGACGTATTTTTTATCCAAAACTTTTTATCCAAAATTTTATCCAAAAATTTTTTTTATCCAATCTTTTTATACAATTTTTTTTATCCAAAATTGTTTACTTGACGTATTCTTTATCCAAAATTGTTAACTTGACTTTTACGTGCAGTTTCGATGTACAAAATACGTTACATAATAACACTACAATAAAAAACTGTTCACAGAAGATAGACTATTGTAGACGATTTGCAATAAGTTATAATACTTTAAAAATAATTTTATTTCAAATTTAATAATATTTTTATATTTATTTCGCTGTAAAAACATTCTTCACTGCAAACTAATAGCATTGCAACAAAAGTTTACATTTGCAGAGGGCTTAGAGAGCTTAAATAAGTAAGTAATTAATGTTTACTTTTAAATTTGAATTATCTAGTTTGTACATAAATTAGAGTTTTAATTTATTTTAATTGCATCAGTGATACTTGAATTGTAGTATTTAATTTTGTGGTAATTTGGTTGATATTCAAAACAAGCTCATATGTTGTACGAAAGCAATGAAACATACATTAAGATCTTTCAGTTATGTAGTTTGTGTATAAATAAGAGTTTTACTTTATTGTAGACGTATGAGTAGTATTCGCATTGTAATTTTTTAAATTGTGATAATTCGACTGATATTAAAAACCAGCCTATCTTTTGTCTCATAGGAGCGCTGATTGTTGCTCACGAAGTCGCTTTTGCTTTTCCGAAGATTTTTTTTTTCATTTTATAATCGTCGGCTTGCGTACGAATTTCTAGTCGTCTCCTACTTTACAAGACGCAATCCAGGAATAGATGCGCGGAGTAGACTTATTTTCGATTAACATTGGCGGAGCTTTTACTGGATCATTATTTCAATATTTAAACATGCAAATACATCAAAAAGAATATCATCAAATTTGAAGAAAAAAAAAACATCTCTATATCATAGCTCAAATTTTAAAAATTCTAAATACTGCGTGATCCGTTGATATTCTCAAATAAAGATATTAAATATAAAATTCTTTTTTCAACGCGTCAATCCAAGCACAAAAATAACGGCAGAAGCGGGATGCGAACCGCGGACCTTGGAATCCAACTATGCCCAGGTATTCATACCGCTCGGCGAATCGCGCCATTGCTATGCCCAGACTGACTTGCGGTGAAACTAGTATTTATATCATTGTTATAATCGTACGACAGATGTCGCCATAGTATATATTCAAAGTATGTATATTTTTATTATTATTCTATCAGTCTTCATTTATTCACAAGCTTTCCCGCTTCTGCCGTTATTTTTGTGCTTGGATTGACGCGTTGAAAAAAGAATTTTATGTTTAGTATATGTATATTTAAGTAATAATAATATTGTAATATAGTCAATGATCTATAAAAGTAGATTAGAATATTGAAATAATAAAATAATATTCTAATAAAAATTAAAAAATTAATTAAAGATATTAAAAATTGAATAATACATAAAATAATAGTTCATGTTTCAATAGGTAGGACTTTTCTATGACGAAAATATGATACGTTTTATCGTGAAAATATTTTAAGTGAAATACGAAAAAAATATGAATTGTCGCATGCGTTATTGTGAAAGATCATAATATATATAAAATGCCACGCATACTTGCAAATGAAGCTTCTAATTTCATAAGCAAGACTAAGTTTTATACGGAATACAGGATGTAAAATATTTTTCATTTCCTGTCCAGTGTTAAGTGCGCTTACAGGTAATGCGTGTATACTGTACTTTTTTTGGAGATCTCTTCATTGGTATCAGGTTGTATTTTCTATATGTTGGCTTCTATATGTTCAACTTGAAGGCTTTAGAATGCTCTCTCAACAACTTCAATACCTGCATTATATTACTTATTTAAACAGGATTCTATATATTACGAATATGCACTGTTAGATGAATATTTTTCTTATTAATTATCAATATTTATTATATAAGTTCCTTCCTCAACCAAATATTGATGATATTGTCGCCAATATATAAGTCTATCTATCACCTGTTTACCTACATTTTCGCATGAGTTTTTGTTTTTTTGTGTTATTAATACACTTCTAAAACTACGACATGCACACAATCACTACATGCTCTTCCACACGTAAGGTCTAAAACTACACTAACTTGTGATAGATGTGAATTTATTAACACTAAATACACAAATTTTAAAAAGCTTGTACCATTTTTTGTTGTTGTTTTGCAGCTTTTATATAAAAAAAACGAATTAAATTCAAAACATGGAATATTTATAAATATCACATAAAAATAAATGAATCTGAAAAAGAGTTACAATGTCCACTAGAAAGCTTTTAAAGACTTTTTGGTTATTTTATATTTTATATTTGCTATTATTTTTTTCTTCTTTTTTGGTAGTATTACTGCTTGCTTTTTCGCATCTTGAATGTGCCTTTAGATTCATATTTTATCCTGAAAATATGTGTCTTGGAGGCGCCCATGGTGCTTGGCGGAAGAGTCTCGGCCAGCGGTGCAGACCAGGCGGGCATCGTGAGACGTCGCGACGGCCACCGCCCGCACGGAGACGGAAATAAGCAGCTTGTAGCCCAACACTCAAAAAGCTCGCACCAGCACCCTGAAAGCTCCGCACCAGCTTTCGTATGCTCCAGGCGACGACTCGCAGCGCGAACTTTACAATGTGACTACAAGCATGATCGACAGTGCCATTTATTCTCACTTTATTGCATCGATAAAGCTCAGTAATAAATAAGTTGTTTTTTTTTGTACATATTTTGTGTTTGTTGTAAAGTTGTGAGTTGAAGTGTGGAGAATTGGGGAGATTGTCAAGAGTTAGACTGTCACCATTTAATAAATTGAAAGTAAGTGTATCCAAATTATTATTTTATTATTTCATTTCCTTAATAATATGTAAATTTTTATTAAACTTTATTCAATGAATTTAAAAAAAATGCCATTTGTTCCGTTCGACGTATAAATTTAATATTATGTTTATTTAATATAAAATTATAATTAAACGGTTTCACCAAGTATTTTCAGTTAAAAACCTTAATGTTAAAGCAGAACTCTTTTTACAATGTTCTAAAATACACAAACTACGGCATCATTTTGTAAGAATCAAGTATCTTAAATTATTTTTATTTGATTTCGGGTACATTTTATAGTTTTAAAAAGTGATCATGAATATGTGAAAATGAAATAAAAATAAGTTAATACAGTTTCAATCCACTAATTTTTATTTTCAATACTTGTTGAATACTGTATGAAACTACTGGAGACAGTGCATAAAAGCGTACTGATTTGTTTATTTCACTTGATGATGAAAGAACGATCGATTTTTTCTTTCGATAAGCATTAAATTTAAGCCATGAACTAGATAATACATTTATGATATCATATTTGAAAACTGTTATCCTTAAGAAGACTTATATTTTACAAATAGAAAAATAAGAAAAAATTGACAGATAATACAGAATAAATTAACTACTCGTATGTAATGAATTGGCAACGAAATGTTTAGAGGAAATGAAGATATTTAGTAAAGGACTTACTCGTGTGTACAGTAAGGGTAATGGATCAGTCAGAGATATCTCTTATTGGGTGAGACCAAGTAAAATGGGGAAGCAAATCTTTAGGTAGAGAATGTTGCATGGTTTATCGAAGTAGTGTTATTTTGCTTTTGAATAACAAACATGAATACATCATATTTGGAATGAATCATTCATGCCTATTTAAATTTGATAAAAATAACGATTCACAAAATACTTGTTTCCATTTACGCAACTTAAATTAAGTTATACAGCCTGTATTGTTTTATTCAACACAATAGAGGCTGTGTTGTTGATTTGTTCAATACAAATACAATGAACACGTGCTTCTCCAAATTTAAAAAAGTTTTTTAATGACTTTTATTTTCAAATTTCATCACGTTTTATTAAATATTTGTATTAGGTAAACGTCAAACAAAATGTTTCGCAAGAAATATGCATACAAATGTAAATAAAGCTATTGTTTTTGGTAAAAAAACGTTATTTTATTTAAAAAAAAAATATATTATATTTTTAATTAATTCTTAATATTCTTCTATTTCAATTTCACGTTGTCAAACAACATATCTTAAAAAAACATTTCAACATTACATCAATCGTTTTCATTGTTATACACATTTCGATTAATTAAACAATTATATTTTTCATAACAAAAGGAAAACAATACAAATACATGATTTTATATGAAAAATGAAATAGAGTAATATTTATAAATCAATTTTTTTTTCATTGAACAAGAAGGCAATTCCATAAAGGGCCCATATTATTTTATTCCAACAAATTCAAGGTTTTGGAAATAAATAAAAATAATAGGCAGTGAATTAAATAAACTGGTACTTGATTAAATAAATTGGCAGTATCCACTGTGTCAGTAAGAAATGCAGTTAGTTGTAAAATTTAAATGTCAACAATATACCCAATCCTGCCAGTAATCAATGTTAAATAAATAAATAATTAGCACATACAATGAAAACCTAACCTTACCGATTCTAAAATTCTATTCATTAATTATTGTATTATTTTGCCAGTGTATTATTTTTCTACTTCCACTTAATATTTTTCCACTATCAATTGACCTTTTTTTGTATTTATTATTGACCATTTCTTAAATATTTACTGGGCATTAATTTGATTGAATATTGACAAAATAATATGTTGCCTTCATAACCGTGTACTACGTCAAATAACAACGTAATTTAGATTTTTAGATTAAAGAAAAAAATATATGATACGCTGAATATTTGCAATTTGATAATGCGCAGTAATGAAATTGAATACACAATATACGAGGGTATAATTTCTCGTCACATTATTTTTCGTCTGAAAGGCGACTCCTCGTTGATAGTAAGTTTGAAATGTGGGCGTTTGCAAATGTTGAATCCGGGTTGGTAAATATAAACCCGCGTGTATGAGATGGAGCTTTCGAGATGTCGGAAGCTGAGCAATGTGTCAAAACATTTGAGCTTTGCAGAACAAAATCGAATGTCTCTACAGATGACCCAGATACAATGTGAATTATTAAGCAACTTTCGATCATATTATTTGTATTATTAGTATTCACTGCTAGATGGGTAGTGTTCACGAGAAACTTTCGTCTACTACCTATGTATATTGATTAATAGAATATGACTAGTATTTAACGCGTAAATGATCACAATTACACAAAACGGGCAGATATATTATGGATAAATGTATTTTACATTTTTTTTATCTTTGTTGATAAATTTTGCGCATAGTATGTGGTATGGTACACAAAGGATTAACCAATAAACAATATTCACCGGAAGTTATGTACATATTACTTTTTAGTTGTTATAATACTTACTTACTCATAATACTTTTTGGTTGTTATATTTGCAATCTTATCTTATTCTACAAAATGTGTTGTTATTCACACCTGGTTGTTAAAATTTCACGTAAATTAGAAATATAATTACCTACCTTGTTATAATATGGATCACATTGAGGACTGTTTCACTTGATGGAAGACTGCAGTTACGCGACCGATGAAAGGTTCTTCAGTTTCAATGTGCAAAAAAGAACTGACTTGTAAATCTAAAAACTGATAAATAAAACGAACAACGAGGAGCCATACTGTAGTCATCCATCAAGTGAAACAGTGCTCAGTTTGATCCATGTTAAAACAACGTATATAATTCTTATATTTTAAATGTTGAAATGAATTTTAAGTTTAATGCTTTAAATATAAATAACATTTTTTATTTTAATTATTAATCAATTAAATTAACAAAAAATTATTTCGATTGATTAATTTGAGTGTACAAATTCAACGAAACTTAATAAAAAGATTGTTTATTCCGACTGGAATAAGACGATAATGTCTTACAAAATATTCACTGAAAAAATAATACTTGCATTTATTAAATAACTCTAACAGATGTACGCAACTTATAAAAGTTACAAAAATAAAATAATACACACTCCTAGGTGTCACGAGAAGGGGTAACATAAATATATCACTCCAGACAAAAGGCAATTCATTGTCGCAAGTCTGGTACTATAGTGAGAACTATATTTTTTGTGGATTGTTCTGTAGGGAAAGTTATGTAAATAAAAAATAAATGTCCGAGACACAACGCTGAGTAGGATTGGCTTTCTTCCAACTGGATTTGTTCGGTCGCGTCTATTGTAATTGTGTTTAGGAAAGTATATTTATAACCACCTTGTAGGAGGAAGACAACTTTCGATTTAATATGTGCAGCATCATAAATTTTCTCCGGACAATGCTCTTAAGAAAATCTCCTCCGACTAATGGTATTGCATTAATAAAGTTATAATGATATCATTTTTATTTATGAAAAAGATAATGGTTGTATTGTTGTGCTAAGAGTTGCATTTACTGTTAAAATTAATAACTTACTTTTGAGTTTAAATTCAGCGTTCACAAAATGCTTTTTAATCTAATTAATACGTATTAAAGAACAGATTACTCATTTACTTTTAATTATCTTTATTAAGTTTTATTTTAAATTTGAATTTCATATTGAATTACATTTAAAGTTGTGTGGTTTCATCAAAATTGATTCTTAATAATCCTAAATATTGTAATTGTCATGTAATAGATATATTAAAAATATCAATAAAATATATAAAAATAAGACATGTGAGTACTGAATTTTATAAATAAATTATTCAACGTGTGTCTTCAACAAGAGTCGCGAATACTGTTTTCGGTTCGAATCTCCGTCCACTGTTTCTTTTCTATGATTAATAAATTAAATAATTGTAATTAAGGATGACGTTTTCCATAAACCACTTAATAAATAAATATATTTAAAGTGATTTTTGAAGAGTGCAATCTAGAATCTGATTCCTTCCTCTTTAAAGCAATTACTTTAATAAACATGATATATTCTTGCAATCCAATTTGCCAGCGGGTAAAGCGAAGTGGTTAAAGCGTTTGCTTGAAAAGCTGTAGGTCAAAGAAATTAAATATTATATAAAAAAACAATGACATTTGTAATCGATTTTTAAGCTCCCGGTTGGTGTAAATTTTGTCCCTCACTCGGTAAAATGCCAGTTAAAGCCTATTTATAAAAATTGCTGGTACGCAAAAGTCCCCATAAATTCATAGTGAATTCCTCTAATAAAAAGATTATGCGTGAATGTCGGTCTGTAGTATATAAAGTTTGCAGATAAACACTAAACATTCAGCGCTTAGCCATATGTAACATGGTAATCGTAATAAATTCCACAGATGAGACTTTAGCATCACTATCATTAACTGTGGGTATTCTCTTGTATGTTGTTAACATAAAAAAAGAATTACTGTTACTTGATGGTGTCCTTAAAACGATAACAAATATATATATATATATATATATATATATATATATATATATATATATATATATATATATATATATATATATATATATATATATATATACATATATTTATGACCGATATTTTTGTAACCGAACTAAAGTAACTGGAATGATATTTTAGGCAGCAGTTTATGATTAATTATTTCTTAACATATTTATATGTAATATTCTTCTAAGTCAGCATTAAGATTAATATGGACGTTAAATTAATATATACATTAAAAGTCATGTATAACATTTAAAAAATACAACATTTATTCCACGAAACGAAATTTATTCTTCTACAAAAAACAATTTTACTTTAAAAAGATACCCAAACTCCATTAAAACGTCTAGTCGTTCACTCATACAAATATATTTTTCATAAAAATCAGTCAATTTCCTTGACGATAGTCCAAAACAGTAAACAACTGAGAATAAACATGATTTTTAATTTAATTGAAAGAATCTATTTCAAGGCCGTAACACCACACATGTTGTATTGGCCGTCGTTCATTTTGTCCTATTTTATTTTTTGTAATTCTTTAAGTTATTTTCGGTGTCCTCGATGTATCCGGAAACATTTAGTCCGACTTTTTAAATTCCTTTTCTTCAGTCTCGCAGTATCTGAAGCGCGGGCCTCACTCTGATTTCAACAAAGGAATTCACTGAAAACAAGACGAAGCATATTTGTTACAGGCGTTAGTTAATTCATGGCCTCAATTTTATTTTTATCAATGACTAAGTTATTCTAAATATAGGTCTTGCATTGATGAATGGTTTTGAAATATAAACATATGTTTAATATTCTAAGAAAATATGAATTTATTTTTATATTGTATGCTTCGTTAAGCAGCCGTATAATATGTATAGCTTAAACTACCTTATGTGGTTTGTTCCGGAACCGAGATCGCGGTCCCGAAATACAGCGTCAGGTAAATGGTGATGCCGGAATACCAAGGTTCCGGCACTGAGATTAAGTCCAGAGACCGGAGTTGAGTTGGTACTAATTTATTTCATAACATATCCCTTTTTATATCTTAGTGTACAACATGAGTAAGCATTCTGTATTTTATAAAATTAATATTAATAAATAAATTTTCACACACCGCAAATTCCTAGATAACTGTTGTTTTGGACCTTGATCCCTTCAATTGACATAGAGTGGCAGAATATTGTGATGGTCAATGCCTTGTGTCGTACCCGACTGTATGAATTGACAAATTCGAGCTAAGATAGAAAATTTGACAATTTTTAATTTAAAAGAATTTTGGATGTTTTATACAAAATAATAATAAACATATGGTCCAAATATTACCTCTTCTTTAGCCTCGCCATTTTACATCATCTGGGGTCAGCTCTCCTTGTGCACATTCACTATGTCTGCCTGTCCTGCGTTGCACTCGGTCAAGCCCAGAGCTTTGAGATCTTTGTTTACAGTTGCAAAGTTGCCTGTGGTCTTCCAAGTCTTCTCCACAGCGTGGGTATGTTGAGGGTTTTCTTAATCATGTGATCCTCATCTCTTCGTGTCACATGCCTACCATCTTAAGCGACTTTTTCTTACCTTTTCGGGAATGGAGCTATCCGAAATGAACCCTAAATATGCTCATTTCGAACTCTGTCCACTCTAGTCACAGCCCGCCCACCTCAGCATCTTCATCGTGCTCCAAATATCACAAAATACATCAAATAATTAATTTTTGATTATTTTAAATGTAAACACAATTTGGAATACATTTTCAGATAAATATAAATCTTGTTAGACACCATTTTGACTACTTATGACGACGAGAATTATATAATTAAACATATTATTTTTCAAAACTTTTCAAAAATATTTTCTCAAGTGTAGTAAATTGCTAGTTACGTGCTTCTTATATGTGTTGTGTAAAGAAAACGATACAGGAATTGTATTCAAAACCCTTTATTTTATAACAGTATTATTATCTATCAATACTGCATTAATTTCCAATTAATTGTAAATTTAAATTTTTCCATATACTCTGCTTCATCATCATCATCATCATCAGCCTGTGTCCGTCCACTGTTGAACGTAGGCCTCCCGCATGAGTCTCCATCCTCTTCGATCCTCCGCCTTCCGCATCCAGGTCACTCCCGCTATTCTTCTTATTTCGTCAGTCCATCTTGTAGGGGGTCGGCCAATGCTTCGTTTGCCAGTTCTTGGGCGCCATTCCAATTATTTACTCTGCTTACATGGAGTAAATAAATGCCTTCATTATCTTTTTGTACTTGACTACTGTAACTTTCTAAAGGATGGAGACTTTGTCTTAATGATAGTTCAACTCAATAAGATTTATTTACTCAATTTTAAATAGCTTTAGTACTAAGTAAGCTAAATACATTGTAAGCGTGTTGAATAATTATTTCTGAATACATTTTAGTGTACTGAGTTTATTCGATCGTAATAATGTCAACACACATCGGGCACCAGTAATCATATGTTAAGAGATGTACAAAATACTAAGAAGTAACGTCATACATTCAAGTCATTTCGTGGAAATGTTATTTAAATTTAGTGGTATATAAACAAAGATTATTGCAACACTCTTTTAATGAAGTACTGTTGTTGTTTCGTGTAATTTTCAAATCTTATTAATTACTCGTAATAGAAAAAAACTAAACCACAGTAGCGTTTTCTAATCACTACATATCTGTATGAATACAAATATTAATATTTACTTTGATTTATAATGCATATATTATATGAATATGTTCAATATTAATTGAGATACATAATACATACAAGTAATTAATTTATGTACTATTTGTTTTATTACGCCAAGTTATTATTTTGACACTTGAGAAGTTAATTCAAGTTGTTAAATGGATTTCATTGAATTAATTTTAAAACGGGTTACATAGTTTTTAATGCATTTTATATTTAATTACTTTAAATAAATATATGTCGTCAATTATTAATCATGAATATTTGATCTTTAAAAAAAAAAACCTACATTTTGTCTTAACTGCAATTTCCTATGACAAATCTAAATATTATAACTTAAGAATGAATATTCGAGCACAAGGCTTTTCAATGCTCTAACTTGGGAATACTTTTCATAAATGAACATCTTCCATACTTATTAATATCATACCAATGTTAATCTGCTTAATTCAATTTAATATATTTGACAGTATTTTAAAACCTTCTCTCTGAAATGTGATTGATTTCACATTTTTCAGGAACATCAGTTGCATTTGTGGTAGAAAAATTCCCTAAATGTATCGCCGATATAATATAAAAGAGTACTATAAATTATAATTTATACTTTTCACACTAGCTGTAGTACTTCCGAGACATTGCGATTGCGCCGATGCAGTGAATTTGTTAATTCGGGAAATATTAATAGCAAAGAGAGAGCAATGCACTGTGACTTTATGTGAGCTCATTTGTGATATGATTTAAGAGCCTCAGGTCAATCACCCGTTGCCTTAAAACACTCTTTATGTATCCTGTCGCTTTCGAAAGTTGAAGTGTATTAATATAATTCATTTGATTTGTTTATTAATTTAAATTATAAATGTATAAATTTGAATACACTGAATATTTCAGTTTTGTCATCAATCATTCATAACAACTATATCAAACAAAACATTGAATTATGATATATTGTGCAAAATGTTTAGCGCCATTGCAATAAACAAAACTGTAGTAGCTAAAGGCTCATAGTGCTTCCGTCATTGAAGATTACTAAAAGCAAATGGTCGCTAAAAATCACCACTGTATAGTTCTGTCAGCTGCTATGATTTTAGCCTCATTTAAGGGGCAACTTATTATTTTGGCATTATTTAATTCAATCAATGGGTAGCCATTATTTAGCAAACGGCCAGTAATAAATACATAAAAAGATTATTAAAAAAATCATTTGACAGTAAAAAATATCAATTGGGAGTAGAAAAATAATAAATTGGCAGGAAATAATTTATGAATTGTAATCAATAATACGTAAGGATAGGTTAGGTTTCCATTTTAAGCGTTAATTATTCATTCATATCTCTTCAATTTTAATTTTAGTACTAAACAAAGAAATACAGGCGCATTTAAAGTACAGTCCAGCTCGTAAGCTTGAAATGAAAATCGCTGAAGCATCAAAATTATATTAGAATCAGAAAATATAAATAAGTTATTTAAAAAAATATGTTCAATAGTTATCCTAAAGATTCTCAGGCATGATTTTTCCGATGACAAATCCTGTTCGGTTGGATACGTAGAACTCATCTCAATGCAAGCTTTCTGCCAAAACTTTTCAATATTTGCGTCAATTGTAGGTATATTTTAGCATATTTTCACCTCATCAAATATCTGAAATTCCACGTCATTTTTTATTTTAATTTTACATCCATTCTTGGTGAAGCTCCTATTTCTTCAAGGCTCGCACCATCCTGAAAAGCCTTCACAAAAACTTTATGTATAATGTATTCAGCGGAGCTGCGTGAAGCAGAACTGACATGGAACGAAATGAGGATTAAGGTGGCTGACAGAAATTTAAAGCGGTGATTCGTGATAATTTAGTAAAGGGAACGGACATGGAAATGATGATTTGATGTCGATCATTTAAATTAAATTGCGCATGAGATAAGAGAGTGTATACAATATTTGGCGTATTTTGATGTGTTAAGTGTGTAATGTTATTAATTAAATATACACATACTAAAGATCAAATTCTTTATACGCATCAATTCATTCAGAAAAATATCGGCAGAAGCGGGATGCGAACCGCGAACCTTGGAACCAACCTTTGTCCAGTTCTTTATATATCGCTTAGCGCTCTCAGCTATTTCTCCACCTATCATCGTATTACGATAGATGTCTATAGTATATATTCAGAGTATGTGTATTATTATTTTTTATTATTCAATATAGACACATTTATTCACAAGATTTTTTTTTATTATTACTATTATAACTTTCTGACAGTCTATTTATTTTAGTAAGTAGCACTCGGGTCTCGATTTCAAGGTCTGCGGTTCGCATCCCGCTTCTGCTGATATTTTTCTGTATGAATTGATGCGTATAAAGAATTTGATGTAAAGTATGTGTATATTTAATTACTAATGATATTTTAATATTGTCAATGATCTATAAAATAAGATTACAATATAAAAAAAAATCTAATAAATATTTAATCCATAAGTAATGTTACAGTGCAAATAATGTTCTCCGGTGAGATGTTGATGAGAAGTTTGAAAAATTAAGTGTCTCTTTGCTTCCAGTAATACGATATGAAAAGTTCGGCGCGTGCGTCAGACTAAATATACGTGCGGGACGTCTTCTGGGAAGCAGAATGAGACATTCTCATCAAGAAGTGCACGCTGGTGCAACAGAGGCGTGCGCAAACTTGTGTCGTGATGGATGAGCAGAGCTTTAAGCACGGAAGGCAGCTTTAAGCTCATCGGCTCGGACCAGCTGCCGGTGATGCACGCGTCGCGAATAAATTGTTATGAGCTTTCGGACAGCCAAAGCTCTCTTTTGAACAAAACTGTCGGACGTTCAAAGAAAAGCTTTTTGTGAAACGGGAGATTATGCGTTTATGATGTTTGCATTAAGCAGAGAAACTTGCTAGAGAACGATGTGCTTTGATATGAACGGTAAAGCTGCTTTGTGATATGCAAGTTTTCACTTTAGTGAGTATAGCTGCCGGTGAGTATAGTTTGCTGGTAGGTAAAGCTGCCAGCGGGTATAGCTTTGCCGGCGGGTATATCTCAATTGTCAAAGCGTTTGCTTTGCAAGCCAAAGGTATTTTTTTTTTGTTAATTTATTTTAGATAAAGGAACTGATGAAATTCGGTCGTCTGTCCAGAACAGACAATGCTCACACGTCCCGGATAGACTCCGACTGAGAAGGCCAGCAACAGTGACACTCAATCTGTGGAAATTAATAATAACGGCCATCTCTTGAACTAAATGATCCCATGGAGCGACTTGTCAAAATAAAACAAAATGGCACATGCGCGCCACGTCTTATGCCTACTAAAATATGATACTTAGACTTATATTTTTTACATAAGCGTGTTAGATGAGGTTATATAATAGCTAAATCGATTTTTCTATCATTTAATAATTAAAACATTTTAAAGTGATTGGATGTTCGACCAAACGGTGCCTAAGGCTAGACTATTAGGTTCTAAAAATATGATTGATCAACAAACGACTCGTGATATTCATAAATGGTCACCCATTCAAGCCTTTTCTTCATCCAAATTTGCGGCATTTCAAAATGTTATCTTCAAACGTTTAATGTATATATTTGATATAATTTCAGTCGAGTCGGTTGCTTGTAGAGAAACATATTTTTGTCTCTGAATTAAATTGAATACTGATCGAGAAATATCGAAGATAGTCCTTTGTCGTCATTTTTCATCGTCCATTAGGCTCCATATTCTTTTCCCAGCCTCCCGCTGATCTTCTTCCACTTCATTAGACGACACAATACAAGTAGTTGCCCAAATCATTTCGTTCGTATTATTTATTATGATTGAAATACGAGTCTGTAACAATGATTGTTCATATTTATTTGATTATATTCTTATATGAGTAATATTTTTAGATCGAATCAGTCGGATTTAATTTATTTGGAAATAGAGATACTCTTCAAAGACGTATAAAAAATATTTCTTCTCATTAAACGTGGTACAGTGTATTCTTTGTATTTTTTCATTTTTGTTTGACATTCGCGAAAAGGATCATCTATCGATTCTATGACGCATGCATTTTTATAAGGGGAAAAATTCAAAGGGTTTTCAAAATGTATAGATTTCAATCATTCGAACTATATATTTGTAGAGGTAAGGTAGGTTTTTTGTTTAAAAAAAATAAAAAAATAAAACATAATGATGAAAGGAATTATCTTATTAAAACAAAATATATTTTGAATCAGTAGCTTTCTATGTAAAAGTATTTAGATGAGTTTTAAAAATGTTTTGTGACTATCCAGTAGAGTGACTGTCCAGTATGATGCTTTTTTTATGAAAGCAAATTTATCAGAGTACAACCGGTCGATACCAATTAGATCTATGACGCTCAATATAGATAAAATATATGTTGATGAAAAAATTATGTTTATGAAACAGTGAAGTTTTGAGAAATACATAAATTTTTCTATTTACTAAATAACAAATATAATCAATAGTTTCAGCATTCCAAAAACATTTGTAAAATTAAACAGAGCGCTTAGTTTAATATTTACAGTTCATAACGCTTACAATGTTTCTCGATGGAATCGTTTCTTGGAATTATAGAAAATAAAATTATGTAAATGGTACGACGTTCTTCTTCGTAGTATCAATCCGGTGGATTGGTTTGCAGCAACAAAATCTTGCATCTCGATCGTCGTTAAAGTATGGATAACATTAAACGGTTTTGATTATTGGTTACATGATTTTTTATGTACACAACAATTTAACGGCCTTTAAAAATACATACATTATGTTTTTTCATGAAAATAATTACTTAAGATATAATGTGTACTAATCTTTGATTGCTCTTAAAAATACTAATTCGTATTCATATTAAAACAAAGTAATCATTCAATATATTTCATTTTAATTTATTCTGACATTGCGAAGGTCCATAGAACGTTAATATTATTACCCAGATTCCTAATTATGAACTTAGATCAACAACCTTTGGCAAATGAGAATCTGAATGATCTATTTTTTATGAATAATCAAAGACGATGTAAAGCTTTATTAAGAGCATAAATCAAAGTTGTTTTCGATTGAGAAACTTTCTTGTGTCATTCCAGAGGACTGCATTCTTTCAGAGTTTATTCACTAACTGCAATTTTAACTTAGTATCGGAAGTCTACCAATTCTTGGATCCGAATGTATGTAGTACTTTTTTTTTTGAGTTTGTAGTTATTTGTTGTGAATAAAAGTTATACTTGCGACCTATTTGAGATGCTCCCATCAAGCGTGGGACCATTTAAAGTATTTTTCAGCAACTGTCAACACACTTCAGAAAGTTTCAGTCAACTTCGCAGTATCGGCGTGTTGTGAAATCGAACATTATTACCTAATAAGGCAAAGTGTACAACTAACTGCACTGGATAAATAACTTGCCCAACTAATGTATACGCGGTGTGAAAATGAAGACATAACGTCTCAGCGCCGTCGTCTCAGCGCCGTCGCTTAGCGGCCGCTTCAGCACATTTTCAGGCTATTTTCGTAGTTTATTTTACACTAATTTAGAGTTAAATATAAAATTATTCATAATTTCTCATAACATAAATTACGCAGAGAAATATAATAAAAGTTAAAACAAGGTAGAAATTATCTTCTATTTAATATTTTAAAAGTATCTCAAAGAAAATACAATTTACAATAAGGATAAGAATTGTATATACGAGATGACTTACTGTTTTTTATATATTTTTGTTTCTTATTAATTATTTGTAAATTTACTTAGTTAACATAGCATTAAATGGTGTTTTTTATAATTCACACCCATGCTAAAAAATATAATTAAGCCCAATTTTTTTTGTCTGCTGTTGCATTTACTTCATTTCATTGCCGGCGGGTATTGCACAACGCTCAAAGCGTTTGCTTTGCAAGCCAAAAGTGGTGGATTTGATCCCCAACGGAGTTAAAAAAAAGGTTTTTTAATCGATTTCTGAGCTCTTAAGTACTCCCGGTGGGTGTGAATTTGATCCCTCACCTGTAAAATGCCAGCCATAGCTTATTAATCAAAATTTGTGGTAGATGAAAGTCGTTCCGTGAAGACCACCTATTCATAGTAAATACCTGTAAAATAATCAGGATGATGCGTGAATCTCGGGCTGAAGTCTATTACGTTGGAAGATCAACACTCCATATGCAGCGCTTAACCATATACACACCATGGTTAAGCGTCATAGAATAGCACAGATGAGACTTCAGAATTACGATCACCATATGTCGGTATTATCCTGTATGTGCTTACATAAAAAAAACCATGTTAGCTCAGCAGTCTAATATTCTGTTTACCGTTATTGACAAAACTTTGTTTTGGCAAAAACAAAAAAAAAATCACAGTTGTACTCGTAGTTTATGTTCTCATCTTCAAATATCAACTCGAAATCAAAACTCTCGTAAACAATGATGTCCTCAAACACATTTGTTTTCTTCGTGTTGCAAAGTCAGCGAACCAAAAAGTGGAGTATTCACAAATAAGAGTGGTTGTTACAATAAATCAAAGATTGTATCGTGTCGTGTATTTGAAATATTGCTTATTTCCCCTGTATCGTGGGTCGCACCCTAACAAAACGTTCTAAGCATAGCTTTTATATATCTCGACGATAGACTTAAAAACAACTATTCATTTATTGAACCCCTCAATCAACATAAAACTAACGTACATTATGTGTAGTTATGTGATTATAAATAACTTTAAATTATTTAGTCTTGAAGCATTTTCGTTGAAAAGGTGGTGTTAACATGAACCAGACCATCTGGGTAAAGATATGCGGCTCCAAATGGGAACGTCTCTAGGCAAGACTATTTGTTGGATGAGTTAGGTGAAAGTTTGTTTCTGGCCAATACTTGCCGGAACATGCAGAATTATGTTTGATGGATGTTGCGCCTATGGAAAGAAAAAACTTTTCTTGATGATATATGCTGTGTTATATACAGTATGTACATAAAAAACAGTTGTTTGACTAAACGAGTACATTATAAGGTATTGAAGGAAATAATCTCATAATTATATTGATATTTAACCATTTCGAAAATGTCTTAATTGGATGTGATGTATTGTATCGTTTAGTGTGTAGCTTAATTAATTTTTATAAACCACTTTTTTATTTTCCATTTCACTCTGAATCTAGGGCTTACAATCGTCACATATGGCAACTAATTATTGTAAAGTAAATTTCTACAACCCTTACCATGTAATTAATTTATTTCAACAATTGTTGCTTCGCTGAGATACTGCTATACTGTATCGATCTTGATAATCTCTCAAGACGAGAAAAGTAGAATCCGAAGCATATTTGGGTGCTGGTTTGTCAGTTGCTTAAAAGATATCGGATGCTAAGCCCAACACTCGAGACATCTGAATCAATTGATTTTCATGGTAATTAAGTTTCCATAATTTTCACCTTGTTCCACGTCAGATCTACTTTTTTGAAGTTTGGCCGTATGTTACAATGACTGCAAGAAACTATACATATTTATAACTACAAAGGTATGAAATGAAAACGCAGACATGGTATATGCTGTCATTAGGGAGCTTAAAAAAAGTCCTTGGTCAAGTTCTACCTTCGTTTCTTGACGAAAATTTACGACAAAAACTGCCTTGTACGCTACATCACCTCACTCGCAAAGCCAAGCAATACCTAAAATTCCATTTTTAAATATCTGTTATTTAAACTGCATTACTTCACGTAAAATTCCAAGGTTTCCAAACATATAAAGCGTATAATAAGTAAATCAACAGTTTAAAACCACTCTAGACCATACAAACAATCATGGAATCAATATGGATTTAAGTCAAGGGCGTTTCAGGGATAGTCATTGCATTCCCACGCTTCCGTTTATTTTAAATCCATTTGTATACCTGCATGTTTATTTTATTTTGACCCACTTTGGGAGCAAGAAATAGATTTCTGCCTTCAAAGCTAAGCACGAAGGGGTTTGTAGACGATTCACTGTCATTCCAGTATTTTATTGTACGATTCACTACAAACCATATAAATATATATATTTTATGACATTGCTTCACAAATATATGTAAATACATTACTTATAATAAGTTTTTTATTATTATTACTTGAAAGCTACGAACATTTTTATTCGGAATATTAAACTGTCAAGTTGCTAATGTACAATAAATATTGGATAATTTTTCTTATTCTCAACTTATAATTAAATATCGTACTCTCATATATTTTTTTTGTAAATACTCGTTGAATAACTCTTAAAACATAATAATACTAACAAAATTTTGCGAAAAACATTAAATTTAAACTAATTAATAGAAGCGATAAAATATTTTTTTCACAATATGTACTGACATCTCCCGTTTTTAAAAAGATGACAAGTCGCGGGTTCGTCACGTGGCCACGCGGAGGAGGATGCAGGAGCAGATCAATTACGGCAAAAAGGCAAATTAAAGATGACAGTTATACCAACATGAAATGGAGCCACTGGCATAACAAATTAAATGGCGTATGCAAACGCCGTGTAACATTATATATTATAATTAAAATTAACATCACTGGTGTGCATGTCAGGCGATCGAACAAAAATAAGAGACATAAAATAGTTTTGCGAGACCTTACGGCATCAGCCTTAAAGAGCTATATCAAGCTGATTTCAGTATCTTTTAGAAAATATGTAATGGAGATAAAAGCCCTGTTTTCGAACATGGTCGTTGCCTTTTGATTACAGTTCTTAAATAAATTTATTAATTAGCTACGTTCAATAAGACAATGCGTCTATAGATAATGGCATATTTGAGTCTAATCTTACATCTTTGGAGCACATATTCACACAGTCCGAAAATAAAGTATTTTGAACCATTGTTACTACGGCCAAATTCAAAAAATAACTACTCTTGAATTGACCTACAATCGACGACATGTCGACCAAAAGTAGGCAATTTTAAAATAACCACCTAAATGCTATCAGTAATTTCTGAAATACTTCTCATTGTATCTGTTTATCATACAGTCTGGATCTCTTCAATTAATATATTAATACGTTTGGAATGTTCTTAATTTGCACAAAAACACATATTTCTACAGATTGTTTACGCAGTATCAGAAAAAAATATTATACGATAATATGAAAGTTCCGTACTAGTTTTTGCCTGAAAAATAGACTAGTGCATAATTAATCTGAATTATTTTTAAACAACCTCCGCAACTTTGACAGCAGACGGTAAATATAGTTTAATCGGAATTTTTATAGGACACATGAATAACGTATATAATTCACAAACATATCTGGGTTAATTGTCTAGCCTATCCATCTAGCACTTTATCGAGAAATTCAGCGCTCTCTATATTTTTATTAATTTTTATGTTTGAAAACACCAGACAATATTGAATCATTCTCACGTATGTTGTATACCTGTGTAACACTTAGTTTATAAAATCTAAATTCTAATGGATAGAATGTTGATGAACTGTCAGTTTATTTACCCTTTCATTACGGCTAGGTTTGAATACAAAATATACTGTCAATTATAAAAGTAATATTTGAAACATAAATGTACTTATCTGGTCTATTTTAAAATATCACATTGGTTTTTGTATCCTTTAGTTATCATATGATGCATAAAAAACTATTCTAAGAAAGTATCAAAACGATATATCACGTCAAACGATTTCAATGGCCGGCGAATCTTATAACGGCATATGCGCGGCAACCGAAGCGAAAGGGTTAAGCCATTTTTGTCTATTTTTTATACTATTTATACTATTATGGACATTGATCTTCAGAACTTTTTAAATTGATCCCTACATTGCTGACATATATTGCTCACAAGCAGGCTCTGAAATACCATCAGAATATTTGTTCTATTATTAACGATATACTTCTAATCTTTTTAAAAGTGCAACGTTCTCTGGCCTTAATTTTTTTCAGTAAACATTTTTTCAGTTAAAAAATGCTACATAGCACTTTTCAAAAAAAAAAAACAAAACATAAATATCACAGTCTTTTTTCGGCATAATGAGTTTTAAAAACGATTTAAGCGCTAAAGAACGATAAACTTTATTTACAATCTACATTCGCGGCTGCTATAATTTAAGCTACATATTATCGGGTGTTTATTTTGTTTTTCACATTATATTGCTTTAGTTTCATAATAGCAAAAGATACTTTGTATTTTCGTTTATAAATTTCGGTTAATTTATAATAATAGACCTCCGTGATTATAAACAGGAAGACGAAGAACAATGCATGACTTTGCTCGTGTGGGATGCATCCACGAGAACGATTGTTTTAAGTGAATGTTCCATTTAATCAGGTTAAGAAAGTCCGATGTTATTTTAGTTGAAACGATTAGCTTTGTTTACTTACTCGCGCAGGCTCAACACATGCTAATTGCTGTTAGACGGAGACGAAAACAAGCAGATTAATGATAAACGAAACGATACATTTCCCTAAGCTTTAGTTTAGATTTTAGAACATAAGACGGCCATTGTTTCGAAACAAAGTAACCGATGTATAAGATAAAGCGATGTATGAGTATGAATTTCAAAGTATTTTAGGGTTGTCTTAAGTCTAATTAAACATGTTGTGCTATCCTAGCAATAGCTAATATTACTTATAAGTAAGCAATTAAATATGCATATACTATACATAAAAATCCTTAAACGAGTCAATTCATTCAGAAAAAATATCGGCGGGAGCGGGATGCGAACCGCGGACCTTTGGAACCAACCACTTTTGCCAAGGTAATTATACCGCTCGGCCACCGGCCAATTTCTTCCACCTGAGAAGACTCGTCTCTGAACCTCTTTACAAGTTATCATCGTATGATAGATGTCGCTATAGTATATATTCAAAGTATGTATATTTTTATTTTTTATTATTCAATCAGAATGCATTTATTCACAAGCTTAATATTATTATTTCCGGCAGTCTATTTATTTTAGTAAGTACCACCCCGGTCTCGAACCGAAACTATAGATCGAATGGATGAGAATAACTTCTTGTAAGTACTTATAAGTAATTGAAATATGTACGTAGAAAATTTGTTGAAGAATAAACCATACAAATCACATGAACTTAAAATAGTTAGAAATCATATTGTGTAATAAAAAAATACTAAAATCGATGCAAAGTGGGTGGAAATTATGTTTTATAACAATTCAATACTAAGTCAGATGGAATGGTTTTAGGCGATGGGATGGCGTGTTATCACATGGTCTCAATGTAGGTAGTTTTTTTAGAATAATCGATTTGAAACGAAGAATATATAAAGCGTTTTTTTTTCTCAAATTGAGTTTTAGAATAAGTGTTAAAGTGTCGCATGCAAGTGGTAAAAAAAATTTACGTTTTATTTTTCACAACATTTGAAACCCAAAATGTATAGTGAAATACAAAAAAGAATCAATCAAAAAGCTTATTTTTTTTATCAAAAATTGTATTTATTGAAATGGATTTAGATTTAATGACAAATATAAAATATTTAAAGTTATTGCTAACCCTAATATGTCCGTATTTATTATAATTATATAGTTTCAAATTAAATGTATTGTATTAGTGAATAGAGTTATCTAAGATCATGAGCCACTCACTAATAACATATTTTGAAAGCTTGTCGATAATATTTGAACGACGAATATCTTACACCAAATATTGTATTATTTAATAAAATATTTGGTAAGTTCTCGTTTATAAATGAACGAGTATATACTAATAAGAAAGCTAATTGCTAAAAATTCTCTCTCTATCTATAAGAACAGTTAACAAGTAATTATCTGCCCCTTTTTGCAGTAACCATATAAATTTAAAAATTAATATTTTACTTTGTACACAAAATAAATCAATATTGTTGAATTTATACATGTATGATAGTTGTTGTAACTAACAAAAAAAAAACATAATGAAAGCGAGAGAAAGTTCAATTTAGACGACAACTCCAGTAATACTAAGATATTGCATGATTTTTATAATTTAGATACAGCTTGTATTAGTGATAATTATTAATAAAAACCTAATAGATGGGAATGTTAATTGTGAAAACAATATCAATTGTTTTTTTTATCAATTGTCGTTAAACAATAGAAAATATGGTTACCATGATTTGCCGTCACTTAGCCTTTTAACTGCCGGCAGGTACATGAATGGCGGTACCCAGCACGCCGCGAATTTTACGACAAAAAAAAACCTTCTAAACATATCGTTATTGAAAGTGTAATAAAGATTATTTATAAAACTCACCAAATAAATTAAGAGCGCGCCAGTCGTGCAGTCATTTATCCATAATCATAAAATTAATTGTTCATTGTGCTTTGTTGATTGTTCATTTAAAACGGCGCGTCTTAAGACGTAATTTTTGTAAGTGCGGCGCTAGAAAAATATGTGTCTTAAGACGCTTTTGGCAGTTAAAGGGTTAGATTTCTCAGCTACCACTGTCTCATCCCCAAACGATTCTGCACACTAAAATCCACCAGGGATAATATACGAGACGGAGTTAGCAACAGGTGTTGACCCATTCATGCTGTGGTCAGTGCCTAATGTTACTTAACTTAGATGATTATATCCTATGAAGATATAGAGAGGCGACTTAAATTATCTTCATTGGAGAAACGTAGAGCAGTGACTGACTTGCTCTTTATTTATAAGGACAGAACCAACTACAGTTTCTATTCTCCTATGTTGAGAATATGTAGACTAGTCAACACCTCTAATGACTTGGACATTTTCGGGTGCTTGCTTTTTATTTATAAGGACAGAACCAACTACGGTTTCTATTCTCCTATGTCGAGAATATGTAGACTAGTCAACACCTCTAATGACTTGGACATTTTCGGGCAGGACCTTCGGGCATTTCGCAGATCCCTCTACTGATGTGCGTGATGTCTGTTTTATTTACTCATGTTTATGTTTTGTCCAAATGTATTATCTTAGCTTATACATTTATTCTGTATTACCATCTTCATTAATTGTATTTCTAAATTAAAACCGTATTTATTGGCCTACGCCATTAATAAAATAAAATAAAATTTTTAACGAAAACCGCTTTAATGATGTGCTTTTGTCGCAAAACAACATTACATATCTATATGTCTACAAAAACAATGTGTAATAAAAATTAATTATTATTAGATTTTTGCTATTTATAAGACGATATAAAACCAAAATAATGCCAACAATAACGTAGAAAAATGTATGATTAATTTAACGCAGTGCTGTAAAAAAGCAAAATCTCGACGGCACTGTATGCAAGAGTAATAAAACTTTATGCGTCGTCAACTAGGGCAGGGAGTTTTTCAAATGTTTAAAATTGAAATTTTCAGCTTTGAAGTGAAACTACTTTCAGTTTTACAGGCGTTCATTACTGAGCTTTATTGCAGCAGACACCGATAAACCAGAAAACCGCTGAAAAATAATAATACGGTTCGCGCATCGCCTGTCAGTAAACCGGCCAGAAAACTAATCGAGGAGTTCAACTGATTGCGTAAACATTTTCAGTCGAAATGTAAAACAAGTATTTTAAGTCTTAATCTCTGAATTTCAGACATCGGGGTCATCTGGTCGAGTAATGTCTTCAGTGAACCAATCGATCAAAAATACAATTTAACGGACCAGAAAAAAATCTCATAAAATGTTTATTTATATTTACATTGTAGGTCAATCACTGATGAGATTTTAAAGATATTTGGCAAGATATCATGTTTTTTTCTTCTTAGATAATATAAAATGATGTTTTTTGGAATATTGAAATATAGTGAAACCTCAATGCATCGTTCCTCAAATGATTTTTTTTCTCTTATTTGTCATTTATTTCTTCTACTCTGGATTTATTTCATACAAAAATTGATCCCGCGTTCATTGTTTTCACACATTCATAGTTTATTTTAATAGGCCTTTTTTGCTTTAATGCAATATATTGATTATAATTAACCTCCTTCTTAAGATAAAACAAGTCAAGGCAATCAACAAATTAAAAAAATTGAGTTTGATACTTAGTGCTTAAACTTTCAGTATGGTATTACAAGAAGGTTTATTTTATAAATTCAATCTTGAGTAAATTAAACATATAATAATATATAATTGCGTTTATTGTTTTATTTGTAAATAAAACTATTCTTACCATGGTAATTTTTCCCTTTTCATATCCGCTTATAATTCGCGAGGCCTCGGCCATTTTGGTATAGAGCAGTTCAACCCAAAAAGCGACAGGTGATTAACAACATGCGGTGACACGTCCAAGTTTTTATCCGCTCCCAATATTGTTTATCCTTAATGATCAATCACAAAAATCACGCTTAGGATTTGCATTTCTCAATGTGATGTTTTAATAAATATTTTGTATTCTGTAAAATTACAAATTTTAGTTTGTCTAGATTCTAGAATGTTAGGATCTTCTCTTTTATGAGAGCTTTTATATAATATAATCGGTGAAAAATAACAGGTGGAAAAAATCCTTTGGGACAGGTATTTTGAGCACTCATAAAAAACAAAGTTGTTCTCGGCGGTGCATTTTTGCTGTTTACGATGATACAGCCATTTTTACCTACAGTGGCATTTCATGTGATTGTCAATTTTGATGTTGTGGTATTTTCGTGTTAAAGGAGCCAAGACACGTATTTTTTTTAAAGGTCAAGGCAATATATCTGCTACAAGAATATACATTTTTCCTTTTTAAGATAGCGCAGGGTTTTATATCACAGACGAAGTGGTAAACATAATGATTTTTCATAAATTTTATTTGTCGCGATAGGTGCAGCAATATAGCTTATCATTGTACTACACTTCATCGAATACCATGCATTGTTAACCAGCTATTACTGTTCAATTAATTACTCTCTCTATGGACACATAAAATAGTCATGTCTCATACAATAAATATATGATACTTGAGGGTGTAAAATTTTGAAAAACCTAAATAAGAAGGGTATATTTTATCTGCTTATTTGTCCAAATTCGCTTATTTATCAGAAAGTACAGCTTAAGAAATAAGTTGAATTTATAATGAAAAGATATATTTTATAGGTATTGCTACTTTGAACAGCCTCAGTATCGAAGTAGAGTTTTTTCATGCTAAATGGGCGATGAATTTCAATACAAGCATTCTACTTTTCATTCAAAAACTTAATAACAGACCACAGTTTGCGCTTGGCAGGAGCAAAATTCAGGACATCCATCGTGAATGGCTGCTGCGCTAGACACGGAGCTTGCTAGCAAGATGCCGTTTGTGCGGCGAGTTGTTAGAAAAAGTAACGAACATGACAGTGTTTCGAATTTCATGTAGCGCTGCGTGCAGCAGATACTTTATTTTCTACATATCCTATGTACGTGTATGTGTATGCACATTACAGTCTCATATATCACTTATTCACTATAAAGGAAATTATGTCACATTAGATCGATTGAAGTACAAATTGGCACGTGCTTGAGATATCTGATAGTTGCCTTTATGGGCCGGACGCGTGCCGAACAGTATCACCCCTTAAGTTGGTCAGTCAGTATTGTATCAATGGGCTTTGTGAGGAAGAAATTAGAGAGGGGAGCTTTGTTCCCGAGCTTTTGAAATGCATATAAGTCACCGGTTAAAATATTCTGTAGCAATAAAAAAGCACGTATTGTCATTATAACGAGTTTTTTATTGGTAGCTACCAGTATAAGAACTTGATAACTTAAAAAGAGGGAGAGTCTGAATGGTTGGATTTTATTATAAGTACAAATACTTTAAAGTTTATTTGAAGTATTCACGATGATTTTTATTACATTCATGCTGGTATAACAATACTATCTTGAAAAAGTTTATGTTTCATTGCATTGATATTTAATACATAATAATAAATAACTGAAACTAATTTTTAGGCATAATACTTCTTGAATATTTAATGAAATGACTTAAAAATATTGACAAATATATTTTTAAACAATTTGAAGGTAACGTATTATATTCAGGTAACATAAAATCCATAATACATATTTTAAAATTAATTTTCCTTTCTTTAAATTACCTATGATTTTCTGTGCTAATATTTTCTGCATAAGTTATATTTTGTTAATTTTTCTGTCATATATAACTAAATTTTATTGTTTTAAAATTAAGGTACTGTGCATGTTACTTTTACATCTTTGAAAAAGCGTCAAGTATTTGCTCTAAATCGTCATATTGGGACCATGGTTTCAAATATATTATATACTTTATCAGTCATTAATTTACAAAAAAAATATATAAAGTTAACATTTTGCAAAAAAATCGTTGAAAAAAAGATGCTCAACGTGATTAATAAATAATTATTTTTAAAATGTATTATTATAGTAAAAGACTTAAAAATCTGATGAAATATGTAATGAAAAAGCATATTTTTGCTATTTATTTATTTATTGAAATCTTACTATAAAAGACAGCAAAAGTTTTCTTTAATGTAATATATTGATTAAAGTTCCTTATTTAGGCTTCCATTAGAACTTTTTCTAAAGATAAAACGAGTCAAGACTTCAATGACTTCTTTCTTCGTAGTATCAATCTGGTGGATTGGTTTGCAGCAACAGAATCTTGCGTCTCGATCTCCATTCCTCTCGGTCCTCCGCAACCCCTTTCAGCTCAGCATGATCAATGACTAAATATAATTTAAAAAGTCAACAAAGTTACTATATTAGCATTATTGTGGTCCTGAAAATATGTCTTAGAGAACCGTAATAAACTATACATACTCGTAATATAAGGTCATTGAAGCGTCGATGCAGTAATAAAGTTTTTTTTTAATTGTATTCCAAATTGAATCAATTCACTTGCATATTGATGCTGTCGTTGACATGCCAATAATTGGTCTGTCGACGTGTGATTAGTTGGCAATGTTGGCTCGGTCCAATAGTTGGCACGGTCGACATGTCCAATTCCTGCAACACGCGTGCACAAGTTGCATGACTCCTTTTGCCGTAAATGCAGGCGAATAATGACGTCTTAAAGTTTAATGGGTTCACGCTGCGAGTGCCGATAAGCCACCGGCCGATACTATCGAGGCAAAAACAAGGACTCCAATAATTTGCGAAATAATCGCATCGGTCTAACTGGGCAATAATAGATTGTTAGATAACGCAAATTGATGTATTGAGGAAGTAGTAAAGTTGTACGAATGCTAAAGTAATGATTATTTTTATGGGCGATAAGAAAAATATCAACGGCTGTAGAACAAAATCCAATTTAAATTTTACAATTATTTTTACAAGCAAAAATTTGATAATTATTATTCAATTTACAATAAAAAAAAATAGTTTAACACAAATAATATTGTATTTCTTGAATATCTTCGTTATCTGGATCTGGAAGGTGGAGTATCGTAGAGGATGGAGACTAATGCGGGAAGCTTACGTTCAACAGTGGACAGACACAGGCTGATGATGATCATAATAAGCTACGGCAATTAATTATTTCATCCCTATTCACCCATTAAGCTAAGCATATGTGCGCCATAAATTGCCATCACACAGTTCTGTCAGTTTTTATACCTCATTCTAGATCATTTCTGCACTTGAAACTGCACCAAAATAGCCAAAAGGATTAAAAAAAAGCAGCTGCTGTATCCGAGGCTTATTTAATAGTTTATTAATCACCATTTTTAAATAAAATCTGTATATTGGTTCGAGACGTGGACCAGGGAGCGGCTTATACCAAATCATTTTCATGTTTTTTTTTTTGCTTATAGTAATTTTGCTGGCGGGTATAGCTCAATGGTCAAAGCGTTTGTTTTACGAGCCAAAGGTCGTAGGTTCGACCACCGACGGAGATTAAAAAAAAATCGATTTCTGAGCTTTAAAATACCCCGGTTGGTGTGAATTTGATCCCTCACCCGTAAAATGTCATAGCCTATTAATCAAAAATTGTTGTAGACGAAAGTCGTCCCGTGAACACCACCCATTCATAATAAATTCCTGTAATAATAAGGATGATGCGTGAATCTCGAGCTGTAGTCTATGACGTTGTCGGATGAACACTCCACATGCAGCGCCTTAGCCATATGCTCTATGGTAAGCGTCATAGAATTCCACAGATGCAAATTCAGAATCACTATCACCATCTGTCGGTATTCTCCTGTATGTGCTTACATAATAAAAAAATGTAGCAGGTTTGGGGATAGCTGTCTTTTTCTTATATTCTTAGATTTTTTTATTTTAAGCTTACCCAAGCTATTTTTATTTTAATAAAATTCAACCAAAAAAAATCATCAAAAAAACCTAAAAAACAGAATTGAAGAGCTTTTATATATCAACGATTCGTCTAGTATAAATTATGTTTCGACTTACAATTGTAGGTTGTTTTGTTTAGTCCGGCCTAAGGCAAGTAAGATTTCCATGAAAGAGTAGACTGACTGCGGTGATTGCTGAGAGATAAAGCCTATGAATAGGGTTCAATTGTCCCTTACTTGTTTTTATTAGATGGACTCAATGCATTAGTACGCGTACTTTCCCTATCTAAGATACCTTCTAGAGATCTGAATAAGCTAGCTTTAAGATATTTATTCTTATCTCTGTGATTACAAACGCTGAATCCGAAGCATTGTTTGGTCATAATCTTTAATGATTAATTGTATTTTAATTGAATAATACCTAGCGGTTTCACCAAAAGGTTAAGGTTAAAAAGATAGATCCAGAGTTATATGGTTGCATTGACTTTTGAAAAGATGTCTTATATCACAGCCGCACAAAAATTGGGACAATATTCGTGTGTGTCCTGTATAAGCGGTACTTTGTTTTAATCAATTGATCAAAGCAACTCTTCCTTAATAAAAAAAGAGATATTTAATTTTTTCAAATTAGATAGTGAATTAATTGTATCGTATGCATACCACGCACTAAAATTTAGTCGCTTAAGCAAAAATCACTGTAATAAGTAAATAATGCCTGAAAACTAATGAGATAGAGAAACTGAATTACCAAACATGAATAATTTATTTCGAGCACTTTGTTTACATTATACTAATTGTTTCATCCTAGATATTTGAGCTACATACGAGTAGATTTGCAGCACGAATTTATCATCATTGGCGTCCGCTAGCCTGGATCATATGGCTCTCATGGAATTTCTACAACAAAGCTCTGTCATCCACCTTATTCTTGGCCTTATCCATTGTCAGCTCAGCCTGCAGCAGTTCCACCAAGTACAATATCAAAGGCCTTCCAGGATGGCACGATCCTGGGGCTTGAAGAAAAGGACACTTATTATATGCCACAACCAGGTCTTTAAGACTGACTGTAGTATGTAAGCTGCCTTATCCGCATCTCACCTCGTTATTCTTTCAAATCTAAGTCAAATTCAAATCATCGTACCTCCAGTATTCTACGCAGGCATCTGGTCTCTAAACTCATTATACGGCTGAATTAGCTCTTAGTGAGATGCCGAGTTTCACAGCTGTAAAGAAGAATGGAAACGTTAAAGAAATATAAACGGCACTGTGTTTTGATCGAGAAAAGTTGCGAGTCGTCGATATTGGGAATATAGTTAGAAGACGCAAATTTATAACACGAAATAGTTAAAGAAAATTTATTAAAAAAAATGTATTTATTTCCTAAATGTTAAAACAGATATCATTTATTGTTGAGACATCATGTAATATACTCGTAACTAAAGCTTACATATGATAAAAAGTATGCTGATACAACATCTTCATACAAACATGTCGTCGAATGCTAAAACAATATGTTGCTTTTTTATTGCAATTAGTTTTCGTTGGAGACACTGCGTGCCCCCATCTCTCGTTGTCAGTACCACACTGTCAGTGTCATGAAAATGCTGCGATGACACGTCCAATGTATATTTCACTATCCTGGGTGTCAAAACATGAAATTTGCATGGCGATGACAAGTTTAATTTCAATTTTGTCACTGCAATTTCACCCGTGAAAAGGATACTTGACTTTTTATCGCGTCACGAAGGGGCAATTTTAGTTCAACAGTGCCCGGCGAATTAATAACGCGATTCTAAATTTGATATCATTCCATTAGCGCGTTTAAAATGGAGTTTGAATAATACAAGACATATTTATGTTTTTATTTTTTGTATTGAATAATAAATAAAGTTTGTTGTTTTTGCATATATTGACTTGAAATTAATTGTAGTAATTAGAAACGAATTTAAAGTTTATTTATAGAAGGCATATAATTTTCACAGTATATATGTTAAGCTTGTTGATACCCATACACTTTCAGTTATACCCTTAACTTTTATTTCCGATTTAAACTGAACTTAACCCATTCGCATCGCTTGGCGGCATATGCCGTCATAAGATTCCCCGATCGTTGACATCGGTTGACGTGATATATCGTTTTGCTACTTTTATAGAATAGTTTTTTATGCATCATATATGACCAGATAAGTATATTTATGCTTCAAATACTTGTTTTATAATTGACAGTATAATTTGTATTCAAACCGAGTCGTAATGAAAGGGTTAAGAAAAACTCTTTTGGGGACTCTGCATGTTTTGCTTTGTAATGGTTACTCTTGTGTATAAGTCAATTTGAAATTTAGCAGTTTTTTTATTGATTTGTTTTTTTACTGTACACTTTTGTGAAGGGAAACTTCAAGAAAAACACCTAATATTTTGTATCTCTTTACGCGAACATTTGAAATATATTGTATGCTTATCTTACAAAAAAATTAATGCACCTTTTTTAAAATCGTTTTTTTTTTAATTAAAAAATATTCGCTTCAAGTCAATAAAATGAGGAGTTAGGTCATGACAAAAACTTGTCAACTGACAAAACTCTCTGACGTTATTTGTTGACATGAATTCCAAAGTCGTACCGGGATTAATTCCTTTGCATTCAGCTTATCCACTTGAAAAGTGACATGTTTTATATCCATCTAGTGGAAAACATTATTATATTCTTTCAAATAATCATATTTTATGAACTACCGTCTAAACTAATTAATACATAATCTAAAAAATGTATGGATTTGATTATACTCGTACAAGCATATGGTTAAAGTAATGCTAGTAAAATAATAAGTGCCGTGCACGATTAAAGTCGCACATTCTAAAATGGATGTTAGAATGTTGACTGCTCCCATATTTCTAAATGATTTGATAGTTCTAACTTATTATATTTGAATTTCAGAATGGAGTCTTCTGTTGGTTACCCCGCGCCCCGCTCCGCCGCCTTCAGCCCGCCCAGGACCGACCCCAGCGACCTTAGAAGCCCTGTAAATACATATACTTTATGTCTTTTAAATATATACTTATAATCAAAATAGAAGAATTCCCTTTCTTCTTGTACTCTTTCTACTACCTATCATCATATTGGAAGACAATGAAGTCTCTTTGGTGATGTGATCTTATTTGTAGTTGATTAGTAAGTGTGCAGCTAGTACGAGTACAACCAACGGCTGGTCTCTCTTAGCAGTATTACGGAAAGTTTAATTTGTGGTCAAATTGAGTCTTGCAAATTAAAAATGTGATTGAATATTTTTTGTGACGAACTGAAGTCATAATCAGCCTGTATCCGTCCACTGTTGAACGTAAGCCTCCCGCATAAGTCTACATCCTCTTCGATCCTCCTCATTCCGCATCCAGGTCACTCCCGCTATTATTCTTAGCTAGTCAGTCCGTCTTGCACGGAGTTGGCCAATGTTTCGTTTGCCAGTTCTTGGGCGCCATTCAAAAAAAAAAAATATTAGCATGCACAAAGTTTACCAGCATCTGTTCTCTGTTATTTCGGAGTCCAGTTCGATATTGTCCTATAAATTTCTCGTTTCCACAGAACTTTCCAATCTTAGCAATAAAGTCTCTCATAACTATGCAGTTATGGGTCTTATTATATTGTAGGGTAAACAGAAGTACTATTATAAAATATAATGCATTGTAAACTAAACATAGATATCCGTATCATATTACTGTATATGTATGTACAATGTAACTGTTTACAATCTTATACATTTTTCTTGTGACGACATTGTAAAAAAAATTTTTTTTATGTGTTCTTATATTCATTATTTTGAGCATAATGTCGTCAGAATTTTTAATGATAAATTTCTGTTAGCTTTTTTTTATGTACACACATACAGGAGAATACCGATGGATGATGATAGTGATTTTGAAGTCTCATCTGTGGAATTTTATGACGCTTACCATACTGCATATTGCTAAGCGCTGCATGTGGAGCGTTAATCCGCCAACGTCATAGACCACAGCCCAAGATTCACGCATCATCCTTATTATTACAAGAATTTACTATGAATGGGTGGTCTTTACGGTACGACTTTCGTTTACCACCAATTTTAATTAATACACTATGACTGGCATTTTACGCGTTAGGGATCAAATTCACACCAACCGAGGTATTTTGTAGAGCTCAGAAATTGATTAAAAATCCTTCTTTTTGTTAAATTTCCGTCGGGGATCGAACCCACGACCTTTGGCTTGCAAAGCAAACGCTTTGATCATTGAGCTATACTCGCCGGCTATTGAATACACAATTTTAATCATTCTCAATGAGCTTCCAACATAATGAAAGTATTAATCATTGATTAAAATCTTCTACGGTTTATTCTTTGGTCAATGACAATAACATGCGTAGCACAATTATATGCGTAGTTTTCGCGGAGCGCGTTAGATCACCGAAGTTGGTCAAGAACTTGGATGGGTTACCACCACATACAGTAATGGATGAATACGTAAAATCAAATTATCCAAGCCTCTGGAGCATTGAACTTATCCAACTATTTTCTTTATAAAATCTAATTATCAAATTGCTCTAAAAGATATATTATTTCTTAGAGCTCGTTGAGAATCATATACGAGTATATTTTCAGGTAAACTTACAGGTATATAGACAATGGCACAAACAGTACTGTAAAGCAAAAATTCGTTGTGACCAGATTCAGAAACCTAAAGGAAGATATTTTTTAAGAAAAACGTATTTGAATGTTATGTATGTTGTTCTTTCGAAGCGTCAAAATTCATATTAATCTTCATTGACGCTTTAGTATTAATTTTATTTTCTCATCTGATTCGATGTGTAGGAAAATAATGTTGAAACCGAGGCCAGCTTGATCCGAGATATAAGCTCAGTGAAATACATAAATCGGAAACTGGCCTCCGAGCCAACAAAAATAATGCTATTGCAACAACTACCAATATAAATACGAGCTTTAGTAGTTCATAATCTGAGGTTGTGGAGCTTTGCTGAAATAATATACAAGCCGTAGTATCGAGCGTGTGGATCCGTTCCCGTCAATAAACTTTCACAAGACTTAATAATAAATTTAAATTGCGATGTGGATTTTCTGCATGCACGAGAATAAAGAAATAATGCGCCTTTTTACCGAGATTCATGGCTTTTGCGGTAAGTCATGCGCTGAGAGTTTATTTGCCAGAATATTAATTTCATATTTTATGTTTCGATTGCTGCAAGTCGACCAAAAAAAATATCACTTTGTAAACGCAATTTTAGCTCTAATGTCGAAGTTAAAGAACACGTAAAGAAGACTAAAACTTGAATGGATGGCCGTTTTATCACGTGTAAATCTTTGAGTTAAGACACCCTTTAAGATCAAATAGTTCATCGACTTAAT
This sequence comes from Glossosoma conforme, assembly GCA_022606575.1. NCBI lineage: Eukaryota > Metazoa > Arthropoda > Insecta > Trichoptera > Glossosomatidae > Glossosoma > Glossosoma conforme. The sequence goes on along the minus strand of JAGTXR010000082.1, from coordinate 1,933,789 downwards.
TATGCAATCTCAACACAAAAAACGCCGAAATATGCTTTGGATACTTTAGTTGCCTTCTTTTTAAAGTCCTCAGGCTCTCGTCCTAAATAAATAACGTATTTATACTGTTTATGCCTTTATATCTTTGGCTTGCGGGTGTGACTAAGATTACTTGCTTACCATCTAAGAAGTCGTGGGTTCTTTTCTCGACGAAGGTGAAATAAAAAGTATATTTCATTAATTTTTAAGCATTATAAATAAATTTACGTGAGATTGATCTCTTACCAGTAAAATAACAGGCATGGCATATTTATCAAAAGGGAAATGAAAATCGTCCTTTGAAAACGACTTTATAAAAGTGAATCTCTGTAAAAATGGACGTTTGTTGATTGTTGGGCGTATACGTATACACCAATATTACTAATAGCTATATAATCGGTAGTACAATGACGTTGGCGGAACAAGACTACACATAGAGCGTTTAGCCATCTTCAAAATAGCAAGCGTAATAAGCACACAAATGCCATTTCTTTTGTATTATCCTATAAAAATATGATACATAAAGTATACTTTAAAGAGGATTTTTTAATATACTATTTGTATATAAACTAAAAAAAAAATATTAATATTAAATTTAATATTAAATTTAATAATAATAATTTGTAAAAGAATATATTTTTTCGTTGTGTTCTCATTCTTTTGGACTTTCAGATGATTCAGCTCGTGTGGGAGTAATGATCCCAATTGCTAAATCTGTCCGACGATCACGAGGAAAGCACAAATGATGCTTTATAATTTGAATTTAAAATCATCTGCGTCGGAATTAATCATTTTTTGTTGTTTCTTGATGGTAGACGAAAGATATAAATAACGTCTTTTTCTAACGATGCAATTATCTTTTGAAAATTGTTCTATACCAATGGGTAGAACGAAACATAGCGGCTAGTATAATGCTTATTTTTAAATCTTAAATCGATCAGTTCAATGTTCCCGTTACGAAATAACATAATAACTATGCATAAGCTCCAAGCACTAACGCAAATGTGTGATTATTTGGATACGGAAAATTCATTATTATGCATTGAAAATTACTGAAATTTGATTATAATCATGTTACTAAATTAATTACTTAGAAAATCTCGCGTTTGATAAATTTATTTAAGCTAGGTGTATTAAATAGATCACGTCGGTATTTCAACGACAAACATCTTCTTCTTCTATATAAAGGACAAATCCGATCTATCCTTGAATACGGCAATCACCTTTGGATTGGATCCCCAAAATATCTTCTAAACTAAATTGACTCATATGAATTTTTTAATTTTTATTAGAATATTATTTTTGTGCTTGGATTGACGCGTTGAAAAAAGAATTTTATGTATAGTATATGTATATTTTAAGTAATAAATTGACTCAGTTCAAAAAGAAGAGCAATTCGTTTGATAAAAAATGACACTCTTACGTCTAACCTGCAATCAATGGAACACAGGCGTAAGATTGGTTCTCTTAGTCTTTTCTACCGTTATTACCACGGTCGCTGCTCATCGGAACTTAAAGAACTAATTCCTCCTGCACCCACCCACAACCGACAAACTCGTCTTATACTTGCTGAACATCCATACACGGTTAATATATGTCGATCAAGAACTGGCAGTTTCCAAAGCTCCTTCCTTAATGCCATAGGTAAGCTATAGAATGCTGTTCCAGCGTATGTGTTTCCTCCTTCCTACAATCTGGATCTCTTCAAGAAACAGATAAATATACACTTGCAATATCCACAACCCACACGCAAACACAAACACAACACACGTTTCCCACATGCAGCGTCCAGCCCCCCTAGCTGAGCGTCATAGAGTGCAATGGTCTTGACCGGGTGTGCTCTCCTGCATGCGTTTATATAAAAAAATGATATTCATAGTAAATTATTCGACTCGAATAAATTCGTCACTGTATGCTTAAGAAGAATTGAACTGTAATTAAATTTATTTTTGCAGACAATGCAGACCATTAACAAATAAATTCAATGCCTCAACCTTTAAATCCAGTTGAAAAGGTTGATCGTCGTTTAATGTACTACATCATTAATTTCTACTTAAAGTATTTTGCTTACAAAAATGGCACAGCCCTCGAAAGCGTCATATTCCTTATTCTCTTCTAAAAAAACGATGATTATTGACACGCAACTATTTCTCTAGTACTAAAGCTGCCGTCTATGCAAGTTTGCGGGCTCTTCCCTAGAAGGTTCCATCATTTATGTTCCCATGTGGACCTACATGTAAACAGGTGTTCTGGGACAAGGATAATATGAGATTACAGAATTGTGAAATGGCACTTTTTGGTGACTAGTTGCTCCAAATATGAAGTGGATATGCTAAAAAAAGTATTTTTCAACATGCGTTTATTTACAAAATCAATGTAAGAAGTTTGAAGTATTATAGATTAACGATTCAAACATAGAATAAAACGTTGTTTTTTAACCCCTAGGTTTTTGATAAAATGTCGTTATTGAAAAATAATGTAATAAAGTATATGATTTTTTCATATTGACCGTTCAAATTTACATTGTTTTAAAGTAACTGTTTTTATTTCAGACTCCGATGTCTCCTAGAGAGCCTCCTTCATGTGTCCAGAACGCCATGATGAACAAAGACAAGAAACCTTTCACATACACACCTGGAGGAATAGACTTATCACAAATTCGTTCAGAAAAAATGGCGCGACGGCTCATGATAAACGCAATGAGTCCCGGTGTTCAAGAAAAACCGAAACCTCCATCATTCACTCCAAATCCAGATAGTCCAGCTATCAAACCACCGATGAATTACTTCAATATGCCTGTCCCAGTATTCCCATGCATCCAGATACCCGCCAATCCAATGGAGTTGCTCAGGAAAACCAGTGGACCTTACAGCAGAAGTGATTCTGTGGATAATACCACAGACAATGTTACTTCACCAAAGATACAAGAAAGCAAAATCAATGGCAATGGAACCGTCAAAGAGAACGAAAACAAACTTGTTCCAGTTGTAGAAAAAGAAGCATCACTAGAAAAAGAACCAGTCGTTGAAAAAGTTTTAAAAGACGATAATATTTCAGATAAAGTTAAAAACAAAGTTATCATATCTGAAGAACCACCTCCGATTATAACCAATGGACATATAGACGATAATGATAATGATAAAGAAGTAGAAAAAGATTTACTTGCTGTTACAAACTCAATAGGTGATGATAAAAGCAATGGATATTTGTCCCCAAATGATTTCAGTTCAATATCAGACGTTGATACTAATTCTCCTTCACCTTCTCTATACACTGAAATTGAAGAATCAAAATCGAGTGATACCACTTCTGATACAACTTCAAGCTCTAATGATTCAAGTTGCAAGATTATTTATGCTGATAGCTCTGCAGATATTTATCCAGTCGCAAGGAATTATGTTCCCCCACCTCCTCGAAAGTCACCTTCACCTTCACCAATAATGTCTCCTTCTCCAAAGAATTCAAAATCACCTTCGCCTAGAAAATTGTCGTCGCCAAAGAAATTTTCACCGTCTCCTAAGCTGTCAGTATCTCCGTGTAATTCTGTTTCTTCTAAAGAATCTGATTCATCTAAAGTTTTGGAATCCCCAAAATTATCACCTTCACCAAAATTATCTCAGTCACCTAAAAAATCACCCTCACCAAAATTATCATCACCTTCTCCAAAACTTTCTTCACCATCTCCAAAACTGTTATCACCGTCTCCTAGGAATTCACCAAAAAAAGATTGCAAAGAAGAAAACAAAAATAAGCCAAGCCTGTCAAACAAAATTGAAATCGACACAAAACTTTTTGATTCTGTAGTATCTGAAATGGAGCCCACTGCTCAATCAAATAAAATCCAAACCATCATAGAAACTCCAAAGAAAGAAGATGTTGTGTTACGAAATAAAACACAGAAATTTGATAATACACAAAATAAAATAAGCTATGATTCGGAAGACAAAAGTAATGCGAATCACATTCAGCTAAGGTCTCCTGAAAAAAGATCTCCAAGTCCATTCAGAAGAAGTATGGAAATCAAAATCCTCAACGGTGACCTCGATAATCTTCCTAGTTTAAATATTTGCACAAAAAGGTTTTCATTCTTACGCGATTCTCCTCCGAAAGATGATCCTTATCATATTCCCACCGGAATTCCCCCAAAAATATCGCTTTTAGATAACAATGATTTTAAAAAGAAACAAGAACTTCCTTCGACAGTGATAGCGCCTCCTTGGAAAGTAACTGATAATACAAAGTTAATTAGCAACGGTGATGCGAAAAAAATTACAGATAGCAAAATTGATTTTCCTTGGACAGTGGAAAATAATTTCAATCCTGTTATCAAACCAGTAGAAAAGGTGATTGCCCCATCTAAGTTCATACCTAATATACCTAAAACCAGTGAAGACATTTGGAAAAGTGACTTATGGAACCAACCTAAGTCTTATAGTGATCCCATTCCAGTGAACGCAAATGCCAAAGAAGATACTGAACCGGCATGGAAAAGAGAACTGAAAGAGATTGCGAAACAAAAAAGGGAATCAATCGAAGAAAGTGAAGAGTATAAGACAGACGTTGAACCACCCTGGAGAAGGGAATTGAGAGAGTTGTCTCAAGTTAGAGAGTCTGTTAGACAAGGAAGTGTTGAACCTAAAACAGCATCTGTTCTACCTTGGAAAGTTGTCAATAATAATAGGTACAGTCCAGTTACTGTTACGTTAGAAGACAAACCCACTGCAACTCCTCCTGCAAGTTGGAGTCAAACTCTGCGCCCAAAATCTTGGAAAGAGAGAAACGCAGATTTGTGTAGAGAGCGAGAAGTTGAAGTTCCAGAATGGAAAAAAGTAGGAACCGGAGTAAGAAATGTGAACTCATTCTTAAAATCTGTTATACCCCAAGCGTCTCCTTACACGGCTCCTGCAAAAGATACGATGAGAAAGACTCCTGAAATTACTGTGGAGATTGCAGGACAGCCTAGTCACATGCCCTCAACATTGCCCAGTAATGGATATACATATCCTTGGGAATCTTCTCCAGAGTCAAGCATAGCTTTCTCTCCTGAACCTTTCCTCTCAGACAGGACCCCTACGCCACAGTCTAGGAACAGTCCATACCGACAAACGATGCTGTATCCTCCATATGGTGGCATAACGTCACCGGTTGTAGCAAGGTAATTAAAAAAAATACTTAACAACCATTTGTTAATAAAATAACACGATGATTATTTATATAAAAATTTAGTAAACAACTTACTTAAGCCTATTCAAATTTCAATGGAAAAAGCGTTGTTTATGTAAGGTTAAAATTTCTTAATCATTCATTAAAAAATATTACTTAATTTTACAAGCTGTTAATAAAAAAAGCTTTATTCGTGTTCAACACTATTAATAATTATTAAATATAATTCAAATTATACTGGAAATTTATTTGAAAATATTAATGTTTTGTGCTTTGAAAGAAATATTTGAAATGAATTTTTTAATTTTTATTAGAATATTATTTTATTATTTCAATATTCTAATCTACTTTTATAGATCATTGACCATATTACAATATTATTATTACTTAAATATACATATACTATACATAAAATTCTTTTTTCAACGCGTCAATCCAAGCACAAAAATAACGGCAGAAGCGGGATGCGAACCGCGGACCTTGGAAACCAACTATGCCCAGGTATTCATACCGCTCGGCGAGCTGCGCCATTGCCCTGCCTAGACTGACTTGCGTTGAAACTAGTATTTATATCATTGTTATCATCGTACGATAGATGTCGCTATAGTATATATTCAAAGTATGTATATTTTTATTATTATTCTATCAGTCTTCATTTATTCATAAGCTTAATAGTATTACTTTACGGCAGTCTATTTATTTTAGTAAGTACCACTCGGGTCTCGAACCAAACTATAGACTGAATGTCTATAGTTTGAAATAATGTCTCCTTGAGACAATATCAAGAAGGTAAAAATTATCCATCAGTAACACAGGTAAATGATTGGTTATAAAGTCCGAGTCGCAACTATAAGTAGTCGTTTCTCATCCATTCAGTCTATAGTTTGGTTCGAGACCCGAGTGGTACTTACTAAAATAAATAGACTGCCGGAAAGTAATAATATTAAGCTTGTGAATAAATGAAGACTGATAGAATAATAATAAAAATATACATACTTTGAATATATACTATAGCGACATCTATCGTACGATGATAACAATGATATAAATACTAGTTTCAACGCAAGTCAGTCTAGGCAGGGCAATGGCGCAGTTCGCCGAGCGGTATGAATACCTGGGCATAGTTGGTTTCCAAGGTCCGCGGTTCGCATCCCGCTTCTGCCGTTATTTTTGTGCTTGGATTGACGCGTTGAAAAAAGAATTTTATGTATAGTATATGTATATTTAAGTAATAAAAATATTTTAAATTTTTCACGTATTGCTTTATAACACAAATACGATTATTCTTACGGAATATAAAAAGTTAGGTTTCATAACGTTATGAATAGTTTGTTTACCATTTTACAAGATGCTTTCTATAACAGTTATTCATAAATTAATTACTGAAAATATTATTTCAAGATTTTTCTTGATTTAAACAGGATTTTTTATTCATAAATAACACGTGTTTATTTTATTTTTTCAGAGAATACGGCACGCTCAGTTTCCAGCCTAATCGAAGGCTCCAAGTTCGAAGCTGTCCCATTCAGTCCAGGTCTTTTAAGTACCTTCAGCTGCTCACAGGAACAGACGATTCCTTTGAGGATGACGAACCTTTCATCCCTCAAGAACCTCAACACGCTCATCTCCGTCCCGAAACACACAACAACCCGCCATTTTAATCAAACTGTCCTATAAATTGGCCACAATATATATATAACACTGTGGAAACGAACCAAAAAAACAACTTTATTGTGAGAAATATTGAAAAACAGGTTTGAATGATTACACTTCGAGTAAATGATATATAAAACATTATTTATGCCACGATAAGAGATGATCATGAAGTCTAACATTTTTATTTTATATGCCTTCATGATGAGATGAATTAGTTTTGATTCTAGAGAAAACATAAATGCAAATAAAAGCCTTTTGTAAAAAAATATTGTGTCCTCAACTTCAACAGCGTCTGATTACCAAGAAGTTATTTTAATCGGATAATTGAAGTGAACATACAATAAGGCTGTGATTTATCATGTTCCTTAGCGTTGTATGTTAACGTGAAATTAATTTACTATAGTTCGTGGTTTACTCCATCATTAAATTTATCAGCAATCCTCGTAATTCTATTTCTAAGTGAATTTTTGTTAGTTTCACAACACTGCATTTGCATTTTTGTAGTAGCCTAATACTGTAATGTGTATATAAAAATTTGTTAAAGAAAGATGAGAAATTACAACAAAAGCTCAGGGCGCTAGACGAAATTGCATAGAAAATGGTAATTTAAATAATTAATGACTATCTTTTCTTATGTATAAAAGTAAAAAAAAAAATGGATATGAAGCTAAAACATAATAAAAAACTAACGTTTTTATGTTAAATAACCAAATTTTAGTATTGTGGAAAGGAAAATAAAGATCTCATGATGTTTTATTTCTATTATGAAGGCTGCTGTGTATACGGTGAGATATTATTTTCAGCTAAATGTTGTTATAGAGCGTGCATTTTAGAAGGCAGTAAAGAGAACTTGTGCATATAGCACGTAGAAACGTGTAAATTATTGTTGGTGCCACGATGCTCAGTCAAAAAGTGATACGTCTAAAAGGAAGAATATGATGAAAATAATTTATGTGGACGCTTTTAAGATTCCGCTGTATGTAAAATATTATTTATTTTATTTTCAATGGGAATCTTGATAGCTGGGAAGTTGTAAAATAATTTTGATTTTCAACTTTTCAACTTTTCATCTAAAGTGGGTGTGTATTTTAACTGGAAGGATAGTTGGAATAAAGTTATATGCCAAAGAAAACATGAGTAGTATTTTTTATTTGTTCGTTTTTTGTAAATGTATTTATAAAATTATTTTATACTTTAAATTGTCAAATGTCAATAATCTTTTAGATTGGTTGTTGTTCGAAAAATGTGTTTTTATGTTATGTTAAACATCTAGCTGCTATGCGAGACTATCAGGATAATCGCCTGGTCTTATAAAGAAAATATATCAAGTACCCACAATATCAATCCCAAAAACTGTCCAATTTTGATATGCCGTATGCTCTTATTTATTTATGCTCTTACCTGTTAACCGGGCAAGACGTATAAACACGTCAAACTTTAACAATATCGGGTACGAGTAGGACGTATGGAAACGTCCTTAGAATATATATTGTGGCCTGGAAAAGGCGGAACATATATGTTCGTCAATTTTTTTTATGTACGATTTAAAAATATGTACATCTTATATGCATTATGTATGCACTTTATATATATTTTATACAAAAAATAAAAAGGCCATTTGAATCTATTTGTTTGAAATTTTATATTTTTTGTTGTTCTTTATGCGTAAATAGACAAAAAATAAATATTTAATAGTCTTTTCATTTAATTTAGGCATAAATAAAAAATATAATAATATGAAATTATGTTTTCACTGGGGGTGACGTATTGATACATCCCAGTGAAAGAGTTCCTGCCCATTATATGTTGTAAAATTACAAAGATGCATTCCCGGTTAACAGCTAAATATATGATTGCTGCAGGAGAACATAACTTCTCTCATACTTTAGAAGCCAAGTGCATCAAATAAGAAGCTGATACGGCATACAGTGCTTCAAGTACAGTGGTTTCCTTATAATAAAACGTGGAGTTACTATTTATTTGAAATCTTCTAACCGTTAATGTATTTTATTCAAATAGTTGCCTTTTTTAATGTGTACATAATATTTTTAATTTTATGTTGATTTTTTTCGTCAAAATTAATATTTATTGAATGCAACATTGTAATTATTGTTATACGAATGATTGAGTTGGCTTAAAAAGTTCTAATTTATTTTTGTATAAGAAGTAATTAAGCTTTTGCTATGTATAAGATTTGACTGTGGCTCTATTGTTAACAAAAATGGTTGGGTAATAAAAAATACGTAAACTTACGTTTTATTTTTTTATTTATATTGATTATATTTAAGGATTTTATTATTATAAAAACTGCAGTTTGCTGATTTTTTAGATCCATGTGAAAACAAAATAAAAATAATTATTTAAAATAAATCTTCTTCGTAGTATCAATCCGGTGGATTAGTTTGCCTCAACAAAATCTTGCATCTCGATCTCCCCTCTTCTCGATTTTCTACAATCTTCTTTAGCTCAGCTAATGCTCTAATGAGCAGCAACTAAAGTCCTCGAACACTTGCTGCAAATACTTCCGTCTAGGGCGCCCTCTGCAGTTTCAACCCTTAACCATCTCTTTCACAATGTCGTGAAGACATCGTGGCGCATGATGTGACTGATGCATTGGGCTCGCCTCTCCGAGATGGTTCTTACTCGATGCCTATCTTCCTTGATTATGCTGAGAGCTTCATTGTTCGTGACGTGGTCTCTCCAGGAAATTCCGAGAATTCTTATGTATGACCACACCTCGAAGACCTCTAGTCTTTTTTTATCACTTTCAGATAGCACGATGTCTCACAGCCTTAAATATACAGCAAAATAAATATAAAGTAAATAATAAACCTATTTTTATTTGAAAATAAAATAATATTTTGTACAATTATATTTTTATTTGTCTCTAAAAAATATTTTGTAAGAATCTATCCAATATTTTGTTTGAAATCTACGTGTAAAGGCCCGCGTCAAAAATTTAACCATTGATCAATGTTTATGTAATCAAGTAATATGCAAAGCTCACGTGGTTGCAATAATAAATATTCCAAGCAATGTTCTCGAAAAAGTATTTAAATTCAAAATTTGACGTTTCTATGGGCGCTATTGGAAAAATAAAACCTTATTTAATATTAAGTAATTAATCTATTTATAAGGCATTTTAGCTTTCGGGCTTAGCCGTGTGTGGCGAATATTCTTGCACCAATATTTCGGAAAACCTACAAAGTTACAATAATATAAGTGGAATAGATAAGTATTGGATACCTAATTTTAACATTGATCACACTGAGCACTGTTTCACTTGCTGGATCTGGCTTCCTTCCAACAAGTTTTTTTATTTTTATGTACTCACATACAGGAGAATACAGACAGATGGTGATGGTAATTTTGAAGTCTCATCTGTGGAGTTCTATGACGCTTACCATGGTGCATATGGCTAAGCGCTGCATGTGGTGTGTTGATCCGATAGACTACAGCCCGAGATTCACGCATCATCCTTATTAATACAGGAATTTGACATGAATGTGTGGTCTTAACGGGACGACTTACGTCTACAACCAATTTTGATTAATAGGCTATGGCTGGCATTTTACGGGCGAGGGTTCAAATTCACAGCAACCGCTTTTTTTTTAATCTCCGTCGGGGATCGAACCCACGACCTTTGGCTTTCAAAGCAAACGCTTTGACCATTGAGCTATACCCGCCGGCAAGTGAAAGAGTATTGTAATGTATCTTTTGATATAAAGTTTTTCTAAATGCTAAAAATATAAATAACTTGATAGTTGATGTGGGAAATATATAATACATTTGTTCTATAAAGACTTGAGGTAATGTTTAACACAGTCAACATTATTATTCGTCTATATACCAAACACTATATTATGTAGAATGTTGATCTCGATTTTGTGAACACCAAAAAATCTTTTTTACGCATGGGCTTGCTCATAAATTCGCTTCCCGTTGTCCCAAGAGGTGGCACTTGTTGAACACAGATTTTTGTCGCTGAAAATATGACAACGCTGTCTCTGCCCTCCCGACGGTGGCATCTAGCGGCGAACACGAGAAAGCTCTTCAGGCTCCCTTTTTACACCGAGACGATCATTGAGAGGAACTCCAACGTGATTTTATAAAATCATTCTATATTACATGCAGAGAAAATACAATCAGACGGTTGATACTACATAAATTCTTCAGAAAACTCGCGAAAGTATTACAAAGTGTTTTTAGCGTAAAAAGCAGATCTAAGCTTAAACTACATTTACTTCAACATACATATATGCCATGTTAATACACAGTCTTTTCTAAAACTTAAATTGTAATTTAGTATTTTCTTTAATTATATTAGGACGGATGCCGTTCAATTAAACTTAAAGAGTGACATCCCCCGTCTTTAAAAAATGACGACAAGTCACGGGTTCGTCACGTGGCCACGTGGAGGAAGGATGCAGGAGCAGATTAACAACGCAAGGAACACACCCATTGTTTTTGAAGCACAATTCGCATTGTTTTTTAATAAAGACTTGATTTCCTCGTCTGACCAGTATGGCGGTTCGCCGGCCAGACGAGAGTTAACTGACAACTGGCGGAACACTGTGACATCCAGCGCCGCCAAGATAACCATTGCAAAAAAACAAATTAAAGGTGACAGTTGCGCCAACATGAAACTGTCATAACGAATAAAATGACGTATGCAAAAGCCGTGTAATTGTACATAATTAAATCTAACATTATTAGATGTGCATGTCAGGCGAGCGAACAACAATAAGAGACAAAAAATGTTTTTCGAGGCTTTTAGGCATCAGCTTAAAAGAGTTATATCAAGCTGATATCAAGAGTTTATCCTTTTTCCATCAACTCATAGTTGAGACTCGTCGCATACTTGTCTAAAACTTATACAGTTAAAGAATGTCGGCCGAAAAAGATACTATTCAAAATTACTTACAAGGTACCTGTAAACTTAAGAAGCAAAGCTCTTTCGGCATGTATGATAACATATCAGCATAAAATTGAATCATTCAAATTCTTACACAAATACCACACATCATTTCGTAATGCAGCGTCCAATCGTTCTGGTTGAGCGTTATAAAATCAACTATTGCATAATAGACATATATTCGATGATTTCTTTTATAAGATTTATACCCAGTCGCATACTAATGGCAATTAATTTAAAGCAACGTAATGCTTGCATGTATTAAATGTAATTTGTAAAATAGTGACATATTAATTTGAATGCTAAGTCGTAAGTATGAAGCTAAATGAGTATCATACTTACAAAAACTGTTTTTAAAATGCTGTATATAACATTTATTTCGTCAAGTGTAATATATTTATTTCAAAACTGATGCATATTTATAGAAGTCTTTTTAAAACGTGTAAAGATTCAATTTTAAAAGGAAATGAAATATTCTACCGCGTCTTAAAAGTAATGCAGATATTTCATTTCACCAAATATAAACGCTCATCTGCACGTCTTAGAGTGTGCATCTCCACTTATGTAGCGTCTAATGGAGGCATTCATTTTGCACTTTTACGCCATCTTCCTTTAACCCGTAAAGCCTTTCAGGAGGCTGTTGCAGCGGGTGCCGCGTAGTCATAAGTCGCAAGGGCGCAGGCGTCGTATCCTCACGTACCAACATCCATTTTCTTCGTACAGAGAAGGAGACGCGGTGTTTTCCTGCACTAAATTGACACGAAGATTGACGGGACCGGGGAAATCCATTTCCATCAGCGCCTTGCTAGTGACAAGTTCTGTAGAGAACATCTAACACACGCCAACATACTAGAAAAGAGAAATGGGCTAAAGGTAAAGCGCTAGACTTTAATGAAGGTTCAATTGCAAAAGCGTTATCAACGATATTTCAGGATGATATCAAGAACTTTAGAATACCTCACCATACGTGGAGAAAAGCGAGAAAAAGCAAAAGTAGAGAGTAAAGGGAGTTTACCTTAAGGATGAAGCTACAACTTTATCTTTTGAAATTTTAATATATACAAACAAACGCAAGAAAGATATTTTGCTTTTTAATGCACTCAATAACACTTAACCACATGAATTCGTTTGAGAACTGCGTTTGGAAAAGATGTAAAGTTTGTATGGATATTGATATTGATTTGATAAAAGTTGATTATTATTTTGCTTGATATTAAAATTGAACGACGTAAAACCACTTTACAGTTTGCGAGATAATTTCCAATTAATCAAAGTCAGACTCTACCAAATCTTCAGTAAAGTCTTTTCAGTTGCCTAATTTTGTTGTGCATATTCTTCAGAGTTTGAATTTTGTGGTGAAAATATTAATTTAAAATTTAAGGTGTTGTAAAAAGAGTGGTAGTTAAGCCAAGAGAGTAAATATAAGAATCTCTAGATTTACAAAAATTCTAATGTGTAAATTTACGAAAATTATCAATCTATATAATCGTGTCGGAAGCAACAGCGTCTGATCTTGTCTGCCCAGAAGTAGGGGACGTCGATGGCGTTACTCCCGGCCATCATCAAGTCTTCCTGGGTGCAGCTACTTGGACACAGCGCACACTCCAGAAGGTGTGACAGGGACTGATCCACGCCGCAGACACATTTAGTCGGTCCCCTGTAAAACTGCCAGGCTTTCATTTGTGTCCTCGTCTTGCATTCTCCGGTCCGAAGTCTGTTAAGGGACCTCCATATATTCCACCCCTGGTTGTGTCCAGGGACTAGGTCCTCTTTCGGGGCAATCCAAACATTCCCTTCAGTTGCGCCACTCCACATGCTCAGCCGCTTATCAATTATATAAACACTGAGAAAAATTAATTTTATATTCTTTCAATCAAAATATGTTCCTAAAATATTGTTGTTAAGTCATTACGTATTTAATTATTGTCTCTTTAAATTATTTCTCATTATGTTCTAGTTTTCTATTAATTTAATAAAAAATATAAATACATATATGATGTTAAACACTGTTTATAACAAATTGTAATAAGAGTTATTAATTGTCAGCCTTAGTACTTTATATAGAACATTAGCCATAAAACATGCAAGCGGAGTATTATCTATAGATGAGATTCGGTCGGTATTCTCTTGTATGTGTTTACATACAACACCCACACGACCAAGCGGCACTGGCTCGTCACTATCATAGTGTCATTTATTTTCCCCGCTTTCGGGGAATTTATATGAAAATTTCCCTACGAGAGGAAAACTGTCATTGTAATGCTGCGTTGTGACAAGATCGACATCAGTAGTTTTTAGATACATTTTGCGATGTTTAAATGCGACAATACTCATGTCTGCAGAATGGAATAAAAAACAGACAGTTTGTATTTATGTTGCCTATGGCGACACAAAAATATACATAAACGAAAGAAAGCATTCCAGGCCAATATTATCTGCCTATATCCGCCTTACTACGCCTTATCAATATCAGCCTTGCCTCTTGTACTTTTGCCGAATATATTTTATCTAAAATATTCTTTATAGAACATCGAAATCACAGGGGCTTACAAGGGAGGCATTTATAGTTCATACAGTTTCCACAATCCAACTATATATAAGACCCAAGCGTTCAGGTATTATATTGAAGAGACTCGATCAAAATGGTGCCTGCATTATTCTAATCTTTCTTTACAGGTGCAAATTTTGGCATCTCTCCAATTGCCAATGCAACCATATAATGGTTTTGAGAACAAGTGCTTCCGTAAAATACTGCAAACATTATTGTTGGACTGTTTTTCAATGTTTTCAGCATTCACTTTGAGATTCATTATAAATAATAAATATTTATTTTTCTTGTTTTTATATGGATGACGTAAAATATGATCTCTGTTTAGGAGACTGCAGAAAATGGGTTCGAACACTTATGTAGTACTATGCAGGTCAGCTGTCTCTTGAAAAGTGATGGATTGAGGAAGGCTACAAGTTAGTCGAAAGTGTCGAGTTAGCGCAGTCTCATAAACAGAGAACATATCTTACGTTATCCATATAAAAATAAGATATATAAATATGGATTTTGTAAATATTTATTAGAATATTACTTCATTATTTTCAATATTCTAATCTACTTTTATAGATCATTGACTATATAACAATAATAAAAGTAATTAAGAGACAATATAAAGAAGGTAAAATTATTAGTAACACAGGTAAAATGATTGGTAAAATAAAAGTCCGCGTCGGACCTGTAAGTAGTCATTTCTCATCCATTCAATCTATAGTTAGGTTAAAGACCCGAGTGGTACTTACTAAAATAAATAGACTGTCGCAAAGTAATAATATTAAGCTTGTGAATAAATGCAATCTGATTGAATAATAAAAAATAACAATATAAATACTTTGAATATATACTATAGCCACATCTATCATACGATGATAAAATATATAGAAGTTCCGAGACGACTCAGCTCAGGCGGAATAAATGGCCGCGGTGGCCGAGCTGTATAACTACCTGGGCAAAATGGTTGGTTCCAAAGGTCCGCGGTTCGCATCCCGTTCCTGCCGATGTTTTTTCTGAATGAATTGGCTCGTTTAAAGAATTTTATGTATAGTTTATGTATATTTAAAATTACTTAATATATATAAATATTTATTATTATTTAAAGAGTTAATGAACCTTAAAAAAATAAACTTAGCGGAGCTAATGGATGCCAGCGAGGACTATGGCCGTTGAAAATACTTTTTGGCGGCAGTTTTTGATGTCCACATGCATTAACAAGGTAGTGGATACAATATAATGAAGTTAGAGAAGACTATTATACTAGTATATTTGTAGTTTTTAAGAAAGACGAACTTATTTTCTTGTCGGTCTTTGATTAAAACATCTAAAAATATATGATATTCAAAATAAAAAAGCACTTCGACTACATTCTATAAATTTTAAGTGATTTGGTTTCGAGAATATTAAAATAAACAATGCGCATTATATTGTACAATTACATTGTAAAATGAAATACGCGTTGATATTGTGGCTTTTGGGCTTAGCCGTGTGTGGCGAACTTCCTTCAACCAATATTTCGACCGCCATTGCAGGGGTCTTCTTCACAATACGCCATTGAAATCAAAAGACATCCCATCAACATCAACAGGGATGACGGCTTCATTCTCAAGACAGCATGGCCTCCACCTCTAGCACATACTCTAAAACCTGTACAGACAAGCAAGGACGACCACAGTCCGACATGACGTTCGTGGATGTACAATTCTTAGAACATACCTACCGTAGTCTAAGAACACATCTACGATTCTCCGGAATGAAACTTGAGTTACCATGGAGATATAAATCAATAACAATCATAAAAAAATATATAATCTGAATAAACCAACTCAAAACTAAATAAATCATAAATCCTGAAGAAGACCCTTGCAATGGCGGTCGAAATATTGGTTGAAGGAAGTTCGCCACACACGGCCAAACCTAAAAGCCACAATATCAAATCTGGCCATGAAAACCTAAGAAGTTATTTATTGAAATACGCGTTATTTACACGGCTTACTCACTCAGTATACGATTGTATAAATTAATGGTTTTTCTTTCTGCAAGATCTGTGGCTCAGAACGATGAAGATTTTTCATGACGTCATAAATGCACACAATATGGCTGCCGTTATGACAGTCGTTGTTGCCTTGGTGACAATCACCTACAGTCAGCTGCACCCTGAGTGAATCGCACTTGTTCAATACTCTATCGGGTTTGCTATAACGTTTTATGACTTATCATAATAGGCCGTGATGCGACAATGGTACCGCATGTGCCAAGTAATCTTGCAACTCTTTATTACAGTCCTGGCTGGATTTTACACAACAGTCATAGAAAAAGTATTACGGAGAAAATACGCCGAACATTTGTTCCCGAAATATAAAATAAGTGATGATAGCTCATAAAAAAACTAGTTGATAATGTTAAAGTTACTTAACAATGTAACATGTATGATAGTTTTCCTTTTTAATTTCAATATCGTTTATTAAAACGTGTATATCCAACAGTAAAATGTATTTAAGAAATTAATTCAGTCGTATATAAATAATCTAAAGAGCCCATCACAATAAAAAGGAAACAAAATCAATCTTATAAATATTTATAATTTATTATGGATCTCAAAGTGAATGCTCAAAACATTGAAAATATTAAAATCAATCTTATTATATAGATAATAATATAGCCAGTATTGATATATTTACGAACTCACTTCTAATACAAGTGCCAACACAATACGCAGCGCTGGATACCCAAAATTGTAACAATAAAAACCAAATCATAT
Organism: Glossosoma conforme; assembly: GCA_022606575.1. NCBI lineage: Eukaryota > Metazoa > Arthropoda > Insecta > Trichoptera > Glossosomatidae > Glossosoma > Glossosoma conforme. The sequence continues at coordinate 1,916,737 of JAGTXR010000082.1, read as the reverse complement.
TTTTATCAACTACAGCCTGACATTCATGCATCATCCTTATTATTACAGGAATTTACTGTGAATGGGTGGTCTTCACGGGACGACTTTCGTTTTACACCAATTTTAATTGATACGCTATGACTTACATTTTATAGGTGAAGGATGAAATTCACACCAACCGGCGGTACTTTAGAGCTCAGAAATCGATTAAAAGTATTTTTTTTAATCTCCGTCGGGCATCGAATCCACGACCTTTGGCTTGTCAAGTTAACGCTTTCACCATTGAGCTATACACACCAAATTGTGATTGTAGTTGAAATAAGTAATACATAGAAATCCCCACAATTACCAAATAAATGGAATAACAATATTGAATGATGAAATGTTTATTTTGGTGCATTAAGTCAGCTTTGAAATTGAGCAAAGGGAAGAATTTTCGCAAAAATATATTTGAATTTTTAAGTAGTGGGAAGCTTAGAAAAAATAGTCCATTGTATAAATATCAAAATGTGGTATCCGTGGTCTTATTTTTATTGTTTTATAAAGCTCCCGCAATACATCCCTGCCGTTGCTAGAAGCTATGAAAGCTCGCGATGTGGAATAAAAATTTATTCATGGGCTTTTCCGTTGGCAGCTTATTGAGAGTAAATCAGATTTAAAATCACTGCCAGCCATGAATCTGGGCTGTTTTATATGCGCTTATGCACCAAATAATACAAGATATTGCATCGCGAAACCAGAACTGCAGATTTGCAACCGCTACTTTGTGAATTTGTGCCTACGCTCTACTCGCATTATTCAAAAATGTACGTAAAAGTATATTCAGTTGTAGATATACTCGTATTTTCTGCAGAATATTACTTATAAAATATTATAGCATATCCTTTAAACGCCCAGTGGTTTCCTTATGGGACCGCAGATTTGTGTCGTTCAATGCCCTATGGTCCCATACAGGAGTGCTTATGGTTCATTTCACAATCGGATTGCATTAATTTGTAATAATAGTATTAAAGTAAGTTCATGGAAGAATCTATTGTGTAACGAAACATTAAAAACATTGGCCTGCTAGGGCATTCAACGACACAAATTTGCGGTCATGTATGGGACCACTGGGTGCTTAAAGGATATAATATATTTGGAATGTTTGATACGCCTATCGCATTTAATTTTGTATCACAAATGTACAGAGAATTGCGTAAAGAAGAATATTAAGGCGTAAACGAAGACAATGTTAAGTACATTGTCTTTGTCTTTAGGGAAATAATATGTTTCTTAATGGCAACAAAATGAATGGTAAGAATTGAAATCAATTTTTAGTCAGAATAGTAAATCAATTTAAATTTAATTTAAGATACTTTTAATCTTCTTCGTGTCAGCGACGTCAAATTATTTTTTCCCAGTATCTGGCAACATCGATAGCTCGTGTGTTGCCCAGCATTAGGTCCTGAGATTTGCAGCTTTTTGGGCACATGGAGCAGCATCTTAGGTGTGAGGCGGTCTGCAGATCTCCACAGTCGAACAATAGTGTCTTTCCCTGCCGAAGCATTCCCCACCGCTCGAGGTTGTCCTTTGTTCTACCAACTCCGGTTCTTAATCTGTTCCGGGATTTCCAGGTCCGCCAGTCAAGGTTCTTGCCAGTTGGAAGGCCTTCCTTTGGAGTAATGAAATCCTCTGGTGCGATTTGTTGCCGGAGCTGGAGTCTCTCATTTTCAGGGCCGGATGTGAGAGGTTGCGTGGATTTCAGAAAGAGTCTTCGTGACTTCAATCTTGGTGTTGGGGGTATCTGATTATACAAGCAGTGGGACGGTTGGTTGATTGCCTAACGCATTTCTTCGGCGCATATGACTTTGCGTCTTATGTGTGGTGGATGCGATGCCAGCCAAGGGGTATAGTTTAGAAATGGGTGTTGGTTTGAGGCAGCCTGTGACGACTCTGCACGCATCATTCAGGGCAGTATCCACTTGATTACAGTGGGCTGATCGAGCCACACTGGTGCCGCATATTCTCCGGCTGAGAAACAAAGTGCTAAAGCTGAGGTACGAAGAAGGGGTGGTTGGGCTCCCCAGTGAGTGTTGGTCAGTTTGCGGATGAGGTTGTTCCTTGTTGCAACTTTCTGTTTGGTGTTACTGCAATGAGGCCTGAAGGTGTTTTAGTTTTAATAATAAGGTTATATAGTTTAGGTTAGGTTACGTTTGGTTGAGTTGGGTTAATGTGACTACGTTGAACATGTTAAATAATGGAAAAGAAAAAATCATTTTATTTTACAAATTTACCAAAAAATTATTTACTTTGACTGGAAAAATACTTTCTAAATATATACTTTAAATAATACAGTATTTTTACTAAAGTGTTAATTAATACCAGAGTCAATTTCTTGACTCGATAGAGAGGCGCAAATCGCTATGGGGTCAACGTGGTGGGTAAAAGAAATAGATACGCGCAAAGTTTTTGGCTCGAATCTCCACTTTTGCTGTTTATTTTTCAGCTAATTTATTGATTAGAGAAGTATAAAAATAATGGTGTTTACTATGAATTTTTATGTCATTTCTAAAACGCAGTTCTAAAGAAAGCAGAAGAATAAGACAATGGCAAATCAGGAAAGTAATAAAAATACTTAATATCAAATATTGGTTGTTCGAACAAAACTATTTCTAATCCAGCCTTATCTTGGATTAATAAATTATGCGTTAGTGAATCGACAGGCCCTATTTCTTAGCAAATTGCTTTTGTTATCACATCTTTATTCGTTCATGGAGTGCGTACATACAAGGGGAAGCATGAACCCTTAGCGAGGGTCGAGCTCTTCGGGCCAGTGGCTTAGTCAGAAGCGTGTCCAGACAATGTGCCATTGTTCAGCGTCAACCCTTACTTCTGGACTGTAGGAGTATGATCGCATAACTTACTTTTTTTTATTGGGAGCACTGCTACATATAAAATTGAAACTAAAGAAGGAAATTCTCCAAAAATCCATATAAGACTCTGCTTTGTTACTATTTTATACTCTGTGACTGCTACTCACTAAATCAGACGATAAAGAAGTCTTTACAGTTGCTAAATAATGAGGAAATTACATTACATAGTACTTTTTACAAAAAATAGTTGGTAAATATAAAAAAACAGAAAAATGTGTAAATTTAAATAGCTTATTATGATTATTTTATTTAGTACAGATATGAAAGGTAATTCTGAGATTATTACTCTAAGAATATTATAGCTATTAACACGACTTTTCTCAACACAAAAAGACGTTAAAATATTGAAATAAATTTTTATGTAACTGAGTGAGAGAAAAATAAGATTCAGTGATCAGCACTCCATTTACCGAAAGTCTCAATTGTTGAAATTTAGTTACAGTATAATAATGTTGGCATATCAATAACTTCACAATGGTTTAATATAAGAGTTGTAAAATAAACATTTCTTCGTCCAATAGTGATATTTTTAGCTTATAAATTGATGTTTAAATAAGTATGTTTTTTTTTTTATCAAATTACTACCAGTATTATACTGGGGATATTTAATTGCGTATTAAATAAATTTACTCTACATAAAAGTATTTCAGATCTAAACTAATTCATGATATAATATGTTGTCAATATGATTAAATTTTGACTAAACCTCAAATATATGTAGGTTACCTTGTTCAAATGATAGTGTTTTATTAATTAACTCAGTAAATTGAGATGGTTTAAGACCTAGGTCAAGATCAAAAAAAAACTATGAAATAAATATACATATTTTTAAGAAGTACACTGCATATATGGATTAATATGTTTTTAGTGTATAATACTCGTAGTATTAATTTCGTTACAACGCTTTACTTCTATGTTCAAGTTTCTTTCTACAGCTGCTATAAATGAATTCACTCCCTTGCAAGTTGTACGGTCCAACTCAGTTCTTAAGAGGGAATGAAAGAAGGCTGCGTATGTCCCAGGGTTTATTAGAAATTACTTCAAGTGCACGGAATGCATTAAGCGATCTGCAGATTAATCGAATTACATTCAAACGGAAGAAGTGAGTGGCAGTCACGACTTTGCCCCCCAATAAACTAATGTATTTTTAAATATGTACAAGTGCATTAGATCTATAGCGAACCTGTTAATTAAGAAATAAGCATAACAAGCAAAATAAAATATGAGGGGAATATGAAACATTTTGAAGTCAATCTGAATAAGACCTGTGAGCAAATGTTTGGTTTAAATATATATATATATAAAAAATGAACAATCACGTATTGAGGTAGGTAAGAGAAAATTGATTTGAGTTACGAAGATTCTGATATGAATTATGCTCGCTAAGCAAGGTAACTCTAAAAGTATCTTTATTTGTTACCTGATTTCATAAATATTATTATATATTGCCATGACCTTATGGCAAAGTAGCATACAGTAGCCATTTTTTTGGTATCTCATTATACATATCGTCTCATCATTTATCACCTATGTCTGTAATCTTAAAGAATTACGATATTTCTGATTAGATGTAAGATGATTTTAATTTATGCTCTTACAACAAATAACTTTCTTTTAAGTAATAATGACGGTAATATTGGAAAAGAGGATTCTAAAAACGATGAAGAATTTATATGTTCAATATAGACACAATATCGAAAGAAATACAAAGGAATATATACTCTAAGTAACATATTGTGTGAATTTTTAGTCTTCTTTGAAGCATAGAAAATAATTTAAATATATTTTAATAGTTTTACAAGCCTTATAGATGACATTTGTATTGGTCCTGGGCGTATAACAGCTGTGACAAAAAAGCAAATCGTATAAGAAGTTTGCATTACAAAGTTGCAAAAAGGGCTTACGGAAGAGATTTGATAAAATTTAATTATTAATAAGATTATGCTAAACGGGATGCATTGGGGGACACTGAGGGATGTTTTTTTTGGAAGGGATTTAAATACAAAAAGGGGATCTAATTTATTCATACTGGGAATTGATTACCTGAAGAATGAAATTTAATTGAGATAAAAAAACGCGTGATTTATCATGTACCATCGCTTACTTTCTTAGATACTTTATCAAATATAATTACTAGTTCTAAATATATTTATTTTACAAAATATTTAGTCATCAAATGGTGAAAAATGTGATTTTTAAGTCGCTTGCTATGGTTATGATTGCAAAATACAAAGCATTATGTAAAGTTTAATAGTTTAATAATTCCTGTACAAAATATTTGGTTTATGGCGGTCTGACTTTGTAGTGAATGACGAGGTAAGAGAGCAGAAATGGAAGCCTCAAATTCTACACTCGGTAAAGAGACGAATGTGGACCTGGTTTAGATATGTTCTCCAGATACAACAAGAAAAAATAAGCTACAGCTGCCACGTATAATATGTTTAAGCTCGGTGTCCTTCGTTGCCGTGGAAGCTTTTGGGAAATAATCACATAATGCATTCGACGGATTCCAAGATGCAGAGCTGACTTAAGACAAAGTGAGGACCACAATTTTACAAATAAATTTATGACCGTAATTGTGCGGACTACCTGCTAAAGTTGAGATATCAAGAAGAACAATGTTTTACTAATATGCCATATGCCTCAAGAGAGTACAGTTAATTTATGTGTCTCATATATTTTACGTGGCGTTTATGTAATGGAAAAAAATATTTTATGATGGTATCTACGTATGTTCTATGTAAAAGCAACACGTGTGAATTCCCCCAAAAGAACAAAGGCTGCATTATTGCTTAGAACTGCCGCCTACAGCCAAACTATTTCGGATAATAGAGTGGAATACTATGTACAACTGTGAATTGCTAACTTTGAAAACGCACCTACGTTTATACAGCTAAGTCGAAAGTAAAGTCCGTTAAAAATGTATTTAAATCACGAATACTCGAAACTAAAACGAAACTAGCAAAAAATCACTAGAACAAATGGCTTTTATTATGTGCTCAATTGTGAGAGTAATAATTTATATTTTTTTAGTATTGCACTTACATAATAATTCATACATAACATCATACTCGTATTTTATTGAAAAATTGTTTTTAAAGGCTAGGTACATGTAATATTTTACTAATATTTTTATCGAAATAACAATTCCAAAATCCAATTAATTTTGTAACGTGGGATTAGTGTTCCGTGATATATAAATTATTACTTCCATCAGGTACCTCAGCTTGGACTATAGTACATTTTGTGATTAAACCGCGAAATGGATAGGGAAAAATCTATTTGTTATAATAATTCGATTAGAATAATGATGACACAAGTCATTTAACATAGAACTTATTTACAGTGAGTAGCAATAAACAAATTAGAAACATTTTTATTCGATTCACAAATGATCGTTTTCTGTATGCTTATTGAAAAATAATTTTCATTTAAAGGCATATTCATAGCATATTCTAAGCTCTATAAATACCCCTGGTACGTGTGAATTTGATCCTCACCCGTAAAATGACAGTCATAGACTATTATTTAAAAGTGGTCGTAGTGAAAAATTACTACAATAAACACTACTAATTCATAAGAAATTTCATAAGAAAATTCAAAGAACTCCACTTCTCTCACTTACTAAAGCCTATCGATCCTCTGCCACCGAGTCATTGATTATCCTTGCGGGAGTGCTGCCGTTGGATCTGCAAGTGCAGGTGAGCGCCGCTATGTCGTTGCTTAGACGTGGCTTCTCTGCGGAGGTCGGGGGCACTTGTCTCAATCCTCCGCAGGGTAAGATCACGAAAGAAACCGAAAAAGAAGTAAGACTGGCGGCGCTCGCAGCATGGCAGAGCAGATGGTCGACCTCGCTCAAGGGTAGACACACATATTCCTTCTTTCCTTCTGTCCTCGATAGAATGGAGATGCCGTGGCTTATTCGAAACCACTGGACTAGTCAATTCATGACTGGGCACGGCAGTTTTAAGGCTAAACTCTTCAAGTTTAGCCTCGTTGATAGTCCAGACTGCCCATGCGGCAGCCCCTTGCAGGACGCTGAACACGTTCTGTGGCATTGTCCAATATTAGATTTAGCGAGGCAAAGGCTCCTTAGCGTAATCCAACAGAAGTCTGGACCGGTTGGATATATCGATCTCATATCTACGGAGCCCAACTACCATGCATTTTCTGTATTCGCGTCGACCTTCGGCGAAGAAGTCTAAAAGTCCAAATTTTAACGTCTCAACTACTAACTTTTACACCCATGTGTGGTGTTGCTCACCAAAACCAGTTACTTGTATAATGAGAATGTACTCTGAAAACAATGCCTTGGTAAGTGCTCCCAAGGAGCGCAGGTACTATGCGACCGGCCCGGGGGCCTAAGGCCCCCAAAAAAAAAAAAAAATCTACCAATTCATAGTGAATTCGTGTAATAAATGGAAGATGCGCGAATATCGAGCTGTAGTCTATCATCTTGGCATATCAATACTTCACATGCAGCGTTTAGCCATATGAAACATGGTAAGCGTCATATAATCCTCAGTTGAGATTTTTGCATTACTATCATCACCTGTCGGTATTCTCATTTTTTTCATATATATATGAGATATATGAAAAAAAAAATATCTGCAAAAACTTCATATTTATTACGGCAGTCGGTCCCCACCCTTTAGCGAGACAAGGTTGCATTGCGGCCACGCGGCATGTCATCCCGCGTAGTCGGAAGCTTGTAATGTTTTAATTAAATACAATCAATGTGCTTCAAAAAGAAAGTGTTTGTTTTCTGACCTGCTCCTCATCCTGCCCTAACGCGACGGAATAACACCCCTTTTTGAGATAGGAGGATGCGAGTATAAATTTATTACCTTTGTCTTGGGCTTGGGTCTGCAACCAGAATTTTTGATACTAATTATGAGCAGTAAAAATGAAAAATTCGCATGAAATGCGGTGAACACAACTTTTGACCATCTCTAGATTAGCGTCCCCAAAAATTTGCCCAAGAAATATATACGACGAAAATAAAATAGGGCTTATCTCAGTGGGGGACAAAAAGCCTCCGGCTACCTCCGCAGTGCATTTGCTCGAATATTATATGGTATTTTTTATCCCTAATGCAATTTAATGCATTTTTTATTGCATCACATTGCGCTTGCGCGTCACATAGGCTGACAGGTTCAAATGTATTTATTTGGAGGTAAACTTTTTCAGGGGTCTTTTTTAGATTTAACGTATAAACATCATGGCAATAATAAAAAAAATATAATTTACTTGGCGGATGAACAATTCTAGGTTGAAGTTGTAAAAATCTCTCAATTTTTTATCATCATCATCATCAGCCTGTGTCCGTCCACTATTGAACGTAGGCCTCCCGCAAGAGTCTCCATCCTCTTCGATCCTCCACCTTCCGCATCCAGCTCACTCCCGCTATTCTTCTTATATCGTCAGTCCATCTTGTAGGGGGTCGGCCAATGCTTCGTTTGCCAGTTCTTGGGCGCCATTCCAATACTTTTCTTCTCCATCGACCGTCGTCTCTTCGACAAATATGTCCTGCCCATTGCCACTTGAGTGTGCCTATTCGTTGGGTAGCATCCACTACTTGAGTTCTTCTGAGTATTTCTTCGTTTAAGACCACGTAGAAAGTGTTACCTTCTCGACAACCGTATTATTAAATGGCGCCACCGGAAAACATGAGTCTTTCGTCGACCACTAATTGTGAGCGGCGGTACATGAAAGCTCAATTCCAAATATTGATAGTGGCCGTGCCGGTACGATACCGATTGACACAAGATGGCAACGACAAGTATCAATATGTAACTTAGTATATATTATAACATTTTAATTTGTACATAATAATGAAAATAATACATAGATTTTTGTGTATCTATTGCTAAATTTGCTCTCGTTTTTGGTTTCCAGAACCCATCCCTGCATTTTTGGATGCATTTATATGTGATCAATCCCACCCCAGTGAGTTGCATTCGCACTGTGTGGGGTGCCTGTCGCCTGACAGACAGCCGGATTATTTTATGACACTTTAAACAGCCTCCGTGTGTGTTTGCTTGCAGGCAATTTATGAGCGCGGTCCAGCGCGTAACGCGGCTAATACCGCGACAAGGCTAATCCGCCGATTAATTTTTCAAACGCAATTATTTAAACATTGCGGACACCGGCAGGAGTAATTGCGACAAAAGGACTGTGATTATGAATAATGTTATTCGGTTATGGACTGATTTATTCAAATAAATACAAAATACGCAACGGTACATGAAATTGCACACTACGAACCATAATTTTGATAAATTTCTTCCATGTCATAAGGTTATTTCAGTAATTACACATACAATTATACATCAATTTTATACGCATCAATTCATTCAGAAAAAATATCGGCAGACTCGGGATTCGAGCCGCGAGTCTTGCAACCTTTGCTCTATTCTTGTACACCGCTCAGTCCACTCCACTATTTCTCTGCCTGAACAGATACGGGAAAGATGATGTATTTATACCATTGTTGCCATCGTATAACGATAGATGTCCCTATAGTATATATTCATTAGTAATTATCATTACTATTAGAGTATAATTATTTTTTATTATTCAATCAGTCAACATTTATTCACAAGCTTTTTTATATTATTACTTTCCGACAGTCCATTTATTTAGTAAGTACCACACTTTATTTTACGTTAGTATAACTCGTTTAGTTTATAGGAAACAACCAACTTGTGTAAGTACTTTTAATTTTTTTTCTTAAAATTTTCACACTTCTCTAAGATTTAACACCCTTTTAAAAGATAGCTAATGTTAATAATTATGTGCCAATTATCTCTGTCTCTGTCTCTGTCTCTGTCTCTGTCTCTGTCTCTGTCTCTGTCTCTGTCTCTGTCTCTGTCTCTGTCTCTGTCTCTGTCTCTGTCTCTGTCTCTGTCTCTGTCTCTGTCTCTGTCTCTGTCTCTGTCTCTGTCTCTGTCTCTGTCTCTGTCTCTGTCTCTGTCTCTGTCTCTGTCTCTGTCTCTGTCTCTGTCTCTGTCTCTGTCTCTGTCTCTGTCTCTGTCTCTGTCTCTGTCTCTGTCTCTGTCTCTGTCTCTGTCTCTGTCTCTGTCTCTGTCTCTGTCTCTGTCTCTGTCTCTGTCTCCTGTCTCTGTCTCTGTCTCTGTCTCTGTCTCTGTCTCTGTCTCTGTCTCTGTCTCTGTCTCTGTCTCTGTCTCTGTCTCTGTCTCTGTCTCTGTCTCTGTCTCTGTCTCTGTCTCTGTCTCTGTCTCTGTCTCTGTCCCTGTCCCTGTCCCTGTCCCTGTCCCTGTCCCTGTCCCTGTCCCTGTCCCTGTCCCTGTCCCTGTCCCTGTCCCTGTCCCTGTCCCTGTCCCTGTCCCTGTCCCTGTCCCTGTCCCTGTCCCTGTCCCTGTCCCTGTCCCTGTCCCTGTCCCTGTCCCTGTCCCTGTCCCTGTCCCTGTCCCTGTCCCTGTCCCTGTCCCTGTCCCTGTCCCTGTCCCTGTCCCTGTCCCTGTCCCTGTCCCTGTCCCTGTCCCTGTCCCTGTCCCTGTCCCTGTCCCTGTCCCTGTCCCTGTCCCTGTCCCTGTCCCTGTCCCTGTCCCTGTCCCTGTCCCTGTCCCTGTCCCTGTCCCTGTCCCTGTCCCTGTCCCTGTCCCTGTCCCTGTCCCTGTCCCTGTCCCTGTCCCTGTCCCTGTCCCTGTCCCTGTCCCTGTCCCTGTCCCTGTCCCTGTCTCTGTCTCTGTCTCTGTCTCTGTCTCTGTCTCTGTCTCTGTCTCTGTCTCTGTCTCTGTCTCTGTCTCTATCTCCTGCAGTTATATAAACTGCTATTATCCTTACCTGGCTTTTAACGTCTGGGCTCTACAAATATTATGACAAAAATATAATATTCTTTCCATATCCGTAACATATCTTGAAAATATAGTCTTCACATATTACCGCCACTTACTATTCAAAATATTATAATATCAATATATTGAATTATATATGAAATAATAAATTGTTTTGTTAATTCATCCCAGAGTGATGCATCATCCTTGCACGAAAGCACGCCACATAATCTCGAGTAAAGAGTACAATATAAAAATTGCATTTTGTAAGTAAGTCTAAAATGCATCTGGTGCGAGCATTTCAATTTACGCATATCGGTATTCCTCGTCCCGCTTCGGATGCACTCGCGTTATTGCATTCGAGATTTCAGAAGCAGGTACCGGGGGGGTTATTTGTGCTCCTTTTGTGTCAGTTATCCCCTTTATTCATTGGGACATATTGCCTGAGGCCAAATAAATTATCGGCGAGATTGGATTTGCGCCGCTGCAGAGGCGGAGCTCATAATCAAATATCTAGCTCAAGCTAGACACTAATATGTTTTGAGAGCTTTTGTATCTTTATAAACAGAACACAAGTTTCAATAAAATATGATACATAATCGTATATTATCAAAAGTACACATAAACAAGTACACAAAAGTACACCAAATAAAGATCATCTTCTTAGGCTTAGCCGTGTGTGGCGAATTACTTATTTAGAATATTTCGACCGCCATTGCAGGACAACAATCAAAAGACATCCCATCAACTTCAACAGAGATGACGGTTTAATTCTTAAAAAAAACATGGCTTCCACCTCTAGCACAGTCCGACATGACGTTCTTGGAACATACCCATCGTACAAGATTCTCCGACATGACGCTTGTGGAGGTACGTTAGGATGACGGCTTATCTATCTCCTGACACCAACTCATCACTAAGTCATCAACCCTGAAAAAGACCCCAGCAATGGCGGTCTAAGTATTGGAAAGAAGTAATTCGCCACACACGGCTAAACCCAAAAGCCACAATATCAATAAAGATCAAATAACACTTGTCAAAGATCACTGAGATCCAGGGAACAAATACTATCGACAAGATATGAAAAATATTGAGGTGTGATGGTTGTCCATTTATAATCGCCATTAGAGTTGAACTGAATTGAATTTTCAAACCTACGCATGTAGCAAATGTAATTGAAAACAATGTTTGACTGCGAGCAAGGGTATACCTATCCCGAACGTAAACTTAAAGTATTCAAGTATTCTAGGGTTCTGCACCAAGAAGGGGAAGGCATGTTTTAAAACGGCAATTTTTCTACGGGACTCCAATGGAAAGAAATCTTCACCAGAACGAAAGTGGAAAGTAAGTGGGATAATGTATGGAATTGAATAAATTAAATGGATAGTTTTCCTTACATCTCAAAATATAAATAATATTCAGTCAGTAAGTAAATCATTGTGTGATATATTCGAAAAAAAAATGCAGATCAATTTTTACTGCCTTTAGTTCCAAGGACTTTGTTCCAAGTATTGCATTATTATTTCTTGTTGAATCATGAATGCCACTAATACGAAGAGACAGATACGTCACTGAAATAGTGTAAATAATGCGAATAAAAGTTAAAAGAATTCTGTTGTAGCTGGCAGCTAGTGTGGGTATAGGATTTACATTTAAGCTCCCTTCTGCTGCAAATGAATAAAGGAAATTGAAGGGGCGAATCCAACCAGGGCTAATGTACGGGGAATTTAATTTTTCCACGCAAATCGTTCCGACAGCTATTTTAAATATCAACTCCACAAAGGGCGATTTTTGCTTTCAATGATTTTAATTTCGTTACCAAATTACGCGAATCATTGTGAGCTGTGTAAAAAAGTAACCATTTGTCATTCAAGTAAATACATTACTACAGATTTGATTCTTGCTTAGCTTTATTTTTGGTATTAAATTTGTTTGCAACTTTAGAACAACAATGTCAAAGCAAAGTACAAAATTATCACGCGGTACTGATTTATTATGTAAGCACATATAAGCAAACTCTAGCGTTCAGTTGTATCAGCTGGACATTGTGTGTGATAAAGATGTGTAGTAAAAATTGTGGTAGTGGATGCTAATTAATCCGTTTGGCAATGGTTCGTAATGTTTTCCCGATGCATAATGTGAGGAAAGCCTTGCACTTTAGTTTATATACCATCGCCCGCTAATGGATCCGGGACTGCTTCTGTAATTAATAACCTAGTTGCACTCCCAGTGAGGTTCTCAGCTTAATAAAGGAAGATAGGCATCTAGTAAGAACCATCTCAGAGAGGCGAGCCCAATGGATCGGTCACATCATGCGCCACGATGGTCTTCTTCACGACATTGTGGAAGAAATGGTACATACTGCAGAGGGCGCCCTAGACGGGAATATTTGCAGCAAGTGTTTGAGGACATGAGTTGTAGCTCTTATGCTCAGCTAAAGAGGATTGCAGAGGATCGAGAAGAGTGTAGATCGATATTCAAGAGTTTGTTGCTGCAAACCAATCCACCGGATTGATACTACGAAGAAAACTCCCAGTGCGGTTGATCTATCAGTTAGAATCATGTTTTTGTGATCTTTATCGAGAAACTTCAAAATACCTTTCTGAAAAAAGTTCGGATCGCTTCTGCAAATATGGTCATAAAGTTAACATTTTTGTTTCTTGCTTATGATGCATAACTACTCTTACGATGCTAGTCACTCCTATTAAATATGTACTAGACGCTTGTACAGATTCTTGGTCCAGATTCAAAATAATTTCACTATTACATTATATTTAATCAAATCACTTTGCCGTTTTGCCCGTTTTGGTCGATAGCTTTGATCATATTAAGGCAGTAATTCAAAGGCGAGCTTATGATAAATTTCTGCATTTTAATTTTTGATTGGACATCTTCAAAAGCACAGATTCATTGCAGTGGATGCTAAATAATTGGATTGAATACTGTCTGTATAGTTTTTTTCAAAAGCTCCTGAACGAGAATTTTATATGTTAACTCATGCAGTAGTACGCCAAAGTGAATTATTCTAATCCGGTGAATATCAACGTTCAACCAGAACAGCTGGATGCAAAAAAAAATCGTGATGCTTACGTAATGGAATGTATATATATGAACTAAGTGTTAGCCATTAGTATTAGACACTCATAAACTTGTATTAATATGTAAGCTTGTTGAATTGTTAGTACTTTTAGCACAAGTGAAGAAAAGCTACTGTTTTTTGAGTAAATATGAGTGGAGCGTCAGCCTAATTATCTAACCTCCTTAAAACCACCCGTCTTTACTTCGGGCTTCTGCCCTGGAGGTCATCAGAAACCATTTATTTATGTTTCCAGGTGGACTTTCGAATGCAGAAATTTCTGTGGATAACGCATGGGCAGCGGCAACTGACAGAACAAAATGGTGGCAATTTGTGATGTCCATATAATCCAGATATGGAACGTATATGTGGAAGAGATGTATGTAAATAAGTCACAAATTAATTCCCTCACTTAAATTATTAATTTTTATTATCAGATGCAGCTAATACAAGTGCGTGAAGCTTTAAGGGCGGCTAATACTAATGTATAACATTTAATTTAATTAAACACGAAATATGAAGTTTAAAAAAGATTGAATGTTTAATTATAATAAAGTCAATTTAAAATATTTGAATTCGTGACTTATAATGTTGAAAAGTGAGAAATAATTGTTTTTTTGCGTTCTAGATCCTGCTATTTTCTATGAACAATTTATATGCATTGAATATTTGTTTAAGCATATTCGATAAGTATCATATGAGAAGAAATATCGTTTGCTGGATATCAATGCGTATGTGGAGTTAAAATATTATATATCTCTGAGTTTGGTAGGCAGAAAATTATTGTGTTCGAATTGGAGATCGCGGATTTGATGAACAGTTTCAGATTATTCATAATTATTTGAGAGCTTTCTAGCCAATATTTCAAAATGATGACGTTTGCTGCAATAATTCTAGAGCCTATTAAGTACATGATGCCTCGAATAATTAACTCAAACTAATGGAATCGTTACTCGCAAAGCTTCGGGTAACAACAAGTTACTAACCAGTTATTAACTAGTTACTATCTAGTCTAGTATTCTCATTGTAAAGTTGTCGTTTCGCAGAGTAAGTGATTACAGTTGTTTCGACTGTCCTTTTTGACTGACTTGTGGTGTATTTGACTGACTTGTGTGGTTGTATGATGCGTTCTAATCGTGGGAGTAGCTCTCTCACGCCACCTGCTAATTTTGCGTATGACAAACGACAGCTGCAGTGTGAATCCTTCCGTTATAAATCTGTTGCACTGCGCGACTCGATGCACTCTGATATATTAATCACGTGCCAGTGCAGTCTCTTTTACGCTTGAACGCAGAGCTTATCGAGTGATGTATTTGAAATGACACGTCAAAACTGAGTGTCCAATAAAACTTTACACCGATGAGTATTTCAGCATCAGAAAGAGCCGCTCTAATAATTAAGATTGAAAATGAGGGACTCTAGATCTGGCAACAAATCGCATCAGAGGATTTAATTACTCCAAAGGAAGGCCTTCCAACTGGCAAGAACCTTGACTGGCGGACCTGGAAATCCCTAAACAGATTAAGACCGGAGTTGGTAGAACAAAGGACATCCTCGAGCGGTGGGGAATGCTTCGGCAGGGAGATACACTATTGTGCGACTGTGGAGACCTGCAGACCGCCTCACACCTAAGATCCCCTCCATGTGCCCAACAAGCTGCAAACCTCAGGACCTAATGCTGGGCAACACACGAGCTATCGATGTTGCCAGATACTGGGAAAAAATAGTTTGACGTCGCTGACACGAAGAAGAAGAAGAAGAAGAAGATTAGAGATTTATAAAACAAATTACATCTATTGTCATGTTTCACTTTTATGAGAAGATCCCACGACCTTTTGATGTTGTTGATGATAGATTCTAACCGTTTTTTTGCGATTAAGATAATCCGTTACGAATTTTCAGACCATGTATGAATTACTAAACGTTTGTTGAGGCTTCTTTTTTGTCATATAATTTATGCAAGGCTTCCTTGTATGCTGGGATAATTTTGTGCAAAAATAAAACATTTATTGCTCATGTTTTTACCAAAAAATTAATTATCTTACAATTATTTTAAATTCAGAAAAAAAAAAAATGATTATGCACAAATGTTTTTTCCGCTTAAAGGATGGAAGTTATTAGATAAACGATGTCGATACTAGGTAACGTTAAATTGTGATAATAAAAAAAAATACACTGTAGAGTGGTAGGTAATGGGAATATTATAAAATATTTTGTCTAGTATATATCGATTACCAAGTTTGAAAAAAACAAACAATTGATTTTAATTGTGGGATCCATCTTAAAAGTAAGATCATATTTTATTTGATAAATATATGAACTCTTAATTGCATAATTTACATATCACTAGTCAACCCAGAGAAAAAACCCAAATTTTAACGTCTGAACTACGAACTTTTACACCCACGTTTGGTGTTGCTTACCAAAGCCCGTTACTTGCTTAACGAGATGATGCTCTAAAAACAATGCCCTGGAAAGTGCTCCCAAGGAGCGCAAGTACAAGGGGATCGGTCCAAGGGGCCTTAGGCCCCCCAAAAAAAAGTCAACCTAGGGAATTTTCAAGTGGTTAGTTTTGAAAAGTATTTACTGAAAGTTTTTGAAATTTTTTGGTGATTTTTTAATTTCATTTATTTTGATTCGATGCATAAGGCTGTATTTTTGTAGTCTAACCATTAATTGTCAACTTATCAAGTGTCATTTGAAATGGATCTCTAAGTGAATGGTAATAATATAAATTAAGCTAAATACAATACATGTAATTAAAAACCAATATGGTTGCAGTAAAAACAGGTTTGATACTAATTGCTTTTTGAAAAACCATCCGGATGTTATTTTTAAATTCCCATGTTTTAATTAAAAGACCACATTAAAATATTAACATAATACAATTTAAAATTTGAATTGAAATCAGTAATCACGTTTCGTATTATCATTCGATGATTGCACGAAATATTTGAAATCAAATTACCGAAAACATATTATTACGAATTGAAATGCATCGAGTTATGCAAATATATCATTAATTTGCAAAAGAGTCTATCTGGAAGGACTCCAAAATAAACGTTTTTTTTATTCATATCAAAAAATCATATGCAGAAAAATGGTGACCTTCAAAATGCTGAGTATTTTTATCCCACTATTTAAAGCATCTTTGGAACTTTTCAAGATTGATATCATGGAGTGTTTTTTTAGAAGCTGTTTTAACCACTTCCATATAATTAAAACACTTCCCTTATAGATTTTGCTCTCGGAATCACAGAAAAGCCGCTCAGAGCCAGGACAAAAATAATGATACGCTCTGCTGTCAACTAAATTCGCTTTTAAAAACAAATAAAATACAATTGAAGCAAACAGCTTGTGTTCACCTTATTTACAGTAAAGAACATACGAACTCATAATTACAACTATTGAATGTAAATAAAAACTGATTTTATGTTCAATCAAGGTTTTTGTTATCTTGACGTGTAAGATGAAGGTAGTATTTAATCCTATATTGTTTGAGAAAGTTCATGTTAAAAAAAAGTTAATTGTCGATTACGTGCCGAGTATGTATAATAGTTATTTTGTTCTAGGGTATTCTAGATAAATTTATTCATTTAGCAATATAATGAGCATATTATACTGCAGTGTCCTTAAAAAACAGTATTGTTAGTATACAAAAGATGTTTAATTAAATATAACTAACTTAGTTTATAGTGAATAACATAAGAATACTAAATACTGAGTGTATAATATAAGGATATAATGCTGCAATTGTATTTGAACAAGTTCCTCGAGTTTTGCACTCATATCAGACTCCCATATTGTGTCTTAACAATGCACAATTTCTTGCATCTGTGACACTTGAAAATGTAAGAGGAAATTTTCATATCTCATACAGTTACTACGAGTATTTCTGAAAAGAGAAAGAGCTGCCCGGTACTTACAAGTGAAGCATTGACTCGAGAAAAAATACGGTAAGGGATGACTTTTGTTAAAATTAATTTAAATTATTACTGAAAGCAAAATTTATCCAAAATATAACTGCAAATTAATGATCATTTGCAGTATAAAAAAATTATCACAATTTTATCAGACTATGAAAGTTCACTTCAAATAAAGTTTATTTCTTAATTTTTCTGAAAATGAAAGATTAGAAAACAAGGAATGCTTTCTTTATAACACAGAACATTTAAATTTTTAAGTGTACTTGATAGTTGAATTAAATTACTAGCGAAAATCATAAATAAAGAAATGAATATATATAATCGTGTTGGAAACAACAGGGTCAGATCCTGTCTGCCCAGAAGTGGGCGACGTCGGTGGCGTTACTCCCGGCTATCATCATCAATACCTGGTTGCGGTTTGTGGTGGGTTTATGCTATTACACACAGAGTGCTTAACAGATAAATTTTAATGAAGAAAAGCATATTTTGAACTACAATGCAAAGTAGAAAAGTAAGTAATTTATTCATGATTTTTTTTAACCTGTATCTCTTTGGGCATATTTAAATTAAGGGATCATGGTTTCGTGTACGATGTGTGCATATTTCAGTTTTATTTTTTATAGATCCTGTTATTAATCGAAATATATTGTTGCAAAACGCATATTCAGCTCTCATTCCAATATGTTATGTGGTCTTTTTGAAAATCAGATATTTCAGATCGTAGCTGGTCAGACACTATTTTCAAAACACTTTTTCAGATCACACTCTTCATATGTGATCTCTTCAATACTGCATCATCTTGATATTTCCCATTACATTATAGAAATTACAGGCATGTCTTGTTTCAGTATTTCTTACTAATTTTACAAAGGGTCAATTCCGCTATGCTATACTAACGAATATTTATTGTATATATATACTGTAGAGACATCTGTCGTTATACTATGATAACAATGGTATAAATACATCTTCTAACGCGTGTCAGCTCACGCAGAGAAATAGTCGAGAGGGCTAGGTGGAGCAAAGGTGATTCAAAGGCTCGCGGTTCGCATCCCGCTTCTGACGATATTTTTCTGAATCTGATGCGTATAAAGAATTTGATGTATAGTATGTGTATATTTAATTACTAAGAATATTTATTGGACTGATACAAAAATATTAGAATCTAAATCTTGCTCTTGTTTGCCTGGTTTTGCAGCAAGGGAGTGCTCGCTATCTTCATCCCGGTTCAGCTGTGATCCGGCCAGGATTATGATTCCTGTAATATATTCATGCTTGCCATTCCAACTTTTCTCGTTTTCCATTCCAGAGGAATAATTTTCGTCTGCCGCTTCCCCTTATTTGCATTCGCTAGAACCCGGGTGATGGCCGCCACGATTAGCTCCTCGTGAAGATGCAGATTTTCCTTAATCCGCTATACGAGGTTTTGTTACTCTTACCTAGACGCTGTCGTTCATTCCAACAACTACTTTCTTAAAGATGCTTACTAAAATGTAACTATACAATCGTAAGACATGACTTGGCTATAGATAATTTTGCCTTTTACATAGCAGTTCCATAAAAAAATATTTCCTACAGTTAGCCACTAACGAAACGAATATGGACATAAAATTATTACAATTAATATTTTTTACCAAGGCTTAAAATGAATCACGTTGAGTACTGTTTGTACACATACTGAAAGACTAAAAATCAGTTTTTTTCCAGATGTTTTCATACGTAAATATAGTTACAATAAGGCCATTAAAAGTATTTCATTATTTAGTACGTTAATACATTAATACTTTCAACCTTGTTTTAATGCGGATCAAATTGAGCATTGAGGTTGTTTATTGATATACTGGAAGACAGTGGTTTTGATTTTAACGAGAGTTTCAATGTGTAAATGTAAAATATGCTCAACATGATCAATATTAAAAAACAGATAGAAAGTAATTTTTCTATCTAAAATTTGAAATTTATTATTTACAATACATCCTAAAGGAAAGGTTTATTATAATATCAATAACATTATTAAGGACACAATTTTTTCTTCTACAAAAAATACTTTTATTAAAAAGAGGCCTACCTCTTCTCCTACATAAAATGGGTTTGACCACTTACACAAAGTACTATCGCAGCTCAGTTATCTCTTAACAAGTGATGGATTAAGAAAGGCTACGAGTTAGTCGAAACTGCAGTCTCCTAATAGAGAACTTATCTTACGTGATCCATGTAAAAACAAGGTAAATAAATAAATATTTAAACCTAAAATTATTTTTTTCTTTAAAGAAAAATCTTTGAAATTATGCTGGGCTTACTTAAAAGGACTGATGTAAGGGATCAGAATAAAATACACAGCTCCAACTACAAAAGATTAGCCCTTAATTCGCGATGACTTTGTTACACCTGTAATAGATGCTTATTTAACCATTCTAAGCTCGTCTTTGCTCAAGCGAAGCGGATGCTTTATAGCATTGTTTATTATCACTAAGATTCTAAAGTGATTAAATTTGAATTAATAACTAAATGCATAAGGCGCGGGTGAAATGAGGTTACTTATGTGGATAGAAATAATTAGAATGTCTAAAAAACTATTCTTTATGAATACATCATCATCAGTCTGTATCCGTCCACTGTTGAACGTAAGCCTCCCGTATGAGTCTCCATCCTCTTCGATCCTTCGCCTTCCGCATCCAGGTCACTCCCACTATTCTTCTTATGTCGTCAGTCCATCTTGCAGGGGGTCGGCCAATGCTTCGTTTGCCAGTTCTTGGGCGCCATTCCAATACATTTCTTCCCCATCGACCGTCGTCTCTTCGACAGATATGTTCTGCCTATTGTCACTTGAGTGTGCCTATTCGTTGGGCAGCATGCGTATTTCCTCGTTTTGGATTCTATCTTTTAGCGACACTCTGAGCATGGATCTCTCCATAGTACGCTGGGAGAACTTTATTTTATGGGTAAGACTTGCTGTGAGATTCCACATCTCTGCGCCATAAGTTAATACAAGGAGGATACATTGGTTAAACGCCTTAGTTTTAAGACATTGTGGAATTTTCGCTTTAAAAATGTACTTTAGTTTTCCAAATGTTGCCCATCCCAGTTGTATACGTCTGTCGATTTCTTTTGAAAAGTTACTTCTACCTAGTTGTATTACTTTTCAGAAATAGGTTAAGTCGTTTACAGCCTCCTGTAAGTATGAATATATATGATATCTTATTTAATATTTTTAGTTAAGTAGTATGAGTGTGTTATCATATTTTTTCCTTTAAATTTTTTAATTAAATATTTTATAAAATACATTTCTCCTATAACGTTTCCAGAAATTATGATGATGACTTTTGATGCTGCCGAGCCCTAGGCCATTTAGTCTTAAGAGACTGTTCAACCCAAAATAACAACATAGAAGAAACTGTCATATGAAAAATCACTGCAAAAACAATAAGAAAAAACTTTGTTTCAAATAAAACGTATATCAGAGGATCAACTGAATACATTATGTACATTTAAATTACAATTAGAGACTCTAAAACAAGAAGTTTATAACTGCAAATATGATATTTCGTGATTGTCAGAATTTAGAGACAGAGATTGTAGTGTTTTGATTTATACAGGGAGCGGCAAAAAAAGCTGACGGTTTTCGTCGTCCTTTTTTTGCCACTACCTATATTTGTAAATATCATAAGCAAATGCCAAATATTTTTATTCGTACATTATTACAAAAAAAATCATTTCATTATTTTCAAAATTAGCTGGAATCAATTATTGAATTTTCAAAATATTTTCATATTTTTGTCAACCACTTTTTTATGTGAAAGCATCATTTTTAAATTTTTTAAAATAAATACTGACATTATAACGATAAAGCCCTTGCTGACTGGTACCGAAAACCTCGATGTATAATCTTTCGTCTCTTATTTCTGTGCGCTTGTCGTACATGTATGTGTCGCCATATTGCCATTTTAGACAGTCTGGTCACGGGTGTTATGTTAGTTATGTACACGGCTGCTGTCGTTGGTGCGCCATTAATTCTATAGATTGCCACTTGCGGCACTGGGCGACATGCCATCACGAGCGCGCTTAGTCGTGAGTTAAGTCTCGTCCGGCCCGGCGAAACGTCATGTAGCGGCAGGACGAGGAAATTAAGTCTTTATTAAAAATAAATGCGAATTGTGCTTCAAAAACAAGTACTTTGTGTTGTTAATCTGCTCCTGCATTCTTCCTCCACGCGGCCACATGACGAACATTCTTAAAGATAGGAGATGTTAATACCAATAAATGTAGTAGAGTAATTACATGATTTTAATAAGTATTTTAAAATATATTTGCTATTTTATAATGTCATAAAGAAGAGAAAAAATTATTAAGAAAATATGTCTACTAGCTTTAGAAAGATATGAAGGACGTTTATTGCAGTACGATTTAATAGGTGACGTTATATGAATGACTGGAATTCAAAATTAAAAGGTTAGTTCTAGCACGAATTCGGGATTACAAACAACGAAATCAATATGAGTAACAATATATATATTTATTCGAAATGTTTTTTTTTTTTAATATTTTGGTCCTGACAGCGTTAATAGTATCAGTAACAAACACCAGAAGTCGCTTCCTCTCTTTCTCTCTTCTCCGCTTCCCGGGGGATGAAACGAGACCACCGCTGCACCCTCCGCGTGTCAAACCCATTACGATTAGATTAGGATCACGAGTATTAATCGCCTAATTAGATCGACGGCAAGTTTTGTGTTACTCTACGGTAGAAATTGTCTTACATCACCTGCAATTACCGCTTTACCGTTTTACAGGTACGGTAATAATAACTATCGACCGCTTTGACGTAATTGTAATAGCTATGAACGAGTTTTATAGAATACCGACAGACTGTGATGGATAACTCATAACTGCAAATTATACATATATATTTGATTCAATTGCGATGCATTAATATGTGGCAGACTTCTGTTTTATCAATTGTCTAGTTTATTAATGATTGCCTTGTATGTCACATAGATGTCGTTAAAATCGCCGTAACTAAAAGTCACTTAAAATACTATTGCAGCAATCAAAGTGGAAGTTGAGCAGGCTCTCTATAAGGAGACTACCATATGTACGAGATCTCTCTTCTCTCTCGACCGCATTCGCAACCTGATCAATCACTCAGCCGCCCGCCGGCGACACTACTGTGTTACGTGCCCGATCAAGGACCGACCAAGCTATTACTACCTACTAGTAACTTTTTATTATTATAAAATCACTTCTAGAACTTGCCAATAAATAAAATCACTCTTCAATTCAATTCCGATCAAATATATTGTAAATATTCCGTTAATCATTCAACCTTTAAAACTGTATAAATATTTAATCTTACTTACTTGCCTGATATTAAATTATCCGTGACATTATGTCGTGCTCAAATTTCTTTTCTTTCTGTGTTTGGAATGTTCGTGTATTCCCATTGATCACTTCCTAAGACGCATAACAATTCCTTCCCAGCAATCCACAGATCACAACACTTCCACGCACTCCAGCATTCCGACAAAAATTTTAACAACGTATTTTAGAGCAAATAAATTTTTGATGAGACATGTAATCTTCATCGTAGTACAAAATCTTGCATCTCGATCGCCACTTTCTCGATCCTTTGCAGTCCTCTTCAGCTCAGCCTAAGAGCTACAACTCATGTCCTCGAACACTTGCTGCAAATACTCCCGTCTAGAGCGCCCTCTACAGTTTGTTCCCTCAACCATCCCTTCCACAATGTCGTGAAAAAGACCATCGTGGCGCATGATGTGACCGATCCTCTGGGCTCGCCTCTCTGAGATGGTTCTTACTAGGTGCCTATACTTCTTGGTTATGCTGAGAACCTCATTGTTCGTGACGTGGTCTCTCCAGGAAATTCCGAGAATTCTTCTGTATGACCACATCTCAAAGGTATCTAGTCTTTTTTTATCACTTTCAGAAAAGCACCATGTCTCACAGACGTACATCAAATTGCTCCAAACAAATGTTTTGGTAAGTTGCTTGCGGAGCTTGATGTATGCGACTGTCGACTTCTATTTTTGTTCAGCCATCCCAGGTGATCGTACTTCCAAGGCATACAAACTCTTTTGCATCTTTTAGGGGTACTCCTAGCATTGATATATTAATTTTCTGCTGATCATTGCGGCTTACTCTCATGACTTTAGTTTTTGTGCTGTTTATCTTCATATTTAAGTATGTTATATCAAGTAATAATTTAAAAAACACCATAAATTATTGTTTTGTTTGCAATATCACGGAAAATTATTAGTCAACGAATTGAACAATATCAAAAACTCGACTGGGCTTAGCAAACGCATAATCCGCGGACGCGTGTTAAAACACAAACATTATTAATATCAAATCATACTTTAATGAAATAGTGTTGACTCATTTCATTTAACGTGTTGTTAATTCAACATAATCTAAATACGACAGCTCTTGTTTAATCCAGTGCACATCTCCCGTCCGAAACAATGACTATGTGCACAAATAAATAATTTAATTTTCTATTTAACAATCGTGTTTAGATTCGCAAAATAACTGAAATAATTTACGAACAAATTAAACATTATTCAACACATGTCGTTATCGCGGCATATAACCGGTGCTTCTGTAAATGATGGTATTTGCGGTGTGATATATAATACGTTATAAGTGTAAATGCTTTGTATAACTATTGATATAATCGTATAATATGTTACAATATATAATATGTAGTTGTATATTTTATGTTTTTTTCAAGCCTTGTTACCGTTATTTATTTTATTTATTTCAATAAAAAAGATGCTTCAAATTTATGGAGTACAGAACAAACATTTAAACATTATTGTGGCTTTTGGGTTTAGCTGTGAGTGGCGAACTTCCTTCAACCAATATTTCGACTGCCATTGCAGGGGTCTTCTTCAGAATTGAATTTCTTAGAACATACCTACCGTATTCTTTGAACATACATACCGTAGCCTTAGAACATACCTACGTTCTCCGGAATGAAACATGAGTTGTCATGGAGATATAAATCAATAACGCTTATAAAATATATATAATCTGAATAAACCAACTCAAAACTAAACAGATCGTCAAATCTGGCCGTGAAAACCTAAGAAGTTATTTAAACATTTTATATTGTACATAGATATGACATGACAAATAATTAAAAATATTGTAAAGATGATACAAATCTAAGATAAAATGAGATAATATAATACAGTATAGAGACATACATGAATAAGTAGATAAAATATAGACGAAATAATAACAGTAGAATACTGAATAATGACAAACATAGAGAGTAAATTAAACCATTTAATATTCAGTAGATTAGTAGTGACATCAGCATGATATAGCCTTTGCTGACTGGTACCAAAAACCTCGATCTACAATTTTTTCATCTCTATTTCTGTTCGCTTGTCAAACAGGGATGTGTCTGCCATATTGGCATTAGTTATTTACACCGCCGCTCGTGGCGCGGGCGATACCGAGCGCGGAGATAAGTTGCCTACCGCCCTTCGGCGAGAGATATTGTACTGTGGCTCGGCCTACTGCTGCGCCTAGGTTCCGGGCCACAAGCTTGTAAAGTTTTATCGTAAATATCCGTCAATGTGCTTCTGAAAAGTCTTTGTTTTGCTGACCTGCTCCTCATCGTGCAATCACGTGACGGAATAAAACCTTTTTGAGAGAGAGGAGGATGTTAGTAGATAACATAAAAAATACATAATAGCAGCCATTGTAATTAATACATGGAAGGTTAGAATAAGTACGATTAACAAATACGGAAAAGTATGCATAATATAGTAGAAGTAACAAATTTCAATGAAAAAGGAGAAAACAGTTTTATAAAGCAAGATAATTAATGCCCTCGACTATCTTATAAAAAAGGTATTGAGATGAGCTGGTTCGTTCAGAAACGCAATTGCAATTGAACTGAAAGTGGCATATACAGCCCCAAAGGTTCCCGCTGGAATACAGAACAATGAATAGCTTCGTGCACGGATGTACATATCTGGAATATAAAGCTTAAGATATCCAAATATATCGGGATTGTGTATAGCGCCACGTAGAAGAAGAAAAGCGTGCTTTTCAAACCAGCTATTTTCGTACGAGACTCGAGTGAACGGAATGCAAACATTCTATAATATTTAAATAAATAACATGCACACTACACATACGAGTACTTTATCGTCATATTAACTGGTTACGGGAGAACCAAAAACCCCTTTCTCATGCTCCTTTAAAATTATGAGTATCTTCTTCGTAGTATCAATGGATGTGGATTGGTTTGCAGCTACAGAATCTTGCATCTCGATCTCCACTCCTCTCGGTCCTCCGCAACCCTCTTCATTTCAGTATAAGAGCTACAACTCATGTCCTTTAACACTTGCTGCAAATACTCCCGTCTAGGGCGCCCTCTACAGTTTCTACCCTCAACCATCCCCTCCACAATGTCGTGAAGAAGACAATCGTGGCGCATGATGTGACCGATCCATTGGGCTCGCCTCTCTGAGAAGGTTCTTACTAGGTGTCTATCTTCCTTGATTATCCTGAGAACCTAATTGTTCGTGACGTGGTCTCTCCAGGAAAAATCAAGAATTCTTCTGTATGACCACATCTCAAAAGCATCCAATTTTCAGACAAGCACCATGTCTCACAGCTGTGCATCAAGATGCTCTAAACAAATGTTTCGGCAAGTATGTGACTCAAGAATTTTGTTTTTTTTATTGAACGCTAGTCTTGCTTGATGTATGCTCTATTAACTTATTTTTTATATGCTCCTTTATAATTATGATTATATAAATACGAATATTAGATTTAATACATACTAAATTAATGTCTTACATAAAAAAACGTTCCGTTCACTTGTTATATAAATGGTTTTCTAAGAAACCGATCTACGGTGTCCTTCCCATGCGAGCATTACTGACATGAAATTAGAAATCGCTCGGTACACACAAAATGCGCTTAATCCCCCGAGGCTCAAATGCAGCCCAAAAGTAATATGCTTTCATAAATAATGATAAGCGTGCAAATATTTACCCCCAGAAAGCGCAAGATATTAGTTATTGATTGCCTCGTGCCCTTCCTAGGGCGGTCTCACGCACTCCGTTCACCGATAGCTGTTATTTCATCGTGTGCATTTTGCACCACACGTTTATCGAGTCATGCTTACATTTCGTCAAGTAATACGCAGCCAATAACTTCACTTTGAAGTCTCACTACTTATGTTAATACTAAATATGCTTTTGAATAATTGCTTTTTAAGTAGTATTGCTCATAATGATACAAATGATATCACGTATTTGTAATCATCTTCACTGTATCTTTATATAAGAAAAAGTGTTTTAGCTGTATTAATCTCTCTTTATTATTTCAAATAATCAACAAATAAGTTAGGGTGATTCAATATCAATCAAGGTATGATAGATTTGAAATCTGGCAAAACTTTAATTAAAAAATATGAATAACCTCTTATTTTGTGAGTTAGGCGCTTATTTAATGGATTTATTAAAGGATTTATAGACTAAGTTAATACGATTATTTTTCTAGTCGTAATAAATAAATAAAAAACACAATATTCTTAAGCGATACAAAAGAAAAACTTGTAGCTGTGGTAAGCTGTGGTAGTATTGGGTGTCAAAAAATTAAATAAATATTACTTTTTTATAGTTAAAGACGGATCTCCTACCTTAATAATAAGCAAGTAATACAATATAATTCTTTTTTTTTTTTTATGTAAACGCATGCAGGAGAGCACAACCGGTCAAGACCAGTGCACTCTATGACGCTCAGCCAGGGAGGCTGGACGTTGCATGCGGGAAACGTGTGTTGTGTTCGTGTTTGTGTGTGGGTTGGGGAGATTGCAAGTGTATATTTATCTGTTTCTTGAAGAGATCCAGATTGTAGGAAGGAGGAAACACAGACGCTGGAAGAGCATTCCATAGCTTACCGGTGGCATTAAGGAAGGAATTTTGGAAGCTGCCAGTTCTTGGTCGACATATATTAACCGTGTATGGATGTTCGGCAAGTGTAAGACGAGTTTGTCGGCTGTGAGTGGGTGCAGGAGGAATTAGTTCTTTAAGTTCCGAAGAGCAGCGACCGTGGTAATAACGGTAGAAAAGACTAAGAGAACCAACCTTACGTCTGTGTTCCATTGATTGTAGATTAGACGTAAGGGTGTCATTGTTTATCAAACGAATTGCTCTTCTTTGAACTGAGTCAATTAAGTTTAGAAGGTATTTTGGGGCTCCAATCCAAAGGTGACTGCCGTATTCAAGGATAGGTCGAATTTGTCCTTTATATAGAAGAAGAAGTTGTTTATCGTTGAAGTACCGACGTGATCTATATAATACACCTAGTTTTTTGGAAGCGAGACCGGCTTTACACTTAATTGACTCGTAATATTTGACATTATTCGATATTGATAATCCAAGCATGTTGATGGAGCTTGCTTTCGGAAGAGAACAACCGTTGAAAGATACAGGATCCATAGCAGTCTTCTTGGTGGAGAAAGTACATGATTGGGTTTTTGAAATGTTGAAACTGACGAGGTTGAGGTCGCCCCATCGTGAAACCCTTTCAAGAGACATGTTCATCTTCTTCACCAGAGATTCCCTAGCAGCAGATAGTTCCGAATGTTTCGGAGGTTTTTGGAAGATTATACTCTCATGGACAGTGCTGTCGTCGGCATAACAGTGAATGTTTGCGCATTGAAGCAGATCATTCACATGCAGAAGGAAAAGAGTGGGCGACAGCACAGAGCCCTGTGGAACTCCTGAGTTGATTTTATGGCAGGAAGAAGAAAAGCCATCTACGACAGTGATGATGCTTCGATCACTCAAGAAGTTTTCAATCCAGGAGCACAGGGAGGGAGTTAGTCCATAAGACGGTAATTTATTCACCAGACCGCGATGCCAGACTCTATCAAACGCCTTGGAGATATCCAGGGCAACAGATTGCGTTATTCAAATTATAAAAGATATTCCCCGAATACAGTGAGTTCTACATCAAAGAAATATGACGTTGTATGTCATTGTCTGTCAATACTTCACATTCAGCATTTAGTCATTTTTCGTATTAGATCTTTTTACCATTGTCTCGTACTATTTTCCTGTACGTGTAGCTACAATAATGTGTTTTGTCTCTTAGAAGCGTGAATCTAGTAACAAATTTCAGAGACATACAGCCCGGTAGACACTATCGGCGCCCTCGTCCTGTTTAGGCGAATGATGCGTTTGAGGCAAAAGGGAAATTGCAAGGGATATTAACGGCATTAACAACAAAACACACTTCCGGTAGTGAGCGACCCGGGGCAAGGGGGAAATGAGCAATTTTTCAAATACACGACACGCCACCACCTCTGATTTATTGTAATAACTCCTCTTATTTGTGTATGGGTACTCTTGTGGGATTTGTTGAGTTGCAACACGAAGGATATTAAAGTATGCAAGTACGTCAATTTTAACGAATATGAGAGTTAATTAATTTTTTAATTTTTATTAGAATATTATTTTATTATTTCAATATTCTAATCTATTTTTATAGATCATTGACTATATTACAATATTATTATTACTTAAATATACATATACTAAACATAAAATTCTTTTTTCAACGCGTCAATCCAAGCACAAAAATAACGGCAGAAGCGGGATGCGAACCGCGGACCTTGGAAACCAACTATGCCCAGGTATTCATACCGGAAAGTAATAATATTAAGCTTGTGAATAAATAAAGACTGATAGAATAATAATAAAAATATACATACTTTGAATATATACTATGGCGACATCTGTCGTACGATGCTAACAATGATATAAATACTAGTTTCACCGCAAGCCAGTCTGGGCATAGCAATGGCGCGATTCGCCGAGCGGTATGAATACCTGGGCATAGTTGGTTTCCAAGGTCCGCGGTTCGCATCCCGCTTCTGCCGTTATTTTTGTGCTTGGATTGACGCGTTGAAAAAAGAATTTTATGTTTAGTATATGTATATTTAAGTAATAATATGAGAGTTGTTTCTTAATTTGATTTTGCAGGAATTAAATACGTCATCAGTCAATAAAATGAACATTTTAATGATAAAAATACAAAAAATACAGAAAAGTTTAATGATTGTCCGCTAAGAAGGCTGAAAGTATTCGAATAAACGAAATGGTAAGGTAAAAAAATCGGCAGATATTTCTTTAAACGCAGATTCTTAAAGGAACATTGTTTTTTTAATGAAAAACGTCTAGAAAATTATATTAGTATGCATCAGCATGCTGAATTGAATTTGTGAGCAGTATGTTTCAGAAGCTGGCTAAAACTGTTATCGACCATATGATGATACTAAAGCTGTGTTCCTTTATCTTTAAGACTCTCGCCGTATCTTCATCGGAAACCATGGATGTAACTTGGTGGCAGGCAAGAAATCTACCACTGAACCACCATAGAAGAACTGGAACGTCCAAGAACTGGCAAACGAAGCATTAGCCGACCCCCCTGCAAGATGGAATGATGACGTCAGAAAAATATCGGGAGTGCCCTGGATGCGGAAGGCGGAGGATCGACAGGATGGAGACTCGTGCGGAAGTCTACGTTCAGCAGTGAACGGGCACAGGCTGATAACGATGATCATATTGGTGGAGTTCAGCAGTAGAGTAGAGATGAATTGGTACAAGCATTAACGATAGTGGCTAAAGGAACTATACGACGAATATTTTTGTTGTATAATGCTCTACCCCAATATAGCTCAATGGTTAAAGCGTTCGCTTTGTAAGTCAAAGATCATGGGTTCGATTCCCGACGGAGATTACAAAAACGATTTTTAATCAATTTCTGAGCTTTAAAATACCCCGGTTGGTGTGAATTTGATACCTCACACGTAAAATGACAGTAATAGCCTATTAAATATAATTGGTGGTAGACGAAGGTCGTTCAATGAAGACCACTCATTCATAGTAAATTCCTGTAATAATAAGGATGATGCGTGAATCTCGGGCTGTAGTATTTGATGTTAGCGGATCAAAACTCCACATGCAGCGCTTAGCCATGTGCACTATGGTAAGCATCATAGAATTCCACAGATGAAATTTCAGAATCACTACCACCATCTGTCGGTATTCTCCTGTATGTGTTTACATAAAAAAAACTATAGAGTGTATACAAAAAAATGTGTTCCAGTAAGGGCGTGATAATTAAATGATAATAACTAATGGATGTATTACTTTCTTTAAATACGTCATATATATGCAAATTTCATCACAAATATCAAAATATGAGGCTGAAAAAATACAATACGATACTGATATTAAAGACTAAAACGTTTTTATTGTGTACGTAGTTCAATCGATTGAAATTATTTAGCATAATCGGGAAATAAATTGTGTTAAATATTGGCGTGAATAATGAAAATGGGAATATTTAATTTGCAGCTTATTTTTATATCAAGCGGGCAACTAAGACTTATTTCCCCCAAGGTGAATCCTTCCTCAACTTATTGGGAGATGCATTCTCTGCAAATATAATATTCACCACGGGTCTTCTGCTGCACTTTGGCGATAAAGTCTGACGCAACGGAAACAAATATTTGGCCGAGACCAACGATGAAAAACTGCACTCTCAATACCTCCGGGTGTATTGACGCCCAGGATCGCGGGCATAAATTCTTATTTGGCTCGGCGACTGTAGAGGTTTACCACGTGAAACCAAGTAAGAAGTATGCATTTTTAAATATTTATTAGAACATTATTTAATTTTTTCAATATTCTAATTTACTTTTATAGATCATTGACTATATTACAATATTATTAGTAATTAAATATACACATACCATAATACATCAAAATTCTTTACACGCATCAATTCGTTAAAAAAAATAGACTGTCGGAAAGTAATAATATTAAGCTTGTGAATAAATGTTGACTGATTGAATAATAAATTGTAATAATATACACACTCTGAATATATACTATAGAGACATCTATCGTTATATGATGGTAACAATGGTATAAATACAACATATTCCGCGCAACAGTTCGGGCAGAAGATGGTCGAGTGGTCTAGGGTAATGAACATGAGCAACGGTTGTTTCCTAGTCTCGCAGGCTCGCATCCCGCTTCTGCCCATATATTTTTTCTGAACGAATTAATGCGTATAAAGAGTCTTGATGTATTATAGTATGTGTATATTTAATTACTAAAGTAAGAAGTCTTAAAAATATCTCTAGTAAAAATTGCCAATTTTCTTATAAAATATGTATTATATTGGAAAACACAAAGTCATTTTTCCGTAGTTGTCTTTTAAAATATCATTATTATTTTAATACCAGAATTTATACAGCGCTTTTTTTTTTACCTAAATGGGCATTTTAAAAGCGCTTTTTTGCGTCTCTATATTAAAAGGAGGATCTTGGTCTGCCTCTGAAAGATGCTTCCGTTTTAATTTCTTACGAGTATACTTTCAGCTAATTCCAGGCCGTTGCTGCTGCAAAACTTAAAACACGATTGCCTAAGACCGTGCTAAGACAAGCTCTCGTCAGCTGTAGGATAGTCCTACTTGATCTGGCTGATGAGCCTTTCTTCAAGCGCACCATATCCTATGGCTTGATAAAACCTGTCAAAAAGCTGCAGTTGCAGTTTTACAGAGTGTCATACAAGCTAAACTGCAAAGCTTGTGCAAGAACTCAGTCATTCGACATGGTCCTCGCTATATCATAATATGTAAGCTTCTACTGCCCCGCCGAGTATGCTCTATGTTAAGTTCCCGATATATTTTCAGAGTGACGAAGACCCATGGCTTTGAAGAAATTGAACTATACTTGCTCTCCTGCTGAATTCGAAGTACATGTCCCAGCTAGATCCATTTACGCCCTTTGATCGATCATAGTATGAAAGACAGCGTTGTCCGCTCCCTTGCCACATCATTTCTTATAAGGTCTTGTATTCTACACAGGTATCATTTTTCGAAGACATCACTACTTGGTTTTACTTTCGGAAGGCCGTGATAATGCATACTTGTAACCCTCGTGCGGTGAGCTCGCTAGACAAACAAGGTAAGGAATATTTTTTTACGATATAGCTTAAGATGTTTGTGCATTGGGTGGGATACGAGAATATTGATGTTGACCGAGGCGTGAGTCAAATGGTAGCAAGATAACTGTATTTTAGAAATAATAATGTTGGGGTACAACATCAGGAATTAATTCATACTTTTCGAGTATTTAAATTATCTTGGGAATGTTTGGATTTGGCTAAAAAAAAAATAGTACATCATACATATTATAAAATGAATAAAATATATAATGTACATTTTTCATATTTAAATTTCATATGATATGAGCGTTAAAAAACGATATTAAGTATATAACATGATTGTTCAATGTACATACTTTGTTTTCAGAGATAACACGTTAATGTAAAAGTAATATAACCATAATAAGATTATCATCTACTTAATATTTAACATAGGCAACATTTTTTTTAGCAGTAATGTATTTAATTGATGGACAGTAATTATTAAGCAAACGATCAGTAATGAAAACCTAAAAATGTAAGTAGAAAATAATCAAGAAGACAATATAAAAATATCAATCGGCAGAAAAAATTAAATAATGTATGGTAATTTAATAATAGGTGAGGTAAGGTTAGGTTTACATTTTATGGGTTAATCATTCATTCATTTCACATTAATTTTGATCAATATTTCATACATTATTGCCAATTTAATTTTATAACTGACCACATTAATTATGACAAAGTGGATAATGTAAATTTATTTAGTCTGCTACCCATTAATTTTATTTACTGCCAATTGATTTAACTTACTGCCAAAACCTTGACTTAGTTACTGAACAAAGAAATACAGGCGTTCAAAATAGATTATAAGTCAACTCAACGAAATTTTCATTCTTAAACAATCTTACAACGTACTAACAAGAAACCAAACAGTACAATGAGGTTTACTATTTTCTTAGCTTTAGATCATTTACTTGTACAGTATTTTTAGAATTATTTCCCCCCTCATTCATATGATACGAGTACCTTCAATTTATCGAGAACCGTCAGTTCTTTCACCAAGAGGGTTGAAACAAAACTAGAATTTCAGCAAAGCTTTCACTGCCCCTCTAATAGCTATAACACCCCTGTTTGATCAAACAAAAAAATATTGAAATGCAAAAAAAATATTTCGTATGTATTGAATTTTTCAAGAAGCTAGTTATGGGCGAGCATACTCTGTACGTCAAGTTTAAAGATGTGACCATTTAGGGTGGTGCAAAATATTCGCAGTTATCGAAGATATTTAAAAAAATATGTTTGCATTAATATTATCAGGATTGAGGATAAATAATTAATCATTCCAAATGAATCACAAAAACAGGAAAATACAACTTCATTTCCAATTTTCAAGAAAAAATAATATATGAAATAATTCAACTATTTGTAAGTAATTTATTTAAAGGTTAATTAATTGTAACAATGATGTAAAATTAATTCAGAGTTCTAGAGAGGATAGAGAATAACTTTGGTTCCCTTTAGCATATATTTATTTACATAAGAAAATTAAATTAGGTTTAATTTAATTGAAATTGTATTGAATATTTCGGATATTTGGAATTATTTCATAAATAACGAGACATATAATTGGCGTTTTATTAACACCAACACACGCATTTGATTACCAGTAGATGGTACTGGTTCTTTATGGATTTTAACACTCGTATGTAGTCATTTCTTGGCTTAAAGTGACCAACTTAAGATATGTACGAGTAAACAGAGACATTTTTGAAGGTAACCAACCTAAAATAACTACATTCCTTTAGAATGATAAAAGTGAGGAAGACTCAGCCCTCGACGCATCTCAAATCTTAAGAAACCTCTCTGTAAACCGGTGTTATGTTGGTAACCTTAAGTCAAGAAATGCTTCTGCATACTAGTGTAAGATCAACCAGGTCGGTTAGATGCTGCGTGTAAGAAGGGTGTGTAGTAGTTGCGTGCGTGTAGGTAATGAAGGGATTTTAAATGTTCATAAATGATTTTCTTAATCCATGTTCTATGTGGGAAGAAATACAAATGGTGAAAGAGCATTCTAATGCCTGTCTATGGTGTTGAAAAAGAGATATACGTTATTAGTCGACATATGTAGGGATGTTCGGAGTAGGTTAATTTGTTTAATTAAATTTAAATTATATTTATAATTATGAAATTTCAACAAGGTATCAACAACACATAAATGCAAAATTTACTTTTATTGAATTTTTAAAAGAAAATTAACTTGAATTATATTAATGTTTGAAGAATAAAGGGAATTGGTTCGTTGACTTTAATCAAAAAATTATTACATCTTCAGATTACATTGCATTTATGACACATGCATCCTGAATCTAGATTTATGTTTTGTACCTTGTAGGATAATATATTTTAATAAAATGCTCAGTCACCTTTATTATTTCCGATTACCGGCGGACCCTACTCTTGTTATCTATTTTGCTACCATTGGCAAACTGCAACAGAGTTGCATATACCTTGACATAGACAGTGCCGCATCCAGCTCATATAATATATTTTAAATTGTTTAAATTCATACAATTTTTAGCAGATGCTATCATATCAGATCGATCTTACAACATGCAAAATCGTTATAAAAACAACGTCTTAAAAGAACAAACTTATTACTGTATCTTATCAATACAAACTTCTTACTGTAATCTTTCCAGTACCGTCTTCTTGATCTTCCCCACCACAAGATATCTTTGGTGCTGCAAGATATTATTATAACATTTTTTTTATTTTGTCTCAGATTGTTAGTCCAGCAGTGGGTCATAGATATAAAAACAATCAATTTTTCAAATTCTCTCCTAAATCTCATACTAGTTCTGAAATGCTTTTCATGTACCTGTGTTTGTCTTTCATACAATTTGGATCACTTTAATAATCTTGACGCATACACACAACTCGTTTTTTCCGCATACAGCATCCAGCTGTTTGGATAAGCATAATACAGTCCATTAGTTTTTCTTCCTGTGAAGCTACTTAACCCTTTCATTACGCCTTGGTTTGAATGCAAAATATACTGTCAATTACAAAACTAGTATTTGAAGCATAAAGGTACTTATCTGGTCTATTGTCATATATCACATTGGTTTTTGTATTCTTTAGCTATCAGATGATGCATAAAAAACTATTCTAAAAAAGTAACAGAACGATATATCACGTCAATCGATGTCAACGGTCGGGGACTCTTATGACGACATATGTCGACAACCGATGCGAAAGGATTAATTTTTAATTGAATTATGTGGTACTTCAATTATTAAAAAATATTTATTGCAATGCATATAACCAAATATGTCATTGATAATATACTCTTTTGATTAAAAATACCAAAGCAACCCACGATGCACTCCACCCTATGTTTGGGTACCAAAAGGTAACCACACGGCTCAAATCAAGAAGAAGTTTCCTACAGTCGACAACGGAACTGGTGATACCTGAGGCCACCCTGCGGCTGAACATGTGGAGAAGCGCAACTGAGGGGAATACTTGGATTGCTCCGAAAGAGGACCTAGCCCCTGGACATGACCAAGGGTGGAATATATGGAGGTCCCTTAACAGACTTCGGACCGGAGTATGCAAGACGTTTCGGCAGTTTTACAGCGGACCAACTGAATGTGACTGCGGCGTGGAGCAGACCCTGTCACACCTTCTGGAGTGTGCGCTGTGCCTGAATAGCTGCACCCAGGAAGACCTGATGATGGCCAGAAGTAACGCCATCGACGTCGCTCACTTCTGGGCAGACAAGATCTGACCCTGTTGTTTCCGACACGATTATATATTTATATTAAAAATACACTGAGAAACTTATAGGCATATAAGGATAAAACTAAATTAAATGAAAATCAATGTATTGTTATTAGTACTATTTCTACTGTTTCTGAATTGAGTTTTTCTGACATTTAAAACACAAATCTCATGAAATACTTATAAACTGGACATAACGTCGATTTACATTTATTATATTACTTGCAAGTTAAATGTTTAAGTACAGGAAAAAAATTGAGAAAAGAAAATTCACCTCTGCTTAGTTTTAGGTAACACTCCCTCTTCTCGGACAATATTTGATAAGTCATAGTAATATTCCAGGCGCATATCGGCGATATGGCCGCCTGTCGAATGTAATGTAAATAAAGGGAGAGTTGTGAATTTATGGGAAATCTATCCATTTAAAATATCCATACATATAAATTATTATTGCATAGAAATACATGGTCAAAAAGTCTCACGATTTATAAAAAAAATAAAACTTAAATATTTACAATCAAGTCTTATTATATGCAGCACTGAAAAAAACACACTTTTTCTGTAAATAAAAGAGAGTATTTGGTAAAAATTTAACAAAACATTTTTATTTTTGACGTGTTTTGAGAAGCCATTCTTAAGCACACAAAATAGTGTCATAACAAATTGTTAAATTAAAATTCTGGAATTTATACTCAAAACTCGCTATATTGAAGTCATGGAATTCTACAAAGTATTATCGATAAAAAATGCATTTATTTATCTGATTCTAGCATACTCTCATTTTGAACTTTGCTTTATATTTGTTTAATGGATTTCGTTTTTTAGATCAATTTCTTAGAAAAATCCAATTTCTATGATTTCCCTTCACTTGTTTTAGAAATTTAGACATTAAGAATATGTCTGATATTTTTTTTAGATTATGAGTGAAGATTTATATTATACTTGTATAATGCAAGGAAATGCAGTCAGTCAATAGTAATAAAAAGAGCTTCCTGAATCTACGTAACATTTCACATCAGATTTGTAAATAGAGAAACTCTAGTTGAAAATCATCCTAGAAAATGAATTTATCTTAGAAAAGATTTATTATACTAAAAATAACTATGAATAGTAGACGTATGAGTGAGTATCGAAGTCAAAAGATAACCAATTAACCTCAAATGATACAGAGTGCTAAAGCTTACTGTTAAAACAGGAAAAAACACTGTTGATAATCATTGACAGCATCACATATAAGATCATGCCGCAGAAACATTTGCTGTTCTTCGCAGAATTTTAAGTAGGGAAACATACAAGATATTGATGTTGCAGATACCGCGATGAATTACATAAGTATGTGTGTAATTCTTGGCTTATAAAAAATTTGAAAATGGTGGTTACTTGGGATAAAGCAATAATACTCATATTATAGCGGATATGATAACTGTCTCCAGTTATTTTATTTTTAATTATTCTACAAGAATTTTCTTATTTCGAAAGAAGAAATAATAATATAATAACAACAATCACAGAAGATCTCGTATTTAAAAGTTAGCCTGAAAGCTTGAAACAACATAAAATAACGGAAAAACGGTTGAATAAATAATATTAAGATCTATTAATACGCAATCTAAATGTTTGGTTCGTTTATTACGCAGTTTGAGATAATTGGTATAATTTTTGGATTGAGGGGGAAATTTCATTTGAAAAATTGGCTTTTCACCAATGAAATAAAATTTATCTTAGAAACGATGTCAAACAAAGTTAAATTAAAAAGACCGGATTAAATATGGTTTAAAAGTTCACGATGATTGTAAACTTTCGGAAAATTAATGTGATGGAAAAATATTTTACACCCCTTTTGCGATGAAAAATTTAGCAAAGTTTTAATACACCCTTTTCAGCGGCGAAAAACGTTTGAAGGGGTATTTTAACTTCTTTTAATTATTATCGGTCGAGCCCATAAAATAACTAAGGGCTGCCAAAATCATTGAATTAATTTTTAATTTAAATTATCGGCTGAATTAAAACCTTTATACCCTAAAACTTTTATGGAACCCAAAAAATGTCTTAAATATTTAAGATATATTTAGCTATTTATAATTGTTGTTTTATTTTTTATATTCCAACTTTTTCATGATATTTTAAATAAATTAAACAAATATATATTAATTTTTTCAATCGATAATTCTTTGTGGTATGCAATAATATTTTTAAAAATGTAAATAAAATATTATGTACAAAATATTACACATTTTATTATAGGACGACATGTTTTGGCTTCGTCGGGTAGCCACTATCTAGACTTGAGACTAGTGATCATTGTCAGATTATGTATCTTCTAATTTGAAAACAACGAGATTATTAATATCAAGAAGTATATGTTAAACGAGAATTGAATTGTATTCAGAAGAAAAACGTTTGTAGGGAAAAATATAATAAAGTTTGTATTTAAGTTGACACTAGTAGACACATCTTTATCTTTGACATCTACAAAGAAACATAATTTTGGTTAAATTGTTAGAAAACAACAACTTTTATTACGACTTACTCAATTTTAATTTCTCTCGCGTAAATATTTTGCCGGTGCGTATAGCTCAATGGTAAAGCGTTTGCTTTGCAAGCCAAAAGTCGTGGGTTCGATCCTCGAAGGAGATTAAAAAAAAAACGATTTATGAGTTAAAGATACCCTCGGTTGGTGTGAATTTGATCCCTCACCCGTTAAATGCAAGTCATAGCCTATTAATTAAAATTGGTGGTAGACGAAAGTCGTCCCGTGAAGACAACCCATTCACAGTACATTCCTGTAATAATAAGGATGATGCGTGAATCTCAGGATGTAGTCTATGACGTTGGCGGATCGACACTCCACATGCAGCGCTTAGCCATATGCATCATGTCAAGCGTCATAGAATTCCATAGACGAGACTTCAGAATTACTATCACCATCTGTCGGTATTCTCGTATGTGTTTACATGAAAAAAATGCAACTTGTAGCCATAAGCCAGATGGTAGAGTAAAGTAATTCCGTCAACACCACCCATAGTGAGTCCCTTAATGAACAGAGCGATGTCATTTGTGGACGATGCTTGAATGTTAAATTGTAGTCTAATGATAATGGATAATTAAAATTCCATCCAACTCTTAGCCAACCTCAATATTTAGTATCATATAATCAACCAATGGGTTCGCTTCATCACCTGTTTATATGTGTTTTACGTGATATATTGTTTTCATGAGGTAAAATTTGTTTCAAACGAAAAAAATACTGGCAATAATGTAAATTAGAGACACCATTACTATTGACATCAACATTATATAGCCCTTGCTGACTGGTACCGAAAACCTCGATATACAATATTTCGTCTCTTATTTCTGTTCGTCATATTGGCATTTTATTATTGGACTAGTTAAATAGACCGCCGCTTGTGGCGCTGGTGCGACAGCCCATCATGGGCGTACCAGTCATGTGACACCCGTCGGCGAGAGCATATTGTATTGTGGCTCGGTCTAATGCTGTCACTAGGTGGGGCCATAGGTTTGTAAAGTTTATCGTTCACACATGTCAATGTGCTTCCGAAAAAGACTGTGTTATTAATCTGCTCCTAATCCTACCATCACGCGACTGAATAAAAACTACTCTAAAATATGAAGATAATCGATTTTTTTCTATATTTTTACAGTTTTCATTTTTATCTTGACCTTTCTTGAAACGAACTGACATTTATCTAATTCAATTTCACCTTGACCTTTTCCTAAAATACTTTGATTCTCATTACAGCTAAACGTACGGTAGTTATTAAGTTGAGATTTATTACTCTTATTATTTGTTTGGAGACATTTTCTTATTTATCAAATACTGACTAAACAATTCATGCTAAAGCCGTTTTGTTTTACTGAATCTTGACATCCAATCTTTCGATTAACTTAACTAAGGTCACAAAAGGGCATCGTTTTATTAAGTGTATCAATTCAGGCGAACTCTTTATCAAGCAACTTCTTTATTTCCCTTCCGAAAGTTTCGCCCTTAAAGGATTTATCGGATCGACGTGAAACTTTCTGTTTGACGCAAAGCCTTAACTTGAAGGCAATACGAAGTATGAACAGATTACGAATAACTGAGAATACGGTAAAAATAATCCACTTCCACTAATTCCATATAAAAAACGTAATTACTTCTTTATTGTTTTTCGTATGAAGATATTTTTTTAATGCTGCTATTTTTTTATTTCACTAGTAGATTCAACGATACCTGCCATTTTTCAGGAAGGTAATGCACTGTAAACGCTTACGTATTGTATCTATTATGTATATTAAGGTAAATGCATACAATATAATCCGGCAGAAGGCTTTTGAAGAATCTCGTTATAGACTGTGACATATGTTGTACGAGTATACTATATACGCATGATACTCGTATATTGTTTTATAACGATAGTGAAGGGGTTTTTGTGTAGAATCTGTTAAATTGATTAGACTGCCTGCAATTTATTTATGTATTTTTTTACAGAAACTATGAATTTTTGTTTACGAGACGACTTTATTCCGTGGCCACCACCAATATTGATTAAAATGCTATGACTACATTTTTATGAGTGTGGAATTAATTTCCCACCAACCAGGGATACATATTTTTAATTAAGCACAATTATTTTTTATTTTAACTTCTACGAAGATTGAACCCGTTGTCTCTGTCATGGTAAGCCATACATTTATCTCTAAGATAATTAAATAATAATAATCTAAAGATGATGTGTTGATCTTTAGTTGTAAAATTGATTAAAATGTTGATCTACTATTATCACATTCCAGAATCTTATACTTTTATTTGAACCTAAATTGTCACGTGATCGAAAACTTTATTAATGTTTATTAATGATCATATTTTTAATAAAATTAAGGTTATCAACTGACAATACTTGGTGAAAATGTATAATTACAATTGTAAAATTAATTTTAATTAAAAAAATAATAAATTTAAAATATTTAGTTTCGATAGATTGAATAAATTGTGAATAAAAACTAAATATTTTTAATTTTTTAATTAAAATTATTTTAAAATTAGGATCATGTTTTTTCTTGATTCCCAAGTACGGCACATAATATCACAATAATTTCTTGATGATTTAATATCAAATAATATAATGTTTTAATGGCAGTTTATGTAATAAGTTATGTAGTAAGTAATTTAGTTCAGCATTGTGTTTTCGATTGCTGACTTTGTATTCATATTGTACTACGCATTGGCATGTATGTGAAGAGTAACCAAAAATAAGAGACGAATGATCGTATATTGAGTCTTTTTTGGCACCAGTCTGCAAGGGCTATATCAAGCTAATTTCAGTATTTATCAAAATTAATAGCTTTGCTTAAAATAAAATTTATCAACGCGTTTTTATCATATTACCAGCGTGAGTAAATATATTAACATTTGAATATTATACAAGTGCATAAACACAATTGTTTGTGACAACATGATATTTTTATAGTGATAAAAGCTTTTATTCATAAATTATAATTTATTGAGCTTTCAGTTTGCAGTGTTCTGTATAAAGCTCATTCCCATCAAAAATTATCAGTCCCCCTGCAGTCACGTCATAACAAATATCACATTTTCGAGCTCAAATCAGTGCAAACATTAAAATTTGTTTATTTCACAGATAGCAAAAAAAGTGATATCGCAAAAATAAATACACAATGTACAGTCGGCGCATAAACAG
Source organism: Glossosoma conforme (assembly GCA_022606575.1). Taxonomy (NCBI): domain Eukaryota; kingdom Metazoa; phylum Arthropoda; class Insecta; order Trichoptera; family Glossosomatidae; genus Glossosoma; species Glossosoma conforme. The sequence continues at coordinate 1,874,573 of JAGTXR010000082.1, read as the reverse complement.
GCTGACATCAAAATTCATGGCTAAATACATTCGCAACACTGAATTCACGAAACGCAAGAAATCTATTGTATGATTATAATTAATTTTTTCACATTATTCATGTCATATTTCAAGCATATTTAGAGTAGTACGCAAATAGTAGGAATAACTAGTTTGTGGGATTATTTTGAGAGAAATAATATCACTTGAAGGTATTTGTGAGATCATATCTATATATTTTGATATAATTGTTTTAATTATATAAAGTGAACTTACATATGTTGTTATGTTGATACTTTATTTATAAGTGATGCCAATACAGCGCTTGTATCGTTCCAATTCTTCTTTGCGGTTGTGAATCTTGACATCTCATCAAAAGCCAACGCAGACGTAAAATGGGCTTAGAAAGCTGATGCATGTGTAGAATATAAAGGGTACGATGGTTTTACGACTTTTCTTTAAGCCCTCGGGCGCGCGCCGTCCTGGAAGGCCGTCGGGAGCCATATATTGAATGCACTCGGTGGAGCTACGGGAAGCAGAGCTAAAATGGGATGAGGCAAAGACTATGGCGGCTGACAGAGCTTTGTATTGGCAGCGGACATGGTAATGATGATGATGAGATTTAGTTTGAAAAATGTAGTTAAATTTTGCATGCCATACCTTAACAGTGTGATGATTCTTTATTACTTAATCTGCAGATAATATAAATTTGTTTATAGCATGTCGTTCTCGGGATAGCTTTGTTTATTTCTGACTTTGAAAGATACACCGGGCTCAATATTTTTCACTTCACTTTATAGATTAGTCTCACGCTAACTATTAGAAAATGTTTGAGATAATTTATTTAAAGAAATAATTAAAATATAATACGTAAAATTCGATTATACCTGTATACTGTGCTTTGTCCTTCTTTTAATCTTTATCTCTTCGAGAAACAGATAAATTAAAGTGCTTATTTAATTTTTTAATTTTTATTAGAATATTATTTTATTATTTCAATATTCTAATCTACTTTTATAGATCATTGACTATATTACAATATTATCATTACTTAAATATACATATACTATACATAAAATTCTTTTTTCAACGCGTCAATCCAAGCACAAAAATAACGGCAGAAGCGGGATGCGAACTGCGGACCTTGGAAACCAACCATATGCCCAGGTGTTCATACCGCTCGGCGAATCACGCCATTACTGTGCCCAGACTGACTGCGGTGAAACTAGTATTTATAGCATTGTTAGCATCGTACGACAGATGTCGCCATAGTATATATTCAAAGTATGTATATTTTTATTATTATTCTATCAGTCTTCATTTATTCACAAGCTTAATATTATTACTTTCCGGCAGTCTATTTATTTTAGTAAGTACCACTCGGGTCTCGAACCAAACTATAGACTGAATGGATGTGAAACGACTACTTATAGTTCCGACTCGGACTTTATAACCAATCATTTACCTGTGTTACTGATGGATAATTTTACCTTCTTGATATTGTCTCAAGGAGACATTATTAATTAATTTTTTAATTTTTATTAGAATATTATTTTATTATTTCAATATTCTAATCTACTTTTATAGATCATTGACTATATTACAATATTATCATTACTTAAATATACATATACTATACATAAAATTCTTTTTTCAACGCGTCAATCCAAGCACAAAAATAACGGCAGAAGCGGGATGCGAACTGCGGACCTTGGAAACCAACCATATGCCCAGGTGTTCATACCGCTCGGCGAATCACGCCATTGGATTGACGCGTTGAAAAAAGAATTTTATGTATAGTATATGTATATTTAAGTAATAAATTAAAGTGCATTTGTAATATATTTAACCCCGAATATAAAAAATCTTTCCGTATGCACCGTCCACCTGCTGTAAGACTAGTTGTTGTAAATATAAATCACAGATTACGACTATATGTGCTCTTTTCCATACGCTTAAATAAAAAACGTACAGTGGATTGATAGTTACCACATTCCTTATATGATATAACGATTCTGAGCAAATTAGTTAGTAGGCAATCGGTTTGTAGTCGATCGTAACTAGATTCAGAGTATATTGTGGGATGGAACTCTCTATAGATAGTGTACACAGTTGTATTAAGCCAAGGAAGGTATTGGAAACATTTCGTTATACAAGCTAAGTTGCATCGAGCCAATAATTAATATGACTGATTTTTGAAATATTGTTATGGTAGCGTCAAAATCAAAAGAAGAAAAAAAAATGTACGTTTATACGGTGACCGTTGTTTTTTTTTTCACAAATTTAGTTCTGTAATGAAACACAGCCTTTTTGGAGTTAAGACCTTTGTGACATTAAGAATATTAACTATATTTTTATATTTTTTATTGTGTATGACTTATCTAATGAATTGTTGCAATATTAAAAGCCTTTTTATTGGAAGGGTTCGGTTATTTATAATATTCTCCCAGCTTAGTTACAATTATTACAATTTAAACAAAACAAATCGTATATTTAGTTTTAATAAGTTATATGGGATACATTTTGTGTGCAATATTTCAACCATCCTATACGGATTTCTCGCAGGTTGAGATGTATATGGCGATACATTAACGTATATAGTTAAACATAAAAAAAAACAATTCCAATTTGTTTTATATATGACCTACATACAGGTACTGCAATATTGTATTATTAACAATACTATAAATGTGATATCTTATATGTAGAGATATTAAGAGATAAGGTATCATCTTTAAAAAGTTTGTTTTAATTGGCTTCTGTTCCAAATGCTATTTTTTAAAATTCTTCTTCTTCTTTAGCTTCCCCATTTCCCATCATCTGGGGTCGGCTCTCCTTGTGAACATTCGCCATGTCTGTCTGTCCTGCGTTGCATTCCGAGTCAAGCCCAGAGCTTTCAGATCCTTGTCTACAGTTACAGTTCAGTTTGCCTGTGTTCTTCCTGGTCTTCTCGTGCATTGTGGTTTTTTTTTTTTGCTATTTTTTATATTATTTTATATTTAAATATTATATTTATATATGTTTCAATTTATAACTACAACTAAAGCTTATAAAAATACAATTGATTGATAAAACATATTTAGTAATGAAATGGAAATTTACACGTCTTTTTATATAATCCGTTATTAATACTTGTAACTTAGTAAATATTCGTTAAAATGACTGTAGAAGTTTTATAAGACTCTAAATGAAGCAATTCCCTAACTTACACAAAAATATTTATCTATTACACATTTTTAACAAATTTAGCACGAGAGCCATAGATTGTGAATTTCTGAACAAAAGTCTAGAACATGATCGGTCTACCACCAACGGATTCTGGGTATTCGAAAGCGGCTTATACCAAACGCCATAGAGCATAAATCGGCAAATTGAGTTAGGGGTCTATTATTTCTGAAACGATTAGCGGGCCCCCATAGGCTTCGTATTCGATCGATTTCCCTGCGGCTTTTTTTTCAAATTGCAAGGATTAACTTTTACGCGATATGAATCCATTATTGCAAAAAAATGAACAAATCACCGCATTTTCAGTCCGCATTCTGGAAAAATGAATCTGAAATATTGGTAATCAATTTTCAGTGTTTTTTTATGAAAAAATATTCGTCCGCACCGAAAATTGTTATGCCTGAATAAATAAAATGATCAATAAACATAATATGTAGAAGGATCGGCTTTCATCTGATCATCGAAGCAACATTGGATGCTAACCACCTGAAAGCACTCGGATGTTGTTGGTTAGATTTGGTCACCTTGGAGAATATAAATAATAATGTTTTCTCTTAAAAAATGATAACCAACCAATTAAAAGTAGGTATCCACCAGACTTTTGTCTTAGAAATCGTGAGGAACTGTATAGTACTCTGCCTATACACTTTTAATATTTGTGGATTTAAATATTTATTAAAATATTATTTAATTTTTTCAATATTCTAATCTTCTTTTATAGATCATTGACTATATTACAATATTATTAGTAATTAAATATAAACATACTATACATAAAATTCTATTACGCATCAATTTATTCAGAAAAAATATCGGCAGAACCGGGATGCGAACCGCGAGTCTTGGAACTAACCGTTGCTCTTGTTCATTACCCTAGTCCACTCGACTAACTCCTGCCCAAACTGATGCGCGGAATAAGTTGTATTTTTACCATTCTTACCATTATATAACGATTGATGTCTCTATAGTATATATTCAGAGTGTGTATATTATTATTTTTTATTATTCAAATCAGTCAACATTTATTAACAAGATTTTTAATAAACCTTCCGACAGTCTATTTATTTTATTATTATTATATCAGAATTTGTATAGCGCTTTTTAATAACCGAATGGTCATTCCAAAAGCGCTTCTTTACCTCTCTGAGTAGAAAGGTGGGTCTTGAGTCTGTTTCTGAAGGATGACTCCGCTTTAAGTTATCTTATGCTTGCTAACAGCGAGTTCTAGGCCATTGGTGCCACGTCATGTTTACTCAGTCATCACATCTATTGCTGCCAGCCTTGGTGGTTCACATCACAAATGCAATAATAAAAGTATATTCACTCGATAGGCGACCGTCGCCGTTGGGCGCCAGGTCGGTATTTTAGTAAGTACCACTCAGGTCTTGAACCGAACTATAGATTGAATGGATGAGAAACAACTTCTTGTAAGTCCTACGCGGACTTTAAAACCAGTCATTTACCTGTGCTACTGATGAACAATTTTACCTTCTTGATATTGGCTCAAGGTGAAATTATTACACGGATTTAAATATTAGAATATTATTTTATATTTTCAATATTCTTATCTTCTTTTATAGATCATTAACTATATTACAATATTATTAGTGATTAAACTTAAACATACTATACATAAAATTCTTTAAAGAGTTTGATGTATAGTATGTGTACATTTAATTACTACTTTAAATATTTGTATTTTTATAGCTGTCACTTTTTCAAAATTATATGTATATTTAAATGCAAGTAATATAAGCTGCTACTGCTACTTTTTCTTATTTTGAGTATATGCCTAAGAGAACTTTATGCAAGGAATGTATTCATATTAATAGACAATTGAATGACAAAACAAAGAAATCAACATGACATATATTTATATTATATAGTATAGACATAGTATGTTGAGAAATGGCTTGGATAAAGAAGAAGAGTATACCCAAAATATATATATTTATATTATACGCAAATAATATGTAGTAAAAATAATATCAAAAGAGATCGACAAGCGTATACAACTGGGATGGGCAGCATTTGGAAATCTTTTAAAGTACATTTTAAAAGCGAAAATTCCGCAATTTCTTAAAACTAAGGCATTCAACCAATGCATTCTCCCTGTATTAACTTATGGTGCAGAGACGTGGAATCTACCAGCTCAGCAAGTCTTCTTCGTAGTATCAATCCGGTGGATTGGTTTGCAGCAACAGAATCTTGCATCTCGATCTCCATTCCTCTCGGTCCTCCGCAACCCTTTTCAGCTCAGCATAAGCGCTACAATTCATGTCCTCGAATACTTGCTGTAAATACTCCCGTCTAGGGCGCCCTCTACAGTTTCTACCCTCAACCATCCCCTCCACAATATCGTGAAGAAGACCATCGTGGCGCATGATGTGACCAATCCATCGGGCTCGCCTCTCTGAGATGGTTCTTATTAGGTGCCTATCTTCCTTGATTATCCTGAGAACCTCATTGTTCGTGACGTGGTCTCTCCAGGAAATTCCGAGAATTCTTCTGTACGACCACATCTCAAAGGCCTCTAGTCTTTTTTATCACTTTCAGATAAGCACCATGTCTCACAGCCGTACATTAAGATGCTCCAAACAAGTGTTTTGGCAAGTTGCTTGCGGAGCCCTAAAGTAATATTCTTTGACTCAAGAATTTTGGCTTTTTATTGAAAGCTAGCCTTGCTTGATGTATTCGACTGTTGACTTCTCTTTTGTTCTGGCATCCCAGGTAATCGTACTTCCAAGGTATACAAATTCTTTTGCATCTTTTAGGGTACTCCTAGCATTTATATGTTAATTTTCTGCTGCTCATTGCGGCTTACTCTCATGACTTTGGTTTTTGTGCTGTTTATCTTCATATTGTAGTTGGAATTAAATATGTTTTCCATGGATGTCAGCGCTTCAGTGAGTTCATCTTCAGTTTCAGCAATCAGAGCAATGTCGTCAGCAAACCTTATCATATCAATCTTTTGGCCATGTATTTTAACCCCCTCTCTATGGCCCATTTTTTCCCTGATGTTATTAATTGCATTTTGTATGTATACGTTGAAGAGTACAGGCGACAGAGAGTATCCTTGTCTCACCCCTTGACGTATTTTTGCTTCCTTTTGGACATTTCCAAGTGATATTATGGCAGCTTCTTCTTTGTACAGTGAAAATATGAGTCTTCGTTCTTTGTATTTGACTCCAATTTCTTTCATAATATCGAAGAGCTTCTCCCAATCTACTTTATCAAATGCTTTTTCAATGTCCACGAAGGCAATATATGTATCTTGGTCTACTTTTATCCTCTTTTCCAAGATCATACGCAGGGATAAGATTGCTTCTCTGGTTCCCATTCTTTTTCTGAATCCAAATTGATCGCTAGTGAGACTATTTTCTACTTTTGGTTCAATTCTGTGTAGGATTATGTTAAAGCAAGTATTACCCATAAAATAAAGGTCACCCAGCGTGCTATGGAGAGATCCATGCTCGGAGTGCCGCTAAAAGATAGAATCCGAAACGAGGAAATACGCAGAAGAACTCAAGTAGTGGATGCTACCCAACGAATAGGCACACTCAAGTGGCAATGGGCAGGACATATCTGTCGAAGAGACGACGGTTGGTGGGGAAGAAAAGTATTGGAATGGCACCCAAAAACTGGCAAACGAAGCATTGGCCGACCCCCTGCAAGATGGACTGACGACATAAGAAGAAAAGCGGGAGTGACCTGGATGCGGAAGGCGGAGGATCGAAGAGGATGGAGAGTCATGCGGGAGGCTTACGTTCAACAGTGGCTGATAATGATGATGAATTCCTACACTCGAAGAGATAGTGAAACGGCTCAGTAGCTAGCATCGAGTGGAATGAACACAAAATGACACGAATCTACTGTGTGCAGATCAAATCTCATGTCACGTTTCAAGTGAGATTACTTGACAAAAGAAATGTATAATAAGATGATATTTGTTTTGTGCCCATACCTGTATTACTTGTTAAGTAATAAATTAATATTTGCTATTATGCGTATGATATAACTTGCATAGCTGAAATATTGAGATTGCCCCTTTAATTTTAATGTTTAAATGCATCGGCTCATCCCGGTACTGTGGTATGGAGAGCAGAATTGTTTAAACAAAACGTATGACGGGCATGATTCCACTGGGTGAACGGGGGAACGCGGCTATTTTGCAATGCTAATTTTGAGTTGCGGTTTCTGTCCAGAACGAATGTCTGCACACATAATGGCGAACATCCCGACGTTGCGAAACTTTCATTTGGAAATAAGATAGTATCGTATGTAGTAGCCTGCTAAATACGTTGCGCTCTTCAATAGGGTGATTCATTTTAGAAATCTGATCCTTTTTAATACAGTTTTTTAATTAAGCACTTACAAAAAAATACCAACAGATGATGATATTGATGCTGTAGTATTATATGTAGATTCTATGACGCTTACCATGTTATATATGCATAGATTATTGTGCATGTGGAGTGTTGACCCGTCAACGCCATAGATTTCACATTCATTTCACGACATTCAGGCAACATCTAATAATTACAGGAATTCAATATAAATAGGTGGTTTCAAAAGAAGACTTTGATCAACAAACAATTTTTGATAAAAATGTTATGATTGGCATTTTAAAGGTAATAAATCTGATTCACAACAACTGCTAATAATAGTGCTTAGAAATAGATTAATTTTGTAACTTTACTCTCTTGAGTTTCTTCGAGTACTTTTGGTGTACGAGTATCTCAAAGGCATTAGAAAATTGTTACAGCCTGATAGCTTAAATTAAATTGAAATAAGCATTTATTTATGCTTTCCTGCGGAATCTAAATCACTCGTCCCAGCTGGTTCTACCTTCGTCTTAAGGCTGATTATGGAAGGCTACTTAAGTATTTTATGCAAGCATCTATTTTCAAAACCCAATATACGGCTACAGTGGCTTATTGTGAGACGCCAAGATTCGTACGCTTAAGGAAGGATGATAAAAAAATAAATGTTTTAGATTTGTAAATGCACCAATCGTCTAAGCATCAAGAATGTTTCGATTGAGATTATTTTAATACATACGAATGCATGTTTTCTTGTAGACATTATTAGTTTCCTAGATCTCTGTCATCTTTAAGATAAGGGTTCTTTTTTCATCATTGTGATCTTTTACATTTATTTTTATTTTTTTTGTATTATATTATAGGGTCCGCCATCTAACGTTTTTTTTAACTAGTGCTTATTTCGTGAATGGTAACACTTAACTCATGTCTGATTTGACAAATAATTAGTTTTATTTTTTCGTTAAACTAATATGGTTGTGTTTACGCTTGAACAACGCTGGAAAATATTGCGACATTACTTCGAAAATCAGGAAATTTTTCTTCGAAAATGAGCAAGGAGTGGCCGTTACAGTCAATGGCGATCGTTATCGGGCCATTTTTGTTCACAGAAATTGAAGAGGAGGATATTGGCAACATTTGGTTCCAACAAAAAGGCGCTACGTGCCACACAGCCGAAGCTACAATCGATGTTTTGCGCCCCATTTTAAAAAAAAAAAAGTTATTTGGCGGACCCGTTATTTTTAAAGCTTGTAACGTAGTTTTATTTTTATTATATGTATTGGTTATAATTGAAACATAATTTTTTTAGTAAATAAGGTTGCGCTTATATCATCCTCTAGAAAGATTTGTTTAATTCCCCGTTTACTCTGTATTTATATGCATCCGGTCAAATTTGCTCTCGTCTCACTTGCCCGGAATGGATTGTATTAATAACCAGCACGGCGATACCTTAGCAACGCCCAGAGCATCGTTTGATTAAAGAGGCAATAGCTACCAAGCCACTCAGTAAACCGGTCAAAGCTAAGTACGGTAGACAAACCGAAAGAGCGCTTGGAGTCAAATATATGCTGTAAAGCCTCATATAAATTGATCCCAGCTACATTAATCAAAGTCAAACCTGCAAGTTTTCTTATGTATTATTGTATGGTTGAAATTGTTAAGCAGCTTCTTAAAGTTTTTCTTGACATAACAGAAAAACATTCGAAGATAGCTTTTTTAAGAGCTTTTTTGCTAGTATCGCGCGGAAGAGGTAAGCGATAACGCCAAGTTTTATGCAATCCGATCTACATTTTTGTATTCTTCACTCTCATATGTGATTTATTTTAAATTCATTTAGTGAAAGAAAGGAAAGTTCCCGCTATAATTTGATGTTGCCCTAATGACCAATACTTCTATAAATTCACTGGAAAAAAAACTGGATATATGGCTTCTCGAGTAGGAGTAAGGGGACTCGAAGGAAAGGCATCTGTATTATTCGAGGTATATTTATATTATATATTCATTATCATTTTTACGGATATTTGACGAGTATCCAACTTGTACAGTAGAGGCTATTCAACCAAACAAACGACATGTAGTAAGCAACAGGGGGTTAACCGTTCAAATTTTGCTACGAATCCAATGCTGCTAAACTTCAGTGATGAATTAAGAACCATGTTTAAAATGAGTCACTGTCGTTAGTCATATATTTGATATTTTTTGTTACATAAGCCTAAGAAAATAAAGCATGATTTTTAAATATGTAACAGAATAATGTATACATTTATTAATTAATATAAGCAAGTAAACAAGTCAAATAAGCAAGTGTCATGTTAGATCTTCTTGTGCATAATAAGAAATTAAACATTACTCTTATATACCCGCATTTAGATAAATAACTGATGATATATGAGAGAGTGATAGTTCTAACCCTGTGAGCTCAACCAGCGTGGATAACGTTTTGTGTAGTTGTATTTTTCTAGCTTAGATACCGCGGTTTCGTGCACAGCGGACGCATCCAGTGGCCAACGGTTTATAATCAATTCATAACGGGCAGAAATGCACGCGCAGAGGAGAGGCGGAGGGGAGGGGGGAGGTTTAATGAAATTCTGCATCGCGTTTATCTTGGGGCTCAATGGGTCAAAAATATGCAAGAAGAATGATCCGAGGCAATACTGTGGTGAATAGAAATTTAATTAATATCTCATCTCATCATAGCAGCCTTCAAAGTAGGCTTTACTTTTTGTGAGAGTTTAACGTTCTTTAATGTCAAAAATGACAGTCAAAATTTGGTACATATGACCAAAATTGATTTTCCACTTGTTTGAAAAAGTTAATGATTATTGAGTGTTAGTCTTAATGTCTTATTACTTTATAATCTTAAATTAATTTTAATTAAAAAAATAACAAATTAAATATGTTTAGTTTCGATTCACATTTATTTTAAACGGTTACATGTTTCAGCCTTCCTGGAGACGGTCTTTAATAATGATTAAATTAAAAACTGGCAATGGCTAGGTATATATAAGTATTAGTTTCTAAGTTAGTACACACAAATTTACAGATTGTATATGTGTAAGGGTAAAACAATTGAAAAAAATCATTATAAAATCAAGGGGTATGTGTTATCTTAATGTATAATATTACATTTTTTGTTTAATTTAAAAATATCCTTATAATTCTATCTTTGATCTTTAGCCTAGATGACAGTTAGTCCATGGTGTATGGGTTTTTCTAGCTTGATTTTAGATTCAAATTATTGCACCAAAATATTTTTCTGCTGACTGGAGAGATGACTGTCAATGTCGGTCAATATGCTACTTTGATTACAGTACTCTGTTCTTACAGTTATCACTATAGTTTATCAACCTTATCAATATTGATACCAAAAGATAAACTGACTAAAGCAATTTGAGATTACTTTCGTTTATTTAAACAATAATGAATTGAATAAAAATACAAAATTAGACGTAAAACTACGTCATGCGTTACTGAAAATGCCGTGAGGCTGCGGTCCACGTAGGGAGTAGTGCTTACATCGACCACTATTTCCTTGATTTACGCTACGTCTACCGTTTTATTTTTCGTGGTCTCACCTAGAACCTCACGGTTCTCTTTGTTGGCCACTGGTTAGTAAGGGAGCTACGAGATAGCTTTTGCGAACGAGATCATAAAGTACGATACCCATCCATCAATAAAATGGTGATAACCGGTCTCAGTTTATATAACCGTTTCAATCATTCTGCATGTTACTTTTACAGGCCATCTCTATGTTTGCTGATTCATTTGGTTTTGGCAAGGAAGAATTCTCAGTCTGAGCTGTGGCGTGCGCTAGAAAACCTCACGTGGATGAAGTAAATTGTGTGAAAAATTCCCGCTGCATTATTACATTGTACGCGAATGTAAAACCGGATTAATGAAGTAATTTAACTGCAGGAATGCGGTGTTATTTATGGGGCTAGCTCAACATCAACTGGCTATTACTAAATCGATATGTATGCATTTTTCGGAAATTAATTCAGACTGACCTCTTTATGCAACACGCATTATGTTGTAAAAATACCAAAACACTTTTAATGATTAATATATTTTATTATTTGAATAATGTAAGTCTTTAATTGATTAGTGAATACATCATCGGTGAAGTACGAGTATATTTCACACCACCTCTGACAACTTAGTCTTATTCGTACTGAAATCCAGAGTCAGCTCTCCATACTATTTTAATATATATAATTATTTCCCTAGCATCCACTGCTTAAGTTCAGCCTCAGATATTCTCATTTAGATTACATCCTTTGAAATTAGAACGAGCATGAATCTCCATGGCAGGTCGGGAAACCTTTATTCCATGGATAAAGGTTTCTTTCAGACTCTGCGTTTTATGTTAGTAAATACACTAAGAGAATGCATATTCAAAAATGTTTTATACTCGGCCGAATTTTATATTTGAAAATGAACATGTATTATTTAAATACTATTCATCTAATAAACTTATATTTGCTTATTTGAAAGCATGACAAACTTAAAGTTGAATAAAAAAAACACAAATAAAACTTCACAAATAAAACACAAAAAGGAAAATAAATAATCAAAATAAATACATATAATGAAATGTTATTATCGTTTTGTTGTGGCTGGTTTGAAAAGATTGGCCGGAGGAGGAAGTCCGAAATTCAGTTTCCGCGCGGAGGATCGTTTCATGCTCTCATAGTGTCACTATTGTGCTGCTGTGTAGACCTGCAGACCACCTCACACCTAAGATCCTGCTTCATGTGCCCAACAAGCTGCACATCTCATGAGCTAATGCTGGGTAACAGACGGGCTCGATGTTGCCAGATACTGTGCAAAAATAATTTGACGTCGCTGACACGAAGAAGATGAAGGAAAATGCTATTATTAAAAAACAGTTAAACAATTTTAACGTAAGTGTACTAGAAAGTATACTTTATACTAGTAGTTCAAAAATTAAAATACAACAATAAATATGTTGTATAAACTAAGTTTCAAAAATTTTACTTCTCATCTGAATTGGGTTTACCTCGTGTAGAATATATCTACTTAATGGCAAAGTAGTTTGCTAAGACTGAACTTTTAAATGCGTAATGCTATCATCTAAGGTATTATCTATGTTAAAATTATGTTTTACAGGCTTATAAAAATGTACAACAATCCGACTGAAAAATTAACAAGGCTTTCAGTATTATTACGGATTGTTGAAAAAGATTTTCCGTACAGCGCAGGTGGGTCAAATTGGAAATTTATTACTTCCCGGAAAACCCATTTTTTATACTTGCATAATAAAAATTAACATACTGAAACTTTTGTGTTTTAAAGGCCGCATAAGTTCTGAATAAAAACAAATGCTTATAAATAATCATAAAGGAATACATTTATTTAGTTACGCTTCTTCTCCGAAAACACTTTGCGTAAACAAAAATTAGTATATACGAAAAATATTACGTTATTAAGTCTGAGCAATTGCTTGGCAAATTTTTTTGTTGTTTTTGTGGTAACATTGAAAATCTGAAAAATTAATGAAAATGAGTATTTTCATGAAAAATTTGATGCGAAAATTCGTTGTTTTTATAATAAATTAATTGATTCTTAAATATTAATCGCAATTTTTTCTGCTATGCTTCTGCGCCATTTCACATATAATTTAATTGTTCAATGACATAAATGCGTGGATGTCATGAACTTACTTGCCATAATTTGTTATCCTCTAATTAAAATAAAGATAAAAAAGATACTGGATGGTACTTTATTGGCATAAATTAGAGTTAATAATTTTTCATTAGAAATATTGTATACATAGTAAAATAATATTTCAAATTATTAAATCGATAAGAATTTCATACCTTGTTTTAATATGGCTCACATTTAACACTGTTTCACTTGACTGCAGTTTTGCGATCTATGAAAGCTTACTGCAAGCTAAGCACAAACGTACTGACATGTAAAATAAAATATAGTGATAAAGAAAATGTTTCACTAATGCGTAATTCTTAAGATATTTTTTAAGATCTATGTCAGTAAATCACTAATAAATAAGAAAGAAAGAGTTTCATTAGATATAAGGAAGGAAGTTAATAAGTGGGGGTAAGGGGTGTGGGCAATGTGTGTACATCGACGTTGCAAAATATGATTTCAAATATTTTTTATTTATTTTTTAAATTATAAGTTATTGAACTAATATCGAATAATACTAATATAAATTATTAACATCATCAGCCTGTATCCGTCCACTGTTGAACGTAAGCCTCCCGCATGAGTGTCCGTCCTCTTCGATCCTCCGCCTTCCGCATTCAGGTCACTCCCGCTATTCTTCTTACGTCGTCAGTCCATCTTGCAGGGGGTCGACCAATGCTTCGTTTGCCAGTTCTTGGGCGCCATTCTAATACTTTTCTTCCCCATCGACCGTCGTCTCTTCGACAGATGTGTCCTACCCATTGCCATTAGAGTGTGTCTATCGGATTCTATCTTTTAGCGACACTCCGAGCATGGATCTTCCCATATCACACTGGGTGACGTGGGTGACTTTCAGATTCCACGTTTCTGCACCATAAGTTTATACAGGGAGGATGCATTGGTTAAACGCCTTAGTTTTAAGACATTGCGGAATTTTCGCTTTAAAAATGTACTACAGTTTTCCAAATGCTGCCCATCCCAGTTGTATACGCCTGTCGATTTTTTTTGAGACGTTACTTCTTTCTAGTTGTATTACTTGTCCTAGATAGCTTATTATTAAAACCGTAATTATTATTAAAAGCATATTTATTTTCTTAAAATTATTAAAATCTTTTCAAGAATAATTATTATAATTTGAACATGTTTATTTAATGTTTTGCAAAAATTATAAACGTGTTGTCAAATGATTGAATTTTGAAGAGGTGCAATATTTTTTGTTGAAGTAATAAATGGCGCATTGCAAATGTTATTATGCTTTTACTGTTCGCATTTATTACGGGAAAAGGCAGAGCGCTCCGGAGGATATTTCCACCGAAATGAAATCTTAGTCTGAAATATTGTCACCATTTCGGTAAACATATTCAGCGCAGTAAAATTTGCGACAACAACAGCAGTTAAAATAGGACGCCATTACACAAGCAAGTTACTATCATCATCAAATATTTGTCGCTAAGCTTGAAGAGAAGGCACTGCAGTATCTAAGACATGCATAAACACCCAACCTAATACATATGCACTGATATCCTCCTCTTCCACTAAGGACATGAGTTTACTGGATGAAGGATGCAGGAACAGATTCACAATACAAACACTTGTTTCTGTTTCACATATTACTCGTTTATTCGTCAATAACGTCGCCCGTTATAGGGACGCCCTTCGGCGTTCCTATCACGATGCTGGGCGAGTTCTGACTGACTGCCCGCTCTGACATTTCGGCGGTACCAACCGCCAAGATGATAGTTGTACCAACTGACAATGGGCCAACTGTCATTACAATTATTTTGGCGTATGCAAACACCGTTTAACATTATATAATTAAACTAACATTCGATGTAGATGTCAGGCAAGCGAACAAAAATAATAGACAAAAGATCGTTTGTCGAGGCTTTACGGCATCGGCCTTAAGGAGCTTTATCAAGCTGATATCAACACGTACTTAACGCCCAAAATTATCCTTATTTTTACATTAATAAGATCTTTCAGTCATATTCCTATAAAACAACTTATAAGAAAGCATTTAAAAACATATTTTGTAACACAATTTCCAGCTCGATATCGAATTTCTTCGAAAACTTATAAACATATGTCTCTAGTATATGTTCAAAATGTTATTTTGAACAAAACTATGTTGTATTAAATATCCTAAATTCCTTAAATTAATTATTATAATCAACCCTTTATCTTAGATTCATTCAGTCAGGTACGACACAGGGCATTTTGCCACTCCATGCAAATTGAGGCGATCAAGGCTTAAAACAACAAGTATCGAGAAATTTGCGGTGTACGAAATTCTATGTAATGTTTATAAGGAAGGCTTACGCATAGATACGGAGCATGGACTATCCTAATAATCTGCCACTCTATGTGGATTGAAGGAATCAAGGTCCAAAAACGGTATCAAGGAATGTGCAGTGATGACATTCAATGAATTAATATTACTTTTATATGACTTTTATGTTAAATATTTGTTATTCATGATCTAGATCAATTAATATATATAACAAGTTTATGCAAAAATCTATAGAAAATATTATCTTCTATGACATTTTATACATACAATATTGACAAGTGAAATGGCATAAAAGATGATAGTTGCTGTAGGTTTGTATATGTGTATCAATTTGGTACATTTATATGGTTTTATTTAAAGTAAATACGAGTTAGAAGCTATGAACGAATAAAAATCGATGTTATGCCTTATACATTTGACATTTACCGCTTTCATTTGATTTCATATAAAATGTACAGTATTTCTCGTGTAAAAGCTGCTTCGTTAAATTCAGCATCCAGCGCTTCGTTTGGTGCCAGGAGAGTTTTCAGGCCCCACTAAGGACTTTCTACTTGGCGCCATCAATCTCAGTGGTTTTAATTTGGATTTCTCCATTTCAACTCTGAATGACTACTACTACTTCATAGATACTACTATAAAATTTAAATTCTATATACTAGTGTTGACTAATTGTTCACCATTTATTTTTATGAATTATTTTTTTAAATGATAATGAAGCATAATAGTTTCATAAAAAATTAAAAGAGTTTCCAATAATAGTAGTTCAAGATGTAATATAACCTGCAGTTTATGCAATTTTAAGTAGAAATATTTTGTAAAACGTTATTTTGAAGATAATAATTTTGTATTAAACATCCAAACGTATTTAATGTTTATTTATATATTATTATTTTGTATGGACTATATGAATATATATGTATCTAAAAATATGGCAGATTGGGTATTGCATTGGACAACCCACCCAATCATGCTGGAATAAAAGCTTTTATTATTAATATTATTACAATTACTTTAAAGACTTTAGGATGTTTAGTACAACACAATCAGGTTCAAAATAACGTTTTGAACAGTCAACACTCTCCGATAGTATTTTTAAAAATGTGAATGAGTTCTTGTTTTTATATGAAAATGAATATATTTAAGTAAAATAGCTCACCGATTAATGTTATGTATTAATTAAAAATAATATTTGTTAATAATTAAACTGAAAAATCGCACAATAGTCAAAACTAAAATCTCAAGTTTACTGAGGCATTATAATTTAATACAGAGAAGCATTTAGTTCTAAGGTTTGGCGATATGATATAACTACTGAAGCTTTCGTAAATGATCAAATGATGAACTGGGCTGATATGGTCCAGAGCTTATAAGTTCGATGGGACTTCCGCACGCCCGGGGTACCCTGATCCCGCAACATCAATTGCAATAGGTACCCCGAGGATCAGCCCTACAATCGACAAGACCTTTGAAATATCAATAAATTATTACGTTTTCGCTGAAACCTCTGATGATTAGATTTAAGAAGTGTTATTAGTCTAAGTAGCTCTCACTAAAAAACAAGCATTTTAGATTTAGAAACGTGAATCTGAAAAATATTTTTTCAATACATAAAATAATACATGATGTGGCTTTTGGGCTTAGCCGTGTGTGGCGAACTTCTTTCAACCAATATATATAAAAAAGATAATCTGAATAAACCAACTCAAAATTAAATAAATCATCAATCCTGAAGATGACCCCTGCAATGGCGGTCGAAATATTGGTTGAAGGAAGTTCGCCACACACGGCTAAACCACATTATCAAATTAAAATAATACATATTTTAATTTAAAAAAATGATCAGACAATATTCTAAATAAAGTAATTATTAAGAAGACAAATATATATTTAATTGATACATACATACAAATCTACTTCAATACTTTATCACTTTTTATGACATTTTGTCAAAGGAGATGAAAGAAATGTCATAAAATACGATATTTAGAGTAGTAATAGTAATAAAGTAAATTTGTATGTGTGATATTTATTACAATATAAGTTTAGTTAAAAAGTTGTATCATTAATCTGTTATTGTGTATATATTTATATTATCTTGTAATAAGTTTTATACTTCTTACCGTCTCGCTTAATATCTTTGTCTTATTTATTTTGCTCTTGGTGGGTATACAAGGTGTATCTGTATATAAGGTATATAAGGTATACCTGTATATGTATGCTTCAAGTATAATATATATTTAGAATATATATAGATTGAAATATGTACATTAAAATATATAGATTAAAATATTAAGTACCTTAAAAAGTGTCTGGTTGAGATTGAGATTGAGTTTGGGCGAGGTTGTAGAAAATCGTTATTATTATACGAATGATGCTTGTTGAATTGTTATTTAACTGTATAAAATTGTAAAAAACTATGTAATTTGTGAAAAAATATGTTATACATATATATTTGTCGTAATCCTTAACTGTATCTATTATATTTGATTAATAAAAATAAATAAAACTATAAAGTATTGGAATATTGATATATATTTAACAATTTCTGAAGTATATATACATCAATTTTGATTTTTTCATTAGTACCTTTCTGTGTAGATGATAAAAAGCATCATCACAAATAATTAAGAAAATTATAATTAATACTAAATGTAATAAGGAGTGAATACAGTTAGAGCACGTAATATCAATAGAACATTCTAAAAACGCCTTGTTTTTGAAAAGTTCAACGTGAAGAAAATATTATCTTGCCTACGTGGAAATAAACATACTATCTATAAATATTTATTTAAAATACTTTGTTTCAAAAAATCACAATTAAATATATTTTTTCGAATAAAAATATTTCTTTACACGATTTATTTAAATAATGGAAATTTTTAATTAACGACTGAGAGCTTTTTTATTGACAATATAAGCTTGGCGTCAAATAATAAAAGTATTTGCCATAATTTTGTTATTTCAACGTTTTTTTAATATTTGTATTTTTTGTTTTATTTTTCTCAGTAAGCAATCTGGTTCACGTAGTAATTTAAGATCTGATTAAGTGACATATATCGTAGACTCAAAAAGCTCTATGGCCTTAATTAATCGTATTTGCCGAGACAGAGGACCGGATTCTCGACTAATTGGCGTCATTATTTAACAGGAATTATCGGATCTACCTCCCGGCCCGGCTGACTATGTTGAAACATTAAAATGACAAGTAAACGAGATGTATCAAACACCTGCTTTAAAACTATCATCATCATTCTATATCTATTCCGTAGTTGGAGCAAATGGTCGTCACAAATTGTCATCATTAAGCTAAGTGAGCATTAATGGTCCTGTTCAGCTCTGTTACCGCCAAGAAAATTCTATGTATGTATTGTGGACCCGCAGCTGTAGTTTATGATCTTTTGTGACCAACAAACATACTTTAGTCAAGATCATTTTAAAGAGTTCCTAATGATAATGAACGGTCGTAATTCTCACATATTCGATCTTCCAGCGATCTCACGAGCTATTTGCTGATTTGCATGAATTAATACTTTTATTGTGACCTTATCAGCTTCCCTGTCGATTGCAAAAGATCAAAATTTTCAAACCATTTTTGACACAGATATACTATTAATGCACCTTCTTCATGAAAATCGTTATTTTTCTTCCTTGAATAGAATTTGAATCATTTGATAGTAGAATTGTTGAAAATGCAGGTTTTAACTTTCCTTATTTGAAAGAGTAACGATAAAAAACAACTGCATAAAATTGATGAATTTTTTTACAAACAAGTCGTACTATTTAGATAAAAATATATATTATTTATGCGGATAAAATGTAAAATTGATTAAAAAACAATAATTACAAGATTTAAGAAGAAACATATACATCAATGTTTCTTGACGATTTTTTTTTTTTGAAAAACGTAAGATGTCTGAAAAGGTTTATAGAGCTTGAAGCATACTCTTTAATATATTTATGTTGCGAAAATTCTTTCGCCCGAATTTATGGCGTACCACGAGCGTACATTGTTCACTACAATACGCTTCTTTCTTTCTCCGTACAGCCAATAGTATTACCACAAGGACATAGTACTTAATATTAAGTACAGCACACAAAGTATTCCAGAAGGTACATTTCTCAATTCACCCCTAGGTTAGGGGCTGCCGTGAGTCTCCCCATAAATGACCAAACCCTGTTATGGGCAAATGGACGCATTAAATGGTGAGTCCCCCTACGCCCACTCGCCCAACTGACTTCCAAGGCGGAAGCTGAATGCTGATACCACCGGAAATTGTCCACGGGAAACACCCAAAGCATACACTGGTAGTTTTTGAAAATGTTTAATTAAAAGAGTGTTAATTGAATGTTAAGGGGTGAAATATTTAATTACATGAGCTTAAACTGAAGGAAAATTTAACCACGTTTTTTGAAGCATTATATTTAAATATATTAAAGTATTTAATTATAAAAGAAATAGTAATAAATTATCAATATTTAGTGAAATTTTGTATGGTTGCTTGAGGGTTTTTTACTGGTAAAGCATCGCTATCACCATCTGTCGGTATTCTCCTGTATGTGTTCCCGGTCAAGACCAGTGCACTCTATGACGCTCAGCCAGGGAGGCTGGACGCTACATGCGGGAAACGTGTGTTGTGTTCGTGTTTGTGTGTTGGTTTATATTGTAGGAAGGAGGAAACACAGACGCCGGAAGAGCATTCTATAGCTTACCGGTGGCATTAAGAAAAGAACTTTGGAAACTGCCAGTTCTTGGTCGATATACATTAACCGTGTAAGGATGTTCGGCAAGTGCAAGACGATTTTGTCGGCTGTGAGTGGGTGGAGGAGGAATTAGTTCTTTAAGTTCCGAAGAGCAGCGACCATGGTAATAACGGTAGAAAAGAATAAGAAAACCAATCTTACGTCTGTGTTCCATTGATTGCAGGTTAGACGTAAGAGTTTCATTGTTTATCAAACGAATTGTTTTTCCTATAAATGAGTCAATTAAATTTAGAATGTATTTTGGGGCTCCAATCCAAAGGTGACTGCCGTATTCAAGGATAGGTCGGATTTGTCTATTATATAGAATAAAAAGTTGTTTATCGTTGAAATACCGACGTGATCTATTTAATACATCTAGTTTTTTGGAAGCGGATTTATGCTTAATTGATTCGTAATATTTGACATTATTCGAGATGGATACTCCAAGGATGTTGATGGAGCTTGCTTTTGGAAGAGAACTACCACTTGATGAGAATGATATAAAATGAATAAATCACAAACAGACAACTGTGATAAAGTACATTGTCATGACACTCAGTATTTGAACAGATCACCGGAGGTCATTATTTCGCATTATTCACGCAACAAAGAAGACAATTTCTCACCAACAGTTGGAGTGTTCCTTTGTAGTTGTCTGGTCCTCGGTGCACAGCAATCAACTCCTCAATTCAGTAGAGAATCGCCCAGTCATCGGACGATCAGGTACTGGAGTACAGACGTCATACAGACCTGGTGAATGACGGAAATAGTCTTCCGCTGACCTGACTAGAGGGGCGAAGATCAAACGTAATGCGCTCGATTGTCATAAAAAAGTCCCGAGTTCAGTTTCCGGTGAATCCAAATAATACATGCATCATGGAGATGCCAATTAGCGCCCACGATATTTATTTCAAATACATATTTATTTTACTTGCATTTATAATAATTTATATAAAAATACATAGTATTTTACGATTTCATATATTTTAAGCTCG
The DNA here is from genome assembly GCA_022606575.1 of Glossosoma conforme. NCBI lineage: Eukaryota > Metazoa > Arthropoda > Insecta > Trichoptera > Glossosomatidae > Glossosoma > Glossosoma conforme. The sequence continues at coordinate 1,853,352 of JAGTXR010000082.1, read as the reverse complement.
CAGTGATACATAAGAAACCAATGACAAGAGTATTTTCATCTATTCACTCACACCTTGCCCTATATAAAACGCAAACATCCTTGCTTAATTTACTTGACTATGGTTACACAACGTAGCCGAAGCATGTAGTCGTACAATAAATTAAATGTGGAATAATTTCTAAATAATTTTATATTTATTTTGATTTGCTTTTTATTTATATGCCGGTGGGTATAGCTCAATGATGAAAGCGTTTGCTTTGCAAGCCAAAGGTCGTGGGTTCGATCCCCGACGGAAATAAAAAAAATGGATTTTTACTCGATTTCTGAGTTCTAAAATACCCCCGGTTTGTGTGAATTTGATCTCTTATCTATAAAATTCCAGTCATAGCCTATTAATCTTAATTGGTGGTAGACAAAAGTCGTCCCGTAAAGACCACCCATTCATAGTAAATGCTTGTAATAATAAAGGATAATGCGTGAATCTCGGGCTATAGTCTAAGACGTTGGCGAATCAACACATCACATGCAGCGCTTAGCCATATGCACCATGGTAAGCGTTATATAATTCCAAATGAGACTTCAGAATTACTAACATCATCTGTCGGTATTCTCCTGTATGTGCTTACATAAGAAAACTCGCAAATATTGGGATACTACAGCAGCCATATAATACATTACAACTAATTTTGTAGCAATTGCGTTTTTTCTAGAGATGATGCGCTTGTTTATTCGGTCACTAGTTATAGATTCCACACCCAAAAAGCTTAAAATAGTTTCTAATACATTTTATAATCTCTATAAACATCGTACGGTGGGAAATTGATTCGTCGCGCGTAAAATACCATACTATTCTAAAAAACTAGGTGTATTATATAGATCACGTCGGTATTTCAGTGATGAACAACTTCTTCTTCTATATAAAGGACAGATCCGACCTATCCTTGAATACGGCAGTCACCTTTGGATTGGAGCCCCAAAATACCTTCTAAACTTAATTGACTCAGTTCAAAGAAGAGCAATTCGTTTGATAAACAATGATACCCTTATGTCTAATCTACAATCAATGGAACACAGACGTAAGATTGGTTCTCTTAGTCTTTTCTACCGTTATTACCACGGTCACTGCTCTTCGGAACTTAAAGAACTAACTCCTCCTGCACCCACCCACAGCTGACAGACTCGTCTTACACTTGCTGAACATCCATACACGGTTAATATATGTCGATCAAGATCTGGCAGTTTCCAAAGCTCCTTCCTTAATGCCACCGGTAAACTATGGAATGCTCTTCCAGCGTCTGTGTTTCCTCCTTCCTATAATCTGGATCTCTTCAATAAACAGATAAATATACACTTGCAATCTCCCCAACCCACACACAAACACGAACACAACTCACGTCTCCCACATGCAGCGTCCAGCCTCCCTGGCTGAACGTCATAGAGTGCACTGGTCTTGACCGGGTGTACTCTCCTGCATGCGTTTACATAAAAAAAAAAAATCAGACTGTAGTCTAATGACGTTGGTGGTTTAACATACCAGACACTGTACTAGCTATTCATAAAATTTCTAGCATCTCAATCTACAGACGAAATCCATCAACGTCTGTCGGTATTCTCCTGTATGTGTTTATATATTTATAAGTAAATCTTGAAAACTGCCGAACACTACTACTATAATTTGATTGCAACTTCAACTGACGGGTATAGCTCAATCGTCAAAGCGTTTGCTTTGCAAGCCAAAAGTCGTGGGTTCGATCCCCGACGGGTATTAAAAATAAAAATGGATTTTTAATCGATTTTTGAGCTCTTAGGTATCTCTGGTTGGTGTGAATTTGATCCCTCACTCGTAAAATGCCAGTCATAGCATATTAATAAAAATTGGTGTTAGACGAAATTCGTCCCGTAAAGACCACCCATTCATAGTAAATTCCTGTAATAATAAAGGATGATGCGTGAATATCGGGCTGTAGTCTATGACGTTGGCGGATCAATAATCCGCATGCAGCGCTTAGCCATATATACCATGGTAAGCGTCATAGAATTCCACAGATGAGACTAAAGAATTACTATGACCATTTGTCGGCATTCTCCTATATGTGCTTACATAAAAAAACATGCAATTATTTTTAAACGTGCTTGAGTTGATATATTCATATAAAATATATTGAATAAAATAATAATTTAATAGAGGGTACAAATCTCGAGCTTCGTATACCAGAAAGCGGCCGATCCATAACAGAAACAACAACAGTATTTCATCTGTAGAGCTACACTTTGCAATTAATTGCACTAGTTGTATTGGAATTGTTTCTTTGATACCACCACTGACCGCCTCCCGGCAATAGTCTGCTTATTGCACTACGAGCTCACCACGTTGGGTCAACAGGGTGGGTCAGTTGGACCGATCGTCCTACAATGCGAATGGGGCAAATTGTCATAAAAGGTAATTTTAAATTTGATAATAATTATGTTACGATCCATAAAGTCCTATGTCAAAGAACCCTATGACGTAAGATCCTCTCGTTAACCCTTTCGTTACGGCTCGGTGGAATACAAATTATACTGTCAATATGGCGTGAATTTTTCAAACCATTTTTTTTACTTAAAACTAGTATTTGAAGCATAAATGTACTTATTTGACCTATTTTCATATAAAACATTGGTTTTTCTATCATTTAGCTATCTGATGTTGCATAAAAAACTATTATATTTAACAAACGTTTATTATGTTACTCCATACATGTGGTGGCTCATGTTGCTTACAGAAAAATCACTCCTGTGACGAAATCTTCCTGTAAAGAATACATATGGGTTGATAAAGGGAATGACTGCACTTAAAATTTCCTACTGTAGATGTTGCAATGAGTTCTGAAAGTAGCAAAACAATATATCACGTTAACCGATGTCAACGGTCGGGGAATTTTTGACGGCATATGCTAACAACCGATGCAAAAGGGTTAAAATAAGTTTTTGTATTACAAAGAAGTCGAAAGTGAACGTCATAAGTTCAATTTATATAAAAATGCCCTTTTCCTTATAAATTCCAACAAAAAAAATGTCATGATGTATGAGAAGAGTTTTGATTTTCTTGGGTCTTACACAAAAAAATATATACAAAGGAGCATAAATTTATAAACATATGAGTTAAGTAGTGTTTCGACTGTTCTAGAGTTCTGATGTTAATTAATAAATGCAGATACGATCATTTTGTAATGTTCGGAAGAGTAGTGTCCATGAAAAAAGCGATAAAAAGGCCAAATAGTATAATGTATTAAGATTTTTAATAATAAATTGAACGCATACTCAATTACATATATGACCCTCAGTATTTACTTAAATAATTGATATTTATTAAAAAAAAAATTGCAACAAATAACTAGTAGCAAGCTTTCAATGATAATGAGTAATGATAACCTTCTGGAGAGTGCGCTGTGTCCGAGTAGCTGCACCCAGGAAGACCAGATGATGGCCGGGAGTAACGCCATCGACGTCGCCCACTTCTGGGCAGACAGAATCTGACCCTGTTGTTTCTGACACGATTATATATATATATATTTAGTATATATGTATTTTTTTCCTATTGTTTATACTGTTTAGAGATTACACATTGAGTTGCAAGAGTAAATGTGTGTTCTTTTAACTTTAGAGGCACTTCTTCGTCCTTTTTTTTAATAAATCGATCAAACATAAGCGTAATTTGCTGCTTCAATTTTAGTTTTTTTTCTGACGTGCTTTATTAAAAATAGTACAAATAAATTGTGTAGTTTTGATTGTGATGGTATTTATTCTCAAAATTTGCTTTTGAAAAATTCTTAGAATAAATAAATTTTACACAACATTATCAAAGATTTTTCAGCTGAAAAGTTATATAACTTAACTGAACAGATGTTTTGAAAGAAAAACGTATTCGTGTGTAAAAGTACTTTGATAAACCGTCCCATTCTTGTTTCACCCCTAACACGTACTACTGCATCTACCTACTCTTCTTCGCATGAATCATTCTAACACTACGAGGCGTATGCGCACTTGGAAAGCGTCACTAAAGGAATATTGCTGGTAATTTGGTAATACTTTGCGTGAAAATTGGAGAGTGAAGTTGTTGTGTTACGCTTCGTTATTTGGTAAGTGAATTGTATTCGTACGTGCAAAAAACCCCTTCATTGTGAATGTCTCTTTAGAATAATGTTCGAGGAGATTTAAGGTTTTATTAAGGTGTTAATTTTAATGAAATTTGTTTCTCAAACAACAGTTTTTTTATTTTTATTTATTATCAGATTATATAATAATAAATTTATTATAAATGCATAAGAAATAGAATTCTTCTGCTAGGTATAGAAATAATTTAATTATTACATTAAAGAACATTATTACTACACGCATTTTGAGTCCATATGACAGCTTGCCGTTTTAGAACGTTCTAACAGATCTTGTATGACCCATTCTACAACTATATTTCTACCTATTAAAAGATCATGAGACAAGTATTGATTATATTGTAAGATACTAGCCTTGAGATCGCCGGAAAATATCATTTAAAACTGCGGCTGCTTTGGAAGTCATCCGGAACCATATATATGTTCCTAGGTGGACCTCCAGGTATATATTTTTACATTCTAAAATAAGTCATGTTCTGCCAATGTTCTGACCATGGTACGGAAAGTATGTAGAAAGAAAAAAAACTTATATGAAGAAATCCAAACCATTTTCCTTTTTCTTGTACTTGAAAGATGAAGCCCTAAACTTTTTTCAATTATTATTTTGACAAATAACTGTCTAAAGTAAGCATCTAGTGCGTTAAAAGATACAGATTATTTTTCAAATTGAAAATCGAATTCATTGCCATTTTTTAAACACAATACACTATAGTAAAATCTAATCAGAGGGAATAACAAAGACTTTTATTATTCAGTCGATACACAATTGTGACAAACTCGCACAGTAGCATATTGGGGATTCGTCTCGCGTCGGACTGAAAATAAAAACAGGGGTTGTTGGGCCCACCCCAACCATCCGGGGACCCCAACCTGACCTCGGTGTTGGGGTCTCAAGTCCCAGGTCACTTACTCTAATTGCGAAGCGTAGTACTGCATCGAGTAGTGTTGCTCGTTGAACCGACGTCGATTATATGCAGAAGTGTTTTTGCACTTAACACGATCCAATTTCTTGGCATTGTCAATAAAGCATGAGTGCGCCATTATTCACATCGGCGAGAAAGCTGCAACTGTTTTGAAAACATGCTTCATCGATTAAATTACCAATACAGATAGTTTTATATAAATTGAACGTTTACTCAAGAAAATGCATGACTTCAGAGTATTTATTTAAAAAAATTATATTTATTAAAAAATTTCATGCTTAACTTGACTGCCTCAGTGGTTTTGAATATTTTCACTTGTATATAATTCCAGTAAATGTATTTCATTAGGTTTATTAGTCAGGAACAATGAGGTTCTCAGCATAATAAAGGAAGATAGGCACCTATTAAGAACCATCTCAGAGAGGCGAGCCCGATGGATCGGTCACATCATGCGCCACGATGGTCTTCTTCACGACATTGCGGAAGGGATTGTTGCGGGTAGAAACTGTAGAGGGCGCCATAGACGAGAGTATCTGCAGTAAGTGTTCGGGGACATGAGTTGTAGATCTTATGCTGAGCTGAAGAGGATTGCAGAGGATCGAGAGGAGCGGAAATCGAGATGCAAGATCTTGTTGCTGCAAACCAATCCATATCTTCTTCTTCGCGGTTCAATTCACAACCCTGATTCTTGAATGTTTTAACTTCTATGTTCCAGATAGGTACACCCGTGATCGTAGCCATCCATTGTTTTTGATCCCAGTCGATGCTTGTGGGGCTTCAAGCACTCAATTTGGTACAACGGCAATGTCGCTCCTAAATGGCCTACCAGCACACCTCGATCCTTTTCTTACATCCTTTTCCTCTTTTGTCGATGGTATTGTTCTACTTGATCTCTGTCATCTTTGACACGTGTCATCTTCTTATTATTTTGTGTTATTTTTATTATTTTCTCTATTTATTGTATATTTATGTATATTCTATGTTTCTTAATATTTGTAAAAAAAAATGGAATTTCGATTCTTTTTTTTTTTTTATGTAAACGCATGCAGGAGAGCACAACCGGTCAAGACCAGTGCACTCTATGACGCTCAGCCAGGGAGGCTGGACGCTGCATGCGGGAAACGTGTGTTGTGTTCGTGTTTGTGTGTGGGTTGGGGAGATTGCAAGTGTATATTTATCTGTTTCTTGAAGAGATCCAGATTGTAGGAAGGAGGAAACACAGACGCTGGAAGAGCATTCCATAGCTTACCGGTGGCATTAAGGAAGGAACTTTGGAAGCTGCCAGTTCTTGGTCGACATATATTAACCGTGTATGGATGTTCGGCAAGTGTAAGACGACTTTTGTCGGCTGTGAGTGGGTGCAGGAGGAATTGGTTCTTTAAGTTCCGAAGAGCAGCGACCGTGGTAATAACGGTAGAAAAGACTAAGAGAACCAACCTTACGTCTGTGTTCCATTGATTGTAGATCAGACGTAAGGGCGTCATTGTTTATCAAACGAATTGCTCTTCTTTGAACTGAGTCAATTAAGTTTAGAAGGTATTTTGGGGCTCCAATCCAAAGGTGACTGCCGCATTTAAGGATAGGTCGGATTCGTCCTTTATATAGAAGAAGAAGATGTTTATCGTTGAAATACCGACGTGATCTATATAATACACCTATTTTTTGGAAGCGAGACCGGCTTTACACTTAATTGACTCGTAATATTTGACATTATTCGATATTGATAATCCAAGCATGTTTATGGAGCTTGCTTTCGGAAGAGAACAACCGTTGAAAGATACAGGATCCATAGCAGTCTTCTTGGTGGAGAAAGTACATGATTGGGTTTTTGAAATGTTGAAACTGACGAGGTTGAGGTCGCCCCATCGTGAAACCCTTTCAAGAGACATGTTCATCTTCTCCACCAGAGATTCCCTAGCAGCAGATAGTTCCGAATGTTTCTGTATATAAATAAATAAATATGCATCATGGCTTCATCGAATTCCACAGATGAGACTTCACAATTACTGTCACCATCTGTTGGTATTCTCCTGTATGTGTTTACAAAAAAAAAACTTATACTTGCAAAATGATCTATGATGTTTGTGACTTTAAAACGAAAATGTGCAGATGCAACACATCATATGTATAGTACATGTGTATAAGCGTTAAATGCATTAAATCCACACGTTACTTCTAATATAATGTATAGTAACGCTGTCGTAAAGATTTTAGTGCCTCTGTGATACTCAATAAGATCCATTCAATAAGCCAAAGTTACGATCCGCGATAAACTTTAAAGGTGCAGTCTTGTGCAGTGGCGAAGATTGTTTAGTTGATGCAGCGTGAATTTTCAATGAGCCTCCCCATAAGAGAGAAAACGTTTTAGCTGTTGGACGTCTTAGATATCCGAGATCTAGCTTTCTGTTCTAGATATATGACTAAGCCAGAGGTATAATATTTGCTAGGTCTACTTTCCAGAATACCTGTTGATATCCTCCTCTTCCATTTAGGACATCGGTTTACTGGACGAAGGATGCAGGATCAGGTTCACATTATAAACAACTTGTTTCTGTTTCACGATACATGTTTATTGTCACAAACGTCACCCGCCACAGCGAACGCCCAGGACGCGTGCACTGTGACGGGCGCGAGTCAAACTTCAACTGCCAGCCCACGGCGCGATCTCACATCTCCACGGTACCAACTGCCAATATGACAGTCCTACCAACCGGCAATAGGCCAACTGTCATAACAATTGTTTTGGCGTATGCAAACACCGCTTAACATTCGATGTAGATGTCACGCAAGCGAACCAAAATAATAGACAAAAGATCGCTTGTTGAGGCTTTACGGCATCGGCCTTAAGGAGCTATATCAAGCTGATATCAATCGCTACCCTTTCAAAGACGGAAAACCGCGACAAACGATCTTAACCCAAGCTTAAGCCCGCTCGCTGACACGCTACATATGAGCTCTATGGATCGGTCACATCATGCGTCACGATGGTCTTCTTCACGACATTGTGGAAGGGATGGTTGACGGAAAAACTGTAGAGGGCGCCCTAGACGGGAGTATTTGCATCGAGGAGATGAGTTGTAGCTCTTATGCTGAGCTGAAGAGGACTGCAGAGGATCGAGAGGAGGGGAGATCGCGATGCAAGATTTTGTTGCTGCAAGTCAATCCACCGGATTGATACTACGAAGAAGAAGATTCATAATAAATATATATTCATATAACAACGCTCTACTTCTATATACAGTCGATTCCGCTTAATTGGGACACATCGGGGCTTGGTCATTTTGTCCCAAATAAGCGGCTGTCCCAATTAAATGAATTTCACATTTTTTTTAAATTAATTTGTTTGGTTCTGGCAACTTAGGCCATTAACCAATAATACACACATAAAATTAAACAATGCATATTTTTTTTCAATAATTTTATTTTATGAACTCTTGGAAACTGTCAATTACATATAGGTAATATAAATTATCAACAAATATGTAATTTAAACTTTTAATATAAAAAAAACTAATTAAAATAATAAATGGGTAGGTACATACAATTTAATTCAATTAAAAAATTTGTCAAGTGTAGTCTGTCTTTTGTTTTTGTTACATTTCACTTCTACAAAATCAGCACAGATATTCAGTGCAGGTGTAGGGCTTCCTTCATTTACTTCCTGCATTAAATAATCATCATCATCATCGTCATCTTCGTCTAATTTTTCATTTTTGATTTAATACCTTCTACAATTGAATCCTCACAGTCTTCATTATCATCGTAACATGGTAAATTGTTATCTATTCTTGAAAATGTAACATAATATTTGCTGTGATCTTAAATTTACTGTCCCAAATAAGTGGAATATTGTTCCAATTAAACAAATAAATTTACGATTGATTTCTTGCTTTGGTTTCTGTTCTTTGAGATTTGTCCCAAATAAGCGGCTGTCCCAATTAAGCGGTGTCTCAATTAAGCGTAATCGACTGTACTACATATTTAATTACTCATAACCATTAGTTAGTATATATTTTACATACTCTGTTGCGTTTCCTTATTTTATTTTACTATGATTTAATAATTTTCTTTTATAATATAATATAATAAAATATTTAATTTTTATGAAGGTCTTACATACATATAATACTTTTTGTATTTTTTGATGCTTAATATTACTCTCATATATATGTTTGAGTTTACTTGGAATTCCATTTCAATAATAAATAGATCTATATTTCGTACCTTGTTTTAACCTTCCTATTCTCCGGCACACCTTATAATTCAAATATATATAATATAGTATATACACATCAGTATTCTTATAAACGTTGGAACTAACGAAGCCTTTATTATGGAGGAAACTGCGGTCTTCCAGGAAGTGTTTCTCTTGATACAAAATGTACAAATTATTTTTAATCCTTAATGTTTATTAACTAAATATACCCATGTGAGTATAAATGCATTTATGTAACAAAATATGTATTTACGTATGAAAAAACTCCCCACAACCGATTAACTCTATGCAGTTTGTGTGATTTGGTATAATTTAAAAAAATATGTTTATAACTTCTTTATTTTTCTTTTTATATACCTAGCATACATAAAACACACGGTCACAACAAATTACCGCCACTAAGTTCTATCAGCTGCCATTGTCTTTTCCTCGTTTTAGGAGATATTTTTTCTAAATTTCTCCTGAAAATATGCAGAGTAGACGTCCAAGCACTTAAAAAGGGGACAGCTAGAATAGTATCCGAGAAATATTTTTGGATGATATGTTAATCAGTTTTTTACAGAAAAGCGAAACCTTCCGAAGCCTGAACAATTTGTCACAGAGGGCGGCTCAACCCAAATAGTTACATGGTAAACACATCTGAATGAAACATTTTCCTTTGAATTTTATCAATCAAATCATCTACAGCTTCTTTATACTTCTAATTTCCTTTCTCATGCACATCACATACATCCTTTTTTGCTTGCCCATCGAGAAACGCTTCGTATTGAAAAATTGCATCGCTGAGGGAGATGTTTCCCCAATGCACTTAAAATGTTTGGGCAAAGTGGCAGTTTCTCTCCCGACAAATAACAAGCCCTCTAATGACCGACGTGCCCAATGTACCGGAGTGCAAGGGATTCGAACCCATGCAATTGTGCGTCGGCACTAAAGGTGCGTGACGACGATAAAAGCTTAATGGTGTACAATGTACACGGAATACTTACCTATGCAGTCGAAAACTAACCTATGCAGTCGATAGAGAAGGGGATACTTTTAGGCGATGGGGATGACTCAGAGGCTAAAAGCAATACTGTCACGCATGTAGTTTCGGGTGTCGAAACGGATTTATTTTTTTAACGTTCATTTTTTTCACACATCCGTTCGCAATATGCAGCATATCTCTTCTCATATTTGATTAAAATCAAGAATATATTTTTACCACACATTAAATTTGAGGATTTGCAGCTGATATATCCGAAGTATATTTGAGTGCTTATAAGTCCTCATTTTTAGATTATATGATAAGCCCAACGCTCGCGATGCTTGAACCATTTAGTGTACAGAGGCGGTATAACGTACAATAGTTACCTAAAATTTACACTAAACAGATCATTTAGATGCTTGTATATGAATTGTTCTAAAACATCTCATTGAACCGACGGTAGCCGTAGTATCCAATGCATATTTAAGTGTAAGTCATCACTTTTTAGAAGAACGTTTGCCCAACGCTTTCAACGCATGGCTATTTGGTGGTAAGAGGCAGCTTTACCCAACCAACAATTCGCGATTAGCAAATATGCGGTGACTTTTTCAAGTTTTAGTAAGCGTCCAATATTGATTAACGTCAGTGATATATATTTACTTATAACGTGTAATTATTCTAGTTTAAGAGCTTTTCGATGACATTAAGGGTGGAATCTCAAAAAATACCAGTTCTTGGTCGACATTCATTAACCTTGAAAGAATGTTCAACAACAGTGAGATGAATTTGTCAGTCGTGGGTCGGGTGTAGGATGAACTATTTTAGTTTTTGAGTTCAGAGGGGCAGCAACCATGGAAATAACGGTGTAAGAATCGGATTAAAAGAATAAACAAACCAACCATATTAAATGTTCGTAAGCGTGCAATTATTTATTGGACGGTTTTTTTCAAAATTAAAGTCTAGGAGGTATTTTGGATACTTCAATATAAAAGTATCTGTATCGAAGACAATACAGATTTTTCCTTTTTTTTAGTTCATAAGTGTTAAATTAAGATATTCAGTCATTAAATACAATCGTTAGAAGTTTTACATAAGACTTATGCTATTTCTAAATTAATAATTATTAATAAAATAAATTAATATAGTACAAAGAAATCGTAAGAAAGGCATACTAAATTAGAAAAAATGCGATAAATTGCAACGAATACAATCATGCTTTAATAAGGTTGGTTTCAGAACTTGTTGCAACTGAAAAATAAAGTATGACGCTGAAGTTTAATACATCATGGTGCATGGTACAGTAACGGGTCTCCAAGGAACTAACTCTCTAGAATAGCATGCATTATATTAAAAACAAACAAACTGGGTGAATAACAGTAAGTAGAGAAGATAACCATAAGCTTACGGACTCTAACATTATTGGATTACTTTTTATATAAACAAATTCTTCGGTGGAGTATAAAAATAATAATTTATTAAATTGCATATGAATTTATTACCATGTTTTGTAAAAGAGTGTTAGAAGTATACAAAAAGTTGTTTTTTGGAACTGTAAAGTTACGCAATATTTTGTGTAAGATCTGACCAATTTTACACTCCATGCGGAACTGCTGTCCTTGATAAAAGCATCTAAAAGAAAAGTGTTTAGTTTGCAATACTCATTTAATTTAATAAGCCAATATTTTTTTTAAGAATATTTAACTATTTGTTAAAGAAAAGAAATCTAAAGTATATCATATGATATTTATTTTATTAATTATTCGGATTAAAAATCTATCTGGTACGTTGAATTACTAAAATTATTATTGATTAAAAAATATATATTTAAGTAATTACTTGTGATTAATAATTTGTCTTTTTAATTGCATTGTTAACTGTGCGCATAATATATATTTACTTTATTAATGCGATTCATTGTTGACCTACAATGTAAGTTTAAAAAAATATATTTTTTCATTTATTGATAATTAGTTTTAAGTGGATATGTTGATTTTAATTGGAAAAGACAAACCAACGTGTGATTGCTTAAATGGAAAATTATTAGGATTTCAGTTATTAACTTATCAGAAAAATATGGTCGATGAACGGAAGGAGAGATAAACTCATATCAGAAGTGTAAATTTTTTGAAATATACTAATAATAACGAAAGTTAGTCATTAAATACGAATAAAGATGCGAATTCGTTACGATTACAAAAGAATTTGCTGGTTATGGATCTTTTTTAAAATTCCTTGTTTTATGCATCATATAATATACTCATAAATATATTTTTGCACAATTTGCGTTTATTTTCATTTTAAGACTTCAGTTTCCCCGCCCGACCGTAACATGATGTATCGTGGGCCTCGGTCAGACGGGAACTGTAAACACGAGCTGTCAGACCGGCACAGTAACATGTAGCGCCCCAAAGATTGTCGCGTCTAAGTTACACAAGCAAAGGTTGACAGTTGAACCAACATGAAATGGAGCAACTGTCAAAAAAAAGGGTGTATGCAAGCACCGTATATTTTTATATTAAATATAATTATTAGATTTGCATGTCAGGTGAGCGAACAAAAATAAAAGACGGAAGGTTGTTTTTTGAAGATTTCGGCATTAGCCTAAAAGAGCTATATCAAGCTGATATCACTTTAAATAATAAATTGATTTATTTATCTAAGTCTTACAACAGATACAATACAATAACATTTATATCTTAGTAATAGATACTAATAATAGAACAGTATTTATCCAATTACTGGCAAACATATCATGTATGGAAAAAAGTTTTTGCTTACTATAAATTATAAATACTTATATAAATGATTATTTTCTAATAACTTTTCATTTATTTGTTACATTTCATAATTATGAGTCAATTAGAAGTTCCTGAAAAAGTATTAAAACTTTTTGCTGTTGTTATGGTCCTCTGACCTCAGCTTAAGAGTCTTGTACTGGATTGAATTATGAAGAGTGTTGTACGTCGCGTAAGGCTTCAGGCTTCTGAAAGCTCTCCACAAAGCTCTCCTCAAGAGGTCATCCGGCAACAATAGCTCTGGAAGCTTTCGATTTGATCATCCAATATTGCTTGGAAGGCATTTTCCACTCCGCTGGGAAGGAAAAATAAACACACCTTTGCAGCGCACACAAAAAAGTAATAACGATTAACTTATCGACGATTATAATAGTAAAGATTTTCCGGAGACAATTGAATACTAGAAATCAAATAGGGTAGATTAGTGCCGACATAATTTTGTTATTATACAAAATGTAAGGTACAAAACAATGTAAGCCATGAGGGTTTGTAAACATGTAGACGTGAGCAAGAGGGCACCAAACGAAAAAAATAAATGAGTTCTACCAAGTTTTATTAAGGCTCTCTAGACGGCGTGTTGTGACAGTAAAACGTAAGAAACAGAAAACATTGATAAATACCTAAAAAATAAAATATTATGTACAAATAATAGCCTTTAAAAATAATACCTAAATCATTTTATTTTTCATCCTTGCCACACTATCTATCTTCCTCTCTTATCATTTCCTATTAAACACACCCCCTACCCTCTTCACTAAAATAATGTTTTCGACCACTTACGAAAGTATCATGCAGCTCAGTTGTCTCTTAACAGTGATGTATTAAGGGAGACTACGAGTTAGTCGAAGCTGCCTCCTCAACAGAGGTCATACCCAAAGTGATTCATATAAAAACAAGGTAAATGCATTTATATTCATTAATTTTAATGGAACTCAAAGTTAATGCTACAAAAATGAAAAAAAAATAGCATAGATATATATTTTACATTTTTATTTTATTTTTAAATATTGTTTATCCAGGTACACGTAATGAGAAGATACAACCAACGAAATTATTTTTGAGAGCAATATTCCTTAAAGATAATTCAAATGAAAATAAAAAATGTAGACGAATGCGTAAATAATCCGTATTACTTTAGCTCATTGTTTGAAAAAAGTTCTTGTGACACACCGACAAACAGGCATTTGAATTTCATTACTTAAATTTTATAAATATATTTTTGGTTTAATATATTAAATTATTTATAAAAAAATTACAACATATTGAAACATTATTTTACGAAATGTAGATAAATTATTGAAAAATAAATGGCTATAATAAGTAGTCTGTGAAAAGTTTTATTTATACATGTAATTTTTTTTAATCGTAAGCAACTTTAATTCATAGTGAGTCTCTGTAAAATTTAAGAGTGTGACAATGTTTTTTTGATTTGTCTTGAAACGTTGACGAATTAATAAAAAATAAAAATAAATTGATACTCTGAAATCACTCTAAAAATTTATTGAATTTACAAAAAAAAAACTGTATTATATGTTGTATTGTACGTACTTAATACAAATAATAAAATTAAAATGTAGAATTTATTTGGATGTACTTTCAGAAAACTTGCAACGAAATAGTTTTGTGTTGTCGCAAGTAATATGTTTCCATACTTTACGTGTTGGTGAGCATCCGGTGAATATTCAAAAATTGTGAGTTTTCCCTAACGTATGTATTAATAATGTTATCTAACTAGGGCAAGTTGCTGGCTTCCTTGTAAAGTGAATTTTATGAGTATGACTTTCCGATACTCGATAAAAAGTTTAAATGCATTTTTGTCATACAAGTTTGGACCTTGCGTTCGACTAATGCATTTCAAGATAAAAAGGTGCATGGAACGAAAAATACATTACTTAAAGATTAAAGTTTTTAAATTTCGCTTAGATAAAACAAGGATGAAAAACATATTGCTCAGAATTACCTTTTCATCTTTTTACCTGAAATGAAGCCACTAAAGACTGCAGTCGAAAAAAAAGCTGATTTCAGCGACGAATACTTTCGAAAATTTTAGATTTCTTGGCGTAGAAGACACTAAATGGATAATATGTAAGAGAAGCTCACGTTTACTTTTTGACACAAGCGCTAGTAGATGTAGGGTCCCTTAACAGACTACGGACCGGAGTATGTAAGACGAGGACACAAATAAAAGCCTGGCTTTTATTTATGAATAAATTACTCATTATCACTGAAACTGAGAAATTACCACCAAGAAGGAGCTCTCCAAAGCAACCCACGACACACTCCACCCTATGTTTGGGTATCAAAAGATAACCACACGGCTCAAATTAAGAAGAAGTTTCCTACAGTCGACAACGGAACTGGTGATACCTGAGGCCTCCTGTGGCTGAACATGTGAAAAAAGCGCAACTGAGGGGAATACTTGGATTGTCTCGAAAGAGGACCAAGCCCCTGGTCTTGACCAGGGGTGGAATTGTGGAGATCCAGCAGTTTTACAGCGGACCGACTGAATGTGACTGCAGCGTGGAGCAGACCCTCTCACATATTCTGGAGTGTGCGATGTGTCCGAGTAGCTGCACCCAGAGAGTCTTGATGGTGGCCGGGAGTAACGCTATCGACATCGCCCACTTATGCGCAGACAGAATCTGACCCTGGTGTTTCCGACACGATTATATATAGGGTGCCTTAAAAAAACTAACATTGAGCTCATCGAAAAATAATATAATTAAAAAGGCTTAGAGTAGATTAGAGAGAAATAATTACTTGGTTTTCTAGAAAAATATACTAATTAATGTAGCACGTGCCGAAAAACAAGTTTTGCTTTAATAGTATAATTCTGTTGTAATTATTATTTGATAAGTAAAATTTTATGAATCATTAAATATTTGAAAATTATTTTTTATAATATAACGTTTTGATTATTAACAGTACTTGGTGAGACTGCCTTATTAAAATTTTATATTAATTATAATAAAATAAAAAATAAATTAAACAATATTTAGTTTTATTTCACATTTATTAAGTGCATGTTTCTTATCTGAAAAGATCCATCCTTAGTACATCCACTACCTAAATGCATTTATCTGTCCATGTCCGCTTTTTCAACTGAAGCATATGGACATCACAAACCACCGCCACAAAGTCTCTGACAGCCGCCTTGATCCTCGCCTCGTCCCATCTCTCGCATCTCCGCCGAGAACATTCTTCATGTAGTTCCCAGCCTACCAGGACGGCAATAGCCCACTACCTATATAACCGAATAACCATTTAGAGTTATTTAATTGCTTAGAATGGATCGACTCAGACTCAACATATAATTTTAATTTGTCATTGCATAAATTAAAAAGACCTTAAAATTTTCATGGAATAAAATTGATTACGCTATCACTCACCATTCATTGTGTTTAACACGTTTTTTTTTATTAAAATATTTTTTCATACCTGAATGTCGATTTTTATAAAGCTTCATTCTCATGGACGTGAGTTGTAGCTTTTATGCTGGGCTGAAGATGATTGCAGAGGATCGAGAGGACTAATCCATCGGATTGATACGAAGAAGAAGAATAAAACGAAAAAGAAGAAGAAGAAGAAAAATTCACATGTAAATATCACACAAATTGAAGTGAAAATCACTAATTAATCTACCGTTTGTTATAAACTGACAAGCATACATTCGAAACGAGAGCATTTTATTTGGTATTTATGCATTTAATCTGGTAAATTTATACACAATTTGATTTTAGTATTATATTTATATATAATACGTGTTTATCTATTAAAGCATACAAGGAACTCCATGATCTAATGATGCGAGCTTTTCATTTGGCGATCAGTTTCGTTTTGAAACCCATTTATCTCCCTGTTGCAGCAGCTTACGTCTCGCGACTTCCAGTTCACTTACCTACGTTGATGGAAGGGTTTTCAAACACGAAAAAAAAAAAAAGAAAAAAATGTGTAGTAATAATTTCAAAAGTCAAATTTATTTTTGCGCCATAATCGAAGTTTTCAGTAAGCTGTAAAATGCTAAATAAAAATAATATTGAATAAAATTAATCGATTAAATAATGCATTTTGAACTGTGTCTGGATTCTGTAGAATATATTTTAATATTCAAATACTTTACATTTCACTAGAAAATTTAAGATCTACATAATTTTATTTTTAACAACTTGTTTAAGTAATAACCCGATATCATTACCAAATATATAATTCGGATTTTTATCTCGACACTCTCGAGGCTTAGACCATCTGGTCCTTAACAAACGTTTCAACCTGTTGTGCTTATATAAAAAAAAAATATTTTTTTATAATAAAAAACCGTTACCCGTTAGAGTGTAACCGAGTTGGCAATCCTAGGTGTTTCGTAGCGTTGAAGATGGTAGTGAATTTCACGACAATAAGAGTAGCATTCAGTTATATGCGCGCGGTAGCTGCATGACGGCTTGCTGCGTGACCATTTGATCTTAAGGAGTGGCTCAACCCGCTCTGTTTATAAATAAGTTGCAATTCAAGCAATCAAAGTATTGAAAAAATCCGTTAACCGGTAAAGTGTAACCGAGTTGGAAACCCTAGCTAAGTGCTTCGTAGCATTCAGGGCGGTAGTGAATTTCACGGCGATAAGAGTAGCATTCAGTTATATGCGCGCGGTAGCTGCATGATGACTTACTGCGTGACCATTTGGTCTTAAGGAGCGGTTCAACCCGCTCTGTTTATAAATAATTTGAACAATTAAAGTACTGAAAAAATCCGTTAACCGGTAAAGTGTAACCGAGTTGGTAACCCTAGCTAGGTGCTTCGTAGCATTCAGGGCGGTAGTGAATTTCACGGCGATAAGAGTAGCATTCAGTTATATGCGCGCGGTAGCTGCATGACGACTTACTGCGTGACCATTTGGTCTTAAGGAGCGGTTCAACCCGCGCTGTTTATAAATAATTTGAACAATTAAAGTACTGAAAAAATCCGTTAACCGGTAAAGTGTAACCGAGTTGGTAACCCTAGCTAGGTGCTTCGTAGCGTTCAGGGCGGTAGTGAATTTCACGGCGATAAGAGTAGCATTCAGTTATATGCACGCGGTAGCTGCATGACGAAACAACTATTGGATGAAATTGAGCCGTTCTTCGAGCGGCGGGAATCGCTCTCGAAGCATTCAACTTAGAAATTTGTGATGCGAAGAAATTGTTCTCTTGGGATCGAATTCGTTTTTATCGTTATTATATCTATATTTTAAACCATTTGATTCGAATTTCGAGTAGTCGCGTTCTTTATGAAGACGATTTATTTAAATTCAAATATATCACTTACATACCTTGCCAAAATTATTATTTTCCGTATATACTTTTTTTATAATGATATCCTCCTCTCTTCTTCGATATCGATTTACTAGATGACAGGATGCAGGATCAGGTTCACAATACAAAAAAACTTGTTTTCGTTTCACATATTATCACGGTTTATTTGTCAAACACGCAACAAAAAGACCGTTGTGGCACACGCTATTAGGTGCGCACCATGATGGTCGCGAGATAGCTTCAACTGTCAACTGACGGCGTGCTCTGACATCTCGGCGCTGCCAACCGTCGCTGCAGAAAAAGCGAATTCAAGATGACTGTGGTATCAACAGGAAATGGGCGAACTGTCATAACAAATAAATTGGCGTATGCAAACACCGTGTAACATTATATAATTAAAACTAACATTAGATGTGCATGTCAGGCGAGCGAACAAAAATGAGAGACAAAAGATCGTTTTTCGAGGCTGTACGGCATCAGCCTAGAGCTAGATCTAGCTGATATCAAAACTAAAACATATGATTATCTCAAACCGCCACCACTCAGTTATGTTAGTTGCAACTGTGCATGCTGGGAACTTACATGGTTTCCGACAAACAACAATAAAGAGAAGGCACCAGTATTCGAGACATGTTTTCGTAGGGTTTAAGGAAAAAAAAACCTTATACTATCAAACCCTGGATTTTTTTGGTTTTAAAAGGCTTCTCAACTCAAACACTAAAATTAGAAAACAAAAAATTAACGAAAAATAATTACTTACCTTTGTAGTTTGTCATTTAATTTAAAAACGATTAATATGTTTTTATTGTTTTATTGGGCTTTGTAAAGACACTTTTGTGCACAAGTACTTTCCTCTGAAAAATAGATGCTAACTTGCAGTAATGAAAATAATCCCATCGTGTTATTTATATATTTCAATGACCTCCGTCTGTAGGCGATCAAATGTCGAAAAATATGTAGTCTAAAACAATATATCTTGTAGCAGGTCTTGCTGCTTGAATGAAAATGAAAATAAATAGCACAAAAACCAAAATCATGAGAGTAAGCCGCAATGAGCAGCAGAAAATTAATATATCAATGCTAGGAGTACCCCTAAAAAATGCAAAAGAGTTTGTATACTTTTAAAGTATGGATCACCTGGGATGGCAGAACAAAAAGAGAAGTCGACAGTCGCATACATCAAGCAAGGTTTCACTTTACGCTCAATAAAAAAAACAAAATTCTTGAGTCAAAAAATATTAATTGAAAGCTCTGCAAGCAACTTAACAAAACATTTTCTTGGAGCATCTTGATGTACGGCTGTGAGATATGATGCTTATCTGAAAGTGATAAAAAAAGACTAGATGTGGTCATACAGAAGAATTCTCAGAATTTCCTGGAGAGACCACGTCACGAACAATGAGGTTCTCAGCATAATCAAAGAGTATAGGCACCTAGTAAGAACCATCTCAGAGAGACAAGCCCGATGGATCGGTCACATCATGCACCACGTTGGTCTTCATTCACGACACTGTGGAAGGGATGGTTGAGGGAACAAACTGTAGAGGGCGCCCTAGTAAATAAATGCTCTTTTTATAAGTGAATACGAATAAATATTCTTCTTAAAAAAAATTACATTTCATTAAAAATCTTATGTTAATCAATACGGCAGTGTAAAAACAATATCAATTATTTCAAATAATTCAGAATAAAATAAATTTTTGCTTGTACAGGTTTTTCAGCTTTCTCAGCTTTTTCAGTTTTTGTGTTTCATGAAAAGTGCCGCGAAAGCTCTTCATATGTGCGTGGCACGTATGAAGGTAGGCCTGATTGATTGCGGCGGGAAATGCCGAGGGGGCAGATATTATACGAGCTGAGAATTACCGGTGCCTATTCCGAGTAGTGAATCTAATGCGTGTGATGTGCCATTTTTGCCGATTGCCATTTCTACCAATTGCTATTTTTCACCGACACACATTTAACAATTCGGCAAAATCGCATTTATAAATGTACATATTAGTTTTGTGTTCATTTGTATGTTAATCAATTTTAAATAAATCTAATAAAAAAAAAATTGGGTTTTTGAAATTTTCGTTGATATAAGCTGGATAGCTCTTTTAGCCTGATGTCGAAAAGTCTCAAAAAAAATCTTTCGTTTCTTATTTATGTTCGCTCGCCTGACATGCACATCTAATAATGTTAGTTTTAATTATATAAAATTATACGACGTTTGAATACGCCATTTATTTGCTATGACAGTTGCTCCATTTCATGTTGGTGCAACTGTCATCTTTAATTTGATTTTTTTGCCGTGATTATCTTGGCGGCGCTGGATGTGACAGTATTTCGGCAGTAGTCAGTTAACTTTCGTCCGGCGAATGCCATACCGGTCGGAAGAAAAAATCAAGTCTTTAATAAAAAGCGAATTGTGCTTCAAAAACAAATTATTTGTGTTGTTAATAAGCTCCCGCATCCTTCCTCTACGAGGTCACGTGACGAACCCACGACTTGTCGTCTTTTTTTAAAGAGATGTTTTCGTATATTACTTGTATCAAACAGTCATTCTATCACATAATTTATTGTTCTATCTATTTCAGAACAAAAGACAAAACCGAAAATTTTATTTGTTACACAAATGTGTTTGTTCGTTGTATGCTAGTGTTACAAACAATTACAAATCGGAAACAATAAATGACAAAAGTATGTTTTCATTTATAACAATTGGACACATTTTTTCAATATATAACACTTCCAACATAAATACAATCTAATTCTCTTCGTATTTAATCTCAAATATAATTTGTCAAATAATTGCGGGCTTTAGAATGGCTACTCGGCATAGCCGAAACATATCCTCGACAGTAAAACTTGTGAAATATTGTAAAAGAAAAAACTTTTATAGTTACCGCTAAGGCATACTCATCGGCAGATATAAACTAGAACAGTAAAAAAAAATTCGCCTAACGAGAGAATTTTAAATTTGAAAGCATAACGAAAACAGTTTTAGTGTTTGAGAAGCACTGGACCTGACTACTTCGTTTGTATTGATCTGTAGTTTATTCGGTATCCACATTTAATTGATTAGAATTCGCAACAATTAAGAGCCGCTTGCTATTCACCAGGTGTTCTCAAACAACAACACACGGCCTCGCGAAAACGGACAAAATGCCCACAAAAAAAAGACCAAACAAAAAACGAAAAAACCCGTTTCTCAACAAATCTCGGATCGTAGAAAAAAGGCGGTTCGCGTTAACTATCGCTAACAAGCGTAGAGCAATAAAGCGGATTAGTGAAAATGAAGCGGGGATGTTTGTTTCTTAGTTCGCGAGATGAATTAAAAGACTATTGATCGCTAAAAAAGTAAAGGGCGACATCTAAGCAACGAAACGGTTCGTTAGGCTAAAGAAAAAAGAGAGTTTCTTTTATTAATCTGATTAAAACCTATTGCCTTCTAACCCTTCCGTAGAAGACATAATCCTCTGCTGGTGCTCTTCTATATATGTATAAACAAAAACCTCGTAATACAATAAAAAAATCTATATATATTCATCAGCCTGTGGCCGTCCAATGTTGAACGCAGACCTCCGCATGAATGTATCCCTCTCAATCTTCGCCCTCTTTATCCAGGCTACTCCTCCCATTATTTTGATATTTTCAATCTTACAGGTCGTCAGAAGACGTCATTCCAACACTTTTCTTCCACGTCGACCATCGTCTTTTCTTCAAATATGTCCTGCACATTGTCCGTTGAGTGTTCCTTTGGGTAGCCTCCATTACTTTAGTTCTTCTTCTTTTCAGATTCTATCTTTTAAAGACATATTTCAGCTTTGGCAGAGTCCAAGCCCAAGACAGTAAAAATATATAAAATGTTTGAGTGTGTAAAATGATAAAATTCCTTACACTTATAAAAATATGACGTATAATTTTAATTGTGAATGTTGTGTAAATTTTTTGCTTTTTCGTGAAACAGTTTAATGTTACAGATTATCTGATTATACTGATATTTATTTTCACATAAGACTCATACCTATGTAAATGAAATCACTCTCGTGTTACTCATTCACAACGGGTTAAAATTGTCCACATGGATCATGAAGTCATTATTTTACCGCTTTAAGTAACCGCACTACAACTTCAATCACATTCACGCAACAATTAATGGACAAAAGGCATACCGCTTTAACAGTTTCTTTTTAAAACGTATTTTGCGTCTGTGTGTCGGGTTTTTATTCAGGAATTAAGGTCCTTAACAAGTTCCCTTGCCAGTGAGTCTGTGATTCAATAAAAAAAATAGTTGCGTTCGCATTTAATCGTCGATTTCCCCTCAGGTATAAACTGTACGGTGAGAATGAGGTCTATAAATAAAAATGTAACTTTTGGCTGTTGAGTGTTGCCTTTTAGAACAAATTTTACGGTTGAAAAAATAACACCTCATAGAAAAATATATTAAATGATTACCATTTTTGCAGAATTTAATTATAGTTAAGAAAAAAATATATATATTATAATTACAAAAATTTTACTTGTATTACAATTTATATTGGTAAAAGTTTAATTTTTTTCTTTAAATTATTTTTCTGTTTTAGTTTATATACAATAAAATACAATGTTTCATACTCTCCATATTTATCATTTTTCGGTATTCCACCGTTATTGTTTCGTCTCTTTTTTATCTACTTTTTCATGTCTGTCTATATACTTTATTTTATTACCTTATTTTATCTTAGATTTGTATAATCTCAATATTATTTTTAATTATTTGTCATGTCATATCTATGTATAATCTTTTATTGTTTGTACTGCACTCGTCAATTCGGAACATCAGTTCTGTATTAATAAAAAAATTTTAGCCTGGGATTCAAAAATTCCAAATAATACACTTAATGTTATTTCAGAGATTATAGTTTTAATAATTAACTTATCTATTTATAAAACTATGTTCTAATAAAATAATTGAAATGATAAACAGAATATGATATAAGCATCAATAACACAGTTAAACACTTCAATAAATGACAACAACAAAAACATAAATATAGCAATGAGAAAAAATAATCATAACTATTTAAATGATTCAGAAAATTAATGCAATTGACAAAAGTGGAAAAATATTTGAATAGTCAAATAAAAAATGTGTTCTTGTTTGAAAATCCACTTTCAGTTGGATTCTAATAAATCCACTATTATCAAAATAATGTATTTTTAATAATATCTATGGTCTTGGAGTCTGCAGTGTTGGTGAAATAATTAATTTTATTATGTGGACATAGATAAGTGATTATTCTTCTTATTACCTACATTTTAATGCAATTTTGTGTTTTTCTATGACTTGTAAATGATATCCATTGATCAAAATAAATATAACTGTTCAGGTCAAGTTTTAACGAGTCTATTCCATCAGGTGAAACAACTACTATGTGCGTTTTTACCAACGTGGTACTTTAAAATACTAGCTTCACTTATAAAATTGTTAATATAACCCTTGTTGGTTCATGGAGGGCCAACATGACTGTACTAGAGGCAAGTGGAATGCATTATGCAAATGATCTTTGAGTGTTGGGGACGTGAGAGCAGGTCCATGAGGTAGTAACACGTGCAAAACACAGGACGAAAATCTTTTTACGACCAAACTATCTCCACAATTGTTTGATCATTTTCAACTCCATTACATTGCAGTTGTTTTGATAGTCACGTTGTTTTCCTTTTGATTCTATAGACTTATATCTTAAATATTTCCAAAAATCAAATTATTTAAAGTATATTTTACTTGTAAAATGTTACAATTTTTTATTTTCAGTGTTACATAATTTCAAAGGTTAGGTTAGGTTGATAAAATTTATATTCAGGTCAGGATGGGCAGTGCTGCAACCGAGAGTCACTGCTGATATCTTTAGAACACATCGCATCTAAGATCCTGTTCCTTATGTACGACTATCTGCTCCACACATGATCTTATGTTAGATAACATACTTGCCTTCAGTGTTGCCAGATATTGGGTTAAACATTTTTTGACGAAGAATACGGCAAATAATATTGTAAAATATAAGAAAGAGAAGAAATGCACGGTAAAAAAGAAGAATTCAAGTGTTCTGATGAATCACTCTTATTAGTGTTTCTCCTATGCAATGATTGTACTTGTAGCCTCAGTAGAGCAGCCAAAATCAGCCACGAGTCATATTGCGATGAATTTAAGTCCTGAGAAGTTGGAAGATTCTCGACAACTTGCTATATAACAAATGAAGTAATACCAAAAAAGTTGCGAGGACTTCTTTTACTTTTCATATTTATCTGCACTTCTTTCATCCCTACCTAAAGAGTATAGTCGCTTATAGTTACAACAATTAAATTATTTCAACCGTAAAAATCTTTATTTTTCACCATGTTAGAAAAGTAAAACGTATTTTTTGAAATATTTAATTATATATAATGATATTTTCTTTCTGAGTTCCCATTTAAATCAAGTTAATTCTCAAATGCGACGGAGATAATAATATAAAAGGATGGTACACGCGTGTGGAGACCTTCTGTTCAATGAGACAAAAGGGAAATCTACAGCAAGCCATCAAGGGTGGAGGGAGGATACGGATATTTGAGACTCTCAAAGGATAAAGGGTGGTCCGCCTAGATTTAGAACATCCCTTCTGTCGGATATCATGTCTAATGTTTCATACACGTGGAAAGTTTTTCTATAATTGATCGCGATTGAGAATTCTTTTCATACGAATAATTCATGTATTTACATATAATATAATTAAATCAGAATTGTGTCGTTCACGGCTCTCGTGTCACTAATGATGTGTTGATACAATCATCATCATCATCACTATTTTTGCTCCACCGCCACAAAGCTTTGTTAGACAACATGGTCATATTTTTTCCATCATATCAGCTCTCAAGACGCCACCTCTATTTCAGTTTTTTTTATGTAAGCACATACAGGAGAATACCGACAGATGGTGATAGTAATTCTGAAGTCTAATCTCTGGAATCCTATGATACTTACCATGCTGCTAAGCGCTGCATGTGGAGTGTTGATTCGCCAACGTTATAGACTACAGCCCGAGATTCACGCATCATCCTTAATTATTACAGAAATTTACTATGAATGGGTGGTCTTCACGGGACGACTTTCGTCTACCATCAATTTTGAATAATAGGCTATGACTGTAATTTTACGGGTGAGAGATCTAATTCATACCAACCGGGGTATTTGAGAGCTCAGAAATTGATTACAAAGTCCTTTTTTTTAATCTCCCTTGAGGATCGAACCCACGACTTTCGGCTTGCAAAGCAAACGCTTTGACCATTGAGCTGTGCCCGCCGGCAAAAGTTAAGTCTAATCCAAATATATCTTTAATTTTGATGGAACGCTATCAACACATTTATGTAATTTTTGACCCTTCGTGAGAACATTCAAGAGAAAAATATGTTTCATAGAATATTGATAAATTATTTTTAATAATATGGATGGTCAAATTACTAATTCAAAGATTATTAAATTGCTGTTCATCCATATCCTGCTAAAGCTAAAGTTAAAGAATATTATCACCTCAAAAGACCGTCATACAGGTCTGTAAGATGCCTCATCTCAAGTAATCGCTGCATCCGGATCTCCGCCAAGTATTATACATATTATAGTTCTTGACACCCTCCACGACACAACCCCGAGAGGCATATTTAGACGAATAATAATCATATTTTTAACGAGATCGCATGTTAAGTCTGAAGCTTCATTGACATTTTAGTGTTGTGGCGGCTCAACCCATACAATGATAAATATCTGAGAATAAGTAGGCACAGATTGTTCGCTCTCACAAAGAGACACTAACCTGCTAGAGACTATGCCTCTTAAGATCAGACTCTTCAACAAAATCACCTCGGATGTCGATATATTTGACGTAAGGGAGGCCCAATTCAGGCATGAACTCCACGAGTTTCTTTGGATTAATGATTTGTTAGCGTCGTCTGTTTGATGAGCATTGGAACCTTCTGTTGCTTGTCTTTATTGCTTTGTTCTTAGTATTTAATCATAAGTACCTATATGTGTATATTAATTTTGATTGTACTTCAGTAAAAATTTGTTTTTTTTTTAAATCTGTATTGTTTTTTTTAAATTGAAATGATATTTGGCATTCCTAGTTGAACACCATCCATGTAAGTTTCGCGTTCAATGTTACTTAACTTCAGTGATCGGAAGATAACTGTTATATAATCATAACATTGTTTACTACTGTATTGATAACATGTCTTAATTCAATTTATTTTTATTTTATTGATAACAATAGATACCTGAAATAAAATAATCGATAGTTGTCACGCAATAAGAACTTTACGAAGTTTAGTGCATTCGAGTTTAAATTGATCAATACCATGCGACGCACATACCACCAAGATTGCATTCAAGAATTTGTTATCGAATCGAGCTGTTTGACTCAAGACTGAAAATTGTTGCACCAATGATCTCGTGTGACACACAAGTCTACAAATTTTCATTCCCAAGTGAATGTTTTTATGTGTGTTGTTGACGTAATTAACTTCGAATGTCTTCTTAGGTTTTTTCACGGCCAGATCTGATATTGTGGCTCTTGGGTCTAGCCGTGTGTGTGGCGAATTTCAACCACCAATATTTCGACCGCCATTGCAGGCTAATGACGCTTGTGGAGGTACGTTAGGCTAACGGCTAAACTACCTCCTGACACCAACTCACAACTAAGTCATCAATCCTGAAGAAGACCCCTGCAATGGCGGTCGAAAATATTGGTAGCCATAAATCAACTTCTGACTTAAATAAGTAAGTAAAGTACATAAAATTAAATAAATAACAATCATTTTGTTGTTTATACAAAAATAAAATTCGTTTTTTTGGTAAAATATAAATATAAACATGTTGTGGAATTTATTGATAACATTTACACATGCTTGTCTAAAAATAAATAAACAATAACATTATATTATTCTGTAAAATAGTATGCTTACAAATTAAAGCATTGTTTTTTTAATACATAAACAGATGTCACCCAAATGACCCAAAATATATCAAAAGGAGCTTTTTCTATTGAATAATAAAATAAAGTTATGTGACTGTTTTAACTTTTGCTTTTTTTAGTAATAGGCATTTGCATAGTAAACGTGTCTTCTATGCTTTTTTTAAATAAAAACCTTCAAATATTGCGAATCTTTTAAGAAACTGGAAATAATGGAAAATCATTGTTGAAACTAACATAAAATTAAATTAATCAAATGTATTGCCTGTAATTTAAAATGTCATCTTTAATTTTACATGAGAATACTAAGAATCGTGTTTTATATTATGAAACGATCGTTTCATATTATCAATATACTCGAACTATGTAAAATTAAGGTTATCAACTGACAATACTTGGTCGAAACTGCATATTTATTAATATCGATTTTTTTAAATTATTTATTAGAATATTATTTTATAATTTCAATATTTTAATCTACTTTTATAGATCATTGACTATATTAAAATATTACAAGTAATTTAAATATACACATACCATAATGCAACAAATTCTTTGTTTTTATACGCATCAATTCATTCAGAAAAAAATATCGGCTGAGGCGAGATGCAAACCAGTGAGCTTTGGAACCAACGATTTGTTCAAGTTCAATACCCTTTGACCACACGACCATCGACTGCCCGAATCGATGCGTCGAAAATCTTGAAAGATTGTATTTTGCAAGTGTATATTTAATTACTTATGCATATTTATAATTTGAAAATATTGTTAACTAAAAAATTAAGAAAATTATATATTTTATTTGGATTCACATTTATTTTAAATGATTACATTTTTCGACCTCCCTGGAGACCATCTTCAGTAATATTTTTAATTTGTTAATTTTTTAAGTAAAATTAATTTAATATTATTAATATACTATGTCACTACATTAAGTAACCTTCTCTTTATTTTACTAATAAAACTGATGTTAACTCAAAAAAATCAATTAAAAGTATAGGGTCTTACAAATAATATTATTTTTAGAGTATTTATAACAAAAAATCACAATGAAAAATTATAATAAAAGGTATATCGCACACTTAAAAATACGTCTTAACGTGTACTGCATATTATTTTTTCTAAAAGAAAGATGTGTAGATTTAGTCGTTTTTTTTGGAATAAAGAGGAATCGTTGAATATAGCACATTCAGAATTAAGACTTGCAAACATATAAAAATGACTTAGCTTTGTATCGCGTCAGGTTTTGCATCCAAAACGCCTCTGCCTTATTGTACGACATAATAATAATATCACACAAAAGCTCTTTCTACTTGTTACGAGGGCCGAAAACTTTCCTTCGCTTATTTCCTTCCAAGAAAGCTTCTCGGAGCTTCATGCTAGTCGTGAAAGAAGCAGCTGCAAATGTGAACTCTACGAAATGAGACGTAAAGGAGCTTTTGCCCGGTGAGAGCTTTTGTTTGTTACGGCGTCTTGCCTCAGGTAATATGATGATATCTCGTTATGCCGGACACTGGAGTGTTAATGTTATCTGCTCCGTCTTGAAGTTTAGGGAAGGATAGGTAACAGTCTTACACTCTAACAATATAACAGTCCTCGTGCCGCTGTAACCGCATTTATTTCTGAACAGTGAAACTGGTAACAGGTACGAGTGAGAACTGCCAAATGAAGAGCCTTCTTGATGGTTCTATAACAGAAAGTTTACCTGTTGATTGAGGTACTATATATACAAATCATAGTTACATGATGCTCATTGAAAGTTGATCAAATTTTACTATTGTGTGTGTATATATTGTTTTTTCATTGTATACAATTGATTTTGAAATATATTAACATTATAAATTTATATATTTCTCTTTACCATAATAGTTTCTTATAAAAGTATATGGACAGTTAAATACATTGATCGTTTTCTAATGAACATTGTTTTTTTTTTAAGTTATATGTAATACTTTCTAAAGATGACAAATAACTGAAGCTTAGCGATAAATGGCAGCTTTGATTAGCGCTGTTGTATTACAAATATCCCCTAGTTAAAGCATTAACAATTTTTATTAAGTATTTTGTACAGTAAATAAAAATGTATAAAAGTACGAAAACTGGTCCTTATATACTCTTTGTTACTAAGTATTATTAATATTTCAAACATTAAGATTGTAATTTTTTTGGATTGTATCATTTAAACATTAATTAAAATCATTCAGTAAATATGTAGTTTGTCATATAACGAATGGAATAATAAGCTTTGCAAAACCACTAACTGAAATTATTTCTCAGTTTTCAATTTGTCTTGACAATGTAGATGGAAAGTATTAAAACTAATAATTAATTAAAACTCAGTGGTTTTAATAAATTAATTACCTCATTTTTTGATATGACTCAACAATATTCAAGAATACATCTTAAAATGAATTCAAGATTTTTTATTCAATTTGATGTTAAAGTGTAACATAAACTAGTGAAACTAAAATCATGTATTGATTTTTTTTCTACAAATAATTGATAAAGGCGACCATTATTATGGTATTTGATGTATATACTATGATGTGTAAAAGTAATATGAAAAATGTTTTTTCACTGTACGCTTTTGTAATAATAAAAAATTCACCAAATACATTGAAATTCCATGACAAACACATTTTAGAACGTATAACAAATTCATGCGAAAACTTTGCGTGGTCACGGTGCTTCTGAGCATTGTCCTGATTCGTACTTATTACTTCCCTAAGCGACGCAGACTACTGTACAGACTTCTGTGCAGACTTCTCAACTTGTACCGATATCTGTTGTATAATCGAGTTACTGTTGCCCTGGGTCCAGACCCTGGGGTCTTCGTGCAAGTCCTGTGAATAACCGACCGTACCTTCTTGCATGGTCAAATCCAGCTTTACAAAAGACTCGAGCTTTGTACGAAACGAAAGCTCGTCCAGGTATCGATAATTTAAATATGATATTTGTCAAGGAGCTTTTATCGAGCTCAGTACTCGACTTTCCTGTAGAAAACTATGATTGGGTCTTTAACAATGTAACTAGATTTAAAAGATTTATGAGAAGTCAAAATAAAATGAATAAACATTTAGTAAATATTCCAATTTCTTAAATTATAAGACGACATGTTTTGGCTACGTCAGGTAGCTCTTGTCGAATCAATTAGGCAAAAAGTGTGCGAGTTTATATAAGGCAAGTTGTAAATGAGTAGGTGGGTATAATTTGTGAGATATTTGTTGATTTCGTGTACATTCAAAAAAAAAGCATTCTGCAAATATCGCAAAATGTGTGATTTTTAATATCGTTTTAGAAGTATACACATATGAGGCAAGCGTCATTAGATTCACAGATGAAATTTCAGAATCACAGATGTGTTTATATAAAAAATATTCCACCAAATACATTATGTATAATGGTAGAAAAATAAGCTTAAGTACTCTAGATATCTCATGAAAAAAATTTGCACCTGTTGCATAATTGTAATAAAAAAAACGTACAGTAATATTCACTTATATTCATCTAATATTTAATCTAAAGTAAGCATTATGATTATTAAGTCTTACCGCGAATTGTTTGTTAATTAGCTTAACTTTATTAATAACAGACTGGAAATGTTTGCATTTTAACGTATTAAGTGAGGCAAATCGTAAATTTCAAGACGCTAGCGATATCCAAAAGCTCAGCGAGCGTGTTGGATACTAAGAAAACTTTGACTAACGACGCATTCAAATGAATTATCCCGTAGAGAAAACAGCTGGGCGCACATCGCGCTCAATGGGGAATATAATAAACTACATTCTCCTCTCGATAATGGTTAAGAGTGGATAATATTGCAAGCTCGATAATATAAAAGCATATCTTGTTCTCATCTTTGAACAAGATACTGCCTTACTTTATGAAAGATTCTATACTATACAACGTTTATTGCTATATATTTAAAGAATTTAAATTTTCAGTATAATGAAGCCTTGTTAATGAAATATCAATATTTTGTATCCACGTTTTAATATTTAAAGACCTTTTATCATACAAAATATATTAAAACCACCATGTTCAGGTGCACTACTCTAACTGCATCGTATGTTTGTCACGAATTACCGATATAAAGCCGTTAGTCACTACAGTCCTTGATACATACATGGTTAAAATTTGTGAGGAATGACGAGACGAGGCAGCATTCTATACTATAGTCGGTCAAGAGACGAAGGTGAACTTGGCTTAGACATGTGCTTTGGAAGCCACAAGAGAGCATAAGTGTTTTTCTCTCATATTTGATCCATTTCTGAAATGGTCACCACAAATTGCCTCCTCAATTGATTTCAGATTCTTCGTTTTATGACATATTTTCACTTGAAGGTCCACTTAGAAACATATATAATTCCTGACAATCAGAAGTTCGAGAAATCAAAAGGAGAGTAGCTTTAGTATACAAGGCATATACTTGAATAATTTGTTAATCGGATTTTTAACGAAATCACATTAATAGCCCCACGCTACTGAAGTCAGGATCATTTTCACCTTAGGCGCAGCTCACCTAGAACTTTATGGTTATTATTATTATAACTGTATTTGTATAGCACTTTTTTATGACTGAATGGTTATTCCAAAAACGCTTGTTTGCCTCTCTGAGTAAAAAGGTGGGTCTTGAGTCTGTTTCTATCAATTACAATAATGACAGTAAGCACAGTGAAAGTAGTTTCAAAGTCATCACACAGATGGTGTTTAGCCTAAGAGCTTTTAGTCACGTCACGCATTAAAAATCACTGTACTAATTCACTTAAAAATGGCCACTCGACGTGTTGTCTACAAATATATTGTGGGATAAATTTTAAATACTCTTTTATTTATATTGGATAGTTCAATATATCACTCTACGCTTTCAAGGCCTTGACCATTTTATGAAAAGAGCCGGCTCAACATTAAAAATAATAAATAAGACCATAAAATACAATTACTTTTCTCCTTCAATAGTCTCTCCGGAAAGCCGTTGGAAAACTTTTTTATGGAATGTACTCGGCGGATACTCCGTGAGGCAGAGCTTACATGGGTTGAGGCAAGGTCAATGTCAGCTTACACAGCTTTATGGCATAATTTCGTGTTATTATACAGTTAAAAGAGCGGATATGGTATTGTATATTAAATAGATATTAAAGATAAGTGTGCCGCTATGTTACAATGCTTTTCTCCATCAATAGTCTCTCCGGAAAGCCGTTGGAAACTTTTCATAGGATGTACTCGGCGGATACTCCGTGAGGCAGAGCTTACATGGGTTGAGGGCGAGGTCAATGAAGGCTTACAGAGCATTATAGCATCATTTCGTGTTATGCTACAGTTAAAAGAGCGGACATGATATGGTATATTAAATAGATAATAAAGACAAGTGTGCCGCCATGCAGAATTTAATTTCGAAAAGTTGTAGTTTGCGAAACGCTGGTTGTTCGCCGAGTCATATAACATGACTCCGTCGAACGTTCTCCGTATTCGTTCAGCAAGATGGATATTTTCCAATTGCCCCTTTCATGCCCAGTGGGTGAGTGCGCCTGGCAAAGTTGCCCCTCCTCGCTGGGGGTATTAAGTGAAATTGAGTTGTCCCATTTGCCTGCAAGGAAGAAACTTCGGTTCAATATTGCACGGAAACTTTGACATCGGCGCATGACGCGCGGAACACATCGCGGTCGTGTTATTTGTTTATCAACACTGTTCATGTATTTTATTTCAGACCGACAATGTAATACATTCAAATGTGGATGATAAGAATTGTTTATTAATTATTTTGCCAGCAGGTATGACTTAGAGAAGGTCAGAGGTTTGATTTCCTCGATATTTGTGTCTCAAATATAGTGTCATTGATTATCAAACGAATTGCTCTTCTTTAAAATGATTAAATTAAATTTAGAAGATATTTTGGGGCTCCAATCCAAAGGTGACTACCGTATTCAATGATAGGTCGGATTTGTCCTTTATATTATAGAAGAAAAAGTTGTTTATCTTTGAAATACCTCAGTGATCTATATCTTCTTCTTCGTGTCAGCGACGTCAAATTTTTTTCTCAGTATCTGGCAACATCGATAGGCCGTGTGTTGCCCAGCATTAGGTCCTGAGATGTGCAGCTTGTTGGGCACATGGAGCAGGATCTTAGGTGTGAGGCGGTCTGCAGGTCTCCACAGTCGCACAATAGTGTGTCTCCCTGTCGAATCATTCCCCGCCGCTCGAGGTTGTCCTTTGTTCTACCAAATCCGGTTCTTAACATGTTCACGGATTTCCAGGTCTGCCAGTGTGATCTATATAATACGCCTAGTTTTTTGGAAGCGAAAATTAGACTTATTTTTGGATTGACGAGTCAAAAACATGACGTATGCTTAATGTATTGAAGATACGTTTACTCTGTAGCTGCTGTATCATGTATACCGTAATTAAATTTGCGAAATCTTCTCGCAAAGTCAACATCTTGGGTCGAGGGCGTAAGGCAAACATCTCCCTGCTGGGGTATACTCCTGGATGTAATGCGAGAACTTGAAACAATGGGTGACCTGCCGACTATATATCCGTCAAGAACCCATCGATCACATCGCACGCTTCGTAGCATAGAGGCAAATCATGTTCTCAGTCTTGAACGAGATACGCCCTCTTGGTACTACGTTTTAAGCACACTAGAGTTTTAACCAGAGCCACACTCAGGTAATACGCACAGGTGTGTAGAAGCAAAAATATGCTTGCTTTATTCTCCATCATAAAAATGTAAAACGAGAATTGAAAGAATAGCGATTGGTGAAAACCCTCCCCTTCCCGTCTTGTTTTTGGAGACCCAAATGGGGACCCGTTACTGGACGCACGCAAAAAAAAAATCCGTTTGGTGGATTTGGGACCATAAGCTTATTTGGTCATTTTCTTGCCCTTCTTGGGAGCACTTATTAAGGTATTGTTTTCAGAAAACATTCTCGTTACATGATGATATCAGCTTGATATAACTCCTTTAGGCTGATGCCGTAAAGCCTCGAAAAACGATATTTGGTCTCTTATTTTGTTCGCTCGCCTGACATGCACATCTAATGTTTGTAAATGTAGAATGTTAAACGGTGTTTGCATTCGCCAAAATATTTGTTATGACAGTGGGCCCATTTCCAGTTGGTACCACTGCCATCTTGAATTTTTTTTTTTCTGCAGTGGCAGTTGGCACCGCCGAGATGTCAGAGCGCGCCGTGAGCTGTCAGTTAGACAAGGCTCTCGACCATTATGGGCACGCTTATATGGCGTGTGCCGAATGCGAAGTGTTTGACAAATAAAAGTGTATAGTGAAACAAAAACAAGCTCTTTTTATTGTGAACCTGATCCTGCATCCTTCATCAAGTAAATCGATGTCCTAAATCTGAGTGGAAAATGTCAATGAGTAATGGGTTTTAGTTAGCTACATGGACGCAGCGTAAAAGTAATAGTCTTAGATGTTCAAATTTGCACTTTTTTACTTTTTCTTAGATGCAGCTGCGTATAAAGAAAACGTATGGGAGTTAGACATTGTAGCGATCACGTATCCAACAGATCCAGACGATCGAAGAGCATTTATCTACTAGACTCTAATACTGGGCAATGATGACGAAAAAGTCACTGTTCTGTGTAGATTTTGAGCTGACGCCATCATCGATCCATATTTTTTTGACAAAATTTGAGAATATTTGACCGTATCTAATTTAGAAGCGATCAATATTGTTGTGAAAATATTGCAATCGTAGAAACAATGGGTTAAATCAAATACAATAAAAAATAGTAGTATGCATTTAAAAATATGTTTCTAGATGTAGTAACCATTTTTACGTGTGTGAATTTTTTATGTGTTTATCAATCTAGTGTAGCAGTGAAGGGTAAGTAATCGTAAAGCTTAGTATGCGTTAAGGCCGCCACTCGTAGCGGTTTTTACCCTTAATGCCTGACTATCATACCTGTGCAGATATTTCTGGTCCGCTCCTGTTGTTTACTTTACCACGGGTTGGCGAACAATGGAATATCCATAATTAATAAAACAAGAACTGAGCGACTGTCGCTCAACGATAAGGGTAGTGAGCTGGATTACTGTACATCAGCGCTGGGCAACTTTTTTTGCACCTGGAGACTAACATTTTTTTTCCATATCCGCTCTTTATGTGTGGAGTATATGGACACCACAAATTGACATTTCACAGTTTTGTGAGTTCTACGATTGTCTATGCTTTGTCCCACAACACCTGCACCCGGAGATCCACATGACCTCTGCCCGAACTGCTGTACGGAATATGTTGCATTTATACCATTGTTTATCATATAACGATAGATGTCTCTATAGTATTTATTCAGAGTGCTTATATTATTATTTTTTATTATTCACTCAGTTTACATTTATTCACAACTTTAATATTATTATACAAATGATGGTCGAGTGGTCAAGGGTAATGAACTTGAGCAAATGGTTGGTTCCAAGGTTCGCTGGTTCGCATCCCGCCTCTGCCGATATTTTTTCTGAACGAATTGATGCGTATAAATAATTTGTTGAATTATAGTATGTGTATTTATAATTACTTATAATATTGTAATATAGTCAATGATCTATAAAAGTAGATTAGAATATTGAAATAATAAAATAATATTCTAATAAATATGTAAGAATCCATAGTATATATTTAAATTATCAATTACATGTTTTAATTTAAATATCGTCTTTATTTTCTTAGCTGTTTGGTATATCATTGGAGTAATATCATCCCAAAACACACGTCTTAGGAACCAGTAAAAAACAATAAAATAACCACCAAATCGTCATTAAATACAAAAATAATATAAAAAATATGATTTAGTATTGATAAACTGTTGGGAACGGATCGTTGACAAGCACTGCACTGGAATATAAGCAAACTTGCCGTAGGCTGATAGTCTAGTGGAGAGTATTGGAAATCAAGAGCTATTATTCGAATTAAAACAACAACAAACCCGCTGGTTATTATCTTAATACGAAGCTAGAACAATAGGATGATTGTTGAAAAAAATATAACAATATTTTTAGCCGATTAGCAAGAGATACACGTGTTTATAGCCAAATGATTAAACTGTTTTGAAGCATATTTACGCATGAAAATAAAGTTAGTCAGCTCTAGAACTAAATAGTTCGAGAAAATTTCACTACCCCAAAAGTGAGCTTTTTTACTAGCAAAAATTAATACTTGATT
This sequence comes from Glossosoma conforme, assembly GCA_022606575.1. Lineage (NCBI taxonomy): Eukaryota > Metazoa > Arthropoda > Insecta > Trichoptera > Glossosomatidae > Glossosoma > Glossosoma conforme. The sequence goes on along the minus strand of JAGTXR010000082.1, from coordinate 1,816,895 downwards.
GGTGGACAAATAAAACATTCAAACTAAGGCAAAATAACTAACATATCCCTTTTTATATTTTAGTGCAAAACACGAGTAAGCATTCTGTATTTTATAAAATTCTATTAATAAATTTATTAATAAATTGATTCTCATCCACCGCAATTTTCTAGATACCTGCTGTTTTGGACCTTGATGCCTTCAATTTACATTGTGATGGTCAATGCCCTGTGTCGTACCCGACTGTATGAATTGACAAATTTGAGCTAAGATAGAGAATTTCATTATAATTTGACAATTAATACATTAAATACTTTTGGATATTTACACAACATAATTATGTTCAAATAACGTTTTGAATTAAGAAACAGAGTCGGAAAAATACGAGTCAAACTTAGCCAATAAGGAGTGCTCCAAAAAATGTAATCACTGTTGTTGTGTGACTGCGGAGTTCTCAAGATCGCATCACAACTTAGCTGTTTCCCTTTCCTTTCAAGGACCTTATTTAGAGTAACATACAGGCTATTGATGTTGCCAGATATTAGGCTGCATCGATTTCGCTGACACGATGAAGATGAAAAATATTTTGAATGTCAGTGTATTACATCGCCGAGAGTTGATTTTGTCAATCGCAATGAACTTATAATCCATTTAATCGTCTGTCTACTTGATTCTTAATACGTACGGTAAAGTCCACATCAGAGGTAGAGAAAATAAATTAACATAGTGAAACAAATTAAAATAGCTGGATGCCAGCGTGTGAAAGGATGTTTTTAACTGAAAATAATATGAAATAATGCATCACAAAGGAGTCAATGTTATCCGATATGATGCGGATGTGAGACAGGAATTAAGAAACAGGAAATATCTAATTCTTCCTGCACTCACCCACAACCGAAAATCTGGTCTTACACTTGCCGAACGGTTAATAACACACGGTTAATGTGTATCAACCAAGAACTGGCAGTTTCCAAAGTTCCTTCCTTAGTGGCATTAAGGTATGCTTTGAAATGCTCTTCCAGCGTCTGTGTCTCCTCCTACCTACAATCTGGATCTCTTCAAGAAACAGATAAATATATACTTGTATTCTCCGGCTGTGTTCTTATCGACTGGCTGTGCCGTGTCTCCTGCATGCGATTACATAAAAAAAAGAACACTTTAGTTCAGTACACACTATAAAAATATTATAGACGATTCATTTGAAAATTTTTAAAAAGCTAAAAATTAACTTCAGGTATTTAAATTTTCTCGAAAACGTAATCCTCTGCCAGTGTTCTCTTGTATGCATGCAAATAACTAAAACATGCAATCAATTAATTTCAGGATAAGCTCAAGATTAACGACATATTCACGTTTACGATCAGCTCATAATATTTTTTAACGCCTTCATTTCTTGTGCCCATATATTATTATGCAGAGAGAAGTCGTTAAACTGAAAAAACACTGCATGAGATTTAAATTTAATTACCTCACGTGTGACGAGGATACTTAAGTGTTTTACGTTTCCATACTCAAATTGTATTTTTATACTTGAAATTAATTGAAAATCTGCTTATCAGATTACATAATTATTTCCACTGATATTATTCCATCGATATTAATAATTTATTCTAGTTATTTTCAGATTTCTATGTAAATCTTTGTTGTATGATCTCTTTAGTTTCTATGTATATTTAGCTTGAATTTTCGTGTTTATTTTAATTTCATTAAAAATATGATTTGTCAAATCTTCTTCTTCTTTTTCTTCATCTTCGTGTCAGCGGCGTCAAATTATTTTTCCCAATATCCGGCAACATCGATAGCTCGTGTCTTGCCCAGCATTGGGTCCTGAGATGTGCAGCTTGTTGGGCACATGGAGTTTGATCTTAAGTGTGAGGCGGTCTGCAGGTCACCACAGTCGCACAAAAGTGACTCTCTCTGCCAAAGCATTCCCCACCGCTCGAGGTTGTCCTTTGTTCTACCAACTCCAGTTCTTAATCTGTTTAGGGATTTCCATGTCTGCCAGTCAAGATTCTTGCCAGTTGGGAGGCCTTCCTTTGGAGTAATGAAATCCTCTAATGCGATTTTGTTGCCAGAGCTGGAGTCGCTCATTTTCAGAGCCGTTCTCATTTGTCAAATAATAACTCTTATACGCTGTAATGTTGCATTTACTTGAAATTTGTTTAAAATAAGTTATATTCTATAAGCTTATATAACTTTACCGCTGATGCCGAAAAGCCTCGATAAACGACCTTTTGTCTCTTAATTTTTTCGCTCGCCTGACATGCACATGTAATAATGTTAGTCTTAATTTTATATAAAAACACATGGCGTTTGCAAACGCAATTTTTTTTTGACAGCTGCTCCATTTCATGTTGGTTCAACTCTCAACTTTAGTTTCTGAATTATCCGCGACAATCTTTGGAGCGCTACATGTTACCGTGCCTTTTTGGCAAGTCGTGCCCACACACATTCCCATCCGACCGATGCCCAAGATACATGTTTCGGTCGGGCGGGGAAAAGAAGTCTTATATTGGAAATTAACGCGAGTTTGTGCTTCTGAAAAAGTTTTTTGCTTTGCGACCTGCTCCCGATGACGACCTCGCGACCTGTTGTCGCCTTTTTAAAGATGGTGGATGGCAGTATATATATAGTTTATGTATTTATTTCTCTGCTTTACCTAGCAAATATTAAATTTGTTTTTTGCATTTTTTCTACGAGTACATATGATAAATACATATTATTTTTATGTAAGCGTTATCATTATTTCGTTTTACATTTTAATCTCAATGAATCAATATTTAGTTGTTGCTATGAATGTTTTCATTAGGAATAATTACTCAAAATACCGCGGTAGACAAATTTACCCGGTCTTTTCTTTAGTGATACATTAATCTTAGTATTCAAAAAAAAATGTATTCAAAATGTATGATGGGAAAAATGTGATAGTTTAATTAAAATGTAAAGCATTGATTACTTAATTAGATTAATCAGAATCAATAGTAATGACTGGATAGAAAAAGGGTAACTAATCCAAGTTCTTACTGTTTTTTTTTACTTCTAGAATCTAGATTCTAGACTGCAAGCAGGTATAGCTCAATGGTCAAAGCGTTTGCTTTGCAAGCCAAAGATTTTGGGTAAAATCCCCGACGCAGATTAAAAAAAAAGGATTTTCAATCGATTTCTGAGCTCTAAAATACCCCGGTTGGTGTTTATTTGATTCCTCACCTGTAAAATGCCAGTCCTAGCCTATTGATTAAAATTGGTGATTGACGAAAGTCGTCCCGTGAAGACCACCCATTCATAGTAAATTCCTGTAAATAATAAGGATGATGCGTGAAACTCGGGATGTAGTCTATGACGTTGGCTGATCAACACTCCAAATGCGGCGCTTAGCCATATACACCATGGTAAGCGTCATAGAATTCCACACATGAGACTTCAGAATTACTATCTGTCGGTATTCTCTTGTCTCACATAGTAAGCGCTTACATAAAAAATAAAAATAAACAAAATCATTACTCAGAATAAGGTTGCAGTTGATGCAGTATTGTCATCTCAAATTTATAGTGTCTCCATAGAGAACGGGCTTTACACAAGTTATATTTTAGTTCATCAATTTTTTTTCTGCATACTTTTTAAGATGTCATTTTTCTTCTTTTGACTTATTCGGGAGGTGTTTGCGTATGACCTAAATTATGTGCTCGATACTCTGCCGAAGCTTGGGATCGCCGAGGCACTCGCACTAATGGCGAACGTTCGATCGAGGGATATTAATTGATGATTAAATATTAATCGGTTCATTAGATTAATGAACCTGCGGACTGGGCGGTGCGATGGTGTGCGACGACCGCAATGGGCTGGTTAAACTGTCGTTCAACATAACCGCGATGCGATGATATGTTAACTTAAATCACTTGTCGATAGCTGAATATGTGAAAGTAATTTTCAAAATATATAAACGGTGTTGTGTTCTCGAAATGAAAAAAATATTCGTATAAATCGTATGTAAGAAGTATGGAGAAAGTATGTCAAAAATCGAAATGGCAAAAGAACTCATATGAATCTATATATTTAAAAGGAAGTCATGTTAATCACAACATTTATAACAATAGTACGGATGGACCGATTTGCATGGTTCTTAATTTGTTGAATTTGTCTTAATCCCGAATAGAAAATTACATTTAATTAAAACATGGAAAAGATTATGTATACAATTATCAAAGCCATAACTTCTTAGGGTGTCACAGCCGTATTTGATCTTGTGGCTTTTGGGTTTAGCCGTGTGTGGCGAACTTCCTTCAACCAATATTTAGACCGCCATTACAGGGGTATTCTTCATGATTGATCATTTATTTAGTTTTGAGTTGGTTTATTCTATATACAGGTATATTGGATGGGTCTCAATCTGTTGATAACTTTGAGTAGCTCGATTTAGGATCAAAATTATTTACTCTTACCGAAAAAATACGAGCCATATTCTACGTATACACCTTTTTAACGAAAACAGATATACAGCTGCATATGATATTGATGAGGTACTAGGATAAATATTACTGTATTGAAATACAGTATAAATGCTTAACAGAAATACAATATATGCGGTAATTTTTATTTAATTAAGTATAACTGTGAATCACATACATTGCTTTTGGTTTGAAAAGGCCAAGATTAAGTCAAGTTAAAAACGCGGTAGATGAGAGATAGATGTCATTCAATAATTGTGGTTCATGATGATGTAGAGATAGATATGGTAATTGAATCATTTGTTACGCCAGGTTGCGATTATGTTATTGTTTATTAACGTGATAGTTTTCTCCGTGGACGAACAGAAACCCAAGCAGCCTTCTATATGCTGGAGTTAAGCTAATGACGGCCTGAAGCCGAATACGTTTTCAGGTTTGATATTTGCAAGCCACTAGCGCAACAAATAATACATAAATACTCGTATAAATGATACATTGATATACTATTTAAAAACGCTGAAAGTGTCCTGTAAGTGTCGTGAAAGAGTAGGGAGTAGAGCAGCTGACGAGATACTACTAGGAATCCATAAAAAAAGCATATAAATAATTTGTTTCAGAAAATTATGTAAACTTACTGATTCGGTGAAGTTTGTGAGCATATGTGGCGCCATGGGTATTTTTTTGGTAAGTTTAGTGGAATCCCATTTTTGCTTTGTCGCTTTTTTTAAATTTTCATTTTTAATAGCTCCGGCAAGCACCTTTAAGCAACAATGTTAAGTAATCCCGCACAAACCGTTCTTCAATTGATCATTTTTCTCGATCTGTCGTCCAAATATTATGGTCAACTTCTTCTTCTTTATGCTAGCCATTTCCCATCATCTAGGGTTGGCACTCCTTGTGCACTTTGGCCATGTCTGTCTGTCCTGCGTTGTATTCTCGGTCAAACCCAGGGTTTTCAGATCCTTGTTTACAGTTGCAGTCCAGGCTGCCTGCGGTCTTCCAGGTCTTCTTCTCAGCGTGGGTATGTTGAGGGCTCTCATCACTGTGGTCCTCATCCCTCCGTATCACATGCCCATACCATCTTAGGTAGTTTTCCTTATCTTTTGCTGGAATTATAGCAGTTTTGTTAGATTTTACCTTTGATCCTAACTGGAATCTTGCTGTCACACAAAACCCCAGAGAGAGGCCTCCATTTCAGCCATCCTGTGTTTATTCTATGCTCCACGTCAGATTCAGTTTTGGCATCTAAGGCTATCACAGAGCCAGGATATTTAAAAGTATCAACCTCTTTTACGGGTGTATTCTGTATGAGTGGTGTGTTAACCGCGGTGCAACCAGAATTGAAATTGAAGTACATCGACTTGGTTTTACTTTTAATTTCGTGAATATTTTGGGCATTTTCACTGATTAGAGCAATATCGTCAGCATATAAAATATTCCAGGGGACTGGTTGTTGAATATCTCTTGTGACATAGTCTATGGAGAGGTTAAAAAGCAATTGACTCAGGGCTGAGCCCTGAGTCCATTGCTTAAATATTATAAGTATATAATTAATAATTTATTACCTAAATATTATGGTCAACTATTAAATATTATTCCTATTTTTGCAAAACTCTCAATGCATATTAGTAAATATTTAAAACTGTAAGCACACAACATGGCGATGAAGTTTGAGTCATGCTATATTGCTAGTCAGTCACACAGTGTGCTCTTAGCATGATGCCTACGTGTTTGACCTATATTGTTGATAATTAATAGCAGAGTAAAAATTTGTCTACTTTTTTAATTATATTAAAATTAAAATTAAATCGTTGTACGATGTTTATAGCCAGCGAGCGGTTTCAATTACTGTTAATTTATTGAAATTATTTTTCAATATTTTGTACCAGTTTTATTAAAATCCAAAAATACGCTTCTTTATTGAGAGACGAATCATTATTTTGAAAATTAACATAAAAAAATATTAAACTACGAATTAGATGTCTTATTAGACGGCATATTCACAAAGAGTTCATTGATTGCCAAATTAAATAACAAAATAGTTTAAATTTTGTGCATTCTTAGATCCTTTGATATCTTTATATATTATCATACTTAACCCCAGTTGCATGAATGTTACGCCAATGGTTGCTCATGTTGGACTCAGAGGCTCTGATGTCGCCCCGCCCAGTCACAAATTAGCCCGGGCCTAATTTGAGGGCTGGCCGCATCCTTCCTTTATCATTAGCGGCCTTGTATCGTCCGGGTGGTGTTTGTTGCACTGTGTGGCACCCCTAATTCCACCGGCGCGAGCTTTCAAACGGGTGCATAATAAATAAACCTTACATTTCATGCGCGATGTGATTTAAAGCTTTTTCGTCATGCACAATGTGAAATAAGTGGACTACGAAAAATTGCCAATTTGAACAATAATTCAATAAGTTCTGTGTCAGTATTTTTCAAATATACATATTTTTGAAGGTTACAGAACCATAACAAAAAACCATCATAATCATCATTATTACCATATCTGCTGCCCTTACTGGAGCACATACCATTGTCAAATTGATGCCATAAAGCTCTGTCAGCCACCATAGTCTTTGTGTAATCCCATGTAATCTCTGCTTCTAGTATCTTTGCCGAACATATTCTATAAATAAATATACATAAAATAATAATATACATACTCTGAATATGTTCTGCAGATCTATCGTAATATGATATTAACAATGATATATAAACATCAAGTTTCGCGTATCTGTCCAGGCAGAGAATGGTCGTGTGGACAGCGCGGTGTGTAGGATAGAGCAAAGGTGCCACGCTCGAGGTTCAAACCTCGCGTCTACAGTTTCTACCCTCAACCATCCCTTCCACAATGTCATGTAGAAGACCATCGTGGCGCATGATGTGACCGATTCATCGGACTCGCCTCTCTGAGATGGTTCTTACTAAGCGCCTATCATCCTTGATTAAGCTGATAACCTAATTGTTCGTGACGTGTCACTCCAGGAAATTCCGAGAATTCTTCTGTATGACCACATCTCAAAGTCCTTTTTTATCACTTTCAGATACGCACCAGGGTCTCACAGCCGTGCACCAGGATGCTCCAAACAAATGTTTTTGCAAGTTGCTTGCGTTGTCAGATAAAAAATATTATATATTCATAAGACAGCATAAATCTTATACAAACGTACTAGAAAACACAATAAACCTTGTTATACACAATATTTTTATATAATTCAAAATGAATATCATAAAAAAAGATGATGACACATTTTCAACGGTGAATAATCATATTGCTATCAGTATCCTGTGTGATTAAAGAGAAAATAATTTCGTTAAAAATATTTTGATGCAGATTCGAGAAGTGGGGAAATTCAAAAGGCAATTATCGGAGCTGAAGCCGAGCTTTCCTCGCCGAGAGACTGTAATCGGGTAACAAAGCCCCGCACATTGACTCTTTTTGTACCGGACACAAGGAAAATTATTATGTAAACACAATAAAACACAGGGTACTGGCCGCGCTTGCACACACCGTACTGGACAGTAAGTAAGAGGGTGGTTCTAAGAAATAATATTTTTCCTATTCTCTCATATTTGCTCCATGGCTGTAGAAAATCATTGGTAAACATCGAATTGTTAGTAACATTGTAGTTTGCCGGCAAGTATAGCTCAATGGTCAAAGCGTTTGCTTGATAAGCCAAAGGTCGTGGGTTCGATCCCCGATGAAGATTAAAAAAAATAAAATTAATCGATTTCTGAGCTCTTAAATACCCCCGGTTGGTGTGAATTTGATCCCTCACCCGTAAAGTGCGTATAAATCAAAATTGGTGGTAGAAGAAAGTCGTCCCGTGAAGACCACCCATTCATAGTAAATTCCTGTAATAATAGGGATGATGCATGAATCTCGGACTGTAGTCTATGACGTTGGCGGATCAACACTCCATATGCAGTGCTTAAAGTAATATGGTATGGTTTGTAATATATATGTAATATGGTAAGCGTCATAGAATACGCAGATGAGACTTCAGCATCACTATCACCATTTGTTGGTATTCTCCTGAATGTGTTAAAAAAAAATGTTATCAATATTAATTTAAAAAAAAACAACGTTTTAAATTTATTGAAACTACTTACAAGTTTTTCTATCCGGAATCACTCGGTCTTCTCTTCCCGATGGCTTTATAAAAAATATTACATTACAAATATTTAATTATTATTGCGATCTATTGCAACAAAAGTTAACAAAACGATGATAATCGAATTTATAAATTTTGGTGAATTAAGGTGTCTTATGTTATAATATGAATTATTATATTTGTAGCTTCCATACATAACGGAATTACATACAAAAAATAAGCAAGCATACAAACTATATTATAGTTTTAGATATAAGATTAAGGTTCACTAAAATATATTTAAGCAATGGGTACTTATCACGACAAACTATTCATCCGATTACTGGAAAACGCAATATGTCATAAATAATTAAGTTTTTTTTGATTACGTTACATTATAAGTGACAGATTTTTTGGCGTTTCTCATTATCACATTGTGTATTTTTAAATTTAAAAAATCATATTTTCATACTTTTTCTTAACGACTACTACTCATATCGTCAGTAAAATGTCTTTTATATAATCCAAAAAAAGACTGTTGTCGTTAATGTGTGAGTTAAGGAAGATATAGGTTAATTGGAGAAGCTACTTGTTGTCTTAAAATATTAAGTTTAGTTTGTAAAAAATCAGACAGTGTCTTATAAAACTATTTTTCTTGAAGGTTTAAATATAAGTTACAAACACAAGTATTCAATATTCCAGGTTTATTAGAGGGTTAATTGAAAATCGAATATATTTTTATTTTCAAGAATTTGGGCTCTCATCATCAAAGAAAATCTGGAGATATCCGTTATATAAACTCTACGGAGCTTTAAGTGCATAAATAACTTGGGATAACACTACATAAAATACACATATATAACGAAGGAAAAATGGTATGTTAATGTTTACTTGGTATGTGAGTAGAACCCCCCTGGGTCCATATGCAGTATGCAGTACACAGGCAGACTCGAGCATAATTACAGCTTTGGGCGCGGAGGCAGGGGGCAGGCTTCAGCGCAGCACCCAGAAGCTCTGAGAGCTTTTAAATGAGCTTTCAAAGCTCTCACGTGTGAAAAATTCATTCGTTTATAGCGAAAAATATTTTTTGGCTGCATGATAACAACTGGTCAACTGTCAATATCAAATAAACCGTATTGATTTAGTCAAGGGAAATAAATAAATATTTAATACACCATCACGAGCGTTGAGAGAGTCATAGAATCCACAAATGTCTTTCCTACATCTACGTCTGTTAGGTTTCTCCTATATGTGTTTACATAAAATCTATTCCATTGTTATCGCAATATGAGTCAATATACTTACTTTTCAATAGAGATATACAAAAAAATATCAAAGAGATGAATAAGAAGACCGTGAACTTTAAAAACAATATTTTTCCGTTTATAACATAAAAATATTGGAGTTATCAAGAAAAGTCTATTATTTTACAAAAAAAAACAATTGACGTAATTTTTCCCACGAAAAATATTCCACAAAAAAGAAACTTAAGCGGCTAAAAATGGTGAAAAAGTCTTCATTGTCCTCAAGAGACCCCTGTCCTCCTCTTCTTCGTCAGTGACAGAGACTGATGATAAAGTTCTAAGTAAAAAACAAATACATTTATATTTCACCTGCCCGATACACGCTCAGGTGAATTTGCCTTATCATCCCCCATTGTCTGGTAGGACGCCGAGATATTTTATCATTCTAAAAACGGTCTACACTGAATATTATTATTTTCAAAAAAGGATCACTTTGGATGCTTTGTAGTTTAGGAAATACTATATTATGCAGAGGAATTTTTTTAACATTATTTAACATTTTCAGAAAATAATTGAATTTGAAATTCAAGGTCTATTTACTATACTTAAACTAATCCAATTTAACGACAAGAAAACATGGTAATTACTTGGTTTCAGGTTCAGACTACAAAATTAATGCATAAAAAAACTCCCAACCAAGCTTCTGAAGCTTCTCCCGGAGTAAGTCTCTATTGATGTGGTTTGGCGCTTATCGTTTTTCGGGACAGTATTACTAAATCAGTAATCTTCTATCTAAACGATGCCACATGTGCTCGATCAGATGCATCTCTCAGGACTTGGAGATAGACTGACAGGTTATCTATGTTGCCAGATATTTGGTTCAATCAAATTAATATCACTGAGACGTGAAAAAAAATATGAACGTTATTTTGTAACACTTATTATTTGCTACATTTACTCCTTATATAAGGCAAAAAGTTATATATATTATATCAATTTAACTTCACGCGCCAATAAACTTCTCGGATTCATCACCCGCTAGGCTAGTCAATTTCATAACCGTCTAATTTTTCGTACTCTCTATTCTTCACTCGTTCTATCTGTTCTGGAATATGGGAGTTTAGTTTGGAATCCCAATAAATCCAAATACATTTTCATGCTCGAAAAAATTAATAAAAAATTTCTCCGACGTCTTTATTTTTATATTTACGATAACTATCCATTCAATTCATTTAATTCCGAACATTACCCAACTCTTTTTCTTCTAGGGATGCTTTCTTTCCATTCGCTAGAGTCACAGAGGAAAATTGCTGCACTCAAACATTCATTCCTTCTTCTTCGCGGTTCAATTTACAACCCTGGAATTCTTGAATGTTTTAACTTCTATGTTCCAGACGAGCACGGGTGTACCTAACACCCGTGCTCGTAACCATCCATTGTTTTTGATACCAGTTGATGCTTGTGGAGCTTCAAGCACTCAATTTGCTACAACGGCAATGTCGCTCATAAATGGCCTACCAGCACACCTCGATCCTTTTCTTATATCCTTTTCCTCTTTTGTCGATGGTATTGTTCTACTTGATCTCTGTGATCTTTGACACTTATCATCTTCTTATTCTTTTGTGTTATTTTTATTTTTTATTATTTTTTCTATTTATTGTATATTTATGTATACTCTATGTTTCTAAATATTTGTAAAAAATTGGAATTTCAATTCTGTATAAAAATAAATAAATAATATTTACAACACCACAAATGTCAGGTATCGAGTATTCTTGCGATTCTCAGAATTACATACAAAAAAATTCCACTGAATGCACTATGTAACTAATAGTTTTACGCTTAAAAAATGAACAACAAAGGCTAATGATGCAATATCGTACCTCTTGAAGATAATCTCAATTATGTGATATCAAAAAAGAGATGGGAGATGTCAATGAATTTTTGTCTCTTTGGGAATCAACTGTTATTTCTTATCAATCATATAAGTAAAGGAATTTCTTGTTTGATATTGTGGCATTTGGGTTAAGCCATGTATGGCTAATCAGTCTCTTCCAATATTTTGACCGCCATTGCAGGGGTCTTCTTCAGGGTTGATGACATTGTAATGAAATGGTGTCTGGAGGTAGTTTAGCTGTCAGTCTAACGTACCTCCACGAGCATCGTGATGAGTATGTTCTAAGGAGCCTACCTCCACAAAGATCATGTCGGACTGTGGTTGTACTTGCTTATCTGTGCAAGTTTTTAAGTTTGTGCTAGAGGTGAAAACCATACTGCTTTGAGAATCAAGCCGTCATCCCTGGTGATGTTCATGGGATGTCGTTTGATTTAAATTACTTCCCTTTCTAGGCGAGCATGTTTCCCTTGCGTTCAAGCGACGATTTCCGGTTTGAATGAAAACTTAAGTCCAGTGTCAGCCAGATGCTTTGCCAGTGCTGATGCCATTGGGAGGCCTTGTCTGCACAATTTCTGAAAAAGACCTTTGCAATGGCGGTCAAAATATTGGAAGAGTATTTTGCCACACACGGCTAAACCCAAAAGCCACAATACCAAACGTGTCCGTGAAAACCTAAAATGTTATTTCAAGAAACTCTTGTTTCTTTATAAATTAATGCATGTCACTATTCACACGTTTAAAACGTACTCTGTACATAAGCAATGGGGAGCAGTAAATAAAACTTTTAAAATAGAATGATTAGATTTCTTACGTTAGCCATTTCTTTCGCGGAAGGTTGGATTACTAAGAGTGGAAGCGTTCCAACGTTATTACTGAAACGTTTCTGAATTGTTTCTTGCTGGCCGCAATATGTCTGGTGTGCGGGGCGTAAATTGAGACGACATTGCCGCGGCAAACTGTCCAAAGGAATAACTTGCGTTGCCTTATTTTAATCCAATTTATCGTAAGTTCTAGTGGCGTTGCCTTTTGAATTACGTAATTAATTTACGGGAACGCGATACGTCTGGGAGAGGAAAAAAAGCGACGGCTTCTTACTACAGTGAAACAATTTTCTGCTGCTTGAATTTTATTTATTCTCATCCGCTTGTTGAATTAGTTATGAAATTCAATATCCATTGGGCTTAAACAAATTTTAAGTATTTTAATGTTGCATTTAAGTAACATATTTTAATACTTCGATCAATTAATCAGAGAAAAAACGTTTCCATTTTACTATCTATTTGGTGTGTTATTTAAGTCTCATCCAAATTATTTACTAACTGTATAAAATAAACTGACGTATAGAATGATTAAGCAATTAAATGATTCAGTGGTAAGCGTCGAGTCCATTGAACCGGATTTGGGTATATGTTGTACGGTTCGAATCCTACATCTTTTTTTTTCAATCCTAATCATTGATGAAAAAATCTACTTGTTATATGGTACTTGATATATATTTTAACGTGGTTTTAATGATTGTATTCGCCTTTAATCTTCTAAGTGTAATAATTTATTATTTTATCTTATTTAATAAGGTTTTTTTTGTATTGCTAATCACGAATAAGTATTGCGTGATCCTAAAGTAAGATGGTAATGATGAATTTCAAGTTTGTTTAAATGAAATATTTTATTATTTTTAAATAAGTTGATCAATAGATTTCATATTTTACTACTTCTATAAAATCTGACGAGCGTTTCAGTATTATACTGAATTTCGTAGAAGCAAAAACGTTTAAATAATTATTACTTAAATATACATATACTATACATAAAATTCTTTTTTCAACGCGTCAATCCAAGCACAAAAATAATGGCAGAAGCGGGATGCGAACCGCGGACCTTGGAAACCAACTATGCCCAGGTATTCCTACCGCTCGGCGAACTGCGCCATTGCTATGCCTAGACCGACTCGCGTTGAAACTAGTATTTATATCATTGTTATCATCATACGATAGATGTCGCTATAGTATATATTCAAAGTATGTATATTTTTATTATTATTCAATCAGTCTTCATTTATTCACAAGCTTAATATTATTACTTTCCGGCAGTCTATTTATTTTAGTAAGTACCACTCGGGTCTCGAACCAAACTATAGACTGAATGGATGAGAAACGACTACTTATAGTTCCGACTCGGACTTTATAACCAATCATTTACCTGTGTTACTGATGGATAATTTTACCTTCTTGATATTGTCTCAAGGAGACATTATTACATGAATTTTTTAATTTTTATTAGAATATTATTTTATTATTTCAATATTCTAATCTACTTTTATAGATCATTGACTATATTACAATATTATTATTACTTAAATATACATATACTATAGATAAAATTCTTTTTTCAACGCGTCAATCCAAGCACAAAAATAACGGCAGAAGCGGGATGCGAACCGCGGACCTTGGAAACCAACTATGCCCAGGTATTCATACCGCTCGGCGAACTGCGCCATTGCTATGCCCAGACTGACTTGCGTTGAAACTAGTATTTATATCATTGTTATCATCGTACGATAGATGTCGCTATAGTATATATTCAAAGTATGTATATTTTTATTATTATTCTATCAGTCTTCATTTATTCACAAGCTTAATATTATTACTTTCCGGCAGTCTATTTATTTTAGTAAGTACCACTCGGGTCTCGAACCAAACTATAGACTGAAATGGATGAGAAACGACTACTTATAGTTCCGACTCGGACTTTATAGGTTATCCAAGGTCCGCGGTTCGCATCCCGCTTCTGCCGTTATTTTTGTGCTTGGATTGACGCGTTGAAAAAAGAATTTTATGTATAGTATATGTATATTTAAGTAATAAAATAATATTCCAATAAAAATTAAAAAAAATCGTTTAAATAATTGTTAAATGAAATAATTGTTGCCATTTTAAATGATCACAAAAAGGAATCAAAATACTTTATTTTATTATGTCAGCTTTTTGATTACATATAAAATGACTTAGCGTTTTTTCAGTGAAGAAATTTTCTGAAGATAATAGAATAACACTGTGCAAAGAAACATGGCTGCACTTAAGTTGCTTTATATTCATTTTATTAGCGAAGATAATAAATTGCATGAAAGCCACAATGAGTCGTTGCCTTATAACAATGCAGTATGAATAAAATTTAACGGGTCCATTTTTGGCAGAGCTTCTCGGCTAAGAAGGAAAAGCTCCTGAAGCGCGTGCGGGAGCTTTTGCGAAGAAGAAGCTCCCCGGCTCTGAAGGAAGTTTTATATGGGGAGTTAAAAAATTCCTTTCACCCCCGGTAATAAAACAAACTTTCTACCTGTAGACAGGTGCTTAAATTTTATGATAACATCTTGTACAAGACCGCACGAGCGATTGCCATCAACCCAATTTAAAATTTTCCCTAATTTTAAACTGAATAAGAATATATAATATATTTTATTTAATAATGAAACGTGTTTGGAAGGTTTTTTTCAAATAAAAAGGGGCAAATAATGACACGTGAATAAATAATGCATCGTTTTAGAATAATTTTTGTGCAATACGATATTCGAATTACTTTATTTAGACTTGAGACTCATGTGTACAAATATACCCATTATAGCTGCATTAATTCTCGGAATTTCCTGGAGAGATCACGTCATGAAAAATGAGGTTCTCAGGAACCTAGTAAGAATCATCTCAGAGAGGCGAGCCCGATGGATCGGTCACATCATGCGCCACGATGGTTTTCTTCACGACATTTGGAGGGGATGGTTGAGGGTAGAAACTGTAGGGGACACTCTAGACGGGAGTATTTGCAGCAAGTGTTCAAGGACATGAGATGCAGCTCTTATGCTAACCAATCTACCGGATTGATACTACGATAAATAAGAAGACTGTATTATTATTGAAATTTATTCTTCATTAAAATTTAATTTAAAACATGTGTTTTTCATTATATTTATTTAAGTTGATATACTTGTAACTCAGTTAATTTCTGTAAAGAAACATTGTCTAAAGTTGATTTTAGATCGATGGAATGCGTAAAGTCAAAAAGTGTTGAAGCCAACACTTGAGGAAACAGATTTGACTTTTGAGGAATGATGAGGTGAGGAAGAGGACAAAACAGTATTCCATACTACAGTTGGTGAGAAGACAAAGGTGGGTCTGGCTGGGAAATATACCTTGGATGCCGTATTCAGCTGTTAATTTTCTTGAGAGCATAAACTACAGTTGCCTTTTATTTAATTCTTCGGGCTCGCACCGTCCTGGAAAGGCGTCGTAAAATAAGTCAAAAAAGATGGCTGAGAAAGAGTTTCTCCTCCTGCAGCTCCAACGGATACATTCTATCATGCTTAGTTTTTCGACGGGCTTCCAGAACGACGCGAATCAAGGGACTTGAAGAAAGGGCCGCTAAAATTTATGCTTTTCTGCAGCGTCCTTAGTGCATGTCCCAATCAGGTTAACCTTTGCATCTTCATCGACTGTAGTATGAAACACTGCTTTGTCCACTTTTTCACCTCGCTATTCCTCACAAAATCAAACAATCGTACCCCCAGTATTCTACGCAGGCATCTGCCTTCGAAAACCATTAAACAGATGTATCGGCTGTTGGTAAGATGCCAAGATTGACAGACATAAAGAAGAATGGGTGTGATACACATGTTGTATATATGGAAATTTGTTTTGTTGAGTAAAGCTGATCATACTATGATATAGTTAGCAAATGCCGGCGGTTGTAGCTCAATGGTCGAAGCGTTTGCTTCCCAAGCCAGAGGTCGTGGGTTCGATCCCCGATGGAGATTAAAAAAAGATTTTTAATCAATTTCTGAGTTCTAAAAATACCCCTGGTTGGTGTCAATTTGATCTCTCACTTGAAAAATACCAGTCATAGCCTTTTAATTTAAATTGGTTGTAGACAAAGTCGTCCCGTGAAGACCACAAATTCATAGTAAATTCTTGTAATAATAATGATGATGCGTAAATCTCGGGCTGTAGTCTATAACGTTGGCAGATCAACACTCCACATGCAGCACTTAGCCATTTGCACTATGGTAAGCGTCATAGAATGTCACAGATGAGACTTCAGAATTAATTTCACCGTATACTAACATCGCAGCCTTAGACTGAGGTCTATTTGACATTTAACTGATATACCTAGAATCACGTGAAGGCATTTAGCCACTCTCTAACAAGTAGCTTTTTGCGTACGTCCAGTAACGGGTCCCCACCTGGGTCTCCAAAACCAGGACAGGACAGGGAGAGTTTCACCAAGCGATCACCATCTGTCGGTATTCTCCTGTATGTGCTTACATAAAAAAAAATCGTGACGAATTGATGAATTATGAACAATTACCAATCGACTGCACTTTCATACGACGTAATCAAAGATTATCATATTGAAATTGCACTTCTACTACATTTGTAATTAGCAAAGTGTATGCAATCTGCGTGCATCTAGAATCAGGGTTGCGCTCGGCGGTTTGCCGGGATTCGGGCTATGACCCGGAATTAGCCGGTCCCGGGACTAATCACTGTCACACGAGCATCCGGTCGAGTGGCTCACATAATATTTGGCTTTGAGGCCGCCTAATTTGTGAAGCGACCCACGGGGGTGGCGCCGATTGAAATGGTCACCTTAATATGAGTGATTGACAACCCTGATATTGCAAATCGCGTCATTTAATCCATTTTCGAAAATATGACAAAACAGAGGAAGTTAATTTCGTATAAAAGGATCATCACACATACTTTTGAATTAGTTTTAAATGTAATTAAAATAATCGATTTAATTCAAAACACATAAAAAGATGATCAAAAAATGGGACTTTACTTGAGAAAACAATCTGTTTTTAAATTTCATTGTTGTCCAGCACATTAATTTCATTCCATATCGAATTAAAGAAGTTTTATTTCATGAATGATTGTACAAATTATTGTCCCTTATATATAACGA
Source organism: Glossosoma conforme (assembly GCA_022606575.1). Lineage (NCBI taxonomy): Eukaryota > Metazoa > Arthropoda > Insecta > Trichoptera > Glossosomatidae > Glossosoma > Glossosoma conforme. The sequence continues at coordinate 1,799,281 of JAGTXR010000082.1, read as the reverse complement.
AGTAAGAAAGATGGACCGGAGTATGCAAGACGAGGATACAAATGAAAGCCTGGCAGTTGTACAGCAGACCGAATAAATGTGACTGCAGCGTGGAGCAGACCCTGTCACACCTTCTGGATTGTGCGCTGTGTCCGAGTAACTGCACCCAGGAAGACCTGATGATGGCCGGGAGTAACGCTATCGACGTCACCCACTTCTGGGCAGACAGAATCTGACCCTATTGCTTCCGACACGATTATTTATATAAATATAATGTTATTTTGAATATTTACAAATCTAGATATCTTAACAAAAGCCGATGCAGCCGTATAATGTTTTTTGATAAATGTTAAATAATATTTTTCTTTTATTTAATTGTTTTAAATTGTAGTTTGTGTAAGTAATAATAATAATAATAATAAAGCTTTTATTCCAGCAGGATTGAGTGGGTTGTGCAATACCCAATCTGCATAGAATGGTGATGATACAGATGTACTATTTACAAATGTTTTATTTTTTTATATCTACTAAAATTTACATTTACACATTTTTTTGAGTTTATTTTAAGTGTCTTAATTTATTTGAAAAATAAATACTTAAGTAATTATTATTTATGGATTTTTAAAATATTTTTATATATATATATTTTTTTATTATTTTTTAATCATTTATTTAAAAATAATCATTGAATGTTATTACCAATATTTACAATTTAACTTAAAATGAATTGAACAATTAAAAGTTTTCCTGAAAAAGTTGCCGTATAGTGTTGGAAAAGAAAAAAAAAAAGCAAAACGACGAGGTGGATACAGTATCCACCCGCTTTTCCTCTCCGCGATCATTAACAGATCAGCGGCGAGCGCATTAGCCGGGCGGCACGTGCGCGGGTTACGACCGCCCGGAATAAAGAGTGGCGGCCACATATCACTGGGAGGATGCAAGGAGACACACACGGGCCATAAGAGAACACCGCGAGTAGTAAGGCGGTTCGGCCAAGACATTTTAATCAGGGGATCACTGTATGTCTATCTGAAAGCTCAGAAAAGCTCTTCCAATTTTCTTTTTCATACAATGTCTTTAAGAAACAGCCGCTTATAAACAATTCGAAAGCTTATATATGAGATTTCCATTTTTTTGTTACTACTAAATACATTTCACATGATAGCTTTAGTACCTTTAATATTATTTTATTTTGAGGAGTGACTTTCTTTATAATTATAAATTTTGTCAGTATGTTAGTTATATGGTTAAAAGTTTGGTATCGCGTTATTAACACTTTCATTACGGCTCGGTGGAATACAAATTAAACTGTCATTTATAAAACTAGTATTTGCATAAATGTGCTTATCTGGTCTATTTTCATATATCATATTCGTTCTTGTATCATTTACCTATCAGATGATGCATTAAAAACTATCCTAAGAAAGTAACAAAACGATATATCATGGCTACCGATGTCAACGATAGACGAATCTTAGACGGCATATATCGGCTACTGATGCGAAAAAGTTAAGAATATACAGTCAAGGTTTCTATAACATTTTCATAATATCTAGTGATTAGCCCGATGCTTCCCGAGGTCTGGAGTCCTAGGAGGCGCTTCAACCAAAAAAAAATACAAAAATAATCAACCATTATATGGAAAATCACGGAAAACAAACAAAAGTCTCTATGACAAATAAAAAAGCGTACGCTCTAGAAATGTTCAGGTTTCCTTTATCGGGACACTATTAGTTAAGAGTCGAAATTTGATAGAAACACAGTGAAAGTCAGCGGTGAAGGGATGACATTCTACATTATACAACAAGGATTGTGGCGAAAAACCTTCTGATCTTCTTACAGGGATAATTTTCAGGGTTCCCACAAGGGCGGTCATAAAGATTGATCATAAGAAATTGGCCACACAAGGCTTAACCCAAAAACCACAATCCAAAATCTGGCCGTATAAAATGATGAAGTTATTCATTATCCAACGTGTTTTCGTTGAGGAAGAGATGTAATACAGCTGTTTTTTTTCAATTTATACATATAATAGGTATTTCAGAATGTCTCTTTCTATTATCACGTTTTTTAAAAAAGGCTCGGGAAAAAAAACAGGCAAGGAATTTTGGTACCGCACTTTCTCCAACGGCGTTGGATCAACGAGTAACCATTTGTGCATCTCTATTGTCCAGACACGAAACGGATCCATTTCTCAGAAGAATTATTTTAGGTTATGAGACCTTTGTGAGATGAGAGAGAGATCTGCGTGGCTTCTTTGGATTTCAGGCCCTTATCAAACAAAAACAGCATAATATGGCCCAAATGTGTACCTTCAATTTCAGGCTTTTGCATTTTCCTACAGCGGCATGAAAAAAAAAACATCAAAGTAGAAAGAGTACTAATAGAGCTTTTAAATGATAACACGACGTGCTAACTCAATGGCAACCGTTAACAAACTGACGTCAAAAATGGTCATATCTTTCCGAAATACCTAATAATGTACTCAGCGGAGCTTTGACATAGTGAAGAGATGACATTGATAATACAAGCTGAAAAAACTGGATACCTTCGATCGCAATGACTATATGCTACAGCTTGAAAGTGGATATGTAAAATAGTATGTTTAATTAAATTATTACTGAGTGAAATGTGTAAAAATTTTAGTTTTTCTTTTAAGAAACCATCCAGGAAACCTTTGCGTTATAATTTTTTTTTTTACCTTTGCTTATCATAACTCTTGTATGTTCTATTTAAAGGAAGTAAGATATTGAGGAAATACCGAGACCCAGTCGAGAGTGTTCCCATAGCGGGCAAGAAGTGGGTCAGGTATAAATTTGCTTTGTCATGTCGTAAACTGCAAATTGAGAAAAATGGTTCTGCGACGCTGGTCACACCGCGGACCTCTAGGGACGGGACCGGACATCACTATCACTATCGCTAGTGTTAAATGTCACCAATAGTCCAAATCTTTTCTAAAGTACACTTATATTTGTGGGAAACATTCGCTCAACCCTTGGGTAAGTGGTAATATGTCGATCATCGGAGTTCTTAGATCGTTGGCCTTATTTGATCCATTGGCCTATTTGAAATTGAAATTTCTGTTGGAGGCAACAACTTTATATATGTGACAATATAAATATAAAAAAAAATGTTTTGCAGGCTTAAGATGAAAAATATAACAAAAAAATATCGGATTGATGCTACTTGCGGAAGAAAGAAAAGTAAGAGATCTTGATTTATGAAGAACGTCTATAAACGGAGACATACTTATAATGATTAGGATGCTGATAATATAATACCTTTCAAAAACTCCTTCTAACTACCTTTCAAAAGCTCACCCAGCGTGCTATGGCGAGATCCATGTTTGGAGTGTCGCTAAAAGATAAAATCCGAGACGAGGATATCCGCAGAAGAACTCAAGTAGTGGAGGCTACCAAACGAATAAGCCCACCCAAGTGGCAATGGGCAGGACATATCTGTCGAAGAGACGAAGGTAGATTAGGAAGAAAAGTATTATAGTAGCGCCCAAGAACTTGAAAACGAAGCATTGACCGACCCCCTGCAAGATGGACTGACGACATAAGAAGAATAGTGGGAGTGTCCTGGATGCGGAAGTCGGAGGATCGAAGAGGATAGAGACTTGTGGTGGAGGCTTACGTTCAACAGTGGACGGATACAAGCTGATGATGATGATGAATATAATACGAGTATATTGCTAGATGGTGATGGAAAAATCTTTTCTGAGGATACAATTCCAATTTTTATCATTCGAAATTCATTTTGTATTAACGTTAAGATATAAAGGTTATTATTACTTGGTGAAACTGCATGAATATAATCTTTCTTACAATTAATATTGAGTAATTTTAAATTTAAAAAACGTGATTGTAAATTGTTCGGACCAGAACCGGTTCATTCTTAGCAAATAAATATATTCATTTGCTTAAGATATACCGGTTCTGGTCCTCACCAAATATTTTGGTTATTATAATTTAGAAATATTTTTTAACAAGGAATATTTTAACGATACGTGAGAAAACTGAGTGTTTTGTAACCTTTTAAAAAACAAGGAGAAATTTTCAGTAAAAGTATCTTTTTTACCACAATTTGTGGCTGAACTATTATTCAACCCTCGGTGGAGCGAAGTGAGTTATAATCAAGTTAAAAATAACTCACCAATGCATTTCTGTTGGAGTTCAATGCTATTTATAAATCAATTCTCATTTATTATTACACAACTGCCAGATACGGATTCTGATACATCATTTATAAAAATAGATTTGTGATAATTACATAATGTTCTTAATAGAAATAAATATTCTAAATCAGCCATCAGAATTTGCTCGTGTTCTCTTTGAAAACAGGTTTCAGCTATGATATTTTCATTTTACTGTATCCAGTGATATTTTTCTACTTTGCTTGATATATTTTTTCGTCACTCTTTCAGTCAATCTAGTCAGTTTTTGAGATAACGAGAATTTCATAAATGATGCAAATTCTTCAGGAAAATATGGAATGCCTCGAATTTTAGATGCAACACTGCTCCCTAGTTTTATATCAAAGTGAAGCGTTTTCAGTATGAATTCGCAAGACAAATATTCATTCCGAAGGCTGGTAGTGAAGCTTTTGGTTACTAGGAACCTCCAAGGAATCAAATGGTACAATCAATTAGCTTTGCCATTGGTATTCTGCAAACTTTCGATTTGTTCCATTGTTACGAGTACATATTTCTTTTCAATGCAGGGAGCTTTCAGTTATTTTATTTGACTTTTAATTTTTTATTGATTTTCTGTGATTTTAAATTGTTGATGAAATTTTATAATTTGTACAACAGAACTCTGCAATTAAAGACTATTATTTTATGAACTTAAACGCAAAAAAAAACGTAAATGAGGTTTTGACTATCACTTGACACAGTAGCTTAAGTGGTGCATTTTTTTGCTTAGGAAATAATTGAAAGCCGATGTAGCCGTTTAATGGTTTTGATAGCAGGAGTAGAATACAAGGATACGATGGGTTGACTTTGTGAAGAAAAGGCGAAAGGTTAAATAACTAAGCAAATGGTGGGTAATATTAATTAACAAATTTTGTGTACTTTTTTAAAATGCACCCTCTTCGTCTGAGAAAGTCCGTTTATAGTAGGTTTTGTATGTAAGAGTGGGAGATAAACTGTTTTAAGTTTATTTTGACTTGATTTCTTATGTTTTGTTAAACTAAAATGGGGCATAAATATATGTATTTGATGACAGTACAACATTAAATCAGGATTGACACTAAGCCCTAATATGGAGATGCATACTTTTAAAAGAATATATAAAAGCAATGCGTATCCCTTTACTTAATGTACCAGCGACAATGGCATATTGTTAGCATGGTTCTCTTTAGATAACCTACGTAAAGCAACATTAGACACGAAGTAAAATTCGAACGAGTTTCTGCCTGTTAAATAGCATGTCACTTGTAGAGTAAAGCTGTACCTTAGAATCAAATAATCCAATTGACTACCTTCAAAAATTCGATTAACTAATCACCCAAATATGCATTAGATACTAGTTAGCCGTTTCTTCAAGGCTCTGGGTTTTTGGCTTGGATATGATCGGGAACCATATATGTTTCTAGGTGAGGCATACACAGTGGTAACTGACATAACTGAGTGGCGGAAATTTGTTGTGATCATATATTCTATACATAGAATACATAAGGGAAGAAAAATATTCCATTCAATTAAGAAATTACAAGTGTTTTAAAGGTATGAGGATGATTACAAATTATTAAATTCTAAAAGGCTATTCAAGTCTTTTGAGTGAATCATACTGACTAGTCATGTTGACCTGTTTTACATGTATTTAAACATATTGATATCAGCTTGATATAACTCCTTTAGGCTGATGCCGTAAACTTTTCGAGGCTTTACGGCGTAAAGCCTCGAAAAACCATCGTTTGTCTCTTATTTTGTTCGCTCGCCTGACATGCACATCTAATGTTTGTAATTGTAGAATGTTAAACGGTGTTTGCATACGCCAAAAATATTTGTTATGTCAGTGGGCCCATTTCCTGTTAGGACCACTGTCATCTTGTTGACAGTTGACGACACCGCTGAGATGTCCGAGCGCGCCGTGAGCTGTCAGTTGGACAACGCTCGCGGCCGTTATGGGCACGCCTATATGGCGTGTGTCGAATGCGAAGTGTTTGACAAATAAACGTGTATAGTGAAGCAAAAACAAGTTGTTCGTATTATGAACTTGATCCTGCATCCTTCATCCAGTAAAAGATATCTGAATAAGAGAGGAGGATATCAATAAATATCTTCAAAGGAAATAAATTAAGTTGTTTATATTTTTGCTGCACATAATCTGCAGCCCTGGGTATTTCTTTCCCTGCTCTCCATCGTGAGTGCAATCATTCTTCATTCGATATACGATATTATGTCCTTTTCTATTGGCGCGGGCGCGAGGTGCATTTGCAATTGCACTTGCTTGCACATGCTCCAGCATAATGGCAGCGGATCGAGCACGTGTTAAGTTAAGCCTTTTCAGAACATTCGAGAGTTTCCAGTCCATATTTGTACACGTCTCTAAAACACATGATATATATACATAGACTGCTTTGCTTTTTTTATATGTAAGCACATACAGAATAATACCGACAGATGGTGATAGATGACGCTTTCCGTGATGTATATGGCTAAGCGCTGCATGTCGAGTGTTGATCCGCCAACGATCCGTCATAGACTACAGCCCGAGATTCACGCATCATTCATTGAGATATACCCTCCGGCAAACTTATTCTTACAAAAAAATCGTACGATGATGACTAGAGTATCGTATTATATTAGCATATATTTTTAAATTTTTATTGTTTTAGAGCATTTTAAGGTTTGGATTTTAATATTTTGGAGAATTTAAATGTTGATATTAGCGTTTTGGAGCATTTTAAACTGATTTTAGCATGTATTTAGCATGCATTTAGCATCTTTTTCTTATGAAATATAAATAAATAATAGTTTCAATACATTCAAACAATTTATTCATTTATAATACTTACAAATATACATAATTAACATATTAAACAAAATTATCCTCAAATAGGTTAGTCATAAAAATATAATTAGTAATTAAATATACACATACAATTATACATCGATTTTTTATACGAATCAATTCATTCAGAAAAAATATCGGCAGACGCGGGATTCGAACCACGAGCCATGGAACCAACCTTTGATGTGTTCATTTTTACACCGCCCAGTCCACTCGACTATTTCTCCGCCTGAACGGATGCGCGAAAGATGTTGTTTTTATATTATTGTTACCATCGTATAACGATAGATGATATAAAGATTTAATTTATTATGCTTTTATAATTCTGCAGTTTCACAAAAAACGTATTAAATAACAACTTAATGGGAATCTTTACATTTAAGTATTTAAACATGATTAAAATGTATTTTATAATTACATCAATTTTTATAGTTCCTCACTCAGTTATGTTATTAGTTGTTTCGTTGATGCATTACATGAACATATAGTTGTTATGATAATGTACACCTTTGTGTAAGTAAAAGTACAAATAAAACCAATTTTTCCACTAATGCTAGAGGTTTATAGTGTAAAAATAAATTCACAGTTTGCGTGTCTGCGTGATATCAATTTGTTTTGATAGTTAAAATACCCCTTTATTTTTTCCATTCAAATTGGTAACGACTGTATTAGTGCTCATTTTGCTTAACAATGGAAGAAGTAACTCGTAATGTATTGTAATACATTTTTTGACTCACAAAATTGTGAACTATTACTTAAAAAAATTAGCTTCGTTGGTAGAAACATCATAGAACCCACAAATGAAATATCTCTAAATAATAAAAATAAAAAACCTCAGGGAGTTTTATATTAAGCTTGTACCTTAAATTGAAAAACATGGTATTTTTACTTACGTAGGTGTCAATAGTGGGTGTCAAAATTAATAATTGATGTGGCTTATCACTCACTATTTGAAAGAATTTTCGTGTCTTTTTTACATGAAATAGAAGCTACAGTGGAAGGCTTGCTCCACTGTATATGTCGGAGAAAAAATGCTAAAAGAGTAAGCGAACATAAGAGATCGTACGGACTAGGCATAGTCAGCACCGGCAGAGGATCTGGCTGACAAGGAACATAAAGTTTTCATTGGAACCCGAAATCGTGGCTCAAACGCAAGGAAAACATGCACGCTTAATATGGGACGCTATTGAAATCAAAACACATCCCATCAACATAAACAGGGATGACGGTTTGATTCTCAAAACAGCATAGCTTCCACCTCTATACGATATATCACGTCAACTGATGTCAGGGAATCTTATGACGGCATATGCCGACAACGATGCTAAAAGGTGAAGGTAATAAAATTGTTGGTACTTATTTTTGTCTGGTAATTTGTTCGACTGCTTTAGTACTAATGCACGTTGACTTTGTGCTTACTTGAAATCGAACCACCTGGTTGCAATTTGCCATGGGGATCGACCAGACTTTTGAATAGTGAATGACCCATAATTATATGGATTGATAATAGGGAAGGTTCAGCAAGACCAGCTGTAGAATATATCATGACGATAGCCTGCCAGGTGTGCCCTGGTTTTTCTTATAATTTATTTAAAATATCACGAAGTCGACAGCAGTTTCCTTCATTTATTTTATTTATGCTAATGTACTAGAGAATGATACTATTGCAGAGAAACGAAAGTCTCAATTGCGAGTTATATTTTCAGCTTTTGAAAAAAATTTCACATATTATGCAAATAAAAGGTTACATGTAGAAATTAATTTCTATTGACATATATATATATATATATATATATATATATATATATATATATATATATATATATATATATATATATATATATATATATATATATATAATCGTGTCGGAAACAACAGGGTCAGATCTTGTCTGCCCAGAAGTGGGTGACGTTGATGTTGTTACTCCCGGCCATCATCAGGTCTTCTTGGGTGCAGCTACTCGGACACAGCGCACACTCCAGAAGGTGTGACAGGGTCTGCTTCACTCCGCAGTCACATTCAGTCAGTCCGCTGTAAAACAGCCAGGCTTTAATTTGTGTCCTCGTCTTGCATACTCCGGTCCGAAGTCTGTTAAGGGTCCTCCATATATTCCACCACTGGTTGTATCCAAGGGCTAGGTCCTCTTTCGGGGCAATCCATGTATTCCCCTCAGTTGCGCTTCTCCACATGTTCAGCCGCAGGGTGTTCTCAGGTATTACCAGTTCCGTTGTCGACTGAAGGAAACATCTTCTTGTCTTCTTCTTCTGTCAAAGATTATACGCATTTCAACTACCGCTAAATATAAGTATAGTACATTTAGTACATTTTTACAGGCTTTTGGATGGGTTTTTGACGAACAATGAGACTCTGAGCATAATCAAGGAAGATAGGCACCTAGTAAAAACCATCTCAGAGAGGCTAACCTGATGGATCGGTCAGATCATGGGCCACGATGTTCTTCTTACATAAGGTATTTATATGAGAATAAAGCAAAACAGTTTAATTTTTTTATATATAATTAGTTGAAGTTGAATACTCATCTTTAATATGGAGTCCTTATAGCTAGAGACTAAGTTATTTCTTACATAAAATTTGAAAGCTTTTCCACTAAGGTTCTATCTCGCTGAAAACATACTATACAAAAGCCCAAAGCACTCATGGCTATGTAGAACGGTAGTTGAACATGTCAAAGGGAATAATAAAAAATATTGAATTATTTATAATATATAAGATATTCCATATCAAAAATTTGTACGACATCAGTTTGTAGTGACGTACTCCTCTCTAAGTTCGTTATTGAATTGCGTGGTGGCGGGATAAGGAGTAGAAATACAACACACAGACTTTTCCAGAAGCACATAAACTTTTCAAACATTCGGCCCTATTAGAATAACATGCCGGGCCGGCCATAGTACGACCTTTTCGCGGTCGGCACACAACTGACTGGGCACTGGGCGCTGTAATCGGTGACACCCAGCGCCGCAAGTGGCGATCTATATAACTATTCATCCTTACGGCATTACAAAATGACAACACATGCGTGTCCAATAAGCAAACAAAAATAAGAGACGAAAGATTGTACATCGAGGTTTTCGGTAACAGTCAGCAAGGGTTATATCATACTGATGTCGGTAGTAAAAAATGATATTTATTTCTATATCAAATACATTATTATTTTTAATGAAGCAAAAATGATTGTACTTCACATTCCATGTTAAGGACGCTCTGTTATATCTAAATAATTGAAAATGTAAATTTTGAATAATTTACATTTTCAAAATAGTATTTTTGCTTCCGGTATTTTTTGCTTCTGATTATTTTCATCCAATAGCCAAAAACAATCCCTTTAAAGTAAACTAAATATAAATTAAATATAAACAAAATCATATTTACAAATATCACTTTGTGTAACTGTTGTGACAATAAGACCATAAAATTGCGCAGAAAGAAATAAACAATGATCTCATTATTTTATTAGCTGTTTTTTTAATTATGTACTACAATAATGTTATATTTTAAATGTGTATCTACTTAAAATATGACTAGGTAGGTAGATAGATAATAAGTCGAATAGTATATGTGGCCTAATGAATACCCTTCTTCATGATTACCAAGCAGTTAGTGCACTCGGCACGTGTTATTTAAATATGAGTACCCAATGGGTAGATCATATCACTTGTGTGTACTTTGCTCAAGTTATCAAATAGGGGAGACATTTCATATAATATAGAAAAAAAAAATAGTTTTTAACTTTCAGATAAGTGTTCAATATGCCGTGACGAGAGATCTCTAATAAGTTATTTTTTATTTTTTGTAGATGTGTAGTTTTAAAATTACGTTATCGAACTACTTTCAAATATACTGTGCATCACATGAAGTTTTCGAATAACTTGAAAGAAATATTTAAAAAAAAAACGGTGAGGAACAAGGAACACGTACACCATACAGGTTAGTGTGTTCTTACCTTATTAATGTTATTGCGTTAAATTACCTTTGCAACCATTAATGTTTCGCAAACATGTCGTCAAAAATAAAAAAATAAAGTTATGTTATTAAAGAAATATTATATAAATATCAAATTTGTTTGCCGGCGGTCATAGCTCAATGGTAAAGCTTTGCAAGCCAAAGGTCGTGGGTTCGATCTCCGACGGAGAGTAAGAAAAAAATGGATTTTTAATCGATTTCTGAGCTCTAAAATACCCCGGTTGGTGTGAATTTGATCCATCACCCTTAAAATGTCAGTCATAGCCTATCAATTAAAACTGGTGGTAGACGAAAGTCGTCCCGTGAAGACCACCCATTCATAGTAGATTCCTGTAATAATAAAGGATGATGCGTGAATCTCGGGCTGTAGTATATGACGTTGGCGGATCAACACTCCACAAGCAGCGTTTAGCCATATACACCATGGTAAGCGTCATAGAATTCCACAGATGAGACTTCAAAAAAAAAAAATAGTATCACTATCTGTCGGTATTCTCCTGTATGTGTTTACATAAAAAAATTAAAAAAATTACACCATGAATTTAAGGATTGAAAAAATCAAGTAAATAAATTATTTTATTTTAAGTTTTCCATTTTAAGTAATTCTAATGTTTTTAATTTTGCATTTACGGGTTTCATTTTAAGCGATTTTAACATTTTATGGACATAAACATGAAGTACGAACAAATTTTTCAGGGTCGTTTTTTTTCTACACCAATTACACAACGCCCATAATCGTATATTCCAAATTGCCTATCCGCTCGGTTATAATACAAAAATGGCCAAATAATAATTTTATGCTTTATGTAATATCTGATAAGCACGCAATAATAAACAATCTCGAACATAATATCACCCCCTTTTATTAAGACCCCCTCCCCTCGAAACGGAAATGTAATGTTTTGGGGGGCCTAATGTTCGTACAGGGGATGTTATTATAAAATGTTAAAGAAATACAAAAAAAAACGGTGTCGATTTTTTATGGAAATTAATAAACGACAATATCAAGGGGTGCAGTAGAAAGGTCAAGATAGTCTATTGTCACGTGATCATTTTCCAGTGAAGATTTTTATAATTTAGTTGGGCTTAAATTAATAAAATGATTGATTAATATTATTTATTGACTTATTTAGTTGAAAAATTAACATGAGGTTAAAAATTATATATTACATATAGATATAAAACTGATTTAAAGTGACGTGCGAAAAGTTATCATTTCTTTCTATTTTTCATAATTTTATGTGACTTTCGAATACCTTTCAGAAGTACATATTTTAGTGTATGTTGTGTATACAGAGACTGCTATTGCGGTAGGAAAGGAAGTTTGAAATGATACATTCTAATTAAATACGACCAGTTTTGTACATGGTACTCGTAAATTAAATTATCGGTATCGCGACCCTTGTTCGGGAAAAGCCTTCCCATGTTCACTCCATACATCTCTTTACACTTCAGTACAGAAAAGGAGTAAAATCCGTGTGAAACATAAATTACGGGTACTGTCATGACATTTTTTTGTAATTTAGTACAGTCACTGATTTCATAAACAGAAATATACTAATAATATTTTAAATTTGCAGGACTCACCTGAAATAAAACTTTTTATAATTGTGGTCAGATTAAATATATATAAGTTGATCTTATGAGTATAGTACTATAATTTTATTGAGTATCAATTCTTGTTTACGTGGATCACTTTGAATAACATTTAGTCACGGCTTTATACCGTGATTTCACGTACACTTCACTTTACATCATTCCTTCGCTTGCCATATCGTAGTTTCAGTTTTGTTATTCAAAAGTTGTTCCGGAACCGAGATCGCGGTCCCGAAATTACAGCGTCAGCTAAATGGTGATGCCGGAATACCAAGGTTCCGACACTGAGAATAAGTCCAAAGACTCGAGTTGAATTGGTACTGATTTATTTGATAACATACCACTTTTTATATCTTAGTATGCAACATGAGTAAGCATTTATATAATTAATATTAATACATTGAATTTCATACATCGCAAATTCCTAAATATCGTTCTGGACCTTGATCCCTTCAATTTATATAGAGTGGCAGATTATTGGGATGGTCAATGCTCCGTGTCGATGCGTAAGCATTCTTAATTTTATAAAATTAATATTAATAAATTGATTTTCATACACCGCAAATTTCTAGATACCTGTTGTATTGGACCTTGATACTTTCAATTTACATAGAGTGGCAACATATTGTGATGGTCAATGCCCTGTGTTCTACCCTACTGTATGAATCGACAGATTCCATCTAAGATAGAGAGTTTGATTATTATAATCACTCGAAAGACTTTTGGATGTTAAATACAAAATAATTATGTTTAAAATAACGCTTAGAACATCAGTTCTTCAACGTGATTCAAATTAAAACAACGTTAAAATCGATTCCAAAATTCAAAGAGTATAAGCATGTATACTAATACATTTTTATTTGTAAGTTTTTGTTTGAGATTGACACACAAGTTATTGCCTTGTAAGCGAACTTTTTTGCCTCTATTTCAAAACGATTATTTTGTTAAACTATTTCATGGGAACAAATTATAGATTTTGGGAACGACAGGATAATTTAAGATCTCTTTGTTTCTGTTAAATGTAAGCGGATTATTTATGTTCAACAATCAAGGTTTTTTCTCTAAAAAAATCATTTATGAAAAAAACCAATTGAAGACTATTCTTACTACGTAGCTATTTTGCCGAGCTATCATTGCACATATGATTTACTAGACAACGATGCAAGCAGCTGAAAGAACTGTGTGCAAATTGTGAGACAGATAACAAGAAGAAGCAACATAAGTTGATTACTCACAGAGAAATGCAATACAATACATTTGATGTGAGATATTGGAGATTTAATGCAGAAACGGCGAACTGCATCGGTATTATCTGATTGTTCAGCAATTGGTCTGAATGGTCCTCCGGGAACCATTTGGGTCCTGAAGAGGGGGCCTTGGAGGGAAACGGGAGCAGAGACTTGGGCGATGTGAGCTGCACTTAGGATGGTATCTGCTGTGCTTTACAACATCCATTCGCATATTTTCCCATTCCAGAGATTGCCGCATATAATTTGCACATATAAAGGTTTTAAATATTGCGTATTATTTCGTATGAGCGTTTTCATAAGAGACTTTGCACGGTTTGTGAAATGCAACTTCTTTGAAATCGTTTATTTGATACTCGTATATCAAATTTAGTATCTTTTCTTACTAATATTTTTTAATGCAAGAGGTTTATTGCACTGACATTTAATACTCTCTGATGATTTCATATTTAAATAATAAATATATTTTCTCGCTGTCTTGTGGAATTAAAATAATTTATTTTCTCTTTTCATATCAGAAAAACACACATTAATATTAGATGAAAATCAATGAAATACATACAAAAACAATAATCTAAATTCATAAGATTTACAATTACAGCAGCCACCTTTAGGTAAAGTGGAAGCCATTTGTACCTCTAAATTACTTACAAGAAATGAATTTTAATTTTTAAAAGAGCAGTTCGATTGATAAAAAATGGTACACTTAAATCTGAATCTAGTGCTTTTATGTTAACACACATAGAATAAAACCGAAAGACGATAATGCTTAATAGACTATAAATGACATTTTACGGGCGAGAGATCAAATTCACACCAACCGCGGATATTTACTAAGCTTAGATATATTGATAAAAAAATATTTTAATTTTAATACCCGTTGGGAATTGAACCCTCCACCGTCAGTATGATAAGCAGACGCTTTACCTATATTTTATACCCGCTACTACATTACCACTCTCCTGTGGCATCCCTAATACTCGTACATAAACTATCCAGGTACATCTTTGCTTTTTGACCGACTGTAGAATGAAAAGCTGCCTTTTTCGCTCTCATTCCTCACAAAATCAATCCATCGCAGTATTCTTAGAGGCATCTGCTCTTGAAGCACATTACACGGCTGCATTGCCTCTTAGTGAGACGCCTAGATTCACAGCCGTGAAGAAGAACAGAAGACGTTAGACGACACTTCGACGTTTTCATCGACTGAAGCTTACCTTATATAACGTATACAAAACGTTATTCCAAATCGATCTATGTATTTAGAGGATTGATTCTGTTGCTCATTTGAGCGTGGTTGAGCTAATTCACAATTAGTCGCGGGTATTAGCGTTCCCCTCGGTGGAGTCACGTGGCACACGCAGTGTCCCACGTGACCAGAATTCCGCAAACACATACGGACATGTGGCGTCGTGTCACTGCAATGTTTAGACAGCAAATACATACTGATACATTCTAAATGTGGCACGGACCGAGTGGAATTTTCCTGCCACACACATCACACTGGAGGAGAATGAAGGCTTCTTGATGAATCCAGTGGGACCTCTTCTAATAAATGAGGCTTAATGGAAATAAGAAGAGGTTATACTATTTTTCAGCTTAAAGAGTAATATAATAATATTTATAAAGTAGTAAATAATGTTTTGCTGCAGCCTCACAGTCTCAATGTTCTATAAGGTCTCTGTACTATTTATTTAATTGCATCAAGAATTCCTTATTTTTGCATTTGATCAAGAAAATTTCCACGGTAGAGCATATAACAGCTGGACTGGACTTACCCGCCTCACTCTTGTATCACATCGTAAGACAATTAAGTCTCCTTGATTATGCACTTCTTTAGATTTTGATCAGTTAGCAACTTATAAGTGCAGTAAAAGTCGTTTCTGAACAATTGTGGACATTGCACGGAAGTGCTTAATAGAAGGAACCCGTGAAAGATATTAAAGTTGCATTCGCGAGTAAAAAGAGATGGAAGATAGATTCTCTCACCGAAAATACGAGTGGTGGATTTTTTAATGGGCAGCGACTATGCGTGCCCGATGAATGCGGACCGACGAACTTTCTTGGAATTACTTGGAAAATGACTAATCTTTCTAACAAGAGGAACTGTCTCAGAGAATGTGCTCTGAGGTCTGAAATTCAATGCCACAGGGGTAACAAGGGCTTGAAACTGAATTTAATCTGTCGTTAAATATGCGGTACCCAGTCAAGAGCTGGGTAGACTAGCGATCAAGGTTTAATCATACAAAATTTATCATTTCTTTCAAGCAGCGGATTCTTACTGAGCTTGAAGCATCCATTAATTATTATTGTTAGTGTGTTACTAATTCTGTCATCTGCTTAATTGTCATAATGAAATGACATCCCCCGTCTTTAAAAAGACGTTATTCAATCGCGTGGGGACAGGATGAGAAGTAGATTAACAACACAAAGACATTTTCTGAAGCAGATTGACATATATATATTTCGATAACCTTACAAAATTCTGGCCCGGACTTAGACACAGCATTCAGGCGGGGCCAACCTCAATCGGACTCTCGTCACGGTCGGGGGACAACTACTGACTGGCCCCGGGCGCCGCGGTCGGTGACACTCAGCGCTAGTGGCGATCTATATAACTAACGTCACACCCGTGACCGGACTTGTCCAAGATGCCAATATGGCGACACATACATGTACGACAAGCGAGCAGAAATCAGAGACGAAAGAATGTTTATTGAGTTTTTCGGTACCAGTCAGCTAGGGCTATATCATGCTTATGTCAGTATTTACCAAAATTAATGAGATGAAGACTGAATGCGCTATATAATCCACTCGCAATACTCTCGTGCTTTCATCATCGTTTGGAAGTATTCCTCTGCAAGTCTTTAGATATAATAAAAGCAAGAATAATTTGAAAACTTTACACAAGTTTATACAGCAGTAATATACGAGTGTAAAATATAGATAAACTACGAGTTAAAATAGTGTAGCACTGAAACACGGTGAGTTCCACTAGCGCCAGTCTCTGGAACACACGAGAAATAATTGTATGTATGGAAAGTGTCCCTCTCCGTCTTAATTTGCATTCCAGTTTGAGTTTGAAATGCCTGCATTGTGTTCCTGCTGCAGACCACATTTCTCAGACATTTCTGCATGAGAGGAAAAAAGTATTGTAACTCAATCTAAAATATAGTAGAGAATGGCTAATAAAAAATACTATAAAAGTGAAATAGGAAAAAGCTGTGTGGATTACTTTTCATGATATTACCTTCAATGTTGAGGAAAAATTTGCAACAAACAAATCATTGATATTGTGACTTTTGGATTTAGTCGTGTGTGGCGGACTTCCTTCAACTAATATTTTGACCGCCATTGCAGGGGTCTTCTTCAGGATTGATGATTTATTTAGTTTTGAGTTGGTTTATTCAGATTATCTTTTTATTCGTACCGTATTCTTAGAACATACCTATCATCAATCCTAAAGAAGACCCTGCAATTGCGGTCGAAATATTGGTTGAAGAAGTTTTAGAACATACCCACGTTTCTCCGGAATGAAACTTGAGTATGTAGTTGCCATGGAGATATAAATCAATAACGGTCGTAACATCCCCCGTCTATTCAATGAGAACTGCATATCGCGGGGAAAGTCATCGCGACGCGTGTAGATGGATGAGAAGCAAGTCGCCAAGACAAAGAACTCGTTGAGAAGCAAATTTGGAGAAGACTGACAATTTCAAAAAAAAAATTGGACCTCTGCCCGGGACAGAACATTCTGTTTACTTCACGAAACCCGGGCAAAGACTGACACGGTGGTAGTAACAATCACTGCAACGAGCACTCATAGCGGTCATCTAGCGAACTGTTCTGCTCCACATAACATGTAGTGACTTGTCAAAATAAATAATATGGCGCATTTACGCCGCGTCTTAGATCTTACTACTCGTACTTAAATCTACAACTTAAGCTCACAATATTATATGTGCATGCCAGACGAATGAATAAAAGACAAAAGATCGCACATCGAGGCTTTTCAACATCAGCTTGAAAGAACTTTATCAAGCTGGTATCAGTTATTATGACACTGTTCCTCGAAATTTTAGTTTTGCTTTGCTTACTTGAGGGATGATCGCAGTACAACAGTGAATTACCGAGCCTCAACAGCCGTGAAGCCTCCATACTTGGTGGGGCATTAAGGATATTAGAGCAGAGTGGTGGAGCTCTCTCGTGGAGAAAAGTTTGCCAACACAATATCCGGAAAGTTTGACGAGAATGAGGCGGCGCTGAAGTCTGCTGAAATTAAGCTGAATTTCAAAGAACGAAACTCATATGTAAGTCACATAGTGTAAGCCCATCGCGTGGGCTTCATTAGAAACGTGGCCACGATGAAATCTATCAATTAATATATTAAAATGTATTTTATATTATTTTAAATAACTACTCGTAGCTTTATTTTGTTGTAGTTAAGAAAGAAAAAAAAATATTATTTGCTTATTAAATAATAATTATCTGCATTTTAATCATTCAATATTTAAGGAACAAACAACTATTATTTATTTTATATATTAACATCCTCCTCTCTTTCAAAAAGGTGTTATTCCGTGTGGTGGCAGGATTAGGAGCAGATTAATAACACAGACTTTTCGGAAGCACATTGATATATATTTAAGTTAAAAATTGACAAAATTCTTGTTTGACCTAGTCACAGCATTAGGCCAAGCCACGATACAATATGATCTTGCCAACGGGTGGGACACGACTGGCTCCGCGCGCTCGTCGATGCTGCAGCTCTCGAAATGTCCAAAATGCCAATATAGCGACACATAAATGAATGACAAGCGAACAGAAATAAGAGACGAAAGATCGTATCGTATCTAGGTTTTCGATATCAGTCAGCAAGGCTACATCATGCTGATTTCAAAATTAAAAAAAATGTTTTTAGTTATGACAGTAACATCAAAAGGATACAAACGTGGAGTTCTAATAGATAAAAAAAAACAGTTCAATAAGGCATGTTTAGTACAAAGTATTTGCTATTACTTACTATGGATATAGTTTTCATCATTCAAATTTCGTATTAATCGAAATGAATACATTCTTATTCGTAGTCTCGATCCAGTGGATTGGTTTACAGGATTGTCGTACACCAAAATCTGGCATTATTAGTAACATTTTTTACGTGTTTATAGTTGTAGGCATCAAGAAAGGAAAAATCGAAAGTAATTTAAATGAATGCTAAAGGTATTCAGGTCCAAGAGGACAAAGAGCTGAATTGTCTCATGTGAACTCAATCTTGATTCCTAGCATTTTTTTAAGGTATAATTAGAAGCGTGTCAAGATTGAAATACAAACCGACGAAATTAAAAGCAGTTTCAATAGCATTGTAATTTATTTTATATACGAGTAAGTAATTAAATAACGTACGTGCTTACGTTATAAAAAACGAATTGGATGAATGAATTAGTAATCCTATATGCTATTTGTGTAGGCATACCTGAGGCAGCCATCAAACCCTAATTAACAGAGCAAATGACGATTCACACGTAACAGTCTCTTCCGTATGCAGGGGTTAATTACTCGAGAGTACAGTCGGCGCATTGAGGTGCAGCTCTCTGCTTACGGATTCATATTTCAGGTGACAGTGCAAAGCGCATAGCTGACAATCCAGTTTCCCCACAACAGACGTGTACAGTCAGAGCCGGAAATGTATTGTCGCCGAACTACGTGTTTCAAGCATCCTCTATGTTCAACAAAAACATTAACCCGTATATTAAGTCTAAATTGTCGTTTTGGTTGAACAATGTTTCATACGCTAAAAGTTAAATTGTCCAGCAGAAGCAATTTATGTTTCAAAAAAAATTCCGACATATTTTGAGAGATAATTTGGTTTCTCTTTGATTTCTTGTGAATAAAGTAACAATAAGTGTTTAATCTGTAAGTGTAAATTTAAAAAAAATACCTAATTATTATGCGTTCTTTACCCAGGTATTAAAATTCACCATAAATTTCTATCATTAAAGTTATGCTATATAACGGGTCCGCCATCTAACGTTTTTTTTTACAACTAGTGCCTATTTCGTGAATGGTAACACTTAGCTCATGTCTGATTTGACAGATAATTAGTTGTATCCTTCCGCTAAACGAATATGGTTGTGTATACGCTTGAACAACGCTGGAAAATATTGCGACATTACTTTGAAAATCAGGCCATTTTTCTTCGAAAATGAGCAAGGAGTGGCCGTTACAGTCAATGGCGATCGTTATCGGGCCATTTTTGTTCACAAAAATTGAAGAGGAGGATATTGGCAACATTTGCTTTCAACAAGACGGCGCTATCTGCCACACGGCAGAAGCTACACTCGATGTTTTGCGCCCCATTTTCAAAAAAAAAAAAGTTATTTGGCGGACCCTTTATAAGCTATCAAGACAGCCTTCCTGAGTTATTTTAGATAAGTAGCATTCAAAAAATGTTGTTATGATTACTAGTGGTTCTATAAAATTAAATTTTAATATTTCAATTATGTTAGAGGAAATTAATCATGATCAAATGAAAGATTTTTAACACACTTAAATATGCAGAAAGTATGGCATGCATGCATATGGCATGCATAAATATTAGTAGTTTCTATTGTATGAAAAATGTTTTTTTTTAAATTGAATTTATACTACAACTTCAATTAAAGTAAAAATATTGTTATGTGATTTTCATATAGCCTGTTCAAATCATTATTTATTCATACATATTTATTTTTAAATTGTAAATTCAAATTTTTCAAGCAAAGTGTTCATGCACACAATGAAATGTGAAAATATTAAGAGCCTTTTGGTACGTTCAATAAAAACATTTATTTTGATTAAAAAAAACAAAATTTCATACAATGAAGTTTATTATTTTCAGTAAAACAATGAAATGAAAAATACAACAGAAACTAAGTGAAGAAACAATAAATATGGCAGCGAAAATATACATGCGATACTAGCATATCACAAAGATTTAAAAAAATTGGAACATAATGTTCAAAAACTATTAACCTATGTTGGTAATTTAAAATACTTAAACAATAAATAATTTTAAGCTACCTATTAGAACTAGAACGCAGATCACGTTACTAGCATAAAAATAATCTTACTTACAAATTCATAAAAAAATCGAGTACAGTGAATATTATCGTAAAGAATCGCAAAGCTAAAAAAAAAGCTTGGAAAGTGAGCGAACTTCGCGTGGCAAAAACCGTGCGAAGCTTTGGGCCGCTTGATAATTTGTTTCCAACACTCTGCCGATTCGTTTGTCGAGCTTTTTCTAGTTTGTTTAGCTGTCGAAATGTCGGACAAGGCTCTTCTGCCCCCTCCCCGAGGCCTAATTGGACCGACGCCGAGGAAAGCTTTCCCCCGCCGGGAGCTTTCTCCTTCTGTAGCTAACTGAATTATTGATGCGTATAATTGCACTGAAGAGAAGCAAAAACACGTGTCCTGAAATAACAGGGCAAAGTGCCGTTCGGTGTCCTCGCGCCGCTGAAAATAAGCTCGTGCGAAAATATTTAATTTGTTTTGTGTTTTCTCATTGCTTATGTTTACTTTGAAGGTCGGTTGATATCGCACTGCTCATTATCATCATCAGCCTGCGTCCACCCACTATTGAAAGAAGGCCTCCCGCATTAGTCTCCCGTACTACTCACAATCTTTCAATTCAATCTTTTAAATATTTTTTCTTTACGTATCCGTTGCATATCTGAAACATATCTTATATTGCTCCTTTATTTCATTATGTCCGGTACAATTAGTTCAATTCATTTGAATAATATTATTTTTATGAGTAAAAAATTTATTATAATAATTTAATTTATAGCTAACCAAATGTTAAATAATGCTTGAATTAAAGCATTTATTTTATATTAAAGCGTATAAATAATTCATAATTAATTAATTTAAACGACAAATAAACATTAATCATTATATATTTAATCCTGGGATCAACTTATTTATAAAATAAAATTATACTGGCATGATCTAAACAGACCTAACTCGCAGCCTATCGAAAAATTGTGTTTTTGCTATAACATCCCAATTATTTTAGGAAAAGATAACTTCACGTCACCGGGATCGTAAATGAAACGCGTGGTGGATGAATGAGGAGCAAATGAGCAACACAAAGACTCTTTTCAGAAGCACATTGACATATATTCAAGTTAAAAATTTACAAACTTTCGGTCCGGGGTGGAGCTAGATGCTTTCGGGCACCGGGCCGATCACAACTGCGATACTGGTCACGATCGGGGCACAACTGCTTAATCGCCACTAAGCGCTCGTAGTGGAAGACAGCCCAGCGCCGCACGTGGCGATTTACAGAACTAGTCCTACGAACGGCCTGTCAAATAATTACGAAATATAGACAGAGCACCATATCTGGTTTTACTAATTATATCTAGACTAAAACTTATATCTTTTATGCGAGTCAGACGAACGAACAAAAATAAGAGACGAAAGATCTTAAGTCGAGGTTTACATCAGGTAATTTACGATTAGGTTACACGAGATATGTTCTAAAATAAAATAAATATTATATTATATATAAAATGTGTACTATAATTTTTGAAATGATTTATTGTTCGTAGATTATATGAATATAAAATTTAAACTGTTAAAAGTAGTAAAGGAATTATCGTTCAATGCTTTAAGTCAAATAATTTAACTAGGCTAATGAAATATTATTAAAGGGATAACATTCAATAGCCATTTATCAAAGTGCTCTCGTCGATAGTGTCAAATTTGCGTGTCGTAACATCCCCAAATTAAATAAACGATTCCAGTGAATAACCGTAAAATTCAACAACCATTAATTTGAGATGTCATCCCTATCTCAAATAACGGCGGCTGGAGAACACCATCGCATTATCAGGGTTGGTCATGTTTTATTAAATGATTAATCAAACCTTCATCGATGATTGACGACGCTCCAACAATAATTTAAACATTAAGAATACTCGTATGTGTTGTTTTAAATTAAAAAAATTTGCATATTTGCTAATAACTAATTACCTCAGCATTCATATCATACTTATCACGCTAGGTGTATCATACTTATTACTTTAAATAATGCAATACAAAATATCGAGGTAACAACAAAATATTATGTCATTTCCAGTTTTAAAAATAAATACTGTTTATAACAAGTAAATAAATTTACGGTAATTTACTGAAAATATTTGATGCAACTACGTTATTCAAATTTAAGATTTTTTTTCAAGTGAGAATATAATAAATTAAAAATGTTTAAGTATCAATTTCACATTCATTTTTAAGTGATAAGTACATGTTTTGTATTCTGTCGAGTCTATCCTAAACAATGGATTGACTCCAAACTGTCGACTGCTTGCCAAAATATTTTTAACTTAATACGTATTTGTCATTTAACACGTGTTAATTTCTGTTTTCGATAGGTGGGCTTAAACCGTCGCCAAGTGGTCAATGCGTTGGGTAAAAAAAAGACATGATACAAGTTCGTGGCTCAAGTCCCCGCGCCTGCTCTTTATTTTTCTCCGATTTATTAAGGAGACAATTGTCATACAACATTGTTAATTTGTACGTGTATAAGTTGTTTCAAATTTTCTTCAAACTTCAATTTACAAAGAATCAGACTTTTCAAAGATTCACAGCGACTAGTAATACAGTTAAATACAAAAATAAACAGAGTCGCGAGTGTGTGAGCGGAGTTAGTAGCCGTAAACCTCGTGGGCTCAGATCCAAATTGACACTTTGTTTGCGCAGTCTGCTCTCCGGATAAACTTTCAAAGTAAATCTTGTTTATTCATTACTGACTCCGTTGCAGACAATATTTCCCTCAGGTCTGTGAACGTCGAGGAGGAAAGTTAGCTGGCTTGAGGCCATCATCGAAAACAACACCTGCAAAGCAGTGCAAAAGGCAATGGACCAGAACATTATTACCTACATCATAAATAGTGTAAATTTATTATAAAATTCATTAATTAATAATATTAAAAAACTTGTGAATAAATGCTGAGTGATTGAATAATAAAAAATAATAATATAAACACTCTGAATATAAACTATAGAGACATCTATCGTTATACGATGGTAACATTGGTAACAATGATATACATGCAACATATTCGACGCATAAGTTCGGGCAGGAGATGGCCGAGTGGTATAGGGCACTGAACATAGGGCAACGGTTGGTTCCAAAGCTCGCGGGTTCGAATCCCGCTTCTGCCGATTTTTTCTGAACGAATTGATGCATATAAAGAATTTTTCTAAGTAATATACATACATAGTGACAAGATGCATAACGGAGAGATGACTTTTTGACAGATTTACTTCATTTAAAGTGCTGAATATGCAGTCAGTCCATGAAGTGATTTAGTTTGTTTTTTAAAAGCAAAAAAAGAAAATAGGGTTTGAAAGTCCGCTGGTGTTGTTGTAGGTTAATGTCCACCATGTTGCGAAATGGTTTTTCAAGTATGATGTATCACGTAGAGGTGGAGTAAATACAGAAAGATCAGAAAAATAGTCTAACTATACTGCTCCTGTATCTATTTTTTTTACATCTGAAAATTCTGACTTATTCTCCAAAATCAAATGCTAGGCTTTCTTACTAGGGAGGATGTTGGTTTGAATTTGTGAGGTACGAAAATGTGGAAAATGCAGCATTAGATACTACAGTTAGACGAGAGACGAAGAAGAACCAGGATGGATGATGAACTTTGGATGCCGTATCGCAAAAAGCTACAGTGTTCTTTTCATCAACCCTCTAAGCTTGTGCAGTTTTGCATAACCAAAAACTCTATAAAGACGTACTCAGCGGACCTACGCGAGGGAAAACCTTACAAAGTTGACATGTGATGACTCAAGAACTTTGACGGTTGACAGAGCTTTGTGGCGCCAGTTCGTGATGACCATATGCTCTAGTTAGGAGAATGAGTATGGTTTAATTATGATAATAATGTGTTGCCTATTATTTAAGTAGCGACAAATTTAGAATACTGTATAAATATACTTTTAATCACTATTTAAAGGATATATCAAAATCCATATAAAAAAATCTTGAGGATTTTCATGTTACAGAGCTTTCGTTGTGTTTAGGATCTTTTTTTGTAAGCCAGTCACACGTCCACACCGAGAATCTAGGCTAATGGAATAATATCACGCCGGTTTCACTAAGAAATCAGAACTTTAGCACAAGTCATTATTTAATAAACATTACTAGAAAAACCATATTATTTTACTTTATATTAAAAAAAAAAATTAAGAAAGTTTTCAGAGTCAAAGGCTCCGAAAACATAAAGTTTTGAGCTATTGTTTATTTTGACATATTTTTAAGTTAGTTATCAGAAAATGTTTCATAACTGAAATATTTATCAATCAATACAGATCCACTCCAATATTTAACAATTGAAACACACATAAACGTCTACTGTAAATATTTTTTTCAATTTTCGATGAAAGAAATGTCATATAAAATGAAGTTTCCTATAAATTTGTATCTTTGTATGAATATTTCGATTAAATAGTTTTTATATATTTTCGGTATTCAAAAACATGGTGCAAAATATATATTAAGAAGGTCATAACATACTCGTAGAACATAGTAACTTTGTGGTTTGTCATATTTATAGAATTAAACAAGGAAAATTTTGCAATAAGACACTGAGTTTCTTACTCACAAACTCAGTGGTTTCATACAAAGTATTTGAGTTGATTTATTCTTTGAAAAGGTTATTTTTTATTAATTTGAGTCTTTTATTATTAGATTTGGAATGAATTTATATTCTACATATTCATCAAAAAAATGTTTGAAATGATTAACAAACAAAAAATTAAGAAAGCTTCATCAGCATACAAGTAAATGTCGACTAGGATACTCAGATGGTATACCTAATAAATAGACTGTTGATAAAAATAATAGTTTTGAATACATTCTTTGATTAAATCCTTATAAAAAAATATTCAGCTTAGAACGAACCCCATCTTAAATATATAAGACTCATTTAGTACATGCTGATTTATTTATTCAATAGTCAGCGAAAATGGTCAAGCCTTTACATTGAGTAAAGAAAAGAAAAAGGTTTGCAAATTTGGTGTTTAGAATCTCCAAATATGTCGTTAATTTTTCTCTCATTTATTGATGAGGTAATAAGAGAAGAAAAAAGTGCAATAAATAAATAAATAATAAACTATATAAACAAACAAAAAAAAACGAATTTTATTAAATTCTTAACAAATCTTGATTTTCTTTTTTAAAAAATGTATCATTTTACTCTCTTCGTACTTGTAAGGGTATGCATGAATAATATTGTATATCTTTAAAACCAAAAATCATTATCAAATGTTCAACCTTTTGCTAGAAACTTCTAATACGGCAATATTACCAGTGACAGCATTGATACGCGATTACAATTTGCAAAGCATTTATTTATTTATTTCTGAATCTTCTACTTCTGCGCACGTATTTTTTTCATCGTATTCTTGTGTATACTGTTCTTCTGCCCTTAACGCAAACACAAAAAAAGTTAAAAACGTACCACTAAATATGCTATTAAATTAGTATGCAGAGCGAGAGCTTCGCCAAATGTTTGTTAACCGAGCAATAAGCTTTCGCAAAAAGCGATATCCTCACCCACACATCGCATTTCGTTCGCAACTTTGAAAAGCTCGAGCTTAAAAATACCACTTACGGAAAAAACGCATCGAAACAACTCAAATATAATGAATACGTTAGCATTATTTTGCACTCGTTAACGCCTTTTTATTTCGAAATTCCTCCCTCGAAAACGGCATTCAGTCGTGGCACTTGTTTTTGAAATTGCTCGCATTAGCCTTCGTGCGAATTGGTCGCAATAAAATCGACACAATCGCGCAGATTTCGGGCGTCAAATGTAAAAAAAAGTCACCGAGCGTCAGTCATTCTGTACGTAAGCTCAATAAAAGCGCCTATAAACACAGCCACAGGTTTGAAATTCAAAACGCAAAGCAAAATAAACCATTTCGGTGTATTCATTGGGAGCTTTCGCGGTCTATAACAAAGTACCCGCACCGTGATCTGCATTTTCAACCGGTGGAGCTTTCGGAGCTTTCGAGGCCTTTGCGATGACGCTCGGAGGAAATATTTCGCAGCGCGATCTTCGGTGAAAAAGTTTTTTAATGATTGGTAAACGTTTATTTTTGCTAGCAAAGTGGAACCAGTTTTTCTCTCTTTAGTTTTCATTTGAATTTCGAAACGTGCTTGACGATGCATGCGGTTAAAATATAAAGCCGCGCTCGTTCACGGAGATTCCATAAAATATTCATGTCTGGTATTCATGTTTCATTGTTATAACAATGTATAAACATAAAACTGAAACAGGTTCGCACATTTCAGATAGGCATGCAAAATTTACTTATTTAAATCATTATTTTTCCAGGATTGACTAAAAAGATGTCAAAATATTGTTTAAAAATTCATTATTTGCCTTTATTGTGTACAAAATAAGTAAAACACATACACGTTTCAATCATATAAGACGTGTTTATTATTTGAGAAGATTAGTCGGCAAGAGCGGGCGAGTGGTCAAAGCGTTGGGTGCAAGGTTCGTGGTTTGAATTCCTTCGTTCGTCGTTTATTTTCTCCAATTAAAGTCTCCAAAAATAGTGAAATATCATTAAAGAAGCATTTTATATAAATTTATATATATATATATTCGTTGTTGATAAGATAACCCGTTATATTTGTAGAGGTAAATTATTGTAAAACAAAGTTTCAGTAGTGACAATGATTTTTTTATTAAAAGGTACGACATCGAACATAGTGTACAAAATCAATTTATCAATAAAATAATAATGTCGTTGGATAAAAAAATGGAAAATCAAATTAATTTTAAATGCTTAATATATTTATTAAAAAAACCCTCAGATTGTATTAATATTTTTTTTTATGTAAACACATACAGGATAATACCCACAGATGGTGATAGTGGTGCTGAATC
Source organism: Glossosoma conforme (assembly GCA_022606575.1). Taxonomy (NCBI): domain Eukaryota; kingdom Metazoa; phylum Arthropoda; class Insecta; order Trichoptera; family Glossosomatidae; genus Glossosoma; species Glossosoma conforme. The sequence goes on along the minus strand of JAGTXR010000082.1, from coordinate 1,771,498 downwards.
TGTGGATTCTATGGCGCTTTAACATGTTACATATGACGGGACGACTATTGCTATATCTGTCATTTTACAGGTGAGGGATCTATAACAAACCAACCAACAGTATTTTTAGAGCTGAGAAATCAATTAAAAATGATTTTTTAATCTCCGTCGAGGATCGTACGTACGACTTTTGGTTTGTCAAGCAAACGCTTTGACCATTGAGCTTAACCCGCTGGTAAATTTTCGTCTTCTATCAAAATTATCGTGTTTTGACAAAAGATTTACAAATTGTTATGGTTATATTATAAACAAATATATAATTTACTTTAAGCAATTAAATATACATATACTATACATAAAAATCCTTAAACGAGTCAAATCATTCAGAAAAAATATCGGCGGAAGCGGTATGCGAACCGCGGACCTTTGGAAACCAACATTTTGCCCAGGTAATTATACCGCTCGGCCACCGGCCAATTTCTTCCTCCTGAGATGTCTCGTCTCTGATCTTCTATATAAGTTATCATCGTATGACAGATGTCGCTATAGTATATATTCAAAGTATGTATATATATATTTTTTATTTTTTATTATTCAATCAGAATGCATTTATTCACAAGCTTAATATAATTATTTCCGACAGTCTATTTATTTTTAGTAAGTACCACTCGGGTCTCGAACCGAAACTATAGATCGAATGGATGAGAATAACTTCTTGTAAGTACGTCGCGCACATTACAATCAATTATTTACCTGTGTTACTGATGAATAATTTTTACCTTCTTGATATTGTCTCAAGGTGAAATTATCATATGGATATTTTTAATTATTTATTAGAATATTATTTTACTTATTATTTGACTCGTTTAAGGATTTTTATGTACAGTATATGTATATTTAATTGCTTATAATATTGTAATATAGTCAATGATCTATAAAAGTAGATTATAATATTGAAATAATAAAATAATATTCTAATAAATAATTAAAAATATCCATGTAATTTACTTTGTTAATTAATATTATATTTGTTAATACGTTAAACTACAAGCTAGTTAAAAGTGCAGTTGCTTGTTTACTTGCAGCATCTAGTAACTAGTTCCGTAGTGATATAAATTGTTTGATAATAAAGGTAATATTTTTTTGGCATCTATCTTAAATTAATTTATATATGTAAATGCGTATTGCGTTAGAATCGCATACTATGAAAAAAATATTTTGTACGTTGAGTGTTTTTTAACTTAAAAATGGCTACACTGTTGCCATTAGTATCAACAGATGACCAGTGAGTATTTTTACAGATTTACTACATAGTATACCAGTCTGTATGCTGTGGTAGTCAGAGGTCGTAAATATAATAGAGTATAAATCAGAGTTTTACTGCCTCAGACAATACCAACGAAGAGTCTGCCTGAAAGCTCTGATAGACCTTAAAAGCTCAAATACGTGCAAATATGTGTTTTCTAAATTTCAATGTAAGTTTTTTTTCATTTATGATACCTTAAGAACATTGAACAAGTTATCAAGTTATAAGTAAAGGTTTAACATTCAAATGATGTTTCATACTGTTTCTTAATATTTATTTTACTTTTTATATTACCATCTCTATATGATATGTGTATACCACTACAACTATATTCTTAACTTTAATTAATAATATTTATAACAAATATATGGCACCTGCATCGTGCTGAAAGCCTAAGCACTTCACCGAAAACCAATGCAGCCGTATAGTGGGTTCCGAAAGTAAATGCCTACATAGAATAATTTGGGGTATGACAGTTTGACTTGTGTGGAATGACGAGGTGAGAAAGCGGACAAGACACCCTTTAATACTTTAATAAATAAAAGGTGACGGTGGACCTGGTTGTAACATACACTTTATATGTCGCAAAAGTGCGTAAACTACAGTTGTTTATTCGTCAAGTCCTCAGGCTCTTTCCGTCAGACATTATACATGAAATTTTTTCGGTGGAGTTGCCGGTGGCAGAGCTGAAATGGGATGAAGCGAAGAGCATTGCGGCTGACAGAGCTCTGTGGAGGCAGTTTGTTACGTCCATATGCTCCAACTAGGGAAGAAGACATGGTGATGAAGTTGTTTATGATCATTCAATAATTTATTCATACCAAGGAAGAATCATTTTATGTATTATAATAACAGTTTAGTTAACCTCGTAATAAACATTTCAGTATTACATAAATATTTTTGTGAAGGCTTCGATTTGAAAACGAATGGTATGGAATGAAAATAATTAATGAATAGGAGTTTTTTTGACTCGTCAGCTGGTTCATTGGAATCAGTCAATAGCTACAATTCGTCAATAAATGGCTTAAAAAGCCTTCCTGAAAAAGCAAGGGAAACGCATTTTTTTACACGTGAATACAATTGAATAATTAAAAAATGTTGCAAACAAATCCAATAACAGTTTATTACCTTTTTAATTGTTTTTTTATTTTCGTTTTTCACTGAAAGCTGTGTATTTTGTTATATTATTATATGTTTACAGCTTATACGGAGGTGTAAAAGCACTATTAGTATAATAATTGCATTATTTTTTTTTACATTCACTTCAAGATCTATTACAATATTAAAAAGATAAATAGGTCGTACCTTGCTTAAACATGGGTTACAATGACCAATGTTTAATCTTTTTGGTGAAAGTCTGAAATTTTGCCCTCATTGAAGGTTTCATTATTTATAGCGTGTATAAGCATATAGTATGCTAATAAACATTGGAACTGATGAAACCTTCAACGTTGGCAAAAGTACAGAGTTAAAAATCGTAGAGAAACGAAAATCAGTTAATCTTCCAACTCTTTCACATCTTAATCCAAATATTTCATAATAGGTATTTGAAACATACGGTCACCACAAATCACCGCAACACAATCATAACATGATTATTTTACACATCCCAAGTCATTTCTGGACCCAAAGCGCCAGAAACTATTTTTAAGCAGTGTTTTTTATTTTTAAGTGTGTTATATTACACTTTTTACGAACGAGGCAAAGAAAATATTCAGTTAATACTATACGCAAAGATCTGTTTTCGCAATCCATTAAACGGCAGCATTGGCTTTTGGTGAGAAGCCAAGATAAAATACACTGTACAGCAAACGTTTATAATTCTAATCGCGTTAGGTAAAAATACTTCTACTAATCGATGTGACCAGATTTTAAGCGGAAACAATTCGAAGTCGCTGAAACGAAGAAGAAGAAGATGAATTAGTGTAAAGATTTTATTGAAAATTATACATTGTTACTTATTGAAAGGTCATGAAAACGTTACATGACTGTACAGTCAGTTGTTTTGCTCTCTGGAACACAATGTCGCTCCAACTTTCCGATGGATTATTGTTATTAAAATACAATGCGATACGTCGAACAAACAAGAGCCTACAATGGACTTTACATTGTAGGGACATTTCCTATTCAGCAGCCACTTCAGCGGCGTAGGGTGATCAAATTTATGGGATTGAACCACCTGTGACGTTTGACAAGCCAACAATGGAACAACTAACTCTGAGCCCGCCACCGAAACAATGTATCTAATTATTACATTTTTTTTTTCAGAAAATATATATATATATATATATATATATATACCTATGATGCTGGTTGAAATATTAGTTAAAAGAAATTTGCCACATACGACTAAACCCAAAAGCCACAATATCAAATCTGGCTGTGAAAACCTAAGATGTTATTTATAGTATAAATGGTTTAATTCGTGATCGCAGAGCTCCTGGAAGCAGAGCTACCATGTGATGAAGTGAAAATTATTGACATCAGCATGATGTAGCCCTTGCTGACTGGTACCGAAAACCTCGATAAACAATCTTTCGTCTTTTTTTCTCTTCGCCTGTCGACATGCATGTGTCCGCCATTTGGCATTTCTGGAATAGTTACATGAATTGTCATTGATGTCGCTTTGCGACTGTTCATCATGGGCACGTCAGTTATGTACGGATGGCCGAGAAGGTCGCATTACGGCCGGCGGCATGGAATTCCGCCTGGCCGTAAGCTTGTAAAGTTTTAACGTAAATATATGTCAATGTGCTTCTAAAAAAGTCTTTTTTTGCTGACTTGCTCCTCATCATGCCCTCATGCGACGGAATAACACCTTTTTGGGAGAGAGGAGGATGTTACTATAGAAACTGATATAAATTTACAGTGGCAGTTCGCGATGACTGAGTCACCTGCAATCAATGGAACACAGGAGGAAGATTGGTTCACTTTGTCTTTTTTACCGTTATTACCATGGTCGCTGATCTTCAAAACATAAACTGATTCCTACTGCACCCACCCACAACTGACCAATTTGTCTTTCACTTGCTAAAAATCTATACACGGTTAATATGTGTCGATCAAGAACTGGCAGTTTCCAAAGGGTCTTCTTAAAATCTTACTCAAAGAATATTAATTAGTATTTTTTGTTATTACTTTTACTATTTCATATATATATTTTTTTTACATTAAATTATTTCGAATTTTCTGATGACGTTTTTTTTAATAAGCGATTATACACATCATATAACCAGAACACTACATGAATTACAGTCCAAAAAAAAATTACTTTAATTGCATATTAATAACATTAATGTCTTATAAAATTCGATTACTTTAAAATTATGCGAATGGAAATGAATATTTTGAATACAATATTTAACATTTAATCTATATCGTTGATGTGAAATCCATAAAAAAGCCTCAATCAAAAATATCGATAATATTATCATTTACGGTAGCTGTTATACATTATTTTTATTATTGATATCCGCGTCTTTAAAATGACGACAAGTCGCGGGTTCGTCACGTGGCCACGTGGAGGAAGGACGCAGGAGCAGATGAACAACACAAATAACTTGTTTTTGAAACACAATTTGCATTTATTTTTAATAAAGACTTGATTTCTTCATCTGACCGGTATGGCGTTCGCCGGCCGGACGAGAGTTAACTGACAACTGCCAGAGCACTGTGACATGCAGCGCCGCCAAGTAATCATGCCAAAAAAAATAAATTAAAAACGACAATTGAACCAACATGAAATGGAGCAACTGTCGCAAACGCCTTGTAATTTTATATAATTAAAACTAACATTATTTGATGTGCATGTCAGGCGAGCGAACAAAAATAAGAGACAAAATAGCGTTTTTCGAGGCTTTTTGGCATCAGCCTAAAAGAGCTATATCAAGCTGATATCATTATTTATCTGTTACAGTAGAAAACAGTCATCATAAGATAGGGATGTTACAGACAAAACATAAGAATACTGATTTAAAATATCATTTTTGTGATGTACTCAATAAATCTTGATATGATTGATAGGTAGGTGTTCAGTGATTACAAATATGACTTTTTAAATAAGTGTAATTAGAGCGTTGCACCGTGAATCCGTGGTACTTCCTCAGTAGTTCGCAACCAGCCGTCAGACAGGGGATATCAAACGAAAACAAATTCCATTATAACTTCATTCCTATCGGTTATGCAACAGAGTGGCGCTTGTTCCTTGTGACTGGATATAGCATTGGGTATGCCAGTGATCTTCAACCCGAAATGTAATATATTTTTTACTTCTTTATAAAATTATGGTAATTAGTAATAGGTATGGTTAGATAAGGTTAAGTATCCATTTCATGGGTTAATAATTCATTAATTTTACATTAATTTTTACCAATATTTAATATATTGATGCCATTTTAATTGCTTAACCTACTGTGAACACATTCACACTGACACAGTGTATATTACCAATTTTTAAGTCTACTGCCGATTAATTTTATTTACTGTGATATCAGATGGATATAGCTCTTTTAGGCCGATGCCTTAAAGCCTCGAAAAACTATTTTTTGTCTCTTATTTTTGTTCGCTCGCCCAGCATGCACATCTAATAAAGCTAGTTTTAATTATGTAAAAATTAGACGGCGTTTGCATACGCCATTTTATTTGTTATGTCAGTTGCTCCATTTCATGTTGGTGCAACTGTCATTAATTAATCTTTAATGTGCTTTTTTGCTGCGACTGTCTTTGGGCGCTATGTCACAGCGTTCGGTAGTTGTCAATTAACTGGCGCCCGGCCGGCGACATGACATGCCGGTCGGGCGTAGAAATCAAGTCTTTTTTTAAAATAAACTCGAATTGTGCTTCGGAAACAAGTTATTTGTTTTATTAGTCTGCTCCTGCATCCTGTCACCCAGTAATTCGATAACCAATTCAGGAGGAGGATATCACCTGCTATGTGATTTAACTGCCAAAACCTTGAATTAAGTACTGAACAAAGAAATACATGTCCTTAATAAAATATAAGCTTCAATTAAATCGATAGTGTATAATCATAAGAAATTAGGGGTGTTATTTGATGTATTACTTAAATTATATTTACACGAAAAAGCAAACCATTATTTTGATTACAAAACGCAACATTTCTTTTTAATACAATAATACATGAAAGTAAACCCATAGTGCGTTTTTCCATTTTTTTAAAGTAGAAATAACATTAGAATTGTAATTATTTGGCCGTTGCTGTGTTACATACATGAAAACTGAAATTAATCAATGTTGCCAGGTATAGGAATAATGTTCGGCGCACAATAAACCCTTTAACTAAAACAATGTGTTGTCCACTATTGCGAAGTTTAATTAAATATATTTAACTTTACACTAGAAAGCTCTTGTGTGTTGTGAAACGTGGCATTATGAGCTTTTTGTTTATCAAACAATTTAAACCAAACACACTCTGACTATTTAAATATTTTTTCTCAGAAATGTTGATTTATCCAATACATTGCGATGACTCACTGTAGTTTGCCGGTGGTCATAGCCCAATGGTCAAAGCGTTTGCTTTGCAAGCCAAAGGTCGTGGGTTCGATCCCCGAAAGGAGATTTAAAAAAAAAAAAATCGACTTATGAGCTCTAAAATACCTTGGTGTGAATTTGATTCATCACCCTTAAAATGACAGTCATAGCCTATAAATCAAAATTGTTGCTAGATGAAAGTCGTCCCGTGAAGACCACCCATTCATAGTAAATTCTTGTAATAAATGGATGAAGCGTGAATGTTGGCGGATCAACACTCCACATGCATCGTTTAGCCATATACACCACGGTAAGCGTCATAGAATTCCACAGAAGAGACTTCAGAATTACTATCACCATCTGTCGATATTGTCCTGTATGTGCTTACATACAAAAATAAAAATAAAGTAAATAGTTATAAAAATAATATACTTTGATTGGTTAGAAATCAGTGAGTATACTAATGGGTTGAGCCACCTCTTGAGACAAATTGGTCCAGGACTCGTGAGCGTCGGGTTACTAATCTGATTTTTTAAATTAATCTGATTAATCTCCCATTGATATTCTCATAGCTCTTCAACCACTCGGACTTCTGCTCTGTAGGTTGTCGAAAACTATATACGCATGTTCCTTAGTGGACATTCAGGTGTATATATGTCCTAGAACCATTAATGGACAGTGGAATTTGACGTAACTAAGTAGTGAAAATTTAAAGTGACCATACGTTTCAGATAAGGAACAAATGTGGGAAAGATGTTTCTTTATGGGAACTACTAGAGGGTTTTAATAATCCACGTTTTACATGACATTGAATCAGGGTGACTTACAACTAAATGTATGTGAGAAGGACGCACAATTTTTGTGTACTATGTATGAATTAGAATAATTTTAATGGATAGGTACAGATGACAGAATTATTGAATATTCAGAAGAGTGTGACTTTAACAGAAGCGAATACAAACAGCTTTGGGAAAAGGTTAACGTATTAACGTCTGAGTGCTAATGTACTATGTATCACACGTATTAGTCATCATTCAAATGTAGCTACAAATCAGAAGCAAAAGTCACTTTGTCTACAGGGAGATTCTTTAATTTTTCTGAATCTAACAAAAAAACTTCCGTTAATCTATAGTCTTCTTGTATGATACGGGAAGAAAATGCAACTACGGCTTACTTTATCCTTAGATAATTACATCTTAACTGAGAGTTATTTAATTATTATTTTTTGCTTACGTAAAAAGAAAAAAAGGAATTCGGGAGAATGAAGTCATATTTTCCTCAACCCGCTTAGACTGTCAATTCTAATCATGTTTAAAATTCAGAATTTCGGTGGGAGATAATAAATACTTTTGATGGGACCAGATGACTACCCCGACGCTCGGAATAGATACGTGATGGATAATCGTTTTTGAACACAATGTTTTCGTAAGTAACCGAGGGTATGGGATGGTATGATCGACTTTGAAAAAGCAATATTATTTTATGATGGTACATAAAACGATCAATCACGCCATAAAACGATCTAATCATAATGTCTGTTCTTTTCAAATAAAATACTTAGTTGAAGCGTGAATCTTTTATTAATAAAAAATATTTTATTAAATATTTACATCATTCGTATATTGACTTTAATTCATTAAACGTATAAAAATTATATAATTTAATAATTTAATAAGAGTACTCTACCATACATACTGTAACACGAAGAAGGCTTTAGCTATGGAGTAAATACAATCCTTAGGAGATAGAAATCATATATGTCATATGGATTCAAATGTAGTAATTCTTTTAGTTATACTTTTCAATTTATTAAGCAATTTTGTGTAACTATAAAAGAAGAATTATAAGTATAGTATATTGCTGGTGCATGATAATTCAAGTAAACATGGTATACAAATAAAAGCCTTTATTTCAAACGAATATAAATAACTATGATTTTTGCTGTGAATATGTACATATATATTGTTGAATATTGGAATGTATATTCAATTATTGTATAGTAAGTGGTCGAACACATTTATGTTGGTGAGGGGGTGGTGGGTGTGTTTATCAGTGAATGATAAGGGAAGGAGAATAATAGTGTTGTAAGGATGAAGAAGAGATTACCTAGATCATTCATAACTTATACAAATAGGTTATCATCGTATAAAAACAGTTTTCATTATTATTAGAAATTAAATACACGCATACAATTATGATATAGCGAAATAGAGGTTGTAAGCGAAACCTAGGGACAAGTAAACGACTATACCTATCTCAAAAGAAATCACAGGCGCATACAACTGGGATGGGCAGTATTTGGAAAACTAAAGTACATTTTAAACCAAAAAAATGCGACTAAGCGTTTAACAATATCAACTGGGATGGGCAAGTCACCCAGCGTGCTATGGAGAGATCCATGCTCGGAGTGAAGAACTCAAGTAGTGGATGCTACCCAACGAATAGGCACACTCAAGTGGCAATGGGCAGGACATATCTGTCGAAGAGACGACGGTCGATGGGGAAGAAAAGTTTTGGAATGGCGCTCAAGAACTGGCAAACGAAGCATTGGCCGACCCCCTACAAGATGGAATGACGATATAAGAAGAATAGCGGGAGTGACCTGGATGCGGAAGGCGGAGGATCGAAGAGGATGGAGACTCATGCGGGAGGCCTACGTTCAACAGTGGACGGACACAGGCTGATGATGATGATGATACAATAATATATATAATTTTATACGCATCTATTCATTCAGAAAAAATATCGGCAGACTCGGGATATGAACCACGAGCCTTGCAACTTTGCTCTATTCTACACACCGCGCTATCCACACGACCATTCTCCGCCTGAGCAGATACGCGAAACCTGATGTTTATATATATATATATATACCATTGTTATCATTATATAACGACAGAATTCTCTGTAGTATATATTCAGAGTATATAAAATATTATTTTTTATGATTCAATCAGTCAACATTTATTCACATTTTTTTATAAATTATTATCTTTGGTTTTCTTTACATTTTCATATTGAAATAACGCCGTATGAAAAATAAACATTTATTTTTCAAGCGTCGCTTACACGTTCAAAGTAACATTGCCAGTTCGCCGACTGTGTCGTGGCGAAGTCATTTTTCACACTTACTACTTACCCCGCCACTCGCTATGGAACTAAGTCATAAATCAACAAGTCGAGCGACGCAAACACCGACATTGATGCGAAAATAATGCACAGACTTGTTGTGTATTTGTCGTGTAGCTCGAACAACGATAATTTAACATTCTAATAGACTGGTTAATGTATGGTGTATCACATTTCCTTTACATAGATTTGTTATTTTTATGCCGATAAACAACGTTGTACATATATACAAAATATTAATAATAATATACACACTCTGAATATATACTATAGAGACATCTATCGTTATAATATATTTGATAAACATTGGTATAAATGCAACATATTCCATACGGCAGTTCGGGCGGAGGATGGTCGAGCGGTCAAGGGTAATGGTTCGCATCTCGCCTCTGCCGATATTTTTCTGAACGAATTGATGCGTATAAAGAATTTGTTGCATTATATGTATATTTAATTACTTATATAAAAACAGTAAAAAATATTTTTTTTGGTACTGCATTTAAGTAAAATAATACCTTCCTAGGTTTTCACAGCCTGATTTTATATTGTGCCATTGCAGGGGTCTTCTTCAGAATATATCCACCGTACACGATTCTCCGACATGATGCTCGTGGAGGTACGTTAGGCTGATGGCTAAACTACCTCCTGACACCAACTCACAACTAAGTCATCAACCCTGCAGAAGACTCTTGCAATGGCGGTCGAAATATTGGAAAGAAGAAATTTGCCACACATGGCTAAATCCAAAAGCGACAATATCAAGTAAAATAATATTTACATTTCTCGATAAACTGAACTTATTTTTTATATGTTACGCTTTGAACTTCAGTATTTAAAATTTCAAAGAATATTGTTTTTAATATACAGGTATGTATTTCCCAATACAATTTTGTAATTGAAGTTGTTTAAAAGTGGCACATAAAATAATAAATATATATTTATTTACAAGAGACAACGTTTTTATCTCATGACAGTGACGGATTGAGGAAGGCTACAAGTAGTCGAAACTGCGGTCTCCTAAACATAGGCCATACTCAACGTGATCCATGTAAAAAGAAGGAAAATAAATAAATATATACTACAATATACAAAATGGGTCTCAAAGTGAATAATGAAAACATTGAAAAAAGGGGAGCATGAAAAGAACCTCCACGTGGTGCCCCCTGGAAACGGAATCTCGGACTTCCTCTTCCGGCCAATCTTTTTCAACCCAGCGACAACAAAAAAAATAATTTGACGTCGCTGACACGAAGAAGATTGAAAAAATGGCGCATACAAAACTCGATTTTTCACATGATATAATGAATCCGTTCCTACAATGAATGTATTGCTTTAAAAAGTAGAAAGTAAATCGCGTAAAAAAGTAAAGGTGCCGTGCAAGAAATCGCGTAAAAAAGGACTGGGTGTAAGCACCTTGAAATGCAAATCATGACTCATCGAGAGTTTCATATATCGGATCACATGAAACCTTACCACAAATAATGTTGAAGTCAGATTGATTCCTTAATAAATCTATTCTTACTTGCAATATAAGGTTAAATCTATTCTTACTGAGTATAAATAAGGCAGCCCAATTATTAGTTTGTCAAGAAAATAATATTTGTATATTGATGATGAATTCAATATTTTAAGAACTCGTGTGTCTTAAGGTTTCAATTTTCTAATTTAACTTTTCAGGAAAACCTCAGGAATTTCTTTCCCATTCAATTAAATGATACCAGTAGTACAAGAGTACAGCTTTTACTTTAACAGGGTGTTTGAAAGGTTTCATAAAATGAAATAACTAAATTAATTTATAACATCAATTAACTTTTAACCTTATTCATTAATCCTATTTTTAAAAAATATTTACTGATTGTCTTTCATTACATTACTTTAACAATTGTTTTTAGTTTAAATTGGGACAGTTCAATTATAAAATCGTATTTTATTTGAATTTAAAATATTTTACTTTATCGTATTTTATCATTCATTTGAATCTTTTTAAGAAACAGATCAGTAATCAATCTTCTCAATACTTATATTTATATCAAACACTATTTCCATATGCAATATCCAGCCAACCATATTAAGCGAAAAATATCCCATTGGATGATGATATCTTGATATAACTCTTTTAGGCTGATGCCAAAAAGACTCGAAAAACGATATTTTGTCTCTTATTTTTATTGGCTCACCTGACATGCACATCTAATAATGTTTTCGAGTCCACTTTGGAGGTGCTCATAATTAGCTTTTCTATTTTAAGAAGCAGACCCTGTTCCACCTACTGGAGGGTGTTCTGTGACCGAATAGCTGCACCCAGGAAGACCTGATGATGGCCGGGAGTAACGCCATCGATGTCGCCCACTTATGGGCAGACAGGATCTGACCCTGTTGTTTCTGACACGATTATATATAAGATTCTTATTTATTATAAATATATAGGAATCCTTATATTATAAATATTAATTTAATATTTAAAAAATCGGCATTTAAATTGCTTAAACCACCTCTGGCATTTACGAACATTCAAATATCTCCCAGTAAATCACAAATATTTTATGTCGTGTTGCGCTTCCTTTCTTCATGAAATAATAAAGCAAAGAAATGGTAATATTTGTAATAAATTCCTGATTCGATGCAAAGCTCTCCATTGTATATATGGTTTTAATTTTTTTGTTTAAAAGTCATAGTACACTCCAGGTATTCAGAACAGAAACAACACAGAACACGTTGTAAAAGTTCGACTGCCGAAGCACAAGTGACTACTCAAAAGCGATAACAAAAAAACGACATTCTTTTCCGGTAGAACTATCACGAATAATGTATATTTATTATTTCCTTCAATGTTCGTCATCACCCGCTATTAACCTGGTTCAAAATGTTGCTTCCGACACTATGAGACGAGTGTGTGTCATCGTGCTAGTAATATTATGATGTTGACATTCGAAACACCCTGTATGTGTTACGGGTTCAAGAGGTGGCTTTAAACCAGCAATCTATTTGCTTGTGCCATTTCAAATGCAAAATGCGAAGCCGCCTTCAGTTTGTAAAGCTAAGAACTTGTAACGCGATAAGTGGAGGGAAGTGCACGGAAACTACGTTCAACCAGACGACACATAATATTATTTATTTAGTAAGTTACGTCCACGTTGTGTTAGTAATATGTTAATATTTATTTTGTTATATTTTATTAAAAGTTAGTATGATAAAGCGTCTGATTTAAGAGGTATTGCCGATGAGTTAAAGCCCATGTATAATGCAAAATGTCATAATATAAATGCTTGGAGATTCATATTATAAAAATAAAATATTTTAAGTAATTTTTTCATGGATTTAAATATTTATTAGAATATTATTTTATTTTTTCAATATTCTAATCTCCTTTTATAAATCATTGACTATATTACAATATTATTAGTAATGAAATATACACATACTATACATCAAATTCTTTATACGCATCAATACATTCAGAAAAAGTTAATAGACTGTCAGAATGTAATAATATTAAACTTGTGAATAAATGTTAACAGATTGAATAATAAAAAATAATAATATAATATATTTGACTCCTTCAGTCGGTGTATTGAGCTTCACAGATCTCACAGGTTTGAATAGAAATTATACTGTCAATTATAAAACTAGTATTTGTAGCATAAATGTACTTATCTGGTCTATTTTCATACATCACATTGGTTCTTGTATCCTTTAGCTATCAGATGATGCATAAAAATCTATTCTAAGAAAGCAGCAAAACGATATATCACGTTAACCAATGTCAACGGTCGGGGAATCTTATGACGGCATATGCCGACAACGATGCGAAAGGGTTAAGAGTTGATAATTTAATTTAAAAATTGAATTAATTTTAAGTGTGTGTGGATTCAGTGAATGAGGTATACTGATTAGTGTAGGTCGCCACTGTTTGCTTCTCAATATCTATCTTGGACTCATTCCAACAGATTCTTGGGGTTACGGCTTAATGACACACCTCTACAATGCAGTGGCGTAACTGACATTCATTATTAAATATATTAATACTTTTTACGTAGTTCTAATGTGGATCACGTTGAAAAATGTGTATTAATCTGCTGGAAGACCGCAGCTTAGAACGTTTGTGTATGTGAAAAACTGATGAAACTCTCATCGAAAATGAAACGAAGGTCTTCCGGTAGGCGATATGTAAATATCTCTTCATTTGAACACATAAGATATATATTTTAAGTTATTTTATTGTATAACTGGACAGTCAATGTTCGTTTACTTGAAGGGTATGGCGATTTTATTACTTGAAAGACTATATATATAAAAAGTCTTTAAAGTAATTGTTATAATCAAACTCTTTATCTTAGAATCATACAGTCAGGTACGACAGAGGGAATTTTGCCACTATACGTATTAACATTAATAAAGAATGCTAATGCATCGACACGGAGCATTGACTATCCCAATAATCTGCCACTATATGTGGATTGAAGGAATCAAGGTCCAAAAACGGTATCGAGGAATGTGCGGTGTATGACATTCAATGTATTAATATTATTTCTATAAATGCTCACTCATGTTGTAAGCTAGGGTATAAAAGGGGTCTCGTATCAAATAAATTAGTATCTCTCAACTTCGGTCTTTGGATTTATCCTCAGTGCCGGAACCTTGGTATTCCGGCATCAACTGTTAGCTGATGCTGTAATTTCGGGACCGCGACTTCGGTTCCGGAACAGAGTACCTTTAATAATGTATTTTAGTATGTAGAACATTGCTTTTTGGCTATTAACGTACAGTGCTAAAACCATACTAAAAGTAATAGATATCATAGACTTTTTTTGTTCCATATTTGTTCCCAAGGTGAAACATATGCATACGCGAATTGTTCCCACATAGTTGTGTTAGCTGTCATAATCTTTACCTCGTTTCAAGTCATGAATGCACCCTGAGTTCCGCCAAGTACATAATATGCACAGTTCTCCTTTATCGTTTGTCGATATTATCCTGTATATGTTTACATTGAGAGTTAGTTTTGAAGGTACAGCAGTGGATGTAAGGGTGTTCAAGATTACCTTTAGAGTACACATTGAATGGCTTCCCCGATTCCCACCATCTTGGAACTTGGAATAGCTTCTTTTGTTTGCATTATACAACACTTTAATGTAAATTGAATGTGTTATTTGCAATAAACATTACCGAAACAAATACAAATACATTGCATGGAATAATGAAAATTATTTACATACTATTTTATACTAAATTTATTTGAACAATTAATTTAATGCATAATAAATAAATTTAAAATTATAGTTTTTTATTCACCCTCAAACACAGTGCCGTCTATATAACAACTGTATCGTGTCTATTCACTTTTACAGGTTGTGAATCATAGAACTTTACCAAAATCTAATGCAACCATGTAATGAGTTTTTAAAGCAGATGCCTGCGTAGAATACTTAAGGTACGATGGTTTGACTTTAACACACAATAAGTAACTCACATATCGCTGAATGTTTTCATACTGTTTATATTTTAAAATGAAAATAGTAGGGTGTAATCAGAAACAATCATAACAGAATGATATATTAATGAAATCTTTTGATGTTAAAATAAATGCCACCGGTAGGCTATGGAATGCTCTTCCAGCATCTGTGTTTCCTCCTACCTACAATCTGGATCTCTTCAAGAAACAGATAAATGTACACTTGCGATCTCCCCAACCCACACACAAACACGAACACAATACACGTTTCCCGCATGCAGCGTCCAGCCTCCCTGGCTGAGCGTCTGGAGAGTGCACTGGTCTTGAACGGGTGTGCTCTCCTGCATGCGCTTACATAAAAAAAAACATTTAATGCATTCAATGCATTCAATGTATACCAATATATAACGTGCAGTAAAAATAAATGCATTATTTTTACATGAAATTTGGAGCTTATTTACCATATTAAGAACGTTCCGATTTAAGCTCATTATGCTTCTCTTACAGAAAGTCTTCGTCCTTAATGGTAAAAAATTAAGACAGTCGATTTTCACAAGCCTTATAATAAAAATTTTTACCAGTAAAATCATTCGCTGTGAACAGGTGATGGTTATCACTTGGTGCTAGGTTTTGACTAAAAAAATGGTGCATAAAACCCTCCCAACCATGCACCCGAAGCTTCTGGTGGGACACTATCAATGTGTTTATAGCCTGGCGTTGTCTTGATGGAACACAATTCCTCTACTATTGGACAAAGGTGGCCATTTCTGAGCGATTGTTTCCTTCAAACGGTCCGATTGTTGACAGTACAGTTTCGAGTTATGAGTCTTGCCGTAGGAGAGCAGTTCATAGTAGATGAATCCCTGCCAATTCCACCAAACACACATCAAAACTTTACTAGACGTCAATCTTGGCTTGGCCACCGTTTCAGTCAGCTCACAGCGATTCAATCAAGACTATTATCGCTATACAATCATCAAACCGTGAAAACATTTAGTACTTTTATTAACAAAGATTTTCCATTCTTGACAAATGTGAGCCGAAGTATGCGGATGTATGACGGCTACAATCAAGTAGACAATTTTTGTGTAATTCGTAAGTTTAACTATACTTATAGAAGTAGATAGCAATAAGTGTCGCAAGTGTAGAAACTGTTAATGATATTCTGTACTTTGGCAACAGGACGTGAAATAGTGGGGCGAAAATTCGCGGGTTGGGGTGATTCGAACAGCGCCGCGCTGCATGTCAATCTTGCGGCGTGAATAGTTCGCGAACTACACAACTTCGATTGAGCCGGGAACGAATGCGGTGCACAACACTGGACGACAAATTAAATTTCTTGAATAACTAATCAAGACTGACGGTCAATTTCAATAAAATTATTGGATGGAATTTTAATAATTTATTGGTATTATTAATATTGGTAGTAATTAATCTTACATTACTTTTGAACATCATTTAAACGGTTAAAAGAATAATTACATATTAAAAAAAAAAAATTACAATCTATATAAAACTTTAATAGACGTAAAATATATTTTAAGCAATTAAATATACATATACTATACATAAAAATCCTTAAACGAGTCAAATCATTCAGAAAAAATATCGGCGGAAGCGGTATGCGAACCGCGGACCTTTGGAACCAACATTTTGCCCAGGTAATTATACCGCTCGGCCACCGGCCAATTTCTTTCACCTGAGATGTCTCGTCTCTGATCTTCTATATAAGTTATCATCGTATGATAGATGTCGCTATAGTATATGCAATGTGCGCGACGTACTTACAAGAAATTATTCTCATCCATTCGATCTATAGTTTCAGTTCGAGACCCGAGTGGTACTTACTAAAAATAAATAGACTGTCGGAAATAATAATATTAAGCTTGTGAAAAAGTGCATTCTGATTGAATAATAAGAAAATAAAAATATAGATACTTTGAATATATACTATAGCGACATCTATCATACGATGATAACTTATATAGAAGATCAGAGACGAGACATCTCAGGTTCTTTTTAAAAAAAAAGATTGAAAATAATTTTTGTATTAAATTATTTAGTATATGCTGAAATTATATCAATTTAATTGTAATTACGATTTAAAAGATTTTTCGTGTCCTACAATGTGTAGCAAAATACCAAAATGCAAGTCACCGTCTTGTACATTTTAACGATTTAATTTTTAAGCAAAATGTCTAGTTATACTAATACATCATTTTTTGTTTTTATTATTGATAGACAAAAGAAAATTAATGTCTAGTAATTAATTGCATTCAAATTAAATAAAATGATCTATTTTTAATATGAGGTGCTTAACTGAGCTTTATGAAATCCGTTTTTGATGGCCATATACTCTAGTTAGGGCAGCGGTCGGGGAACTTTTTTAACCATTACCCCAAAATGTTTTTGCGTAAGTCGATATTACCCCAAAATACTTTTGCGTAAGTCTATATTACCCCAAATTATTTTTTCGTAAGTCGATATTACTCCTTCCCCCATTTTAAAAAAGAAGACAATCAATGTATATTTAAATAAACATTATATATTGAATTAATTTACACGGAAAATAACAAAAAAGTTACATGAAAATAGTAAGTTTTATGAAATAGCAAACTAGAAAAATTTCCTTATTACCCCAAAAAACATATTTTTACCCCATTTGGGGTAATTTACCCCGGTTCCCCGACCGCTGAGTTAGGGGATCAAATATGGAGATGATGCACTAGTACAAGAATTTTTAATTACTTATTTAATGTAATGAAATGTTTATGTTATACATAAAACATTTAAACTAAATTAATTTTCTTATGACTATAATGAAAGAATATTAGCCGATAATATAAGAGGGATTTAAAAATAATAAAAATGATTCGTTTCTTTTTCAGGCTTGATTAAATAAATAAAGTATGTTTTTATCTCACACAAACTAAAAAAAATATATCACCATCGAATTTTCGCTTGAATCGCATTGAACTGTTGATGAAGAAAGTCCATCAAGACAAACGATAGAAAGACCTGGAGAGTTATTAGTTATAGGTATAATAATAATGATTTGTTAATGCGGGAAGATAATTGTAATTATTAGTAAGATATTTATTTATTTATTACAGAACAGAAGTTCCAAGAAAAAAGTTACAGAGCATAGAATATACAGTACAAACATACAAAAGATAATAGGCAGATAAAAAGAATATAAAAGAATAAGAAGATGACACATGTCAATGTCTAAAGATCTAGGAGAACAATACCATCGACAAAAGAGGAAAAGGATGTAAGAAAAGGATCAAGGTGTGCTGGTAGGCCATTTAGGAGCGACATTGCCGTTGTACCAAATTGAGTGCTTGAAGCTCCACAAGCATCGACTGGGATCAAAAACAATGGATGGCTACGAGCACGGGTGTACCTATCTGGAACATAGAAGTCAAAACATTCAAGAATCCCAGGGTTGTGAAATGAACCATTATTAAATGGTCAAATAAATATTGAAATTAATTATTATATTGCCACTTTAAGTCGGTGTATCATCTTCTTATTTATGATCTCGCGCCACACGTTTCTGGAAACTTCTCGAACAGTCTCCGGGAAGTTGTCTGGTGGCAAAGTTGTCGTCGCTGAGCAGCTCCTCCGCTGCGGATGCGCGGCCTGTTTGTCTTTGGCGAGCTCTCAATCACGGGGCGGTGACATTCCAAGTTTTCGGTTAGTTTGCTACACCAGACTGAAAATTAACACTCAGCGCATCGCGGATGCAACTAATTCCACATTCAGCTACTTTAAGAATCTTTAATGGAGAGAAGAGGGTCACTAAAACGCAAAATATAATATTATTTTGAAACATATGACCACCAAAAATCTACAGCGGTAAATATTTTTACTACATGGATTTTTTAAATTATTTATTAGAATATTATTTTATTATTTCAATATTGCAAGATTTTCGACGCATCGATTTGGGCAGTCGTTGGTCGTGTGGTCAAGGGTATTGAACTTGAACAAATGGTTGATTCCAAAGTTCGCTGGCTTGCATCCCGCCTCTGCCGATATTTTTTCTGAACGAATTAATGCGTATAAAAAGAATTTGTTGCAGTATAGTATGTGTATATTTATTTAATTACTTATTTTTACTACATTTAATAACACACACAAAAGAGTACAAGTAAATGATTCTGTTATGCGAGTACCATGAAATCTATGATGGTTAATAAAGTTGGCTGAACGCTACGTGTGTGAAAAAAGTTTTACTTGTTTATTTAATTAGTTTTAAAATTATTTTAATAAAACATTAGCATATTAAAAATATTTAGTTTTGATTCATATTTATTTTAAATGATTACATGTTTCGGCCTCCCTGGAGACCATCTTCAATAATGATTAAATTAAAAACTGGCAAAGGCGTATATAGGTATGTATAAGTATTAGTTTCTACGTTAGTAGACACATATTTACAGATTGTATATGTTTGCGGGTGAAACCTTTGAAAAAAGACATTATACAAAAAGGCAATTTCGAAATGAATTTACATAATCGGCTGTATAGAGGAGATCGGACAGTGGATGTCAGCAAATAGGCTCGCTCTTAATCCGGAAAAGACGGAAATACTCTTTATGGCCACAGCTCGAAGACAACATCTATTGGACTTACAACCCTTGGCCATATGTGGTAATGATGTCATCCCTTCTACAAGCGTCAAGCTGCTGGGAGTAGAAATTGACCAGTTCCTCAATCTTAGCGGTAATATCACAAAAACGGTGAAATCTGGATTTTTTAACCTGCGGCAGATACGGTCGGTAAAAAGATGCTTACCCAGAGACGCTACAAAGAGTTTGGTAAATGCGTTTATAGTCTCCAAAATGGACTACTGTAACGCACTGCACGCAGGCCAGCCAGCCAAACAATTAAATCGATTGCATTCGATACAAACCGCAGCGGCACGACTTGTCGACAACGCGCCCAAATTCTGTCACATTACTCCAATACTACACCGACTGCACTGGTTGAGAGTTTCGGCTTGAATCCAGTATAAATTATGCCTCTTAGCTTACAAGGCACTCAACGGAACTGCACCGGGCTATCTGACAGAACTTATCAAGCCTTCAGAAATAAGCGCGCGTGGAGAGACACTCAGATCGGCTAGAGCAAATAGAAGCACTCTGCAGCTGACGGGAGGTAGTCCTAGCACGGTCTTTGGCAATCGGGCTTTCAGCTACGCTGCACCAATGGCCTGGACCTCACTACCGGAAAGCATAAGAGAGCTTAAAGCGGAGGCATCCTTCAGAAGCAGACTCAAGACCCACCTTTTTACTCAGAGTGGCAAAGAAGCGCTTTTGGAATGATCATTCGGTCATAAAAGAGCGCTATACAAATACTAATATTATAATAATAATAATAATAATAATAGCTATACACTTGAAGTGTTATTCGACTCTCTGTTTATCTTGTAGTTCAATTTTTTATAAATCAAATTAAAAATGTATAAATAATATTCTCTTATGTTATAAAAGGTGCTAACTAATATAACAAAGGTGTAACAAAAAAATAGTATATTGAAAAATCTTTTTTTTTCATTGTTTCAAAAAAAAAAAATTTAATCCTCATTCAAGATAGTAAATATATTGAGAAAAAATTAAACAATAGTAACAAATAAAATATATTAGTTTTTTTTAATTATTTTGAATTTTGTACCCAAAGATGGACTTTATTTATTTTGTTTTATCGCATGTCACTAATATTTGTGATTTTGAAAAAATATTATTACAGTTATTAAAAAACAACGTAGGAGTGATTAATTGATTTAAATAAATGATATTCAATAAGACTATTTATTAATAAATATATTTAATAAAAAATAAGTTTTTTATCACAACTCATCAATGCCTTTCATATATTTCGTAGTTATTCTATATTTTGTTAAGACTAATAATTTTTCCAACTATGGAGGTTTTTTGAGTGTTTCATAGTAACAAGAATCTAAAAATAAACGATTATTTTTTAATTATTATGCATATAAAATATCCATTTGGAAAATATATTGTGTCTTTAAAGATTATTTTGGCAAACCAGCATTAGGCACACATGACCAGTTTCGCGCTCGGAGCTTACAAAATAGCCGCCAAAGCTCGCACTGCCAAGAAACTTTCCACCCAACAAGGCCCTAATGACAACATTGTAATCAAACATTTACGGTCATTACGTGTGCGGGGCAGTCACCTTGATTGTACACTGTTCAGGTGAGGCGACAAAGGTAAACAGAGAACTATGCCCTCTGTGAGTGCGCTTCGATTTACAACTTTAATGAAATCAACACAATGCATATTCCAACAAAACAACATTTCAAATATTAAAATTAAAAAAAAAAAGTTTATAAAATTAATTATTATCATATTTTACGTGTGTTTTTTTTTGTAAGTTCTTCTACTTTAAATAAATGGCTCATTTTTATAAATGAAAGATAACGATTTGTAGTAATTAAATATAAAGATATTATACATCGAATTCTTTATACGCATCAATTCATTCTGAAAAAAAAACGGTAGAAGCGGGTTGTGAACCTGCGAGCCTTGGAACCAACCGTTGCTCTTGTTCATTACCCTAATCCACTCGACTATCTCCTGCCCGAACTGGTGCGTGGAATAAGTTGTATTTATACCATTTTTACCATCATAAAACAAAAGATGTCTCTATAGTATATATTCAGAGTGTGTATATTAGTATTTTTTATTATTCAATCAGTCAACATTTATTCATAGGTTTTTTAATATTATTACTTTCCGACAATCTATTTATTTTAGTAAGTACCACTCGGGTCTCGAACCGAATTGAATGGATGAGAAACAACTACTTGTAAATCCTACGTGGATTTCACAACAAGTCATTTACCTGTGTTACTGATGAACAATTTTATCTTCTTTATCATTATAAAGAAGGTAAAATCGTCCCGTAAAATCCCGCTTCTGCCGATATTTTAATTTATTAATGTATTGTATATCTATATTTAATTACTAGTTATATTGTAATATAGTCAATGATTTATAAAAAAAGATTAGAATATTGAAAAAAATAAAATAATATTCTAATAAATATTTAAATCCTACCATACCACCATTTTTTTTGGTGTAAGAATATATTTCAATATTATTATATTGTACAAGCCGCTCAAGATTTATAGCAATATTCATCAACACATACAAATTCACAGCAAATACCATATTATATGACACTTTTCTGTATTACGTACCACATGTAAATACGTTAAAGATAAAAATAAACATCATTTATTGTTAATTTTCCGCATTTAATATATACGACATAAAATTTATTTTTTTATCTGTGCGATGTCTGTTTTTTTCATTTAAATTTCAATATCTTTTTAGGAACGAATTCTGCAGCTCCACGAAACAAATCGCAGTTGAAAACTATTCGAGAGAAAATAACACACATGTTAAAAAAATATATATAATCATTACAAAATATACTGGTGAGGTTTGAATATAATTTTTTTGAATTTTTTTATGAAATTGTGCAATGAATTTGTCGTTGACTGTGTTTTTTAGGATTTAAAAAAATATAAAATATAATCAAATTATATATTACAAATTAAACATTACATCGCCTCACATTTAACAATAAAAACAATCAGCATAGCAATCAGGTTTGCCTAGCCCGAGTTTGCTTTATACAGGATGCTGTGTTTATTTTTCGCGCTCGGATTTGTCACCAAATGTGCACGGGGACTCACTGTGGAGTGTTTGTTCAGGCTGTGTTAATGGGAAACGGGAAACCACGATGATTAGTCTTCAGATTGCAGCGGACTTCGGGGAAATCTGCAGGCGCAGGCAAATAGAGCGGTGCTAGTTTACACCGAGACATTGGAAATATAATACAAGCTCTGCTTGAGAACACCTTGTATATCACTGAATTAATTTTAAGTAATAGGAAAACTGTCTTGTGAATTTTGTTATTCATTTCCGTGTCTGCTTCTCTAACAGGAGCTTCTGGTCTTCAAGAACCGCTGCTATAAAGTGCTTTAAGCCGCTATTATCCTTGCCTCATTCCATGTCAGTCTTGAATCCCGAAGCTCTATGTATAGTTCATGATGACCTTTCAGGAAAGTAAGAGCTCTTAAAAAACTGTATTTTATGCTATTCTGCAGCATCTAAAGAACATGTCCCAACCAGGTGAATTTTGTCTCTTGACAAACTGTTGAATAGAAAGCTGCTTCTTTACAAAGTCATTCTTCAAAAAGTAAAACAATCGTACATCCAGTATTCTGCACACCTTTTTTCAAAACCTATTATACGGCTGCATTGGCTGTCTTTGTGCGATTCCAAGAATCACAGTTTTATACGAATGAGGATCATGCAACCACTGTTACTTTCTTTTGATTGAGTATTAAAAAATACAAAGATATTTCAAATATACGAGTACATAGTAAATTTTTATATCGAATAGACAGTTAATGCGCTACAAAACGTTTAAATTTTCAACAATTGATACGTACATATAAATTCACAGCAAACATCATTTTATATGACATTCCGTTTATCAATAAATCTGAAAAAAATGGCGGAAGCAGGAATTCGAACCACGAACTTTTTTCAAACTGACGCTCATAGAATTCAGATTTTCAATTATCAATAATTATTTGAGTATTCAAATGTATTCTTAAGTCAATCAAAAATAATTCAATGTGAAATTCATACAAAAAGTATACGTAAACTCTAGGCAGTTTTAAAGTGATATCACCAAAAAAACATTACGATGCACGTAATAAAACGAAAAAACTGCTAAGCAAAAACGATAATAGAATACTTTCGTCTGAATTTTTTCGATCCTTCGGAGTGATGTGATATTCCGTAGAGCGGTCGCGAGATTGGCGAAAATGCAAGAGGCAATCTGAAAAAATGATAAGAGCTCATTTTTCGTCCCGAAACTGTGCTGAAGTCCTCCCGAAGCGATCGCTTTCAATCTGGGGGCTTCCATACATCTGCGTCGGGAGTCGCTGATGGCCGCCCATTTATTACACGCCCAAAACAAAATGTCAAAAAATATTCAGCGCATCTATCATTTCCAAATTACAGGAGAGGCGCCACTTGATGGGATCTTTCAAGAGAGTAAAGAGAGCCTGTATGTGACGCATAAGTGTGTGAATTATGATTTTGAATATAATTCGTATATATATTCCATAGTTTAAAATTGAGAGTATTATGAACGTGAAGTTCATAATACTCTGCTGTGAAAGCCAACATGAATTTATATGAACTTCCATTTATCTCAACAATCAATAGTAGAAAAATATTAATTGATGAGAGAAAAGATAAGTCAAATAATATTATGTTTGCTGTGAATTTGTATACATGTGTCAATTGTTAAATATTGGAATGTATCTTAAATGATCTATAAAAAGAGTATTGAAAAATGTTCTATGAATCCACTATTTTTGCTTTTCAATCATACTCATGTGTGTTTAACAATACGAAGATCGTTTACTCAAAAGTTTTATATGAATCACTGTGAACTTTTCTGTCCGACACCGGCCCCGCTTTTTGTCAGTCGTCCCACGCACCAGACCCTGACAGTGACAGGCCGCAGCGCCGACTGACTAATGGACGTTGCAGCAGATTGCTTGTGACAGCCGAAAATGATTTTGTGGCATCCTTGATGACGATACCATTGAAACATGTTTAGCCTTCCGCATCGAACCATACTTCATGTATAGTTCGATAGTACAAACTAGTCATATACAATGATTTCTGTGTTGTTTTTCTTTTTTTTTAGTAAAGTATTTAGATTGACTTTAAAAAGCAATTGTCATTAAAGGTGCATGCATGTTAACTAATAATTCAATATATTATATTGAATTTTAATACTAATTATACATTACCGTAATAAATTGATTTTATTTTCTTTGATCGTACAGTACGATCAAAGAAAGTGTCTGTAAAGTATCGTTAACATTTGAAACAAGTTTTAAAGTGTTAATGTTTGATCAAATTTCATGAAGTTGAAAAAATATCCTTTGACATCCCACGTTTATCAAAAGTGACTCCATATCACTGAGATCGTCATTGCAACACGTGGTGGTTGGATGAGGAGCAGGTCACGAAACATAGAACTTGTCGAGAAGCACATTGACGTTTATTTTACATAAAAGACTTACAAACTTCGGTCCTTTATCTGGGATAATAATAACGATGTGTACCTAAAGGTGCCTGGGCAGAAAATGACTAAGTTGTAGTGACGATCGTTACGGTAAATACTCCTAGTAACCACTTGGCAAACTATGGCACTCTACGCCGCGTCTCATAATTACTTAGATCTATGAGATAGATCAAACTAAGGCTAACATTTGTATATTTCGTGTCAAACCAGCGAACAAAAATAAGAGATCGGATACCAAGGCTTTTTGGCACCATTCTGAAAGGACTATATCTAGCTGAAATCTCCTTTAAACAAATATTTCATCATCATATATAAATCATCAAATATAAGAGTATTATCTTCAATCGAAATTCTAGTGCAGAGACAAAGACTTTAAAAACAAGTGAATAATATTAAGTAGTGATAAAGTAATAAGCGATTTCTTGTGGTGCATAAAAAGTCTTATCTCTCAACCATCTCAATTAACAATCAACATTTCACATTATTATATATTTCAATTTCTTGTACAAAAATAAACTGAGTATAAAATGTAAGGAAAGTTTTAAGTCGCGTTTGAAAAATAACAGGTATTTGTATAACAAATAACTGTCACCGGTATGTAGTATTTGCATCACTAGAAAATTTTATATTATCCTCTTCTCTCATGAAGCTCAAAGGTAAACTTTTCGCAATACAAAATGATATAAAAATTCTTGGATGCCGATTGATTATACGAGTATGCAGCCTTCCCTCCATACAATATGTATCTTCTTATAAACAAGAAATAATAATGCAAATACTTTATCCTGGAAGTGAAAATGGCAGTGCACACTTCAAAACGAATTGTATTGAAGCATACTTTGTAAACAATAAGTGCATTTTTAACTTTTAAATCACACGTTCAAGAAATCAAAAGTTATCACTTTAATGACTAGAATTTTGTCATGTTAATCAACTACAACTAAAAGATGCAAGAGAGTTTGTATACCTTGGAAGTACGATCACCTGGGGTGGCAGAACAAAAAGAGAAGTCAACAGACTCATACATCAAGCAAGGATAGCGTTCGAATAAAAAACGGAAATTCTTGAGTCAAAAAATATTAATTTAAAGCTCCGCAAGCAACATGCCAAAACATTTGCTTGGAGCATCTTGATGTACAGCTGTGGGACATGATGCTTATCTGAAAGAGATAAAAAAAGACTAGATACTATAAAGAACAATCAACAATTACAGTTAATTGCAGTAATAACATACGTGTATTGTATGCGTCATAGTGATCTTATGATCCAACTAGAATGTAATTGCTTCAACAAGACAAGAAAAAACAAATATAACAAAAGCCATAGACAAGCTTTAGTCTTGGACTGTTGCTAGTAAAACGGTAGAGTATACAAAAACTTTTGTGAATGCCACTATGTTCAAAATGAAACAATTTTTTTGATTTTGTTATAGTAGTTTGTGCTTAAAGGTTGGATTTTATCGATCATCGAAGTTAAGCAAGAATATAAAAGTTAAGTAATAATATAAAAAGCTTGTGAATAAATGTTGACTGATTGAATAATAAAAATAATAATATACATACTCTGAATATATACTACAGATACATCTATCGTTATACGTTGGTAACAATGGTATAAATACATCCACTTCCACGTATCTGCTCAGGTAGAGAATATTCGTGTGGACTGCGCGGTGTGTAGAATAGAGCAAAGGTTGCAAGGCTCGTGATTCGAATCCCGTGTCTGCCGATACTTTTTCTGAATGAATTGATGCGTATAAAATTTGATGTTTATACATCAAATTTTATACGCATCAATTCATTATTTTATGTATATAATTCTAAGAGGAACGTATTTTGAATGGTGACGGTTTATTTATATGTCACGTATTTTTGGTTGCGTTAATTTAAAATTGTCTTTTCTTCGCAAACGTAAGGCTAACCATCCTATTTAATAAAAAAACTCTCAATTATGCCTTGGATGCTCCAAATGTCTTTCTTTATCTCTTATTCAGTTTGAAAATATTTGCACATTTTCTACTCAGCAGAACTCCTTCTATAGAAATGACTGCAAAAGAAGCACAAATAAAGGCAGCTGACAGTGATAAAAATACAAGTATTTTGTAATAAATTGAATTGTTATCATTTTCAATTGTTGAGGATGAACACTCTAAACAAGCTATCTTATTATTTTGTATTCGATGTGAAAGCTTAAATTGTGTTGCACTTAAATTCAGTTTGCTTTCAGGTAGAGCTTTCGATATTTCACAGGTGAACGATTCCTCCAGCACGTGGGATAAGTCTAAGGTAACTTGTTACGAATTCGGATAATATCTTGATGGAACGAAAACCTGATATGCACCACTTCCGCAAGTTTTAACTGTGCATCAGTCAAGTTGAATTTTAAAACTTTGCTTTATCCGACGGAGCTTTCAGAGATTTTGATGCACTGGAAAACTTCGGACGCTTGAATTCAGGAATAATATTCACGAAAGCTTGGAAGAAAAAATTCTCAGCGTATATCAAATGCATTATTACTGAATGCTCAATATATTATAGAGTTTTTTAATAAATTTAAGCGTTACTATTAACTTTCAAGCTGTTAGCCAGTATGAAAAAATATTATTTTCTTATAGCCAGTTATATTCTACGCGGCGGTGCATCCTGATAACTAATGAAGAATAAAAGGTTCTTATAGTGGTTATTTTGCAAAATATTAGAGGACAAAACTTTGACTTTGTTGGAAAAAGAGAATATATATTTAATGTTTCTGGCTTTTGGGTTTCAGTTTAGTTTTGAGTTTGGTGTCAGATTACCTTTTTTATAACTAAATATATTATCAATCCTGAAGAAGACCCCTGTAATGGCGGTCGAAATATTGGTTGAAGGAAGTTCGCCACACACGGCTACAACCAAAAGCCACAATATCAAATCTGACCGTGAAAACCTAAGAAGAATATATATTTATTTACATAAACACATAAAAATCTTTTACGTAAAAAAGGATAAAGTGAAATAACTACATAGAGGGATGAAAATGAGAAATATTAAATATAATTGTTTTTTATTATCATAAAACTAACAAAATAGTAATTTTTAGTTGTATTTAATATAACTTAATTTAAAGCTTAAGTCAATTTCATTATCAACAAAATGGAAATTCTTAATTGTAAAAAATAGATCTTAAATGATTCAAAACGCGTACAACTATGTACTTGAAATAAAGAAGGAAAAAGTAAGTATTTTTTAATTTTCATATAAATATTTTTATTGCAATTTACATTAAATTGTAAATTTGCAGTTTCACCAAAAATTCTGACCAGGTAATATAAAAAATAGTTAAAATTCATTCAAAAGTTGCATCCATCCACAACTTTACTCATTATTCTTAATTTTCACTGCCTACATGCTGAAGGCGATGATTTATTTAAAGATGATAGACTTGTAGCAAAAAAAGACTACTTTGGCTTTCGTTCACTTGAATAAATAAATTGTTTGTAATGTTTATTTTTATCTTCATTTGAAAATTATATTTCCTTATTTGGTCACTGATATCTGTTGATGTAATGCAAGACAATCAATTTCATTTTTAAACAAGTTTCTTTTCAAACTATATTTTCTATCAGTTTTTTAAAGGTATTAAAATATTAATAAAGCAGTTCACAGTTAATGTCTTTTAACACTTGACTTATTCAAACAACAAATTATTTATTGAATGTAGTTACAGAAAATTGTACGATCCTAAATGATACGAAGATGCACCGGAGAATATTTCTTCACGAAGCTTTTGTGAAAGTTTCACCTGTCGGCGACTTAATATTTTCCCATGTATATTGCAAACTGTAAGGCAACAAACCAGGCAGTAGAAAAAAACCTTACAAAAAAAGCAGCAAAAATCAAATAATACTTTTTTACGTTACAAATTTCAATAACAGTACTTATTTGGCACTCCGTCTTATGCCTTTGATTTAAAGCAAATAAGCATCAAAAAATACTTATATAATAGAAAAAATTGTAGTATCGCATTATACTCTCAGCTTATTTAACCGATGTTATATTATAACTTACCAAATATACCAGTAATTAATCAAATTTAAAATGACCTTGATGAAAAGATGAATTTTCTTAGAGTTTGACTAAGGCAATCGCACTTAAATAATACTGTTACTATAATTTTGATTCTCAAACAGATTAGATATGTTTCGTCAATCTTCTTTATCAATTATACCAATTTCGGTATAGATGCCCTTTCTATTTATTTTTGACTTGTATGCCCCATATATGTCGGTAGAATCACCGTCACCAGAGGTCGCTTCAAATTACTATTGCACCTATTAAGGTGGGAGTTGAGCTGGCTCTATAAAGGCAGACGACCATAAGGAGCAGATCTCTTCTCTCTTCACTCTCGACCGTCTCCGTAACCTGAACAATCATCAAGCCGCCCGTCTGAGAAATCACTGTATTACATGCCCGCTCTACGACCAACCAAGTTACACTCACTACCTACTAGTAACATTTCATTATTTCAAAAATCATTTATAGAACTTGCCAATAAAATATCGTTAATCATTCAATTCAATCTAATATCAATCAATTCTGCAACCATTTACCTTTGAAACTGTTTAAATATTAAGACACTTTACTTATAAACATTAAATTCTTCCATGAAATATACCATGTTCTAATTTTATTCATGTTCGGAATGTCTGTGTATTTCCATTGATCTCTTCCTAACACGTTTAACAATTCCTTCTCAGCAATCCACAGATCACACACAACATTTCCACTACACTTCTTCATTCCGACATAGGTTTAATAAAAATACGTAAATAATTAAAAATATTATTATGATTCTTGATTTATGAAAAGTATTGAAATTATGCATAGAACAAAATATTGATACTGGAAAATAATTACAATAAAACAGAAAACTAAAAAAGGAAGAGCAATTAACGTATTCATTTAATTCAATAAATAAATTGTGTTTTTTTTTTCGTGCTATATTGACGACATCTGTTTTTATAATAATCAATATTTGTTTTGAATTCTACGTTGAAAGTAATTGTAAATATCTATTTATTATTTAGTGTAAATGATTGTTACGGGCTTAAAATATTGATGACATCGTCTAAAAACTTCGTTTTTACTAAAGCGTTTCATTGAAATGTGCCGTGAGGTTGAACAAATAAATTAAACATGGCATAAATAATTTAAATATTTTATTCACATGTTAACAAGTGGATTCTGAAAATGTAAGCCTTTTCAGGAAACTTAAGCTCCTTCTTTTCATGTAGTCTTATGCCTCTTTGTGATGAATAAGGAAGCGCCGAAATTACGAACTAGGCATTTTGTCTTTGACAATTTTACTGTTTCGAAATGTATCAAAAAATAGTATTGCGTCATCCTAAAACAAAAAAAAAAGAATAGTCGAAAGGCCAAAGTCTTTATATTACTAAAACTAAAATTTGATCTTGTTCTTAGTAATATGAATATTATCAAGAGTTATAAAATGCTTGACAATGGCATTTAAGACATAAAATGATGAAGAATAAATATAAATTGATATCCTCTTCGCGAAATTCGATATGGAATTACTGGGTGACAGGATGCAGGAGCAGATTAATAACACAAAGAACTTGTTTTCGAAACACAATTCGCGATTATTATACAGACTTGATTTCTACGCCCGACCGGCATGACATTTCGCCGGCCGGGCGTGAGTCCATTGACAACTGCCGGACACTGTGTAATGCCGCGCTACAAATGATCGCGGCAAAAATTCGAATTAAAGATGACAGTTGCACCAACATGAAATGGAGCAACTGTCATAACAAATAAACTGTCGTATGCAAACGCCTACGTAATATTCTATAATTTCAACAAACAGTATTAGATGTGCATGTCAGGCGAGCGAACATAAATAAGATAGAAAGGATCGTTTTTCGAGGCTTTACGGCATCAGCCCAAAGAAACTATATAAATCTGATATCAAAATATACCTTATTATTTCAATTTCATTAAACAAGGAATAAATATATCTTTACGGACTGTCAAAAGGATTAGTTTTTTTTTAATAAGTTTATGGATTACTGGGCTTTTGTAGAATTAAGGAGAGAAATAAGATTTTAAAGAGACTTGTACCCTTCATATGAAATCATTGATTGGAAGATAAATTTTTACACCACATCCGCTTTATATTTGGAGCATACGGACACCGAAAATTGTTGGTTTCACAGTTTGGTAAGTTCAGATTGTTTATGCCTGTATACCCGGAGGTCCACATGGGAACATAGATGGCTCCAGGGCGAAAACAAACTTGTATAGACTTTAACTGTAGTACCAGAGATATATTTGATTGTTCAATAATAAGCGTTTTTAGAAAGAAAATCGGATTATCTACCCGATGTTCACGAGGCGTGGAATTTTATTTTGGCCTCAATTCCACTGGAGGTATGTGTATAACTTAGATTTGATTAGATCAATGGAAAAAAATCAAGCTTTGTCGAGATTTAAACGGACCGCGTCTCAATAACAAACACACGCTTTACTTTTAGATTAAGACGCCTTTTTTTAATTTAAACGCATGCAGGAGAGCACAGCCGGTCAAGACCAGTGCTCTCTATGACGCTCAGCCAGGGAGGCTGGATGCTGCATGCGGGAATCGTGTGTTGTGTTCGTGATTGTGTGTGGGTTGGGGAGATTGTAAGTGTAAATTTATCTGTTTCTTGAAGAGATCCAGATTGTAGGAAGGAGGAAACACAGACGCTGAAAGAGCATTCCATAGCTTACCGGTGGCATTAGGGAGGAGCTTTGGAAACTGAAAGTTCTTGGTCGACATACATTAACCGTGTATGGATGTTCGGCAAGTGTAAGACGAGCTTAACGGTTGTGGGTGGGTGAAGGAGAAATTAGTTCTTTAAGTTGCGAAGAGCAGCGACCGTGGTAATAACGGTAGAAAAGACAAAGAGAACCAATCTTACGCCTGTGTTCCATTGATTGCAGGTTAGACGTAAGAGTGTCATTGTTTATCAAACGAATTGCTCTTCTATGAATTGAGTCAATTAAGTTAAGAAGGAATTTTGCCATCTACGACAGTGCTAAGCTTCGATCACTCAAGAAGTAAGCCTGGCATAACTTACGACTGAGTAAATTTAATAATTTAAATAGTTCGCATATAAGTAGCTTTTGCGTGCGTCCAGTAACGGGTCCTCATCTGTGTCTCCATAAACAGGATGGAACAGGGAGAGTTTTCACCCAGTGAGTTCACAAATATAGTATTGGAACGAGTTGCTCGAGACCTCTCATGCTACCCTCGCATAAAAATACATAAATCACTCGTCTTAAATAGATCCTCAGTACAAAGGGCTCACCAAGTCTAGGGCGGTGGAAGCGAAAGACATTTATGTTGGGCCACATCGCTTATCAATCATTGGGGCCATTATGCCCCGGAACATGGGCTTATGTCATTCCATAGAACTCTGTGATACAAAGTCACATTAGTTAAACTGACATGTTGACCACGTTGACTTTTTTTAGCACATTAAAGATAATACTCGTTGATACTTGTACACGGGATTTGCAACTATATGGACTAATTTGCGGATGCTACTGTAAACATAATGAGGGTTCACAATATTTATCGGCATATAATGCAAAACAAATAACATCGTATTCTTTATTTTCATATTTAATTACTCAGGGTGTAAGGGCCAAATAAAACCTTTCGAAATAGAATTGGCTCACCCTCTATTTTTATGCCATTTGGTCTTAATAACTCATATAATATTTTTTTTGTATTCGGAAAATGTTTTTTGATAGCAACTACTTTCTTACATTTATTAAGTAACTATCATGTAAATAACATTATCGATTACAAAAAATCCTTTTTTGCCTTTTTATAATCAGGGTTTACCTGTCTTTGTTTTTGAACGTAGCTTAGAAGCTTTGTTCCTCTTCAATAGCATTTCATACAACTTAAATGGAATACTGTTTCACGATGAATGTATTTTATCAACCAAACAGCTTTATTACCCAACTCTTTTTCTTTTAGGGATGCTTTCTTTCCATTCGTTAGAGTCCCGGAGGAAAATTTCTCAAACATTCATTCCTTCTTCTTCGCGGTGCAATTCACAACCCTGGGATTCTTGGATGTTTTAACTACGTTTCAAACAGTTACAACGTGCTCGTAGCCATCCATTGTTTTTGATCCCAGTTGATACTTGTGGAGCTTCGAGCACTCAATTTAGTACAACAGCAATGGCGCTCCTAAATGGCCTATCAGCACACCTCGATACTTTTCTTACATCCTTTTCCTCTTTTGTGGATGGTATTGTACTCCTAGATCTCTGTAATCTTTGACACGTGTCATCTTCATCTTCTTTTATGTTTTGTTGTATGTATTGTATGTTTATGTATATTTAATGTTTCTTATTTTTAATTCTTCTATGTACCTTTGAACTTGTTTTGTTACATGATTTTATTTCAGATCAAAAAAAAACATGCGTATTGAACTATTTTGAGCGGTATTAAGACGTCATTTGTTTTGATAAAAGTTTTTTTTTCTGCCACGTGTCGAAAAACATTTCTTCTGAAATCATCTTAACAGACAACGAAAGCATTCCAAATATTTGATTATTTTACAATATCAAGAATAAAATTATACAGCAATCTTTGCAATAAAGGAATAATCAACAAGTAAACTAACAATGCTTGAAATCATCATTTTAAGGGTAAAATGATGAAGATTAAAAAATATAAACCACAATGCCAATGTTTCCTTTTCTTCATAATCAATTATTTCATTTGAATTATTTTTTCGCATCTAGAAATAACATTTGCTATCCACGATATTTTTTCTACCTTACACAAAATATATTTCGCAGAGAAAACCTTTTTATCTCTCAAATTCACGGGAAAAATTCACTTTCTCGTATACATCTCTCCCCTGATGTGGGGAATATTTTTTATTGTGGCCGCACAAAGGATTTAAAGGAAAATAAGATTTCTTTCCGCATATAGCAAACATACATACTATTGATTAATTTGTTTGGTCTAGATCTTGGAATAGACAATAGTTTTTTTTTTTGTCGAAATCAAATGTAATTTTTTCCTCTTTTTGGATAACACTTTTCAGAAATGGGAGATCATATATTTATTTTATACAATAAATTCATGAATGATTCGCAAATCCATTAAATTTTTGTTTATGTGTGGGTTGGGAAGATTTCAAGTGTGTATTTATATGTTTCTTGAAGAGATCCAGATTGTATGAAGAAAGAAACGTAAGACGTTAAAAGAGCATTCAAGACATTATCGATGGTTCTTAGGAAGGAACTTAAGAAACTGGTAATTCTTGGTCGACACACATTAACCATGGCTATAGTATAGCCGGACGGCATAGTCCAGCGGTAACAGCACTTGTTTCTCACTTAAACGCCGTTGGTTCGCATTCCGACCAAGCTTGATTTTCTCAAATAGATTTAATTAAATCTAAACAGGACGAATTTTTAGAAAAACTGTCGAGGCATCGGGAGCATCAGGCTGATCATCCAATCTCCTTAAACAACTCTGATAATTGAATACTCAAATATTTCTCTGATACTACATCCACAGCCTTTGCAAATTCGCGGTCTCTTGCTCTGGAGGCTCCCGGAAACCATCTATGTTCCCATGTGAACCTCCGGGGATACAAGTGTTCTAGGATAAGGCATAGACAGCTTACTGAACTGTGAAACAAAAATTACGGTGTCCATATGCTTCAAATATCGGAGTATTTATGGTAAAAAGAAGTATTGATAAAAGTAAGTCGAGTTTGTCGGTTGTGGGCGTGCGAAGAAGGAATCAGTTTTTTTATGTTTCGAAGAGTAACGGCCGTTTATATTTGTTTATATATTTCAGTTTAGACATAAGAGTGTCATTATCTATTAAACGAACTGCTCTTCTGAAAACTGAATCAATTAAATTATGAAGGAATTCAAAGATACGGTAGATTTGTCTTTTATATACGAGTAAAAGAAGTTGTTTGTCGGCGAAATACTAACGTGATTAACATTAAATAATTGTCATAAAATTTTAAGCAGTACAGCGGAATTTCCTTTATCATAAAATTGCAGTCGAAAATAATGCTGAAAATGCAATTCATAAAAGCTCATGTACAGATAACTTTCACAATCAGTGAGCTTACTTATTTGGCGTTTGAAATACAAGCTATACTTAAATGTAGATTGCAATTAATTTAGTATTCACAAAACAATTTTCTCGTTTCTCATAATAAAAACAAAAAAAAAAGTAAGTTTATTACTATATTATTAATTTTTCAGATTTTTTATCGCAGGAAAAATAATTCATTGTGCACTTTTAATACTTTTATTAGCTCTTAATTTAATATAAAATTTATCCATTTAATTTATCCAATCTAACTGTAGGTAAATGAAAGAAATACTTTTGGCAAAAGCATGTATCTTTGCCATTAATTTTGGAATAAATTCTTAATAAATATATAGTTTTATCACCTAGAATAAAGATATTTTTTAGAATTTAAATCAGATTGAAATAAACTGTACTTAAAAAGTTAAATATATATCAAGGACAATATCAATGATAATTTTAATAAAATAATAATTCATTGTAGTTATAATGATATTTATGAATGATTTTGAACAGTCACTCCGGTTAAGCGATGTAGAGTCTATGGAATAAATCAAAATTAAATTCTCTTCCTTTTGGTATGTGGCTTATGAGTTTAGTCGAGTGTGGAAAATTCTCTAGTGCCAATATTTCAACCGCCATTGCAAGGGTCTATTTCCTTTTCTAAACTCTTTCACTCCCGTCCTGAAGAGCCATTGTACGGTGGAAGTTTGTGGCGCCCATATTCATCTCACAATAATTAAGCACTATGCAGTTAAGTGACTGGCCGTAAACAACATGTATGGTAACCACAAATGCCACCACTCATTTCTGTCACCCGAATCCACCTGGGATCAAATTAAATTTTCGACGACCTCCAAAGCAGAAGCTATGAGACTTGAAGAGACGGCAGCTGTAGTAAGTATGCGAGGAATGTTTAAGGGGGATTTGTTAATCGGAATTTTATTAAGGGTGTTCGAACATTAAACCAGACGCTCCCGAGGCCTATAACCTATATTTAATATAAAACGTTTTATTTATAAAAATCATATAAATAATATACAAACTTATATTTTACTATAAGCCCTAATTTGGTTTTTGAGAGCAGCTCTACCCAACTAGCGACACGCGATTGGCAATAGGCGGTGACCCCACCAAGTTGTGGTCTTTAAGGATGCTGTTTAATTTTAGTAATCTAAAGAAAACCGCGCTAACGATGTGCCATTGTCGCTGGACAATAATATATATGGCAACTTACGTTATTTGATTTTTGGCTTTTTTCTTCTAGCTACGCGCCGAAAAGTTAACGTTGTACATTTTTACATTTACTGTTAAATAGTTTGTTAAATTAACACCAAGAATATTGTGTTTTCGTTTCCATTTACATTTCCCGTGAATGTTTCGAGGGGCTTGTTTATTCTTAACAGAACAAGAGATAGGGGATAATAAGGCAGTTTGTACGATTTCCCCTCCATACAATTTATCATTGTTACGCGCGTAGCCAACTTTTAATTTGAATTTATTGGTTTTCCACGGTCACAATTAACTTGGACGGTGGAAATGTAAGTTATTATTCGTAGCGTATCCCGGGCGGTGACTCTCGTTGAATTTTATAATAAGCCTCAGATGATAATGCATAGAAATACAATGAATTATCATCCCAGTAAGTGAAATATATTGTGTTCCACTTTTGCTTAGAATTCAAGAGTACAATTGTCCTCTACATACCCTTTTATATATAATGTACTACGAACATGTTTGATATTTTAAGAAACAATTAATGAAAATTTTAAATAGAGAGTCGCATAAAACCTAAGAATATAATGTTTGTGGAGGATATTTTGCCAGTGTATATTACTTGGACTGAAGGTAGTGGGTACAATTCCTTACGGAGAATAAAATAAAAATGTGTTTAATTAGTTTTTTAAGCTCTATAAATACTTTTGGTTGTTGTGAAATTGATCTTTCATCCATAAAATGACGTTCAAAGCCTATTTATCTAAATTAATAGAGATTTAAGTCGTAGTGTGAATACCACGCATCCATAGTGAGTCGTCGTAAAAATGAACGTCAAAGAAAGGATTTAATCATTGTGAAATGGTGGATCTACAATCCACATACGGCGCTTAGACTTTCAGGCATAAAAAATATGCAGATGATATTTCTCTAAGGCATGACATCTAACAAGACTATATGGCGGCAGTACGTGAAAACTAAATGCTCCAGTAAGGAGAGTGGACATGGAAATATGCAGAAAAACCAGTTGAATGT
This sequence comes from Glossosoma conforme, assembly GCA_022606575.1. Lineage (NCBI taxonomy): Eukaryota > Metazoa > Arthropoda > Insecta > Trichoptera > Glossosomatidae > Glossosoma > Glossosoma conforme. The sequence continues at coordinate 1,733,610 of JAGTXR010000082.1, read as the reverse complement.
TATGAAAAGTAAGAAAAAATGATACTTTAGAAGCTTAATTAACATTCATACAACTGAAAAAACATGCCTATAAAAAATGGCGATTTATAAAAAATAAATACTTCTTATTTTTTAGGCTTGATTAAACAAAGTAGGTTGCTTTCATCTCACAAAAAAATTCTGAATTTTTTGCTTGAATTGCATTGGACTGTAGACAAAGCGAGTCCCTTCAGGCGAGCGATAGTCAAGGCTAGAGACGAATTATTTCGCACTCAATCGAGCGAATATCTCCCCCGGGCACCTCGGAAGACAGTACCGGCGTTAATTAGTTAATGGCACCGTTTGATGGACCCCGAGAGCAAAGAAACAGGATGGAGGTCCCGTCAAAGGGATGGAAAATTCCCGGTTGAAAGGGCGAGAGAATTTTGATGAACCCTTTTGCGTCCGCTACAAATAATTTGACTTGTTCAGTGAATTGTGAAACGAAAGAATTTCTCATCGAAAATCAACTACTGACAAAGCAAACACTATTTTTCTCTTACATGACATTTATATAATAAACGATGAGTGCTATGATTCAACCGCAGGTACACCGTGTCCATTTTATTGCCCATCGTGCTAACCATTGTATTTATTGCACCGTTCGTGTAACTCATGGTGAATTCCTGTAGTAATTGGATAATGCGTGAATGTAAGGCTGTAGCCTATGACGCATATTTAAACGTCACTACCACCATCAATTGGTATTCTCCTCTTTATGTTTACATATAAAAAATACTCCGCCTCTTCGAGTCGAGAAAACCACATATATTATATAAATGTATATTATTTTAAGATGATGCTTATTAGATTAGATGATTAGATGCTTATTTGAGATCAATTTTAAATATTAAATGTATAAATACAGGGAGCGGTAAAAAAAATCTGACCATTTTAAATCAAAACAACGACGAAAACTGTCAGTTTTTTTTGCCGCTCCCTGTACTTCTTACCTTGTATATTATAGATCAAGTTGAACAACTTAATACATAATAAAAAGTTATAAAAACTACGTATTTGCTTTATTTTATTTAATAAAATTATTTATTTACAAATTTTATTATTATTAAAAATATCTAAAAAATGATTTTATTATTTTGTATAAAATTTTGTTGTTAACACAATAAATATCACAAGAAAACTGTTTTTTTGAGCTTTTTGAATGCTCGAAAATAATTTTGCTTACTTCAAATATTCTTGTTTTAATAGAATTGTATACACCTCAATATGACGATATTTTCTTAACCTTATATTGCTATTATTGTTGTAAAGTAATTTGTCAGTAAAAAATTATCCAGGTAAATTAAATTAATGTAGATTGTACACCAGAAATATTTTTCTTCTTATTCTTGGATATTTTTTTGTAACCGTTTTTTTAAGAAATGACTTTCAGTAAATAAAAATGATTTTATGGATTGGGATCTAAAAATAAAGAAGGTTTCAAAAGAACCTATGTAGAAACTTCAAATTTTATTTTACAGCTTAGTACAGAATATCATATACAATATCATATACAATATCATAATATAATTACACGCTACTTTGGATTACCTGGTTTGTAAAAGCTTGTTTTTCTTTGTTCAGTAACTAATTCAAGGTTTTGGCAGTTAGTCAAATCAATTGGCAGTAAATAAAATTAATCGGCACTAGATTAAATAAATTGACAGTATCCACTGTGTCAGTTAGAATGTGGAAGTAATAGTCTCAATATTAATGTAAAATGAATCAATAATTTACCCATTAAAATGGAAACCTAACCAAAGCTATTATTAATAACCATTCATTAATTATTTCCTGCCAATTTATTATTTTTCTACTGCCAAATGACTATTTTTTACATACCTTTTTAGGTATCTAATACTGATCGTTTGCTAAATAATAACTCCTTATTAACTGATTTAAATACAGCCAAAAAAAATGTTGTTTTTAAACAAAGGATTGTGTATATTTTCATTCGGAAATGTGATACATGAAAAATCTTTTTTTTTCAGTTTTTTTACTGGTTAAAGTTATATATATTTTTAAACATCGCGTCCAGAATAATACGAGAGGTCATTGGCTTGGAATAATATGACCATTAAATTATAGGATGAACAAAGGGAGGAAAAATTGGAGTGCTTACTCGACGGTAATCGAATATGGTTATTACGTTTCTCTCCACCTTAGGTCGATTTTTGTTTGCTTATATATTTTTGAAAAATCGATCACTCTTTGTAAATTTACACAAAAAAAAAATTATTAATTTATAAATGAATACAATAAATAAATAAAATATAATATATTTATATAATAAACACAACTTATAATTTATTATCTTACATTATAGTCCACGTGACAACATGTTTTTGTACGAGTATTTGGACTCACTAATGTTTAATATATTACTTAGATCGTACTTACATTGAAGAATTAATATTTTTTAGAAAGACGTTCTTAAAAGAAATGTGTACAAATTAGGTCGAACGAAGACTTTAATTACTATGATCTAGTATTAGCATTTTTATATGATATACGCGTTAGCATACTATGTTGAATTAGCGGTACTCGTTTAATCACAGAAGACAATATAAAAAAAGTTTTGTATTTATAAAAGTAACCTCTTGAAAACTACACATATTATTCACTGTGTTGAGCCGCCTTATAAAACCAAGCGATTCAAGCATTGAGAGCGTCGAGCTAATAATTCAATTTTCTGAATAATTATAACTACGCATAATTTACCTGAGTTTTGATTAGCCTTCGTTTTATATTCTTCGTCTTAGAGGCCATCACAAAACTTTTGCATAATAGTTACTAGGCGTAATTTCAGCACTTTTTTATGTAAGAACATACAGGAGAATACCGACAGACGGTGATAGTGATTCTAAAGTTTTTCATCTGTGACGCTTATCGTTTTTCTCATATCGACTAGCGCTGTATGTAAAGTGTTGATCTGCCAACGTCATAGATAACAGTATAAAATTTTGCATCATCCTTATTATTACAGGAATTTACTATCTACTATATATAGTATATTCACACCAACTTGAGGCTCAGAAATCGATTACATATATTTTGATTTATTTTTAAATCTTCGTTGGGGATCGAACCCATGACTTTTCGGCTTGACAAGCAAACGTTTTAGCCCCTGAGCTAGACCGCATTTAAAAATACTTGAAAATGCCAGCTGCCAGAACTGTGCGCCTATTAAATTATCCATGTATGAGAGCAGAAACGAAAGCAAAAATGCATAGAACTAAATTTTAATGACATTCCGAGTTCTTACTGCAATTGATTAATTTAATTTTTTGTATTTTATTTTTAATATTAATTGCAATCTTGATTTCTGGGATTCCGCACTAGCGTTTTGATACATTAAGAGCTTTTTCCACATCCTGCCCAGCCGGAAATCCCACTTCTTGCTTTCGACGACTTTTAATTATGCTAAGAGCTTTTAGTACTCATGCCGAAACATTAAGCAAATCGCCTCAGATATTCTCACTGCAGTGGGGCAGGACCAGATTTAGGAATCCCAATTTTTATGCCCGAAAGCACAAATTCAATAAGAGATGAAAATTTCACTAAAGAATACAATATTTTAAATTAGATCATATATTTATGACACAAACTCCAAAGTTTGTTTGATAAATTGAAAAAGGATATTTTTTTCAAATTCTCGATCGAATGTTCTTATTATATTATAATAATATATGTGACAATGGAGATATCTATGCTTGGAGTTTAGCTGAATGAATTCGTCATGAGGAAATACGCAGAAGAACTCACGTAGTGGATGCTACCCAACGAATAGGCACACTCAAGTGGCAATGAGCAGGACATATCTATGGAAGATACGACGGTCGATGGGGAAGAAAAGTATTGGAATGGCGCTCAAGAAATGCAAACAAACACAAAACTGGCAATCGAAGCATTAACCGACCCCTTGCAAGATGGACTGTCGACAGCAGAATAGCGGGAGTGATCTGGATGCGGAGGGCGGAGGATCGAAGAGGATGGAGATTCATGCGAGAGGCTTACGTTCAACTGTGGACGGATACAGGCTGATGATGATGATGAAATATAACTATTCTTATCAAAGGTGAATTCTCTCATATAGAAAAAAAATTATATTCATTGCAGTAAGTTTTTGGTATGTTTATTTTTTATAATTTGAACCTACAAACTCCGAATCCAACTGAGAGTAATGTAATACGATTTTATATGTTATGAAGAAGATGAATGATATTTAAATTCTGAGTTGTAATATTTATTCTTAGGATGTTTCTGTTTGCAAGTCCAGCCTTCTCCTCTAAAGTCCACAATTCACTCAAAATTTTCTTTGACGCAAAAAGTGCATTTCCTGTGGTTAACATCACATAAGATACAAGAAACAATTGTTTATGTTTAAAACAAACTGCTTGCGAATCACTTTGAAGGCATCACAGGAAAATTCAAAACGAAAAAATATCATCTTAATATTAAACTAGATAGTTAAAGCTTAATAAATAATATTTATTTGCTTCTACTTGGCCACAAAAGAATATTTAAAAATACTGTCTTTCTTTATGGTCTGATTTTTATCTATTTTGGAGGACATTACCTTCATTTAACATACAATTTATTTCATTAATATTTAAAACGAAGAACTGATTTGGGTCAAATATCTGATAGTTGGTAGACGTCCAAAAATATATGAACTAGTATGGAAAAGTAAAATAAAATTTTAAACGTATTTGTAACGTTCGTTTAAATTCAAACCTTGAAAGAATAGTTTTACGTTTAGGAACGTCCACCACGAGCAAAATTTTTTTTTTTTTATTAAAATATTTTTTCCGTGTAAATATTTATAACATTTCATTTAAAGGCTGTATTGAGAATAAGTGCATTTTTTATAGATATCCAAATGTTCACGAAGGTTTCAGTTTTATTTAAATTTTATTTTTCTGTTATTTTACGTATATTTTCAATCTATTTTAGGTCCCAGAGGCTGTCGGAAACTTTACTAGATAACGTATGAAACGAGGTCTATGGCGAACGATTGATCTTTTTATTAGCACCTTGTGAAGGCCATACGATACAATGGAGATAGATAGAAAATGCGTTAACAAAGCTGCACATGTGTAAAAACATACTTTTTATTTCCATTATCTGTAGTCACATGCTAAAATCTTTTGTCTTCTGAACTAGGACGAGACAATCATCAATTAAAGATTCCTTGATTATAATTTTCGCTAAACATATCCTGCAAATTAGTACCAGCTATGTTTCCTACAAATATTAATAACACCATTATTTCAGTTTATCACGTGAAATTTAGATTTATTATGAATAAAACGTAATCACAGTCAATTCATAATGCGCTTAAATTATCGTGAACAATATTCAACAAGTTTCTATGGTATTTTATTCAAACTTAAATTAATAGTGAACTGAATTTTTCGTAATAACATGCTTTACCAGGTGGTGGAAAAATATTAATAATGTCCGTTAATTATGAATTAACGTACATTTATTATTATTAATTATATAAATGCTTAACGTTACGCCATTTTACATTTATTGTTTGATTGTGAAGTTGACTGCTGCATGTTCCTCCGATGCCACAGTAGATTGATTAAAAACTACAGCTGTTTTCTCTTCAAAATGAGTAGTTGGTAGATTTTTGAGAAGAAAAAAAGTATCAGATATCTTGGCTATATGTCACTTAAGCAGTGGCATGCAGAAAAAAATATATCCATCTTTAGAACGTCACAACCTTATTTTAATAATTGCGCAATATCGGTGATTGCCAGTGATCTCCCAATTAATTTGCATCTTGCTTTCTACCAAAGAAATAATCCAGTCACATTTTTTTTTAAGTTTTAACGTTGAATATATTTAGTGGTGTATCTTCATGAGAAATGATAATTTAAAGATGTTTGCACAGCATCTTTCCATCGGTCACATTATTAGTTTGTATTTTTAGAAGTTATTGAAAAATATCAAAAGACGCCATCTCAAGTATTGGGGCTCGTAAAGTATAAGTATTACAAAGTATGCATTGATATATCGATGTATTGACATATTAAGTGCAAAGGAATTCACGAGCAGTACAGGTGCGAACACAACACCAAGCGCTAAGAGTCAAAATTATAACAATAAAAATCACGTCATAAGAACATCAAATTTGCCACACAATTAACACTAGGAATTATTATCACAAAATTAAATACCCAACACTCCGTATCCGTCAACACAAGCACTGAATCCGAAGCAATAGTAAATTTAAAAAAAAAGGTATAGCTCAATGGTCAAAGCGTTTGCTTTGCAAGCCAAAGGTCGTTGGTTCGATCCCCGACGAAGATTAAAAAAAAAGTATTTTTAATCGATTTCTGAGCTATAAAATACCCCGGTTGGTGAGAATTTGATCCCTCACCCGTAAAATGTCTATTAATCAAAAATGGCGGTAGACAAAAGTCGTCCCGTGAAGACCAACCATTCATAGTAAATTCCTGTATAAATAAGGATGATGCGTGAATCCCGGGCTGTAGTATATGACGGTGGCGACACGTGCAGCGCTTCGCCATATGCACAATGGTAAGTTCCAAAGTTCCTTTCTTAATGCCACCGGTAAGCTATGGAATGCTCTTCCAGCGTCTGTGTTTCCTCCTTCTTACAATCTGGATCTCTTCAAGAAACAGATAAATATACACTTGCAATCTCCCCAACCCACACACAAATACGAACACAACACACGTTTCCCGCATGCAGCGTCCAGCCTCCCTGGCTGAGCGTCATAGAGTGTACTGGTCTTAACCGGTTTTGCTCTACTGCATGCGCTTACATAAAAAAAAGCGTCTTAGAATTCGACAGATGAGACTTCAGAAACACTATCATCATCTGTCGGTATTTTACTGTATGTGTTTACATAAAAAAAAATCACGCCAAATATTCTAGTTAATTAGGAAACTAACCTGTTATCTGAGTAATGCATTTTATATGTTGGAAGAGAGCATAAGGTCATGCTATTTTTGAAGGCATCCATGTCCTCAATTTGCTTAAAGGTTTTCAGGGACGATGTCAAAAATTGACTTAGTGAAACGTTAGAATGAGGTGAGAATCAAAAAACGTTGCTGAATTGTATATGGCGACCACATTATCTAAATAAAAAAACTGTACTGTGCTTTGCAATAAATTGCATTATTTGATGTTTTTAAATGACCTTTATATTTTTACCTTTAAGAATTAAGTAAAAAATTCTTGAATCAAATACAGAATGTATTTAACTTCAGCAGGTCATATTAAAATAACAAAGAATCGCATGCCCAAATTTGCGTAACGAGTTTGAAAAAATGAATGCAGATTTGTAACAAGATCGATAAAAATCTCAATTATCTTTATTCCTAAAGCGTTTTCACTGATAATGTTGGCCTCCGCACCCCACTCAGCGTTTCGAGCTTTCGCAAAGCTCTCCAAGCCACGAAGGCTCGAGCGGCCGCGATGGTGCCTCCGATATCTATAGCGCTAAGTCTTTGCAAAGTGGAAAATCAAATCTACGTCTTGGTGCCGTGTTTTAAGCCAGGTTTAATGCATAATGTTATGAGACAGGCTTACATATTCATGCAGTATAGTTAGAGTATCAATACGAGTATAAGGGAAATATTAAAAACATATTATTTAATTCATTATGTTATGTAAATACAGTAGAGTATATTTTTCAACTCATTTGTACATTTGCAATGCCAATTCGAGCGTATAATAATTATTTAATTTACTATTATTTCTAAGTACTTCCAAATATATTGTGTCCTTGAAGAATGATAGTTCAATTAAAATTTGTCGTGCTGCTACTATAACCAAAAAAGTCAAATAAATTTAACACGCCCTCCTATTATTTAAGTAACTAAATAAATGTATTTACTAAAATAAGAGTCTTTTTTACTGTATTCGCTTTATATCTGGAGCATATGGATATCGCAAATTGTCGTTTCATGGTTCTGTTAGCTCAGAACACCTCCATACCCGGAGGTCAATTTTTTATCCTTATGGAGTGGCGCAACCTTATTGGAGATATGTATCGAGTTAAGATTTGATTTAATAAATTTAAAAATATATCAGGCTTGAAAGTACAACGTATTTGTGGCAAACATGTGAAACATTACAAATTAAAATAAATTACATTTATGTAGGTAAATACTCTACTAAGTAATTGTGCTTTATTTTCATGAGAAAAATAGCATTATTTTTTTTCAACTAGGGAGTTATTTTTGAACTAGCACTTAGTTTATCGAATAGACAGGATTAAAAAAAAACTCTCGAAAAATTTAATATATTCATTACAAAAATACTGTTTTGCTTTATTTTTTTATTACGTGGCATTTACTCTAACCTGTCCTGAAAACAATTCCAACATAAAGATACCAGACATTTGGACTTTTATTCGTCTTCTGTCGTATTTGCTCAGCACAGACTAAGGCGGGGTGATACATTCGATTTTACATGCGCGATTTGTTTATCAAATCCTTCAGAAATGCCTTTCGTGAGCCCCCTTTGGCCTAAAATAACATGTTTGTGTTTATCCGCCGCCCTTATACCTTCACCCGCATTACAAAGGCCCGTGTACACTTTCTTACTCTCCCGGAAATGTCTCGGCATAACGATTCAATACAGAGCCGGCATTGTGTCGAAATGAGATGTGAAAATGACACTCATGACAGGAGTCTTCAACCATCGATTTGCGGCTCAAAAATAAAAAAAAAAACGTAAGGCTGACAGGTTATAATGCATTTAAAATCATGGTTAATTTCTGAGATCCACACAGCTTCTCACATGTAGCCCCGATAAACTAAGACTCCAGCCCTAGCAACAAATCAGATGATTTCATTACTTTTTAAAAAGTATCCCAACTGGCAAGAGCATTTGACCGGCGAATCTTGAAATCGCTGAACAGATTTTAAGCTGGAGTCGGTAGAACAAAAGATAATCTCGAGAAGTGGAGAATACTTCGGCAAGAAGAGTCACTGCTGTGTGACTGCGGAGACTCTGCAAACCACCTTGTAACTAAGATTCGGAAGTAGCTGCATATTCTACTACCTAATGCTGGGTAACGCACGGGCCATCAATACCATCAGATATTGGGCGAAAACAATTTGACTATTGACAGCTAACATCCCCTTTACGTAAGGAAAACACACGTCGCCAGGATAATTATTGGATCGCGTGGTGGCGTAATAATATTAAGCTTTTAAATAAATGAAGACTGATAGAATAATAATAAAAATATACATACTTTGAATATATACTATAGCGACATCTATCGTACGATGATAACAATGATATAATTACTAGTTTCAACGCAAGTCAGTCTAGGCAGGGCAACGGCGCAGTTCGCCGAGCGGTATGAATACCTGGGCATAGTTGGTTTCAAGGTCCGCGGTTCGCATCCCGCTTCTGCCGTTATTTTTAAAATTAAGAAACGGATTGACGAGTTGAAAAAATTCTCATTTTAACGGATAGTATATGTATATTTTAAGTAATAATAATTTATTTGATAAGAGACACCTCTTTACACCTTAGTCAACAACATGAGTAAGCATTTATAAAATTAATAATAATACTTTCAATTTAAAAAATTCCTCGATACTCCTTTGCACCTTGATTGAATGTTTAATACAAAATAATTATGTTCAAACGTTTTGAACACAATACATACAAAAACACAATGTTTCCCATGTTTGGAAAATTAGGAAATATTTCTTAACCTAACCTATCCAGATGGTTGATTGTCTCTGTTCTACACTTTAAGTTCCTTCAATACATAAAGTTCTCACTACCGCCTGGAATGACGTAAATAAACGAAGCGATTCGGCCGCGATGTGAGGAAATAATAGATTTTTTGATGAGCGCGGTTATTTTTCTTATCAAAAGTTATGGAAACTGGTCTTATAATAATACGAGAAGAATGGTATTAAGGTTCCGCAGAAAGGAACTCCACTCACGTAGTTTTTATTATTCCTGTTGATGTTGTTGTTATATTTGAGTACCTTTTATTTATTTCTTATACAAGTATATATTGTGAATATTACAGCGTAAATATTTTATGATTTGAAGGCCTTTTTCATTTTAGTATCAACGCAATGATTTTTCTAGCTTTTCTTTATTGTTTTATAAAAAAACATTGAAACATAAAAGTAACAAAGAGAGACTATCATTTAATAAAATGTATTTTATTCTAACATTTACCTAGCGTGTTATCTCATTTTTTATTAATTTTAATAATGCAATAAAAATATCAATAGAAATTATATTGCTAATTGAAAAAATGAGAGTAATAGAAATAATAATAAAAAAATGAATGGTTATGATACATTAAAAAATGTTATTAACAAATTAGCTAAATTCAGCTAAATTCAATTATTGTGCAGTAATTATTTTGCAAACGGTAAGTAATAGGTAAAGGGATAGTAAAAAATAATAACTTGGCAGTATAAAAATATCTATCTGCAGTAGAAAAATAATGAAATCTAAGTAAATAATTCATGAATGGTAATTAATAATAGGTTAGCTAAGGCTAGGTTAAATTTTCATATTATTAATGGAGTTAACTATTCATTAATTTAACATTATTTTTAACTTATATTGAATATATTACTTCTATTTTAATTTTGTAGCTAACTATATTTATACTTATACAGTGAATTGTTCCAATTTATTTAGTCTACTGCAGATTAAATTTATTTACTGCCAATTAATTTAACTTACTGCGTAAACCTTGAAATACAGGCCTTTATGCAATACCATTAGGATGTGGAAATAAAGGGGAAAATACCACATTAAAGGTCTTAAAGACATCCCACGTATCAGCAAAAAAATGATTGCATCTCAAGTAAAATTTTCCGGAGATAAAATAGTCGCCCAATCGGATCTCCGGGTGGGGACTGCTCGAGACAAAACAACCAAGACAAATAAGAAAAACCTTCAGCCAACAAGATATGCCACCTGGAATGTTCGAACATTACTGCAGAACGGCGCCCTAGACGGGAGTATTTGCAGCAAGTATTCGAGGACATGAACTGTAGCGCTTATGCTGAGCTGAAAAGGGTTGCGGAGGACCGATAGGAATGGAGATCGAGATGCAAGATTCTGTTGCTGCAAACCAATCCTCCGGATTGATACTACGAAGAAAGATGCAATACCTGTATATTAGAAAAAGAACGTCATTTTTTATTTCAAATAATGTTCTAATTTTACTATCGCATTTATACTAAGTATTTGAATTGTTGCAAAAATACTTGCCTAACCAAATAAAAATAAATACTGAAAAAATGGACATCTATTTGTGTTTCGCGTTACGGTTTGACATTCCGCCTGAAATTCAGTTGCGGCATTTATTATTTGTCGATATTTAAGTGAAATATTATATTTTATTTATTTATTCATAGTTGCCGACATAAAAACCGAAACGGTCGGTTTTCCAATTGGTCCGGATGCGCGTTCCGTAAAACCGAATCCATAATAAATGCGAAATATCAAACAATTTATTCGCGCGAGTGCACGGCGGTTCTATTTTTGCTGTCGCGGTTACTCCGAAATATGCGCGCTCCATGAATAAATTATTGCGTCGCTTATTTGCTTGTATAATATATGCACGTACGTTTCAAATCCACAAAACTAAGTCTAAAAACAGTTTGCAGAATTGAATGAAAACAACATATGTCAGCACTACCAAAAACTCATCGGATGTTGAGAAATTGCATTTACTGTGATTTTTTAATTTTTTTTAAATTTGCATTTGAAAAAATAAGTCAAATTCTGAAAAGAATTCTCCTCTTGCATATCAATACACTTGCGAAGACGTGTCTGCAACACTTGAAAGGCATCCTGAAAGTACCCTTAAATAATCTATAATACTTTTTTAAATACATTAAGCTATTAATAATAAAAATGTTGAAAATAATAATACATACACTCTGAATATAAAATATAGAGACATCTATCGTTATATGATGGTAACAATGGTATAAATACAACTTATTCCACGCAACAGTTCGGGCAGAAGATTGTCGAGTGGTCTAGGGTAATGAACTTGAGCAACGGTTGGTTCCATGGCTCGCAGGTTTGCATCCCGCTTCTGCCGATATTTTTTTCTAAGCGAATTGATGCGTATAAAGAATTTGATGTATAGTATGTGTAAATTTAATTACTAATAATTTTAATAATAAATTAAATATTATAAATGACCAAACATATTCAATGCTTAATTGACCTATTCTTAAAAAAAAAACATTTGATAAATAACCTTTAAATAACAAATATAACTGGGTACGTGACGATAAACTACGGAATCATTTGATATCAGTTTTTTTTAATTACACGTAAATATTATTTATAAATTTTAAATAAATCAGATTTTAATTGCTTAAATATGCCAATCCCTTAACCCACACTTCTAAATTCCACTTATCCCCATTCCTGATTTCTGACTTATCTATTTCTTTTATTAGTAAATATGCATTCACACATCAGTACGTTTGTACAAGTTGGAACTGATAAAGCCTTAATAGATCGCGAAACTTCAGTCTTCGAGTAAGTGACAAAAGTACTCAGTGTGATTCTTATAAAAACATAATATGAAATACTCTACTCAACTCTAAAAGTTCTCAACGCGAATGTCTCTCAGGATTGTTGTAACATGCTAATATACAAAACACCATGGCAATTTTAATCTATATATATATATATAATCGTGTCAGAAACAACACGGTCAGATCCTGCCTGCCTAGAAGTGGGTGACGTCAATGGCGTTACTCTCGGCCATCATCAGGTCTTTCTGGGTGCAGCTACTCGGAGACAGCGCACTCTCGAGAAGGTGTGACAGAATCAGCTCCACGTCGCAGTACGTGTGATGTTGTTTCCGTAGTAGAAGGATTGGCTGGCATTATAAATAACTGTTTCCAGGGGGCACCACGCCGAGGTTCCTTCTTTGCTCCCGAAGATTTCATTAGAGAGCATATATGGAAAGTAAAATATTTTTATTGAATAATATGATACCAATAAACAATAGACTTGCCTTCAAAATTAACTGATCCTATTAAAATATGATAATCCTTCAAAGTGTCTCGTTGCTGCTAATTTCAGACATTGGAAGCCTAATCGCGGCGTTGTATTAAAAACGCTTCTAACGATAATGGATTATGGGTGGTTAAAATATTCCTGCGTGCTTTGAAGAGGGTCTGAAAAGCTTATCCATCATTTTAATGTCATATTCTACCGTATTCCAAAGCCGAGCGATTACCCTGGCAGGAATTAGTTCAATTAAAACTATTTCCATTAACAGAGCATTATGATATATGTGTTTGACGGCATACCTCATTGAATGTTGCTATGAATTAGTTTGTGTTTCGCATGGACTCAAAGCGAACCGAAAGTTAATACAAATCTGAATGGTTACTAGACACAGACTTTGATATGCTTATGATTAATTCAATATTTCATACTATTTACTTACCCCTTGGCTGGTATCGCACCATCAAACATAAGACGTAAAATCATATGCACCGAAGAAATGCGTAAGGCAAACAACCAACCATCCCACTGCTTGTATAATCAGATACCCCCAACACCCAGACTGAAGTCGCGAAGCAACTTTCTGAGATCCACACAACGTCTCACACCAGGCCCTGAAAATGAGAGACTCCAGCACTGGCAACAAGTCTCATCAGAGGATTTCATTACTCCAAAGGAAGGCCTCCCAATTGGCAAGAACCTTGACTGGCGGACCTGGAAATCCCTGAACAGATTAAGAACCGGAGTACAACAAAGGATATCCTCGAGCGGTGGGGAATTCTTCGGCAGGGAGAGTCACTAGTATGCGACTGTGGACACCTGCAGACCGCCTCACACCTAAAATCCTGCTCCATGTGCCCAATAAGCTGCACATCCCAATACCAATGCTGGGCAACACACGGGCTATCGATGTTGCCAGATACTGATAAAAAGTAATTTGACGTCGCTGACACTAAGAAGAAGAACATTTCACTTAAGCGCAATAAACCTGATTCTTAGAGTACGATGATTTGACTTGTGAGAAATGACGAGGTGAAGGAGCATACGATGCAGCCTTCCATACTACAATCGTATGTGTACCTGTATATTATAAAATGAGAGTTTTAATCGTACAAAACATAGTTCCGTCTACACAGCGACTATATCGCTACCCTCAATGGGTTTCAAAAATATATATCGTAGTAAAATACTGGGAGTACGATTGTGTAACTTTGTAAGGAATGGAGCTTTTTATACTACAGTCAATAAAAACGTGAAGGTAGACCTGGTTGGGACAGGTATTAATCATGACGCAGGAAAGCATATAAATTACAGCAGTCTTTTCTTTAAACCTGTGGTCTCGCGTCGTCCTGCAAGTCCGTCGGGATCTATTCAGAGAATGTACTTGGTGGAATCTCGGGAGGCAGAGCTGACATGGCATGACGTGAAGACTATGGTAGATGACAAAGATTTGTGATGGGAGTTCGCGAATGCCATATGCTTCAGTTATAAGACATGGCGATAATAATAATGATGATGAGTTATTTATATTGTATAATTCTTTTTATCAAATATAAAGTATAAAACAAAATTAAACCTTACAAAATGTGCCAAAACAACTTAAATTAATATTATTTATCAAACAAAGCAGTGTAATTAACATCTACGGACTCGTATACAATTACTGCATTGTTTGATACAGCGTACAATTGCTACGTGAAAGAGAATCACGTAGTACGTAGTGTTGGCTTCTTGCAAAGAACTTATTACAAACACGAACGTTATAACCGCATAATCCTCGCACTACAAGAAACTTTAATTAACTGTGCACGTATCTCCCATGCTGACCGCCTAGACAACGTGCTGTGACACCTAGGAGAACACCTGCACAGGGCATTGGTCCACCAAGAACTTGATGACTGGGTGTTGTGTATAAATAACGTGATTACATGCGTAAAGTAATTGATATGATTGCAAATGTTTATTTATTGCCTTCTTGAAGAGTATGACGGGAGAAAAAACTGATTCTGAGTGAGCATTCGAAAGTGTGATTATGATTATTAATATATATATAATCGTATGTAATCCTACGATCTGACCCTGAATTAAACAACAGGATCAGATCTTGTCTGCTCAGAAGTGGGCGACGCCGATGGCGTTACTCTTGGCCATCATCAGGTCTTCTTAGGTGCAGCTTATCGGACACAGCGCACACTCCAGAAGATGTGACAGGGTGTGCTTCGCGCCGCAGTCACATGCAGTCGGTCCGCTGTAAAACTGCCAGGCTTTCATCTGTGTCCTCGTCTTGCATACTCCATGGCCTCATAATGGTTAATAATGAAGAAGCACAAGAATAAGTTGTTCGTTATGAGTTGACATGTATCAACTTTGGATGATCGTGAGAGTTTTTCACAGGTTTGACTGACGTATGTAGATACATTTTTTGACTTGATGGAACCAAATAAACATTCTTTGGCATAAAGATTTCTTATGATTTGAGGTGAGTCGAGGACTGCGATTTCCTCATTTTAAGATTTCTTGTAGAAAGTAGCCTTTATAGGCTTGATTAACTTAAGAAATTTACATACAGGTCTAAAAGTGGGTTAGCTTTAGCTTAGGTATGACTTTGCATTCGGGTATTAGATTAATGAATTATAATTTGAGAACGTTTGGAAGAATAATATATTTTATTTTATTTTGTTTATTAACGGCCTAGGCCAATACTAACAGTTTTAAATTAGAAAATACAATCAAGAAAATAGTAAAAAAGAATAAATACTTAAAGCTAAGACAAAAAATTGGACAAAATATGAACATGAGTAAATGAAACAGACATCTCGCACATCAGTAGAGGGATCTGCGGAATGCCGGAAGGTCCAGCCTGAAAAAGTCCAAGTCAATAGTGGAGTTAACTAGTCTACATATTCTCAACATAGGAGAATAGAAACCGTACTTGGTTTCGGATGCCCTTACATGTAGAAGGTTACTGCCTATAGTGAACCGGGAGGGAACATTGAATATATAATGTTTCATAAATAAGAGATCTGATGTAAATATGTTATTGTTTATAACGCGGATTACTTTTCTTTGAAATAAATGGATGGAATCCATCATGCAATTGAGTTTTTTTGTGGAGTTAATGACTCAAAGTATAAATTTTCTAATGCAAATAATAAAGTAACATGTATGCTTTAAAAGTTACTTACATAGTAAGCATTGAATAATATACTCGTAAGTAACAAATATATAAATAACTTATTTAAGATTATATTTTCTTCTTTCTTAACGCGGATTAAAATTTCATAAAACCTTTTCGGATACACTGGTAGACTGTTTTATTTTTATTTTTTCTTTAACCGAGCAGAGCAATAACGGCCCCACCAAACTCCATAACGGTCCGTTAACTTTAACGTCCACACACAACGGATTCCGTTAGGTGGGTTACACTCTATGTGGGCGGATAATACAAAGTTCTAAGTAAGCGATTTTGCTGTAAAGTGGCTAAAAGATCAAACAAAAAGTCAATGTCGAAAGAGTAGACAGTAAAAAAAAATCACTTAGAAAAATTATTTAAGCTCTACTTTTTTAGAATCTGGAAATAAATAGGTCGTAGATTTCATTAAAATGATTAATTTTCGTTCACAGATGTCTCAATTCATAGATACGACATAATAAATTAGTATTTAATGATAAAAGATTGTTTCATAACCCCCATTTTTTTAAAAATTAATTAACCTTTTAGTAAAATATTATTTTTTCAGTATTTTTTAAATTAATCCGTGCCATAACTGAAACGCATGGTCACCACAAATTTATTTTTATTAAAATCATTCACTTACACATAGTTTTCTCAGTTGTCATTGCCCATTACTTTGCCAGATATAATATATCTATCTATTCACATGAAGTTCCTTAACAACATACTCGTAAAGCGCAGTATCTTTGTCGTTTGTTATAATGAGTGGTTTAATACAAAGTTTTACTTGTTTTGTTATTTTCTTTAAGGACGTAAATGTATGCCGATTGTCTCCAAGACCTTAAGACTTGAAGAGATGGTATCTTCTATTTCATTTGTTTTTATTAATTAGCATTATTAAAAAGGTCGGATGATCAGTGTGACGCTGCGAGGCCTGAACCATTTGTTTCTCATGGGTGTCTTAAAAATAAGCAACAATTAGAAACCTATCCAAGTTTTACTAAACGTATTATGATTAACCTTGGTTGTTTAACGAGAATCGCGCTTACAATAGTCTAATCTAATATAACCACTTATCAAAATGAATTTGTGTATTCAGCTTAAGTGATATAATTCACGATTATCAATGATTTTTTGGGTTTATTATTTGAATTGTTCGAAGTGATGGAAGAGAGGGTTTTACTCACAGATTACGTACTAAGTCTAGCGTATTAATAATCATCATAATGATTAAATACGAGTATTTGTATCAGTCATTACAATATATGTATATTACATTTACTTGTTTTCATGCAATAATGAGTTCATAACTTGTAAATATCCAATTAAATTATTATACATTTTAAATAACAAAGTCGTCAAATAACAAACCCTGAACAATACCCCTACAATAGCTGTCGAAATATTGGAAGGAAATGATTTGCCACACACGGCTAAACCCAAAAGCCACAATACCTATTATTAGTTTTCTTATTGGTTACTCATACTTGATTTTTTAACTTATTAGTTTAACGCTCTAACCTAAGAATACTTTACCCTAACAGTCACATTTAATATTGTAAAATTTATAATGAAACATCTACTTCAAATAGGCAAAAGACATCAGAGTAAACTAGGTTTTTTTTTTTAAAATAACTAATACAAAAAAACATAATTTGTCTTAATCTAACAAAACAAAAAGCTTTAGTCTGTTTTATTTACTAATCACTCAGTCTCTTTCCATTGTAAATAATAATTAGAATTTATTATTGTTAACATTTCATTAACTGAAAAAAAAACTGTAACTTGTAATCGTTAAATGTACGCTTTAGGTTGAATTTAAACACGACTTAATTAAATGGTTATTTTTATTTTATTTTAATATAATGTATTCAGACAGTATAAAAAAATATTATTCACTTTATTTTGTATGGCAGCGAATCGTAATACCATATCAATAGACTAAGTGTTTGTGAATATTTCGATATGATGGTTTTACCGAGTGTGGAATTATGGTTTAAGGGAACAGATATAGCAACTTCTCATCCTATAGTCGGTCAAGATACAAAAAATTATATTAAATAAAAATAAAAAAATTCATCAAATTTTTATTATTTATTTTTTGATAAAAATGGAATTTTTGGTTCTTACGTCATGTTATGAGCCGACAACACGTAATTCACAATGTCTGAAAATTAGTATCATGATCAAGAGATGCCATTGGATCCTTGCATCATTCAATATATTGAATAGAATAGTCGTAAGTGACATGGAAACTTCTTACGTTACAGGACATTCTAGATCTCAGCATGTATAATATAATAACATATTGAGATTAATCACCACCAAAACTCCATATATGTTGACTTAAGGCCCATCCAAGTTGGTAGGCAGTAATGGCTTTCTCAATTATTGTGCCAAGAAGATAATTTGTTACGGAGACGACATCTATATTATTTTTCATCAAAATATCGAACACAAACTGATACTTTTTTATGTAAAGCAACATATGCTACATGCATCTCTACGTATTCTCTGACTGGCTGAATAATTTGATCAAGACAAATTGTTTCCATAATGTTTCAAAGTCAACATTCATAATTGTCACTTCATTCACGGTTCAAATCAAGAAGAAGTTTCTTAGAGTCGACAACGGAACTGGTGATACTTGAGGCCACCCTGCCGCTAAGCATGTGGAGAGGCGCAACTGAAGGGAATGCTTGGATTACCCCGAAAGACGACCTAGCCCTGGACACAACCAGGGGTGGAATATATGGAGGTCCCTTAACAGACTTAAAGACCGGAATATGCAATACGAGGACACAAATGAAAGCCTGGCAGTTTTACAGTGGACCGACTGATCAGAACCTGTCACACCTTCTGGAGTGTGCGATGTGTTCGAGTAGCTGCACCCAGGAAGACCTGATGATGGCCGGGAGTAACGCCATCGACGTCGCCCACTTTAGGGCAGACAGGATCTGACCCTTTTGTTTCCGACACGGTTTATATACTTCATTGAAGCTCTATGAATAAATTTTGATGATATCCTATAGAATTTCCGTACCATACAACGCCTAATTCGTTCCAATTCTTCTTTATGGCTGCGAATCTTGGAATCTCACCAAAGGCCAAAGCAGCCGTATAATGAGCTATTTAAGCAGGATAATATTGAAGATGCGCTGTTTTGACTTTATGAAGAATAACTTCAACAAAAATTTAGAAGAACCAGGGAAGGTAGCGGACAAAACAGTATTTTACACTAAAGTCGGTTAATAGATGAAGATGCACCTGGCCGGGACATTGGATGCCGCATGAGAGCATAAAATACAGCAACTACTTTTTGAAGTTTTCATTCTCGCGCTGTCTTGGAAAACCATCTGGAAGTATACATCGAATGATAGTACTGTAAGACACTAGCTTTTAATGACAGAAATTCATGACAACCGTGTGCTGCGCTTAAGGCAGTGGACATGAAAATTATAATGATAGATTTTGACGACTTTTCATGGCAAGGTAAGTAAAACACATATTGCAAATCAGTACGTTACAATACTCATACCACATAATTCAAAACAATACCAACGTTATGTCATAACAACTCATATTATTTTTAAAGATATCTGCTCTATCCGCGAAGCTTATTGACACTGCGAATTGCAGATTTACAGTCCTGTAAGATCAGATTGTCTATGCCTTGACCAGAACACCTATTTACCCGGAGATCCACATGGAAAAATATATAGTTTCTTGGAGTCTCCAGGGCAAGGGGCCACGAACTTGAATAAAAAAAATGCGGCTGTAGTATTGGAGAATTATTTAGGTGTTCAATAATCAGAGTTTTTTTTTAAATAAGATCGTATGATGAACTTGACACTCCTTAGGCCTGGATAATTTTGATTTATCTTTAAGGGATGTCTCAAATTTGCATGTACACGGGTTTTGAATCGAGAGCCTTTGAATGACAATTCATTAGCTCTTCATCAAATACCAAGGCATATGAAACAGCAACTCACCATTTTCTTACTTGCCTAGTTCCTCTAGTATTCTATGTTTTGGTTGGTGAACGTACAAGCACAGGTAGAGAGACGCCTCACACGGCGGTCTGTTTGACAAATTACACCAGTCAGGGACCCAAGACTAAGAATGTACTGACTAAGTCTATAACAATTCAAGAACCATCAAAAGCAACTTCTCTTTTGCACATATCTGTGAGATTTTTTTCAATCTCCTTGATTTTGAAACAAGCTTGATTTTTAAAAAATATTTAATAAACTTAACCTTTATACATGTCCCTGGTAGGGTTGAGCCACCCTTAAGGACAAAACAAAATTTGTCAAGGCATTGGGAGCGTTGAGCTGGTCATCCGATCTGCTTTAAAAACGCTGATCACAGAATACCCAAATATTTCTCTGATTAAAACCGCAGTCGATACAAATTCGCGATCTCTTGGCCTGTTAGCTCCCGGGAACCATGTATATTTCCATTCGGAAAAATTCGTCTACAAAATTATAAATCCAGAATACGCCAACATTTTCAATCAATTACCTAATAAATATACCTATAAAGATTATTTTACAATTTTTTATTTTCCACATACAAGAAATTAGTTGATTCTTTGTCAGGCAGTGTATGATAAAATATGTTTATTTACATTATGACTATTATTATATTTAAATAAAACAAAGTTGTAAGCATACTCGTATTAATAAAAAATTAATGAAAATCTAAGCTCTGCATATATAATTATAAAGGGTCCGCCAAATAACTTTTTTTTTTTTAAAATGTGGCGCAAAACATCGAGTGTAGCTTCGGCTGTGTGGCACGTAGCGCCGTCTTGTTGAAAACAAATGTTACCAATATCCTCCTTTTCAATTTTTGTTAGCAAAAATGGCCCGATAACGATCGCCATTGACTGTAACGGCCGCTCTTAGCTCATTTTCGAAGAAAAATGGCCTGATTTTCAAAGTAATGTCGCAATATTTCCCAGCGTTGTTCAAGCGTATACACAACCATATTCGTTTAGCGGAAAGATAAAACTAATTATCTGTCAAATCAGACATGAGCTAAGTGTTACCATTCACGAAATAAGCACTAGTTGAAAAAAAGAACGTAAGATGGCGGACCCGATACTATTCTTCTGTTACTATTTCTTCTCCCTATTTATGGCATATGATCATCGCATATTGTCGACACAGTTCTTTCAACTAATTAATCATACTGCTGCATTTTATATCTCTTTACCCAAAATTCTATCGAATATATTATATGCCTAAAATTTGTTGGCTTTCCTGTCGATTACCCGAGAGGTTGAAGAAAAAAGTGCTGTAATATATTAATTAAATTTTAAGGATGCAAATCAGGTCTTTTGTAAAAAGATTGAATTATTAGCCTGACGTTCTCGAGGACTGGATATATGTACTCATGATAAAAGAAAGAGACGAATTGTATTTAATTTACTTGATACCAGAAAGTGACAGCGCTTTAGTGCTGAATCGGTGTACATTTTGGTAGTGGCAGTCCAGGCGCCAGCATGTGTAGCAAATCTTATTAGAATCCAGGTAAATCCTTGTTTAACTAATTTGTATTGATCAACTCCTGTATGGTGTATGATGCTTTGTCTCAAGCAGTCATAACCGTGGCGGTAACGCATTACCTGTGTGTCAGCTCAGTACGATGTGATGTACCTGGGTAATTATTCCACACATCAATCAAATTGCATGAATGTTGTATAGAACAATGTTTAATACCTTCTAATCTTAGACCTATATAAATTGATTGCAAAATAATATTTGTACACAAATTATAATTTTAATTTAATACGTATTATATATGACAGTCTTGAGGTTCTCAGCATAATCAAGGCAAATAGGCACCTAGTAAGGACCATCTCAGAGAGGCGAGCCCGATGGATATGTCACATCATGCATCACGATGGTCTTCTTCACGACATTGTGGAAGGGATGGTTGAGGGTAGAAACTGTAGAGTTCCTACCCTCAACCATCCTTACAACCAACCTTAACTAGAGACCCTAGACGGGAGTATTTGCAGCAAGTGTTCGAGGACATGAGTTGTAGCTCTTATGCTGAGCTGAAAAGAACTGTAGAGGATCGAGACGAGTGGAGATCGAGATGCACTGGATTGATACTACGAAGAAGATGACAGTCTTTCTTGAAACTGAATTTACAGATGCATTGATTATTATACGAGGAAATATGGTATAATAAAGAATAAGGACAATTCAAATGATTATTTTTATATCCCGTTCTAATCATTATCATTTTCTTTAAGCTCTCATATTGTGAATTATGCATAAAATTTACTTTGCGAATCATAGGTATAGAAGTGTTTTTTTTTGTAAACAAGTACAGGAGAATTTCGATTGATGGTAGTGTAAAAATCTCATCTACGATTTCTATAAAGATTCTGTTCTATGCATATGGCCGAACGCAGCGTGTGGAGTATTTATCCGCTATACATCTTAGATATCCTGGTATTCACGCACTTTACATTTTACGGGAACTCAGTGTGAATGAGTGGTATTCACGGGATGAATTTCATCTACTACCAATTTTTATTAATTGCTTATGATTGTCATTTTACGGGTGAGGGATCAAAGCCACACCAAACGGGGGCTATTTATCGAAAATCATTTTTTATTCAAATCTCAAACGGGGATCGAACTCACAACCTCCGGTATGGTATTCAAACATTTTCTCTCTAAGGTATCCCACTAACAGATTTGATGCAAAACGTTACATACAAATTTGATATAAGACTTAACTTTGTATCATATCAATGGACTTAAATCCATCTGTGGTATTAGTATGAAAGAATATTTCATTTTTTAACACTGTATTTTTTTAAATATCTGGATGGATGGAGGACACTAAATCCTGTCTATAGACACATTACACGAGCGTTAATAATCATAGAAGTAAATTGTCCACAACCCGATATTGCATGTACGTTTTGTCGTGCGCCATATATATATTTGTAGGCATATTGTCAGTAACAAAATAGTCGTAGTTACTAATATTATAAGCATTTTGAGAATTATATGAAACTACACATGACATGCTTATTTGTTTTAGTAGAATTGTAACGTGATTTCGTCGACAGAGTAAAAATCTTCAGATCATATTCTTGCTGCTCTAACAGAATCAATATTTGAACCGATATCAAGAAATGTTAGATAATTTAGGTAGGGTCCAACGCTTGATGATGAAAAGCAATATACTCGTATGTGAGCTTAAGTGCTAGGTAGGCTTGATGATGGAATACCTTTATACAGGAACAATTATACATATTAGATTCGAATGAAAGCCATTTTCCGTGTCTCGCTGTAAGGTTTTAGAGCCTTCATAACGGACCCTTATCCTCACGGCGGGAACCCGAGGCTCTCGCAAAACAAATGAGAACCGAAGAAAGCTTCATTTGCGAAAGCTCGTTTATTCTGATGACGATCGTAGCCTTTGCGTTATTTGCAATTCCATCTTAAATTAACAATGCCCCCTTTAGGTTCGCCATTATGCGAAATTACGGAAATTTTAAACTGGAGTGGTTCCCCTAAACATTTTAATAAAACTCCTCGCATGGTAATAAGAAGTAAGCACTTATATGATTGTCACATTTCGTTTTCTGAAATAATCATAATTAATTAGGTGGCAGATGGACCAGCGGCAATAGAAAATAATATAAGTATTTTTTATGTCATCACATACAGGAGAATACCAACAGATGGTGATAGTGATTCTGAAGTTTCATCTGCGGAATTATATGACGCTTACCATGCTGCATATGGCTATGCGTTGCATGAGGAGTGTTGATCTCACAACGTCATAGACTACAGCCTGGTATTAATGTATCATCCTTAATTATTATTAATTATTACAGTAATTTACTATGTATGGGTCATACTGCTAATTTAATTAATAGACCATGACTGTCATTTTACGGGTAAATGATCAAGTTCACACCGACCGGGAGTATTTCAGAGCTCAGAAATCGATTAATTACACTTACCATTCTACATATGTATAGGCGGTGCATATTGAGTGCTGATCCATCATTGTCATAGACTACAGTCTGCCATACACGCATCATCCTATATATTACAGGAATTCACTATGAATGGGTGGCCTTCATGGGATGACTTTCGTGTACCACCAATTTTGATTAATATGCTATGACTGGCATTTTACAGATGATGGATCAAATTCACACCAACCGATGGTAATTTAGAGCTCAGAAATGTTTTTTTTAATCTACATTATGGATCCCATGACCTTCAGCTTGCTAAGCAAACGCTTTAAGCACTGAGCTATACCCGCCGGTATTTATATACTTGGACTGTTAAATTTTTTTATTACTTTGATGAATGTTTTTATTTGATTGATTTAGTTAAAATATGTAAACTAACTTGTTTGCGCAGTTAAAAAACATTGATTCTGAATGCTAAATGTAATTGTAGTTAAAAGCATTTTGAATACAAAATAGGTTTGAAATAATTGACTAACGTTTAACTAACCACTAGCTCATTTTGAGAGTCAAATCGTTAAACAAAAAAACATATAAAAATATAAATCTTATATTGACAATTTAAATACAAAATGACGATTATTTGTAATCGATGAGTAGTGAGTGTAAGCTTAAATGAACAAATTCACTTAATTTGTGAACAATGTTAATGTTTATAAATTGACATCAGCATGATATAGCCCTTGCTGACTGGTACCGAAAACCACAGAAAAATACAATCTTTCGTCTCTTATTTCTGTTCACTTGTCGTACATGTATGTGTCACCATATTGGCATTTTAGACAAGTCCGGTCACCGACCGCGGCGACCGGGAGCCAGTCAGTAGTTGTCCCCCGACCATGGCGAGGGTCCGATTGAGGGTGGCCTGGCCTGAATGCTATAACTAGGTCCGGGCCAGAAGTTTGTAAAGTAATCGAAATATATACGTCAATGTGCTTCAGAAAAATTCTTTGTATTTTTAATCTGCTCCTCATCCTGCCACCAGGCGATTGAATAACGTCTTTTTAAAGACGGGGGATGTCAAAATATTAGAAAATTTGGAAAGAATACTCAATCAATAAACAGTAAAGTATATAATTTCATTCGGCTGAGATTTTGTATTACAAATTGAGTTTGCTATATGAATCTACTGCGAATATGGATTTATTTTATAGTTAATATTATATACCTGTATATATAAGTTATTTCATAGATTGTTTTTTTCAATTTCATAATCCATTTACGTCGTGGATGACGAATTTGATCCTAATTTTTGTAGCCGAATGGATGGATAGGTTTCGCACAGGCAGATTGATGGCAGTGGAAAAATCTCATCTGCGAATTATTTATGAATTTTCATTATATACGTATGGCTGATTGCTGTTGATCCGCCTACATTTGTAGACAGCCCGGTATTCACGCACCTTAGATTTTACGGGAACTCACTGTGAATGAGTGATATTCACGGGATGACTTTCATCTACTACCAATTTTTTATTAATTGCTTTTGAATGTCATTTCATAAAATAACTTCAGTCTATACAGATAGACTGAAATTATTACAGCATGACACAAATGAGAGGAAAACAAAAACAGTTTTAATTTCAAGATTCTTGACTAATTTTGTTCTGAAACAACGTCTACGTATTCAGTAAAATTGAGAATGAAAAATTAATTAAGACTTGTACATCCATGATCAGCTAACAAAGAGAAAATAAAACATATCATATAATAGTACAGTGAATAGTTTTGCTTTACTTTCAATTAGTTATTCATACCAGTTATATTTTAAATGCAGCTTTTTACGAAGCTTAAATTTGCATCCTTGCGAGTTTTACAATAAACGCTGAAGACATTTCTGAAATATTGCTCCTGATTGCTCAGGTGAAGTATAACGGAACAGAATACCTTCCTGTACAGTTAAAAGACACGGCAGGTGCGTGCGATAGACAGTAACGTGTAATTCCGATGGGTAATCAACTAAAGTATGCTAAAGCAATACGCTACGACTGATTCTATACAAAAATATTTCCCTTCGTGTTTTTTTTTACTCCAGATATACCTTCTTATTAATTAATTTTTGAAAATCAGGATTTTTTAAATATTACTGATATTCGTTTCCAATTTATAAATATATTGTTCGTTGGATGAATAATTTTATGCCATTCTATACATAGCTATCGCAAAACCCTCTACTTTTCAATCTTACTGACACAACTTTGAACAAAATATGTATTTCACATTTTATGTAATACATATTATGTTAAATTATATATTGTGAATTATTAATACTTACCTTGTTCAATTGAATTCCAATCCTAGCTCCGCGTTATTATGTGACATATAATACATATATTACAATACATGTATAGTCGTACAATACATTTTTTTTTATTTAAGCACATACAGGAGAATACCAACAGATGTTGATAGTGATGTGAAAGTGTCAAATGTGGATTCTAAGACGATGTGGAGTGTTGATTCGCCAACATTCATGCATCATCCATTTATTACTGAAATTCACTATGAATGAGTGGTGTTCACGGGGTGACTTTCGCCAACCACAATTTTGTATAATAAGCTATGACTCGCGTTTTACGGGTGAGGGATTAAATTCACGCCAACCAGAATATTTATAAAGCTTGGTAAGAGATTAATTATCTTTTTTTAAATCTCGGGATCGAACCTACAACTTTCGGTTTGTTAAGCAAACGCTTTAACTACTATGATATACCTGCCGGTAACTGCGTTTACCTGCCATTTACAACCAAACGGTCCAGTCATCAGGGTCAGGTTAATGATTTGATCTCTTTAAATACTCAGATTAACAAATCACCAACAAATATACCTTGGATTCTGTAGCTGCATTTGATGATACACAGATGACGAAAATTCTATAGTTTGAAAAAAAATAACGTTGACATGTAATGAAACCCTTTAATTTACCAAAGCATGTACAAAAATGTAAGTAAGTTACTCGTTTTTTCGTATTCTTTCAAGTCAGATATCAAAGTGTAACAAATTTAAAAATCGTGGAAGGTCTTAAAAAATAAAGGTAAAACATTAAGCCATTGGTTTGAAAGAAAAAAAAAGTGCACTTTGTTTTCTTCTCGAAATCAATCACATCATTCTAGTTAATGCGTTTAAACGACCGCTATCTACGGATTTTTTTACAAAGCATATTCCAGTTACTTTTATTGTTTCAAGACTGTTATGGTACAGTTAATATATATTTATACTTTAAAGGGATTAATTGTTTAATCTTATTCTTATATATGAAATAACAGTCTAAATATATTCAGTACATTAAGGGTTGTGCTTTGCTTTAAGCCACGTCACATTACCCGCAAATCCAACAGGTAAAACGCGCTAATTATTATCGAAAGTGACAGCCCTCGTCTAACTGTATCTACTCAGGAAATTGTTTGTAAGTTCCTTATACACACAAGAAAATACTCTATTATACACAAATCTCAAGCGCGTTCAGAACTTAAGTATTATATTTTTAAGTAAGTACTTAAACATAAGATAATTTGAATATTTATTAAATTATTTGATGTTCTATGCATTGAATAATTATATAAATAAAATCATAAGTATGTTGGTGTATTAATAAATTTCTAATTAAATACATAATAGTTTTACATTAAAACATAAATATATATTCATGTTATATTTATTATGAATATTCTAAGCATTTTATTCCATTTTAAATATTAAATTGAAAAATACATTATTAATTTAAGTATAAATCACGTTGAACTGTTAAAGACCGCGGTTTCACTTTCAATGAGAGATATTCATTGAAACCTTTTATTACAAATTAATTTCTTTCCTTACAAGTAATACTTATTTTAATAAAATATGTATTACAATTAAAATATTCTACACATCTTTAAACTTCTTCCTAAGCTTTCATAAGCTCCACTACACACCTTTTTTTCGTGTCTCCTTTAACATTTTTTTGAATTTTATTCAATTATTACGTTTATATGTGTAAAGAACTAACGACGCTCTCATCGAAAGTATACGAATAAAAAATGGTCAACTTTATACATTTGTCGGCGGATATAGCTCAGAAGTTAAAGCGTTTGCTTGCTAAGCCAAAGGTCGTGGATTCGATCCCCGAATCCGGAAAAGAGATTTCCGAGTTTTAAAATACCCCCGGTTGGTGTGAATTCGTTCCTTCGCCCGTAAAATACCAGTAATAACCAATTAATCAAAATCGTTGCTAGATTAAAGTCGTCCCGTGGAGACCACCCATTCATAGTGAATTCCTGTAATAAATGGATGATGCGTGAATGTTGGCGGATCAACACTCCACAAGCAGCGCATAGCCATATCTAACATGCTAAGCATCATAGAATTACACAGATGAGACTTAGAATCACTATCACCATTTGTCGGTATTCTCTTGCATGTGCTTAGATAAAAATAAAAAAACAAGGTAAAAAATATTTATCTTTTTGAAATTGTAGATGTTTATATATTTACACATATATTTTTGTATGCATTAAAATATAAATAACACTCTAGTTTGTTATCAAATACACTAATTTTATTTGTCGGAGTTTTCTATTTAAGCTTTGAGTTAAAGTCATTAAAGAATATTTTAAAAAGTAGTTCTACTTTTCATTAAGACTGCGTTTGTAAGTTAGACTCTTAATTTCGCTGCAGAGAACTTTTCATTTGCTCCCAATTACACTTTTATATTCGAATTACTGAAATCAGATTGTTAACGTATATATTTAAATTTGCGACTTTGGGTACAAATTAATTTTATTATGCTGTCATCATCTCGTGCTTATGATTCACTTTAACATAAATTTACATATAAATTGTATAGTCTAGTATACTCGTATATCTATAATTCATCATCAGCCTGTATCTGTCCACTGCTGAACGTAAGCCTCCCATATGAGTATCCATCCTCTTCTTCCTCCGCCTTCGATACATTGTGGAATTTTCGCTTTAAAAATCGTATTTTAGTTTTCCAAATGCTGCCCATTCCAGTTGTATACACCTGTCGATTTCATTTGAGAAATCACTTCATTCTAGTTGTGTTACTTGTCCCAGATAGGTATAGTCGTCTACAACCTCTGTTTGTGTTCCTTCAATGGAAAAAGGGTAAAAAGTCTGGGAAATATGACTATTTATCATGGCATTAGTTCTATCCGTGTTCATTTTTAGACCAATTTTGTTCGACGCTTCATTGAGGTTGTAGAGCATGTCTTGAAGCTTATCAGATGATTCGACGATGAGCACTATGTCATCTGCAAATCGGAGGTGAGAAATATACAATACGTTTATATTTATTCCATATTTTGTCCAGGATAGCAGTTTAAATATCTATAAATATGAGTACCTATGTATTTTCTATACTTTATTAGACGGTAATTTAAGATAGTAATTCAAGACAGCAATTTTGTAAGTACGTCTTTCTTCACGGTTGTTTTTGTTCGTTAAGTAATAAATATTTGGAAGAATGTTTTAATATGTAAAAATATATTCAAATATACATATAACTATGTCGTAAACCCCGAAAAAGACCCCTGCAATTGCGGTTGAAATATTGGTACTACAGAATTTATATATTTATAAAATCAAAAGCTACATTACCAAATCTGGCAGTGAAATCTTAAAAATTTATACAAATATACATCATTTTTCTTTGTTTCTGTATAACTGAAAATAATAATAAAAGTAAAATTAATTTTACAGTTAAAAGTGGGTAGTAAATTAAATTCTAAATTGAATTGAATTCGCAATAGAAATAGTAAAAAAATCTTTTTCCGTCTCCTATTTATTTAGGATATCAAAAAAAGTGTTTGAGATCCATTAGAATTACTAAATATCTTAATTAATTTTTTTAATTATTATTAGTTTAAAATTGTTTCATTATTGTGCAAATAAAAATTGCCTTTTTTTTTCTTCACAAACTTAATTTATTCACAAGCTTAATTATTTATTAAGCTTGTGAATAAATGAAGACTGATTGAATAATAATAAAAATATACACACTTTGAATATATACTATGGCGACATCTGTCGTACGATAATAACAATGATATAAATACTAGTTTCATCGCAAGTCAGTCTGGGCATAGCAATGGCGCGATTCGCCGAGCGGTATGAATACCTGGGCATAGTTGGTTTCCAAGGTCCGCGGTTCGCATCCCGCTTCTGCCGTTATTTTTGTGCTTGGATTGACGCGTTGAAAAAAGAATTTTATGTTTAGTATATGTATATTTAAGTAATACTAAATATCTATTTATTTACCTTGTTTTTACATGGTTCACGTAAGATATGTTCTCTGTCTAGGTGACTGCAGCTTAGTCAAGAGACAACTGAGCTGTATTTACTATGCAGCTCAGTTGTCTGTTGACAAGTGATGCATTGGGAAAGGCTACGTTTTAGTCGAAACTGCAGTCTCCTAAACAGAGAACATATCTATGTGATCCATGTGAAATCAAGCTAAATAACTTAATATATTTTTTATCAAATTTAAATTGGATATTATAATATTTATTGGTGGAATTGAATATTTGAATGATATATTTATATATCATTTAGTTTATTTCATGACCTTTTTTTGTGTTTTGTCTTAAATTTGAAACCTTAGATTTTTCATTTATATTAATAAAAAAATTAGCAATAAAATATGTCTAATTGATAAATATTTTGTGTATATCATAAACCAAACTAGTTAATTTTCGTTTTATTTATCTAAAAATGATTGTCTGGCGGCTGACATATTTTCTTTATCAAAAAAAATTTTTTACATTATTTTTTACAAGTGACACCTTGCGACAGGTATTTCCTAGTTTTTACGTAAAAGTTATCCCATCCTTTGTCATGTGAAGGCTGGTGGTAGAAACTTGAAAGCCATGAAATTTTCATGTCTTTATTCCTAAGTGCCGCTAGAGCAAAGGGACGCCGTAAAAGCCAATGGATTGGCGCCATAAACAAGTTTGGGCAACGCACACTGTTGAAATAGACAAGGGACTAGGACAATTTGAGAAACTTAGGAATATTCACTCTAAGTGCCTCATATTCATGAAACTAATTATTACGGAAATTCAAAACTGTTTTATTATTTAAAATATATTATTTATACTCATTCATAGTGAGTCCCCGTAAAATTGTGAGCAAATACTGGGCAGCGAAAAATTATAATTTTTTTCATAATCAGCCTGTATCCGTCCACTGTTGAACGTAAGCCTCCCGCATGAGCCTCCATCCTCTACAATCCTCCGCATTCCATATCCAGGTTACTCCTGCTATTATTCTTGTTGTTAACTCATATGCAGCCTTCTTTAATGCGCTTAACCTGCAGTAGAGCAGGCTTTGTTTATTTCCCCGTAAATGCGAGTTATGGAAAACTGATAACAATATTATTTCAGACTCTATAAATCTTTTGAACGTAGAAGCTAAGGTAAGTAGGTTAACTTAATTTAATGTAAGTCTATTTAATGATTTATTTTAAAAAATGTTAATTAATTAATCATTTTTTTATGCAAGGCGCTTTAAGCTAGTAAAACACCATATTCGCTCTATATCTAGAGCATATAACTTTTATAAATTACTGGCACACGTTTCTGTTTGATGAGCTCGAGGATTCTCACAGATTATTAAGTATCTGAAGAAAATGTCAATTTTCTTAAAACAAAATTAGACCACGGGTATAGCTCAATGGTCAAAGCGTTTGCTTTGCTAGCCAAAGGTCGTGGATTCGATCCCCAACGGAGATAAAAAAAATTTTTTTTAATCGATTTCTTTGTGTGATTTCCTTGGTGTGAATTTGATCCTTTACCCGTAAAATGCCAGTCATAGAATATTAAATAAAATTGTTGGTAGACGAAAGTCGTCCCGTGAAGACCACCTATTCATAGTAGCTTATTCTGTTAAAATAAGGATGATGCGTGAATCTCGGGCTGCAGTCTATGACGTCAGCGGATCAACACTCCACATGCAGTGCTTAGCCATGTGCATCATGATAAGCGTCATAGAATTCCACAGATGAAATTTCAGAATTACTATCACCATCTGTCGGTATTCTCCTGTATGTGTTTACATAAAATAAAAATAAAATGATAAACGTGATGTTTCCGAGAACTGTACTATTTACTTATACCTTTGAAACCCAGACGGTTCAACTCGAATATATGTATAAAAAAAAAGTAACATTTTCGTAAAAATATTTTCTGCCACTATTATAAGTAATCCATTATGAGATAGTTTCGCTGTTTTGAAATCTACATACTGGTATCTCAAAGAAACGCTTGATATATTTAAATTTTTGTAGTAAAGAATTTTAAGTTATTTGATTTTTCATTTTGTGATTTAAATATTTTTATTACTGTATTACAATATTCATATAAACATACTGTTGACAACTTTTTTGTTTTTTTTTATAAGAAAAAACAATGGCTACTGTGATGTCCATTATAATCCTTTTTAAATAATTAAATTGAAATCTCGAGGATGTCCCATTGTCAGCAAAAGCTTCGAGGTGAGCTTTTGACTATTTAAATCACGCTGAGGCTGTCGATGAAATCACCACAAGGGTGAAAAACAACCACAACCTTACTTAAAGTTCCAGAACTTAGCTTCTAATTCCCACGTTTTAGGTATCAAAATGCAGGTGCGTTATTTGGATGAGTTAAGTTTCTCACATACTCGTAATTGAGTAAACCAAATAAACCTAAGAAGTTATTTAACCTAAGAAGTTATCTGAGTAAACCAAACCTTACGTAACCTAACCTATGATTATTGAAGATGGTCTTCAGGAAGGCCAAAAAATGTAATCATTCAAATAAATTGTGAATCAAAACTAAATATTTTTAGTTTATTAATTTTTTAATTAAAATAATTTCTAAAATTCTAATTACGCAGTTTCACCAAGTATTGTCAGTTAATAACCTTAATGCTAATAACCTATAAGATAATTATTTTAATGCATTCTAAGATAGTATCTAAACATAATTAAATTATTTGTAAGTATTATAATTTCAATATTCATCATTATTTTATACAATATAAAAAATTTTTAATGACTTAACAATCTTCATGTGTACAGTTCTAAAATAATACTTTATCTAAATAAGTAAGAACACAATTTGAATAAACTCTAAAATACAGGATTTTGTTTTAGCAAGAAGATATACTTCTATAACTTCTTAGGTTTTCACGGCTAGATTTGATATTGTGGCTTTTGGGTTTAGCCGTGTGTGGCGAACTTCCTTCAACCAATATTTCGACCGCTATTGCAGGGGTGTCTTCTTTAGGATTGATAATCTATTTAGTTTTGAGTTGGTTTATTCAGATTATATATTTTTATGAGCGTTCTTAATTTATATCTGATCATACATATGTTAGTATTATCCTGTACGAGTTCACATAAATTAAATCTAGAATTATATGAAATAAAAAATTGAATTTTATAAATAATAAACTTGCATACAAATACAGTTGATACAAAGTTATTTCAGTGCTTGTCTCGAAAAGCAAACAGTAAAGAAGAGTGTGAAACTTTTCAGGAATAATATTCTCGAGGCATTCCTGTATGTTTCGTGTTTGTATTTTTGCAGATTTTTCTTAGGAAACTCCGTCACATATTTTAAAATAATGAAGAAAAAAGTAAAACGAAAACATTTCAGTAATTTAGAAGCCGAAAGTTACAATAAGTTCCCTTTCAAGCCGTAAAAAAGGTAAGCTTGAAGTTTTTTTTCGAGCATATTTTCAGTGTTGCTGCGTAGGGTGTGGGCAATGGAGGAGAGTATGAACGAACCGCATCTGTCAAAATGAAAAACGCCACAAAGGTTGTGATAAACTTGAGGATTCAACACTTTGAAAAATGTTAACCAACTGTGGAAAGGTTTTATAATTATGCGGGGGTTTCATAAGATAAATAACGAAAAGTTTTTTGATCTCAAGGGATTAAGAATTAAATGTTTTTATCATAATTTTTTTAACTTGCTTGTATCATTTTTCGAATGATTTTTTATTTAACTTTCCATATACGTTCCATGTCTAGATCTTACATATTCATATCATTTCTTTGTTTGCTCCCTTATTAGAGAATATAGACATCACGAGCAACCACCACAAAGATGTGTCAGCCGCTTTGATCCTCGCCTCATCTCATGTCATCTCTGCTTTCCACAGCCCCGCAAAGTACATTGTATGTATAGTTTCCGATTTCTAATCAGCACTTTGAACGAGTAAGGCGGCAAGTCTCAAATATTGTGCATAGAAATAAAAGAGGCTCCACCATTCGCAAAACGAGAAGCGAGCACTTTCATGCAAGCCACCATTCTCAGTGACATGTACGCCAAGATATCTGAAACTTTCAACACTTTCAATGTTCTGACCCGCGCTGGTAAGTGTACTAGAGCATACGGTCACCACAAATTAAAACTACACAATTATCAGCTACTATAGTCCATGCCATTTCTGAAACATATATAAATGAGAACATTTATTTTCCAGACACCCTCTAGGGTTTGAGCTCAGGGACTGCCGGAGACAGGAGCTGTAGTATCAATATAATAATTTGGATGATTTTGAAAAATATTTTTAGAATTATTTAAGCGAAAGAAATTCCGGCTTCTGTGCTCCTATTGGGTGGCTTTACACATCAATGGACACGCGGTGACTATTCCATGTTTTGATCCACGTTCTATGCTGCTTAACTTCGGTGTTCGAACGAGAACCACTCTTATTGTGCAAGATTCTTTGATTAATGACAACTTAATATATGAATTTTTCATTGAAAGAGTTTTTATATGTTATTATTTAATCATAAAAGAAATACACATTATAAAAAATAGTTAGATTTATATGACGTATTGTTTTAATATAATAAACTGCGTATTTTTATCAAGAGCATGGTATCAAAATTTGCGTTATTTGTGTGTCAACCATGATATACTTATGACAGGGTTTTTGTTTACAAGTCGAACTATTTGCATTGAATCTCCTGATGCTTGTTCCTCCTGAGTGTGAGGTCATTCGACACTAAATGTGTCAATACATTTAAATCGCCACACTTATGTGTCATATGTTTGTATGTACTTTAATGATGAATTGAAATGTAATATGTTTTGTAATGTCATTTAAGGAAAAAAAATAAAAAATTGTGTAAAATTATGTAAAAAATTATGCAATAAATGTCTTAAAGGTTCAGCAGAAAATATTCACGTTATTTATTATAAGCTTGCAATTGTAGTTCTTAAAATAAGTTTTAATATTTACTTTAAAGTCATAATATTTAATTAAATCATACGTACTTGTGTTATTTAATATGGTACATAGTAAAGAATTATAAAATAATAAAATGTACAATACAAAGTAAAAAAGCATGGCATTGTTGTTTTTAGTACTAATGGTATAACGAGCCATTGAAGGTCGTAAGTTAACATTATCTTTGCTCCTCTGAACGTAATATTCCGCAAACTGGTCACGAAAATAATTTACTGAAAACTGAAAAGTTTGTTTTTTGCGGTGCAAAGCTTTTTCACATTACCCCATTTGGTTTTATAAAATGTAACCAGG
The DNA here is from genome assembly GCA_022606575.1 of Glossosoma conforme. NCBI lineage: Eukaryota > Metazoa > Arthropoda > Insecta > Trichoptera > Glossosomatidae > Glossosoma > Glossosoma conforme. The sequence continues at coordinate 1,697,842 of JAGTXR010000082.1, read as the reverse complement.
AGAATACCACTGAACGGTCATGATCACGTATCAATGACGTATTCATAGTATGACGCTTGCTATTCTTAATTAAATGTATCAATATAATAGACGATTGAGTCCATTGCTATCCGGTGGCATTTTTATTATCTATCTCAGTATACTTTTTTTTGGAAGTTTATTTGTTGTCGACAGAATATATGTAATTTTGAAGTATTTTATCTGCCCAACAATTGGGTTTTAAAGTTTTCAAATAATAGTTGAAAAGTAAATAGTTGTTAAAATATTATCAAAAGGTATATAATATGCTCGTAATGTTGATGGGTTCAAAGCAGCCCTGGCTAAACCCGCGGCCCGCAGGTCGCATGCGGCCCGAGGCGCCCATACGTGCGGCCCGCGGTCATGTATGAAGAAATTTTTTTTCAAAGTATCGGGTACTTCAGAATGTCTTTAAAATCACATTTAAGTTATTAAAACCAATATTTTTTTTATAATTACACCAAATGCTCAAATTCTGCTGATTTATATTTCCCGCGCATAACTTCTCGCTCGAGAAATCGCTTTCTGGATGAACAACAGATGGAGCGCATAACTTCTCCTCGTTAAAGCGTAAGAGAAACCTCAATCTGCTCATGCTTTAAACTTTAAAGCATGTAATGCCAACGGGATTTCCTCGAGAAATCACGTCACGAACAATTAATTTTTTCAGCATAATCAATGAAGATAGGCATCTAGTAAGAACCATCTCAGAGAGGGGAGCCCGATGGATCGGTCACATCATGCGCCACGATGGTCTTCTTCACGACATGTTGAAAGGGATGATTTTGGGTATAAACTGTAGAGGGCGCCCAAGACGGAAGTATTTGCAGCAAGTGTTAGAGGACATGAGTTGTGGCTCTTATGCTTAGCTAAAGAGAGTTGCAGAGGATCAAGAAGAGTAGAGATCGAGATGCAAGATTTTGTTGCTTCAAACCAATACACCGGATTGATACTACGAAGAAGAAGAATGGCAAGTATGACTTAAAAGTAAAGTGGTTACTTAAGAAGTCCAAAATTTTTTGTTAACTCCTCATAAAATTTAAATACAAATAATAAATAATCAATTGAAAAAAAAAATACCGGAAATTAGTAAAATAATATTAAAGTAATTAAAATTGTAGTAAACGAATATTGTTCTAAGAACACAGAAATTTTTGGTGCTAAAAATATATTCTACTTTATTGCAAGATGGTAGTCTTATGCCGTTGGCGTATCAACACTACACATACAACATTTATTCACTCTTAAAAATGGTAAGCATCATATGATCCGCAGATAAAATTTATACATCATCGCTTATTTGTATTTTTCAGTTTGTGTTTTACATTTTTTTTTTATATGCAAAACCAAACGTTCGAATTTTTTGAAAGACGTGAACGCAAAACTTCGCATAGAAGTCAAGTGATTCAGCACTGTTCTTTGGCATTAAAAAGGCTCTTTTGCATGGCCATTTATTAAGTTCACTTAGAAAGGTGATAATGCATTTGTAAGAGCCTGAAATAAACGGCTATAGACTTTGAACACGGACCGCTTGGAGATTTCAGCGTCTTTCAGGCACTGAAAATGCAAACCGAGCTCCTTTCCTAAAATATACACAAATGTAAATTTACTTTTTCAGGAGCTTCAGTAGCAATAAATAATGTTCGCTTGGCAGACAACTCTGACATCCAACTTACACAAAAGTATTGTAATTCACAATGGAACAATTCTTCGCTGTTTATTTTTTGTTTTTAATGATAATAAGTACACTGAAAGTGTTTTTTTAAAGTTAATTTTTAGTTTGTAGTTTAAAAGTTTTAAGCATTTATTAATTATTTTTGTAACTTTTTGCAATTTAAGCGATCGACTTTCTCAACAATGAAAAACATCTTTATCTACAGTCATCATGTTTATGCTTACGTGTCGTGGTACCAAAGGGCGTCGTCGTATAAGAGACCAATCTAACCTTTTCATCGATATTTTCAGTGAAAAATACTGTGGTTTCAAGTTCTTCCGCATTTCAGTAGTTCAGTGATTATTTGTTATAATTTCTTAGTATCATATTTCTTAAAATATCTTAATTCTGTCATATAATAATAAAACTCCATAAATAATATTTCTAAAACACAACCTCTTAGAAATTACGTATGCATATTTTAAACGAAATAAAAAGTCATTATCATCACCAGCCTGTTACCGTCCACTGTTGAACGTAAGCTTCCCGCCTGAATCTCCATCCTCATTGATCCTCCGCCTTCCGCATCTAGGTCACTCCCGCTATTCTTCTTAAATCGTCAGTCCATCTTGCAGGGGGTTGGCCAATGCTTCATTTGCCAGATCTTGGGCGCCATTCCAATACTTTTCTTCCCCATCGACCGTCGTCTCTTCGACAGAGATGTCCTGCCCATTAGCACTTGAGTGTGCCTATATGTTGAGTAGCATCCACTACTTGAGTTCTTCTGCGTATTTTCTCGTCTCGAATTCTATCTTTTAGCGACACTCCGAGCATGGATAGTTAATAAACAGGAATTGTTAGCAAAAAATATAAAAAATATATTTGTTAATGACACTCTCATGCTTTTTTCTGTGTCATAATCGTTTTTAATCTGGAATAGTTAGGAGTAAGTCATAAAATTAAAAGCAACAATGACGAATTGTAACCAATCAACCGGATAGTTTGTCATATTTTACAAAAAACCTTTAAATGTGCATACGACAGCTTTTTAGGAAAACAATGTCCTGATACTACTGTTTGTATAATATTTATAATATTTCACTAAAAAAAGTTTAAACAACAAAACATCAAATAATATATTCAAAAATTATTTTTCAATTGTGCTTCATCATATATCAATGTTTACTCGTATATCAGACAAGCCAAGGAGAGAATATTGATATATTTATGAAACCAAAATGGATATCACGACAGAAATAATACGAAATAAAATAACGCAAGAGATGTAATGCTTTGTGAAATTCAATAACCTGATGTATCGAGTCCTTTCAGATGGTAAAACACGGAATAATGCGGGATTTTTAAAACCAGAAGGCTCTTTCTACTGAAGGCTTAGTCAGGGCAGCAAGTCCTGGTCTTATTGAGCCTCCCCGCTTCAGAACTCGCAGGTAATGGCCGTTAAAATAATCCTGGACATATCGCAACAGGCACGGTCCAGGTTCGATTCCTGTGGGACTTGTGTTGACTCTCTCTCTCTCAGTGTTTAATGCGCCTCTGCCTTCGATGCTTTGCAAACCAATGGGACTCCCTGATATGATTCCGTCCCGCCTGTTTTATTGAAGGCTTTTACCGAGTATTGTGCATTGTCCACAGTGCTTTTCAGCTGCATTATTATACTGAATGCACTGTTTGTGAAATCCATAGTAAAAATAAAATAATAAATATGAAATGAAGTAATATTATCATTATATATTTATTTATTTTTCTGCGTCTTATAATATATAATCATACAAATACACTCTCTAGATGAAACATATTTTGTATAAAATTTACTGCTATCATGTTCAGCTATCAGATACTTCTTCATTCTAAGTAATTTTTTCTCATTCTCGTAGCTGGTATATAGCTACGTGCACGTAAGTAAATTTTCAAAACGATAAAGAAAAAGACAACTAAACTTGCAACCATATTTAGGCATTTTTTAAATCTTTCACCGTGAATAACGAGCATAATAATCAAATGCTTTTTGTCTGTCAGAGCCCCCACTTGGTAACCAAAAAACATGTCTAGATGTCATAATATAACATATGCGAATTATGTAAAATATGCCTACAAATTTTATAATTTTATCGTTCTGACGGAATGCCTAAAATATCACTATAGCCTTATAAAGTCAGCGAGCAGGACACCGATGAATCACCTTCCCGTTTGTCAGGGCTCCCACCGCTCGGACGCCTGGCAACTCGCCGCCCGGTCTCGCGGTAAACACTTACGGGGACTTAAATTATTCGCCCGCCTCTAACTCAGTACGTAAGTAAGTGCTCGCGATAGTGGCAGAATGAAGCGGCCTGGAATTTTATTTACCGGGCGAAAATGAATACTTAATTATCAGAGAATCAGTGGCAACTACTGTGAATAGCGAATGTTAAACGTGGTAATATAAAACTATTTATTTTTACATTACGATCATCAAATCCGTTTTAACTAATTAAAACATCACGCACATTGTGCATTATAAATGTAATGTGCATGTTCTGATTAGTTTCACTGTAATAGTCACGTAATAGAAAAATCATGCGCATGTACTCCATCCTTTATTAGTTACTTACATCCCTTTTTAAGTAAACACATACAGGAGAATACCGACGGATGTTGACAGTAATTCTGAAGTCTCCTCGGTGAAATGCTATGACGCTTACCATAGTGTATTTGGCTAAAAGCTGCATCTGGAGTGTTGATCCGCCATCGTCATACATCGTGAGATTCACGCATCATCCTTTATTATTACAGGAATTTACTATGAATGGTTGGTCTTCACGGGACGAGTTTCGTCTACCACCAATTTTACTTAATAAGCTATAACTGGCATTTTACGGGTTATGGATCAAATTCACACCAGCCGGGGGTATTTTAGAGCTCATAAATCGATTAAAAATTATTTTTTTTATCTCCGTCGGGGATCGAACTTACGACATTTGGTTTGCAAAGCAAACGCTTTGACTATTGAGCTATAACCACCGGCATCCTAAGCCGGAGCAAAAATGTGGTGGTCCCCCAGTAGCTTTATACTCCCAAATTGGCTCCGTCTATTTTTTTTGTTTTCCTGACTGAAGAGAAAGCGAATGGAAACTTTGGAGAGACGATATAAAATATCCAAAAGCATGTTACAACGTTACTAAGAGACATTTCCGTCACTTTTTCAAGGTTCCTTCAGGCATGGCAGACACGTCTTTGTCAAGTGTATTGATACAGGTAAAAGTATTTTGAATTTTTTATCTTTTCGGAATTTAATCATTTTTATTGTTCCGATCAATAATTTACTTTTCCCAGAAGATTTCACATTGTATTTTGAAGTGGGCAACGTATTTCCTAAATTTTTATGAAATTCAGAAAAAAAAAACATTTCACCTTATTATGAATTGAATTATTTTACGTTATATGACTAATAATTTAATATGGAATAATTAAAAATATTTTCATTACGTAATATACAATCAATATTAAATTATTATCGGTTTCTTATGATATCTAACTCAATGTTCTGTTATTTTTTAAGAACTCTAAATCGTTTTTCTGCAAGAAAGAAGAGTAATTATTTCTTGCAACCTGACATTAAGCCAGATATATGAAGAAATTGGTTCCTAAGCTTTGCTTCGAGATTCTCTACAGTAGTGTAATCATCTAAAGAGTGTAATAAATGATATTAGTACCGTTATACTGTAAATTTTCAATTTATTGAGGAACATAAAAATAGAAAAATTAACTAAATATAAAAATACATAATAAGTCTTAAAATAAATATATTTCTACCAATGGTATCCTAAAGCTTAACTTTTTTTTCACAAAATCGTCACCCCTGAAGATGAATGGTGTTCCAAATACTCCTTTTTGTACAGAGAAAATCGTCACACATGGCTTAGCTCAAAAGCCACAATACCAAATCTGAGCGTGAAAACCTACGAAATTATTTTAGTTCAACCAATCTTTATGCTTACCCCAAATTTAGTACTTTTACACAAATACATAATTTTCAGAGTTTCGGTGAGATTTGATCACGAATATTTCGTTATAATTTTTTTAATTATAAAGCGTTTTACTACAGAAAACAACATGTGTCCATTATTTGGAATATTGGCTTGAATCTTATCTTCATGGATTTGAAAAGCTTTGGAGATACGATGTTGAATTTGCCCAAGGAACGTAGAGCCTACGACGTAGAGGCAAGTACGAATATTCATTGCTGATATTACCACATTTGGGACCATTAACTGAAATACTATAATGTGGTACAACAAGGCTCAAGTGATACTGAGCATGATACAGAAAGGGTGATTAAGTGGTATTCTGAATGCAGAAAGAGTGATAATGTAATACCTTTGATATTTAAGAAGCAAAACTTTTGTATAGTTTTTTATTTTAAAAAAATTTTTAATATCAAATTGGTAAGTAAGCCTTATAAAAAATCATCCTTTCACAATATGACTGATTAGTATCGCAGTTGATTTGAGTATATTTTCTTATTCATTTGAGTATTTTTTAAATTTAATTTAATTATTTAAACTATATACTGACATCAACATGATGTAGCCCTTGCTGACTGGTACCGAAAACCTTGATATACAATCTTTCATCTCTTATTTCTGTTCCGCTTGTCATACATTTATGTGTTATATTGACATTTTGGACAAGTCCGCTCACGGGTGTGTCAGTTATATACATCGCCACTCGGGCGCTGGGCGAGAGTCTCAGCGACGACTAGCGCGCGGAGCCAGTAGTGTCCCACTTTTCAGCGAGAGCATATTGTATTGTGGCTCAGCTGAAAGCTGTGACTAGGTCGGGCCACAAGGTTGTAAAGTTTATTTTAAATATATGTCAATGCGCTTCTGAAAAAGTCTAAGGGTTATTAATCTGCTCCTAATCCTGCCATCAAGCGACGGAATAACAACCTTTCGAAAGAGAAGAGGATGATAATACATCACTAATTCACTGTTCATATTTCTAACTATTTGTTTTACCTTGAATGTCAATATATATATATATTACAGAAAATAAAACGCAATAAACCTTTGACATTTGTCAAAGGTTTATTACGTTTAAAGCACCCATGCCTTAGTCATCGTTACTATTATAAATATAATCAGATACTCCCAACACTTAAACTGAAGACGCGAAGCAGCTTTCTGAGATCCACACAACCTTTCACATCCAGCCCTGAAAATAAGAGACTCCAGCTCTGGCATCAAGTCGCGTCAGAGGATTTCATTACTCTAAAATTTAGAGTAATGAAATCCTCTTTTAGAGTCTCCTTAAGAGTCTAAAGGAAGGCCTCCCAACTGTCAAGAACCTTGACTGGTGGACCTGGAAATCCCTGAACAGATTAAGAACTGGAGTCGGTAGAACAAAGGACAACCTCGAGCGGTGGGGAATGTTTTGGTAGGAGAGTCACTATTGGCCAAAACCATCTCAATTTGATCCTGTTATGCCCACAAGCGAAGACTTAATGCTGGGCAAGACACAAGCTATCGATGTCTCCAGATGCTGGGCAAAAATAATTTGACGTTGCTGACACGAAGAAGAAGACTATCATACACTATAAAATTTAAAAGTTCTCAACGCATTCTTTTAATTAATGGTCTAAAGCACTTATGTTCTTATCAAATCTCTGCTGGTTGATAGTGGTTTTTTAAAAGTTCAAAATTAATATATAAAAATTTCTTTTATAAACGTCCAAGGTAACCTAATTTAACACACATATAAGGCAAACAAAAATAAACGTTTAAAAGGATTATTTTTTGCTTCTTTATTAAATTTATTTCGCAAAAATTATGTAGTGTTTTAAGAAAAATGTCATTACGTAAATATTAGTCGTGGAAAACAAACGCTAACACGAAAACTTTCAGTGTATTTTTTCAGCTTCAGTAAAAAGAGAGAGAATTAGGGGCGCTTGAGTCTGAAAGAATGCTGAAAACAAATTTTAGTAATAAATAAAATTAATACTGTCCTTTAAGTCAAATCAACTTTGTCCGAACTTGTAATAAAATGTTTTTGTTTTGTTTGCATACAAGTTTGTAATGTTAATTTCATATAGATTATGTCTGACAAGTTCGCCAACTTTCACAATGGAAACCTGAATTTTTCAGCTATTTTTCATAATTTAAAGGCAGTTTTAAGTTTAATTTATTTTTGCATTAAATCAGAATTTATTTTATATTTTTTCTCGTATTTTCGTGCATACGATAAAACATTGTTTTTAAAATTACTTTGCCGCATAATATTAATTTACTTTTTTAAACAACCCATATAAAAATACATACTTAATTACATTTAATGAAACTTTAAAATATTGACGCCAGTGTTTTTTTTATGTTAACACATACAGGAGAATACCAACAGATAGTGATAGTAATTCTGAAGTCTCATCTGTGTAATTCTATGACGCTTACTATATGGCTAAGCGCTGCATGTGGAGTGTTGATCCGTCAATATCATAGACTACAGTCCGAGATTCACGTATCATCCTTATTATTACAGGAATTTACTATGAATGGGTGGTCTTCACGGGATGACTTTCGTCTACCACCAATTTAAATTAATAGGCTATGACTGGCATTTTACGAGTGAGGGATCAAATTCACACCAACCGGGGTACTTTAGAGCTCAAAAATTGATTAAAAATTCTTTTATTTTTATTTTTAATCTCCGTCGTGGATCGAACCCACGACCTTTGATTAAAAGCAAATGCTTTGACCATTGACCTATACCCGCCAGCTAAAAGTCAGTGTAACCCATAAGTTAATGAAGGTAGTTGCATTTATCTTTCGAACTATCAATACACGGATGTAACGTAATTATATCAATTATCAAGGAATAAATCATTACAGTTAACTACTAATATTATAAAAAGCTTGTGAATAAAATGTTGACTGATTGAATAATAAAAATAATAATATACATACTCTGAATATATACAACAAAAACATTTATCGTTATACGATGTTAACAATGGTATAAATACATCAAATTTCGCGTATCTGCTCAGGCGGAGAAAGGTCGTGTGGACTCCGTGTTGTGTAGAATAGAGCAAAGGTGAAAGGCTCGTGGTTCAAATCCCGCGTCTACCGATATTTTTTCTGAATGTATTGATACGTTTAAAATTTGATGTATGTGTATTTAATATCTATTACAGTTAAGTTCTTTTTACCTTTTAAAATGATTGTAGTGTATTGTGGCTTATGCTTTGGCTGTTTTTTGCAAATTTCCATGCACAAATATTTCGAGCGCTATTGTATCTTCAGGGTTGACATTTTTGTGACAGAATTTAAAAAATCGTTAATCCTGAAGATGAACTCTGCAATGGCAGTCAATAAATTGGTCCAAGGAAATTCGTGACACACGGCTAAAGCAAAAGCCACAATACCAAATCTGGCCGTGAAAACACAAAAAGTTATATGATTGAAAAATCTTAAGCTAATTAATTGTAATATGAGACTATATGGATAACTATATGAATTCATAAGAAGACTGTCCTTTATAAGAATGCTATAGAAATTGTGGTGAGCCATATTTTTTTCTTTCTTAACTGCCTAAAATATATATATTTCTTCTTTTGCGTGCAAATAAAGAATTTTCTAAAAATGTCAACTTAATTAGCATAAAAAAGACTTAATTTTCAGGTTCTTCCTTTTTAATTAAGCCCAAAAATAAATCTACATAAATACATGAATATAAATAAGATTTTTTTCATATAATTGCCGTAAAGCTCAAAAATATTTTTAGCTAGAACCTTCAATGATATTTATTCAAATTAGTTTCTCTGACGAATAATAATTTATTCACTATTCTTGTAAACTTTTTTTTATATTCAAATAGTGCTCTCGATTGAGCCAAATTTTCACAAAATAAATATAACGCAAGTCGTCAAGCAAAGTAAACTTTCTATTTGTTTTATTTCCATTTAACTTTCATCGAACAATGAAATACTTAACAAAACCAATAGATCCAAGTTATTAAAGTTTTAGAAAAGTAATCAATAACTGATGATAAAAGTTAAAATTAGAAACGTCTTAATAATAACTGAACTTTAACAATCATTCATTTATTTAAATAACTCAGCTGAATAATCGTAATAGTCAGGAAATACTAAAAGAATGACATTTATATAAAAATCTACTGTTCAGAGCAAGCTTGAGGAAACTTTTCAGCTTGAACTACAAAATCGATTCGCAGCACTGGAAGATAGTGATGACACCGACAACGTCAACAAACTTAACGAAAGAATCATTAATAGCATTAAAGAAACTGCCAAAAAAGTCATAAAGCAGTGCAAAAAGAAAAAAGGGTCAAAATTCTCAGACAAAACGATAGCTCTTATGGACGAACGTCGTAAAAGCAGAAGCATCCAAGATTACAATACCCTGAACAAAAAAGTGAAAAAATCCATGAGATTTGACATTCATCGTTCAAACACCGAGTATATCATGGAGATTGTTGCACAAGGCCGAGGTCAAATGCATTTAGCAGACACACCTCTATAGGACAGGCCCAACTTTCCAAATTAAAGACACACGATGGGAAGATAACAACAAATCTTAATGATATACTGAAGGAAATAGAACATTTCTACGGGTTATTGTATTTATCTACGATGCCAGGTCCTAATGACAGATCTGCGGACGACAAGAGGGCTACTCTCACAAAGCACTGGTCTGAAGACATCCCAGATATAAGTATATTCGAAATTAAATCGGCCCTAAAACAACTTAAGAACAACAAAGCCCCTAGAGAAGACGGAATTACATCTGAGCTTCTGAAAGTAGGAGGAACCCCTCTGTTGAAAGAGCTTAAAAAACTATTCAACAAGGTAATAGAACATGGAGAAACCCCGGCGACATGGAGTACGAGTATTGTGATATTGTTCCACAAAAAGGGGATAAATCACTGCTCAAAAACTACCGACCCATTTCCCTTCTTTCCCATGTGTATAAAGTATTCTCCAGAATTTTAACAAACAGGCTGACGGGTCGATTTGATGAATTTCAACCTCGAGAGCAAGCTGGGTTTAGGAAAGGCTTTAGTACAATTGATCATATCCACTCGCTAAGACAAATCATTCAGAAAACCGAAGAATATAATCAGCCACTCTGCCTCGCCTTTGTAGACTATGAAAAGGCATTTGACTCAATCGAGACTTGGGCAGTGCTAGATTCACTACAACGCTGCAAAATAGACTATCGGTATAAAGAGATAATAAAATCTCTTTACAAATCTGCAACAATGATGGTCCAGCTCCATGATAGCACTAACAATATTTCTATAAACAAAGGTGTTAGACAAGGAGATGTTATATCTCCAAAACTCTTCACAAACGCCCTAGAAGATATTTTTAAACTGCTATCCTGGACAAAATGTGGAATAAATATTAACGGAGAGTACATTTCTCACCTCCGATTTGCAGATGACATAGTGCTAATAGCCGAATCACCTAACAAGCTCCAAGACATGCTCTACGACCTCAATGAAGCGTCGAACAAAATTGGTCTGAAAATGAACATGGATAAAACAAAAGCCATGATTAATAGTCATATTTCACAGACCTTTGATCCTATTTCCATTGGAGGAACAGAAATAGAGGTTGTAAACGACTATACCTATCTGGGACAAGTAATACAACTAGGGCGAAATAACTTCTCAAAAGAAATCGACAGGCGCATACAACTGGGATGGGCAGCATTTGGAAAACTAAAGTACATTTTTAAAACGAAAATTCCGCAATGCCTTAAAACTAAGGCGTTTAACCAATGCGTCCTCCCTGTATTAACTTATGGCGCAGAGACGTGGAATCTGACAGCAAGTCTTACCCATAAAATAAAAGTCACCCAGCGTGCTATGGAGAGATCCATGCTCGGAGTGTCGCTAAAAGATAGAATCCGAAACGAGGAAATACGCAGAAGAACTCAAGTAGTGGATGCTACCCAACGAATAGGCACACTCAAGTGGCAATGGGCAGGTCATATCTGTCGAAGAGACGACGGTCGATGGGGAAGAAAAGTATTGGAATGGCGCCCAAGAACTGGCAAACGAAGCATTGGCCGACCCCCTACAAGTTGGACTGACGATATAAGAAGAATAGCGGGAGTGACCTGGATGCGGAAGGCGGAGGATCGAAGAGGATGGAGACTCATGCGGGAGGCCTACGTTCAACAGTGGACGGACACAGGCTGATGATGATGATGATGATGATAAAAATCTACAGTTTTTGTCAAGAGTTAATTTCATACAACTCTTGGTCTTAACCCTTTTGCATCGGTTGTTGGCATGTGCCGTCAAAGATTCCCCAACCGTTGACATTGGTTGACGTGATATATCGTAATGCTACTTTAAGTAATCGTTGTGACATCTACAGTAGTAAATTGGAAGTGTAGTCATTCCCTTTAATAACCTAAATGTATTTTTGTACAGGAATCTGTAAAGCATGTAAAAATAAATATCGTTAGGTTTCGTCACAGAAGCGATTTTTTCTGTAAGCCACATGTGTGAATGCCACCACATGTATGGAGTTACATAATGTACGTTTGTTAAATATAATAGTTTTTTATGAATCATCTGATAAATGATAAAAAAACCAATGTGATGTATGAAAATAGGTCAGATAAGTACATTTATGCTTCAAATAAAAGTTTTAAGTCGAAAAATTGTTTGAAAAATTGATTGAAAAATTAACGCCGTATTGACAATTTAATTTGCATTCCACTGAGCCGTGACGAAAGGGTTAAGAGCTTCATAAAGAACATGATATAAATAAGGAAAACAATCTTGTTTACTATATAAATTGTATTTTGTAATTTAAAAATATTGAAAATTATTTTCTGCCATAGAGTGGAAAGCGTCAATGACAAAAGCCAGTCTATGGCAGAGCAGAATAAATAATTTGAAATAAATAAAATTTATTTAATTTAATGAAATGCTGTTTCACAAAATATAAGTGTTAGTGAACCCTTTTAATTAATTTTGCATGATACCAAAATTTGCAGTCCTCATTTAGAAACTTATTAGGAAATGTATAAAAATAAAATATAAATGAATCATGATGAAAATGGGGTTGTTGTTGCGACAATCGGAAAAAATAATGGTAAGTATTGGGTCAAATATAGTTATTATTATTATCATTATTCTGTGTTCGTTCACTGCTAAATATAAGGTTGCAAAATTATTTATATTTCTCTTTAACATCTGCTTTACACACCAGGTCTCTTCATGCCTAAAGGAGACTAGATGTGCATACATAAAGCATACTGTTGATATCGTTAGTGGATTCTCAGTATATTTTATGCATTTCATTTCCACCTCCAGTCTCTTCAAGGGAAATACAGGTGCACAATTATGTTTAAGCTCTTTTGCCTCACGAATTTTTCAAATTACAGGAATGTCTATTCCACGAACAGTGTGGTAAATATAATGACGTTAAACTAGTTTACCTTGCTTTTGGGTTATGGAATTCTAAGAATCACAGTAAAACTCCCTTTGACATATTTAAGCAGCACTGTTTATCATAATCACATCAATTATTGGCCATAAATAGCCTAGAAGTATTAACGCTAATTAAGATGCTCATCGGTCTTACTTGATAGTCGAGTATTCGATTCCCGGGGATGTAAAAACACATTTGAAGCCTATTAGCAGAGAATAAAACAATACCTACAAATTGTTATACACTAAGAACATGTTAAAGATGATGGTCAACTAGAAAGTGGACAGAACTGATAAAAGAAACTACTTAATCTTCATTAGAAGCAAGCAAACAGCATAGTAAAGGGTCCGCCAAATAACTTTTTTTTTTTGAAAATGGGGCGCAAAACATCGAGTGTAGCTTCGGCTGTGTGGCACGTAACGCCATTCTGTTGAAACCAAATGTTGCCAATATCTTCTTCTTCAATTTTTGTGAATAAAAATGGCCCGATAACGATCGCCATTGACTGTAACGGCCACTCCTTGCTTATTTTTGAAGAAAAATGGCCTGATTTTCAAAGTAATGTCGCAATATTTTTCAGCGTTGTTCAAGCGTATCACAACCATATTCGTTTAGCGGAAGAATAAAACTAATTATTTGTCAAATCAAACATGAGCTAAGTGTTACCATTCACGAAATAAACACTAGTTAAAAAAAACGTTAGATGGCGGACCCTTTAAATGATCAAGATAGATGGAAAAAAATGATACAGCAGGCTGAGTCTATTTCAAAGGTCTATGATTCTCAAGACATTGTATTTATAAGCCGTGTGTGGCGAATTTCTTTTGATCAATATTTCGACCACCATTGCAGGGGTCTTCTTCAGGATTGATGATTTTGGTGTGAGTTGGTGTCAAATTATCTTTTATTTTAAATATTTTATTTACGAGCGTTATTGATATCTCCATGGCAAATACATATTCACATTCCGTTGGTCCGTAGAATCGTGTACGGTGGGTATGTTCTATGAATTTTACCTCCACGAAAGTCATGTCGGACTGTGGTCGTCCTTGCTTGTCTGTACTGGTTTTAGAGTAGTGTGGTGTGCTAGAGGCGGAAGCCATGCTGTTTTGAGAATCAAGCCGTCATCCCTGTTGATGTTGATGGGATGTCTTTTGATTTCAATGGCTTCCCTCACTAGGCGTAAAAAAAGCAATAATATCAAATCTGGCCGTGAAAACCTAAGAAGTTATTTAAGCTAGATACAATTTATTGTATTTTTTACAAAAACAAAATATATATTTCCGATTGATCCGTCACGTATTAAAGTGTTTTAATTAAGATGTTATTTTTAAAATAACGAAAACATATAATTCGTGGATGGTAATACAATTCCGAGAAAAAGTCTTTTTATGCCTCTTTTCTTCTTTAGCCTAGCCATTTTCCATCATCTGGGATCGGCCCTCCTTGTGCCATTCGCCATGTTTGCCTGTTCTGCGCTGCATTCTCAGTCAAGTCCAGAATTTTCAAATCCTTGTCTACAGTTGCAGTCCAGGTTGCTTGTGATCTTCCACGTCTTCTTCTCAGGCTGGGTATGTTGAGGGCTTTCTTCACCATGTGGTCTCCATTTTCGTGTCACATGCCCATACCATCTTAGGCGGTTTTCGCTTATCCTTTCAGGTATGGGGGCCATGAATGCAATTCTAATCTCTTTCACGGGTTCTTTCTTTTAGCACTTCTGTGCAGTGGCCACAATTGTTCAGAGGGGACTCCCACTGGACTTATCAGTTGCTTACTGATCAAATCTGAATGAGCGCATCATCAAGGAGACTTAAATGTCCTCTGGTGTGATGTGGGTGTGAGGCAGGTAAAGTCCAGGTATGGGGGCCACCTGAAATGAACCCAGAATATACTCATTTCAGACTATCCACTCTAGTCCCACCGCCGATAAGAAGTCTAAAGCCATTAGTGGAAAAATATTAAATATAATAAAAAAAAACACTTATAGCGTGGTCATCGTCAAAAATGGCAAGTATCATAGAGTACTCGTATCAAATTGTTTGCGATCTTAACATACGAGTGTGTCCAAAAATTACAATTAAATGTTGAAAGACTGTGTGACTTATTGCCACAATCTTCACCATATAACTGGTGAGATTAGTATCCCAAAGTTCCGCCTATTACATATCTAATTTCATACGTTTGTAGTTAACAGTTTTCTCTTCAAACTTTTGTGTTGAAGGACTTTTCGGAACAGAGCATTTAAATTGAGCTATGGATGAAGGTTATTTCCTTCTTTCTGTTAAATATCGGAGAGAAAAAAACATTTGCCACACTGCTCAACCCAAAATCCATGATTCTGCCTATTACATTTTATGTTTTGGTGGTTTGAATTTTGAATAATTGTAATAAAAAATCAAATATTCATTATTAAATACTTTTTTCTTCGTATTTTATTTTTTTGGCTAATTAATTGACTCATCGTATAATTAATATAACATTTTTGACATATTTTGCGTCCCATCGATGTTAATATAGTCATATTCGGTCTGCCGTAAAAAGTAAACACGAAATGTATTAAATCCGGCATACTCCACAGAATTGCTTTCACCAATTACATTTTCAATTAACCTTCGTCGTGTCGGCGTAATCAAGAGTTATGCCTCCCAAGGGCGGTGGCCATATTTCCCAAAGCCGGGATAAAAATTAACCTTTTCATATCTGCAAAAAGTTAAACTCATTGGGTACGTCTTTGTTAAATAGGAATTTTATTAAAACATTAATTAGTAACGAGAAAAATATCAACAGATTTTTAACATCAATTGGTTCAGAAATAAAAACAAAAAATAAAAAACCATTCAAAATATTATTATTAATGAAATACACACATACAATACGTCACATTTTATACGCATCAATTCATTCAGAAAAATATCGCAAGACGCGGGATTCGAACCACGAGCCTTACACCTTTGCTCTGTTCTACACACTGCGCTATCCACACGACTATTCTCTGCCTGGGTAGATACACAAAACCTGATGTATATATATACCATTTTTTACATCATATAACGACAGATATCTCTGTAGTATATATTCAGAATATGTATATTATTATTTTTATGATTCAATCAGTCAACATTTATTTACAAGCATTTTTATATTATTAGTGACCGACAGTCTATTTATTTAGTAAGTACTACTCATAACTACATATACCACCACAAATTAAAATAACCATTTAATAATGTCACTTTGAAACAATATCAAGAAGGCAATAAAAAAAAGCTCTGTCATTATATGATGTTAACAATGCTATATATATA
Organism: Glossosoma conforme; assembly: GCA_022606575.1. Classification (NCBI taxonomy): domain Eukaryota; kingdom Metazoa; phylum Arthropoda; class Insecta; order Trichoptera; family Glossosomatidae; genus Glossosoma; species Glossosoma conforme. The sequence goes on along the minus strand of JAGTXR010000082.1, from coordinate 1,681,398 downwards.
TACATCAGGTTTTGCGTATCTACCCAGGCAGACAATAGTCGTGTGTATAGCGCGGTGTGTAGAACGGAACAAATGTGCAAGGCTCGTGGTTCGAATCCCGCGTCTAAAATTTGATGAAAGTGTGTATGTGTGTATTTAATTACTAATAATATTTTGAATGATTTGTTATTTTTATTTTTTATTTCTGGACCAATTACTCCTATATGTAGCTCAACTCGACCAACGGTAAGCAGTTAGAAACATGGAGTGATCTTTCCAAATTGTAGTCCGCGTTGATGTTGCTCAATATCAATGATCTAACGAGAATCAAGCTTATTATTTGCTAGTAACAGAGGACATGATGTTTTAGTCAACCAAAATCAATGTTTTATCTAATACTATATGCCATCAAACACAAAATTTGTCAACAGCATTGCGTTTTTTGTCATGTAATTCAAAATGAATCACACAAAGCCAATTGTAAATTCCTTTAAATTCGTAGAATGGTCATCTTTTGAAACAGAGCTTTAGGGTCGACAAAGCACAACAGAAGTTCGGTGTTTGTCCAAGCTGTCGACGCAGCTTTCGAAAGCTCCCGTGTTTATGTCCCATCGGCTGATATTTAATCCTCGTTATGCACCGGAAGCTGCAGGCCGCGACCCTCTGAAATCTGCTGAGCTTTGCAGAGTGCTTGGACGGTATAATCGCTGACAATTCAATTTATATGAATATTCATATTACAGCAAAAGCTCTGGAGACTCTCTCTCTGCACCTTTACAAGAAATCAGGCTGCCGGTATTTAGAACAATATGCAGATCTGTGTTTGGCTACAGCATTTAATTGTGAACCAAAGTATAAGAGCCAATCAAAAATCATATTACATCTTAAATTTTACAAGATGCGTCACAAAATAAATTCCGTCAAAAAATTAAAACCAAACGTCATCGAAAGTCTTAATTCTATTTTTTTCTCAAACTACAATTGGAAAATTTAACCTTACTGTTTTTCAATTTTTTTTTTTTTACAAACTCATAGATAAAAAAATGACAACAAAGGGTGATAAATGAAGACAAATCGTATCAATGGAATCCCATTTATTTTAATTTTTCGGCGATGGCTTAGCGCTGTAAATTAGTTTCTATCCACCAACGTCATAGACCACAGCCTGCCATTTACCAAATTTAAGAAGTTTTATGTAAATATGTAGCGTTCAAGCGATGACTTTGTCTACCAATATTATTTTAAGAAACACATGACTTTCATAGGACAGGAGTATATACAGTTTTGTATATAAAAGTCATAAAATGTTAATAAATTTAATAAAAAGTTCTTTATACTTGGCTTCATTAAAAATATATACATTAATTTTACCTTGAGCAAATTAATATGCACAATTAATTTCAAGGCTTAACTTGTTTATGTATCCATAATAATAGAATATAATGCAGGGCACTATAAAATAATCGTTGAGCTGACAAGAATTAATAAATTTTCTATACTTAACTTTTGCCAATAATATGTTTGGAATAAAAATGACATTTTACTGAAGAAAGAATCTCGAGTTTAAAAAAAATTGTAAAAGTAGTTCGTTGTAATATGGTCGAAGAACTGAAGTATGCGTGAATTTTTCCGCGAACAAGTTAATCTCTTCCAGTTTCAGATAATACAACGTTTGAGCAGTCAACTTTTGTTATAAGGCTAGAGAGGTATTTATGGTAGTCTGTAGGTAGACAATTTAACTAGCTGTCCCAACCAAGTCTACCAACAAAGAACTGCATCGCTTGTGTGCTCAAAGGATAAAAACATTGTTCAGGAGAAGCCAGGAAATTCTTCAGATGCATATTTTCCACAATTTTTGTAAAACAGTTGTAGCAGAATTTCTTTTTCCTGAAAAATAAATTATTTCGCAACAATGTGTGGTTAAATAAACTAACCTCTTTAGAGATAAATTGTAAGCAATATTACGAGATGCACTTTGTATTATTTATTTTGGTTTTCTTTTTAACGAATTGTGATGAACGTATATATACTTTAAAATATATATACTATATTAAAATGATACTAATGTAAACCTCTCTGTATATGATTCAAGCTAGGTACTAAGTAGTAGTTGTATGTATATGATCCAAGCATAATAAGTATAGAATTTATATAAATTGTATAAAATATTTATATTGTTAAAAAGGTATTGATTATATTAAGTTCATTAAAAGGTGTCTGGTGGAAATTGAGACTTAGATGGGTCGAGGCTATTAAAGAATCGAAATATATATGTAAATGATGCTGAAATTGTCACTTCGACTATAAAAAATTTATAAATTTTAATGATATTGTTTTATATTCTAAAAAAAAATATGTTATTATGTAAAAAATGTGAAAAAATAATAATATAAATTATGCAACACTTAAATCAAAGATGAATCCCACGCCACACACAAGATCTACCTTTAAGTGGCGTGGAAAGCGAATATCCAAAAAAAAATTAATAAAAAAATTAATGTAATACTGTCAATAAAATCTTAAATGTATCCTATTATATTTGATTCAATAAAAAAAAATAATATTATGATTATATTTAAAAATAGATAAAATATAATTTATTTGTGTTGTATCTCCCTCAGAATCAAACGCAGAGCAACATATAAACAATTAAAATTGTTAAGATTACTCCTAGAAAATAAATATAAAATGGAACCAAACATAAGTTTGTGACATAACCATAAAGAAAAAACAATCGATACCCACTTAAACTTGACTTAAAATTCAAATTATTTTTAAATTATTTATAAGTTTTGTGAAAAAAATGTAAGAGCAATATATATTTGTATAATAATAATAAAAAGATACAAGAAGACGAAGAAGAAGAAAAAAAAACAATAATTTTAGATATTTTTTAAAAATATTTTCAATAAATTAAAGTTAATCTGCTTTTAAACGAGGCGCAACATTTGAGATGGACCGATTACTTTTATTCGATGTAATTATGGCGTAATTAGGGTAATATTAAAAGCTTTTTACATTAAACGCTTGCAGAAAGCTCTCTCCGGGGCTTCCTTAATTTCTTTAACCACAATTATTATTTTGAAGCACAAAACTCCTGAACTTTGTTCTAACAAAAAATTATTGTGCACGTATTTAAGAAATCGATTTCATCAATATCAATATAAAAAAATATATAAAATAGTGTTTATAAATGAAAAAACCCATCAGATCAAAAATATGTGTATATATTTGGATTCATTGTATAAAAAACCTTATATTTTTGTTATTCACTAAAATCATTAAATGCTTATTGTGATGTCACATTGATTTGGTTTTGTAAACATAACCTTAAACGGAAATGAAAACATGTCTTGGAATAAAAATATTGCAGGTGAGATATATATTTATCTTTCTTTTCAAAGACTGCAACCTGTTATATGGAGAAAATTTCCAGAACACCGATGTCCGGCTGTTTCAAGTAATTTGTCATAGATTTTAAACAAATATTTTAATATCAAACAGATAAGTTATTTTTGGCAACGCGCGCATTACTCTTAAAAGTAAACACCTTGCTAATATTTCAATAGCGTAGGCAAACTTTCCGTTTGTATCCAGCAGTCGGAAGATTGACGATAACGATTTCCATAGTCGTAAATAGCCCCCAGTAATAACTATGAATAATTCAAGGGTTTTGGTCAAAGTCAGTTCTGGTATTTCTGCCAGAAAAAGAGGGGTTCATATCCCATTTATCATGAAGCTTGTCGCCGGGATATAAATAATCGAAATGGTCTGGCAGATAAACTCAACCCTAGTCAGTGTCACTGCGCCTTTGAGCCACACATCTAGACATTAGAGTGAAACTCATATATATACAATAATATGATGCAAATGTAAGCATTCATTCATAATGAGGCAAATCTAGAAATTTCAATTAGATACATCTTAACATTATAACGAGTCACATCTGGACATTAGAATAAGACACATGTAGATTCAGGCTAGATTAAATTAAATGCTTAAGTCAAAAAATATGAATTTAAGGCTCGGCAAGGAACTTGCCAAAACATTTGTTTGGAGCATCTTGATGTACGGCTGTGAGACATGGTGCTTTTCTGAAAGTGATAAAAAAAGACTATAGGCCTTTGAGATGTGGTCGTACAGAAGAATTCTTGAAATTTCCTGGAGAGACCGCGTCATGAACAATGAGTTTCACAGCATAATCAAGGAAGATAGGCACCTAGTAAGAATGATCTCAGAGAAGAGAGCCCAATGGATCGGTCAAATCATTGTACGCGTCACGATGGTCTTCTTCACGACATTGTGGAAGGGATGGTTTAGGGTAGAAACTGTAGAGGGCGCCTTAGACGGGAATATTTGCAGCAAGGGTTCGTGGACATGAGTTGTTGCTCTTATGATGAGCTGAAGAGGACTGCAGAGAATCGAGAGGAGTGGAGATCAAGATGCAAGATTTTGTTGCTGCAAACGAATCCACCGGATTGATCCTACGAAGAAAAAGATATTCAAATAAGGCACATCTAGATAATACAATGGGGCACATTTAGACATAAGAATGTGCCTAGATTTCATATCAATTAGCTCATTCAGATAAGCGCAAGCCAAAAAAAATTCACTGCTTAGATAATACCGCCGGCGGGTATAGCTCAATGCTTAAAGCGTTGTCTTTGCAAGCCAAAGGTCGTGGGTTCAAACCGAAACGGAGATTAAAAAAAAAAAACATTTCTGAGCTCTAAAAATACCGTCGGTTAGTGTGAATTTGATCCCTCACCTATTAAATACAAGGCATAGCCCATTGATGAAAATTGGTAGTAGACGAAAGTCATCCCGTGAAGACGACCCATTCATAGTAAATTCCTGTAATAATAAAGGATGATGCGTGAATCTCGGGCTGTAGTCTATGACGCTGGCGGATCAACACTCCACATGCAGCGCTTAGCCATATGCGCCATGGTAAGCGTCATGGAACTCCACAGATGATACTTCAGAATCACTATTACCATCTGTCGGTGTTCTCCTGTATGTGTTTACATAAAAAATAAATTAAAAAACAAAATAATAATCCAAACTTATCTAGGTAGTTTACAGTAAGTTCAATTTCATTATGCACTCAGATACGTTTATTATGTGTGGAAAAGTAAACTCTATCAACATTCTTGTGGTATCATTCTCAGTTAAAGGCAAATACTACGAGAATGTGTCAATTGAAGACGGTCTCGCATCAAAATAACCGACTTAGTGTTTAACCGACAAAAAACTTTCCATTTTACAGATAAAATATATATTTTAAATTTGTGATATAAAGTAATCCTGTCAAATTTATGGCGTATTAATCTATGAAAACCATGACGCATCGCGATTGTTATTTAACCCTTGGTCATGTTTTAAAATAAAAATGTGTAATTAAAATTTAATGCACAATTAATTGTGGTAATTACATTAAAAAAACTACAATAACTGTGTTTTCGTTGAGAGAGTGGCTTTCAGCTCCCGCTGAAAACGCAAATGGCCCCCGTACTGAAAAGAAAAAACAGCCTGAACATCTGCCTGTCATAAAGCTGTACTTGTGGCCTGAAAGTTTTATCATAATTTTCTTTGTAATTTCTCGCCAGATGTTACCAAAGCTCTGAGTTATTTATTATAGCGGGACTCAGCGAAAAAACAACCAAAGCTCATTATTCAGTTTGAAATGTCCCAGTCGTGATACTTCACAGCTGGTTTACAGGCAAATAGTCAGTGGCTAGTGGATTACAAAACCAAGCTTTGCTTAAAATGAGAGCATAAAACTCTCAAATATCTATGCAATAAAACATTGGATAACTAAGATTCCAGTAACAGTTATCAAAACAAAACTTATACCTCAGAATACATATTTTCAGTTAGTTGGGAAGCTTTTTCTGAGCAAGCAAATACATTTTATTGTGTCTATTAAGTATGAGATGGCTAGTGTAAGTTCTTATATTTTTCTTGAAGAGTTTTGAATTGCATGCAAATATAAATCATCTATATGTACTGGTAAAAGAAAACATTTTATAACACATTTTTAAAATAAATAAATATATGGATACTTGTAAAAATAAAATCGCACGAATCATATAAATAAAAAATTGTGCAGAAAAGGTAAATAATAATTTGATTTGACGTTTCTCTTGAATTAACGTGAAGATTTGCGTTATTTTACATTCTCAACTCTCGGTAGACTTAAATCAAAGTACGTATACTTTATTTTAAGTATAAATCACGTTAATCAAAAGTTTTATTATACCAACGTATAGTACATCACTCTTAGTAACTACCATTGATATTTTTTATTTATTAGAATGGTTCGTAGTAAGAGCACCTTACTCACCTGAGCTTTCAGGAGATAAATCAATCACCCCTCACCTGAAACACCTGAACAAGACGGCTCAGTTCACGAGACTGATCAACCCGCTCAAACATACGTAAAACTTACCTGTTATTTTTAACTAGCTGACCCTAAAAGAAGTTTCCGAGAAGAAAAAATGATATTTTAATGACAATCAAGATTATTTAAATATTTAATTGGGCCGAACTAAAATATATGATAATTAAATTAATTATCAATTTTCAATAATAAATAAAAATATTTATCAAATTATAATTGAATGGCGCCCAAGAACTGGCAAACGAAGCATTGGCCGACCCCCTACAAGATGGACCGACGATATAAGAAGAATAGCGGGAGTGACCTGGATGCGGAGGGCGGAGGATCCAGGAGGATGGAGACTCATGCGGGAGGCCTACATTCAACAGTGGACGGACACAGGCTGATGATGATGATAATGATGATGAATTGAATGTAATGTAAAAATAAAATTATTCTTCTGTATTGACAATTATGATACTTTCCTGATCAATTATTAAAATCTTACGTAGAACTTTTACATATAATTATGTATTGACTCCCGATAAACGGGTTTCAGGAAAATTTAGGATCCCTGATAAGGCGACTATAAGGTGTGACCTATACAGAGCTCAACCATTTGAAGTTGTAAGGTTTTGCTTTTTTGGAAACAAGTTTATATGAAAAAAATGGAAAGCAATAGCTATATTCTTTGAATTAATAGTGGACGTCGCATTGCTTATTTTCATTTATATTATTTTTAAATAGTGAAACGTATTTCATAGTTCTATTTAATTAGTAAATAATCTACATTTGGTCATAAAGTTGCAAGATAAAAAACACATTCTTTAGTAAAATGCTCAATTTTTAAGATGCAAGATATTCCCTAAGCTTTGGTGTTATCATATACGTTAAATATTTATTACAATATTATTTTATTATTTCAATATTCTTATCTTCTTTTATAGATCATTGACTATGTTACAATATTATTAGTAATTAAATATACACACACTATAATACATCAAACTCTTTAAACGCGTCAATTCATTCAGAAAAATATCGGCAGAAGCGGTATGCAAACTGCGGACCTTGGAACCAATTTGCCCAGGTAATCATACCGCTTAGCTACCTTGGCTATTTCTTTGCCTAAGCTGACACGCGTTGGAACTTGTATTGATATCATTATTTGGTGTAATTTTTTTTTTTTAATCTTATACAACTACATTTGAATCATGAGTGTTATTCATTATAAATGCTTAACATCAAAAACATGCAAGACATTTCTGATTGCAAATACGAGTATGTAAGCGCTTTATATATTTTTATTCATGTTTACACTTTGAGTAAGACTGATCACTCGTCTTGATAAAGGGTCGAATTTTGAAAAAAATAAGTATCCGATTTTTTTCAGGAGAATATAATTATTTTAATTTGTGAATCTGATTGGTCCTTATCTAAAAAAGCGTTTTTTTAACAGCTTCATAAATATCACTTAATTTTTAGAATATTCTCGAACTTCTACGTTTTCAGGGACGCTTTAAGTAGCATACAAAAAGTCTTTGGATAATATTCGATGCGGGAAAACAATGTTGAGCCGGTTATCTAATTTATTACTCTATTGATTTGAATCCCCGTCGTATTTTGTGAATGCCTCTATGATGTGGAAACAATCGGACACCCACCAGGTATTATTATTCGTCTACCGAGAAGCTTTCTAAAGTTGCCAAACTTCGAACTGATAAATCAGGTTAAAGCTGCCAGATTTCCCAACTTTCGAAGTTAATACCGTAAAATCAATGCAAAATAGGCAAGGCTAGAACCTGACTCACCTCTAGGCGATCAAATTAGGATTACCTGCGAATGTTTAGTATGTTTTCAACATTGAAAACATTATAATCTGAAACGTTATTATAATAGTCTGAAATCATTCATGTATTCATATTATTACAGTATAGATTATCCTTCTAAATTATATATTTTACTATATATTTCAATTTATTTTATATTTACAATATAAACAAATAAAAACGTAGTATTTCACATAATATAAGCGTTTCTACTTTACTAATAATTGAAACACTGCCCGAGAAAAAAAATCTATTTAATTTATCCTTCTAATAATATTTTGATTATTGCATGTATTTATAAAGCTTTGTTATGTTATGTTTTTTGTGATAATATTTAAGTCTATACTATTTATAAATAATATATGCAAACATGTGAACATTGTCGCAGAAAGAAAAATATTTATTTCAATGTACACAATACATTTTTTGCACGAACGATTCCAATTTGAATTTCCATCGAAAATGTGCAATAATTTGTGTTAAAAATAATATCGTGTTCATTTTGGTTTGAATCCGTACATTATTCGCAGTTCAATTTCATTTGAGCAAATATTTATTCAATCGATATGATATTCGTACCATGAAACTCAATCGTCAATTTTTTGCAAGTCACATTAATTATTATAGCATGGAATTCGAAACACAGAGCTAAACAATTCGTTACTCTAAAATATTTAAGAAATCCTGTACGCATTAAACAAAGCTTAAAAAAGCATACAACAAAGTATTTGACAAGTAATTGAAGTTGTTTAAAAATCATGGTTTTTATATAAATTTCTGATGACAAAATAACAAAAATATCATGAATTTTGCATGAAAAATATTTGCAATTATTTTATACTCATATGTTAATGTAAAGTCATTAATTTGAACCGAAAGAACATTTTAAACATCGAATTTTTATTTCATTTAAATAACCAATACAAGTATGATAAATTTTAAGAATGCGTTCATTTACCATTTCGGGAATAACACCAATAGGTTGACTTATACGAGGGTTGGCAGTAAAATAAGGTTCCCAGTGATTTTTCAGCGTTGTTTTACACTGTTTAATTCCATGAATGCGAACACTTTTGAAAAGTTCAGACTTTTACCTATTTTTCTACACAGTAGCCTCTGAGGTCAATGCATTTTGAATGCGGTGTACGAGCTTTTGAATGCCCGAGTCAAATAAATCTGCCGCTAAGCCACGCAGATACCTGAGCACTGCTTCTTCCAGCTCTTCTATATCGCCGAAATGCGTTCCACCCAGGTGTTTCTTCATGTCGGCGAAGAGATGGTAGTCACTTGGGGCTAAGTCCGGGCTGTAGGGTGGGTGTTTGATAATACCCCATCCAAATTTTGCGATAAGCTCGTTGGTCAACATTCTTGGGCGACGTCTATGGTTATAATGTCAGGTATACATTATTTAAATAGAAGTTTACGAATGAAGTTAATGCAAGTATATAATATCATTTATGCCAGGCCCTCATTTGTGTCCTCGTCTTGCATACATTCAAACTTATCGGGGAAGGCTTACAAAGTTGCACAAAGGTAAAGTTCCCATCTACTTAACTGACTGATGCTCAACTTTTCCTGCATACAGTCCTTAATATCTCCAGCGCGAGTCTCTAACGCTTCTATGGAGTAGTATCCCACACCCCCAGCAGACATAGGATTGATTCCATTCAACTTTTCGGTTCTTTGAAATTTGTTTTGACGACTCAAGACTTTCGGTGAACTTTTAACTGGTAGGTTTTAGTTATCAGGCACGTTTCATTCAGAGCAATATCCACTTTCTTGGTATGGGCAGACCTATCCATACGATTTGTCAGCAGAGAATCGTCATAATAGAATTTGAATGGACCGACTTAAAATGGAGTCAAAAAACGAGTTTTCGTAAACAATTTTTCAAACATTTTATATTTAAAAAATGTTTTTTATTCTGACGAGATTAAATGTTTGTGTACAAGTTTTTACTATTATATTATAATGTCACATTATTAAATGATGAATAAACAATTCATTATACAAAATGAACTTTTTGAATAATTATAAACTTATATTTAATTAAAAGTTACAAGGTAAAATTCCCATCTACTTAACTGACTGATGCTCAACTTTCCTGCATTTACAGTCCTTAATATTAGGCAATCTTATTCTTAGTATTATCCCATAAAGACATAGTTTCATTCCATTCAACTTTTCGGTTCTTTGAAATTTGTTTTGACGCGATTCGCCGAGCGGTATGAATACCTGGGCATAGTTGGTTTCCAAGGTCCGCGGTTCGCATCCGAATTTGCCGTTATTTTTGTGCGAGTTTTTGAAACGTTTTTCAAACATTTTATATTTTAAAAAATGTTTTTTATTGTATTAAATATTTTTAAAGTTTTTATTATTATATTATATTGTAACAATATTAAATGATGAATAAACAAGTCATTAGCACAAAAATGAACTTTTTGAATAATTATAATATATATAATTGAATGTTCAAAATACTGTTATTTTTTGTACTGTACAATGTTAATGTAATTGATATTAAAATATACAAGTAAAATTATTTTTTTCTAATCACATTGTTATTGATATGACGAAGTGTTTTTTTATTAATATTAATTAAATTTATTTAATTTTACATTAAAAGTATTTTAAAATTGTATAAACTTACAGTTTTCTTTAGAAAAGAAATTTAAATTTTGTAAATTATATATCTACGTTAATTACAAGTCAGTGAAAACATTTTTTTTTTATTAAGGTTTTTAAAAATTTAACAGCCAAATTAACGAAATTGATATAGGTTTACTTCTTTCCATTTCCATTCCATATCTGGAACATATTCTTACTAAAAGTCACCGCCTCTTAATTATGTCAGCTACCACTGTCCGTGCCTCATTTTAGAATATGTTTGCACCTGAAGGTCCACTTGGGAACGTATATGGTTTCCGACAATCTCCCATAAATAGAAGCCCGAGTGCTTGAAGATATGGTACCGTAGAATCCGAGGCGTATTATTGAGCGATTTGTTAATAGGATTTTCTTAATTCAATTGGATGATTAACTTGATACTTCCGAGGCCTAGTTCATTATGCTCTAAAAGGCGGCTGAACGCAAATTTCAAATAAGTATTTATATATTTTTTTTTATTTCATTTGCCATTACAAGAATCATTGTTAGCATCAAGTGTGCTTACAACGTCAATATTACTAACAAAATAACTTGTTCACATGATTATACAGAAAAGCCAAGAATACCAGTGAAAACCAGTATTGAACCCTTTCACATCGGCTGTCGGCATATGCCGTCATAAGATTCCCTGACCGTTGACATCGGTTGACGTGATATATCGTTTTTATACTTTCTTAGAATAGTTTAGTTTTATGCATCATCTGATAGCTAAAGAATACAAAAACCAATATGAAATATGAAAATAGACCAGATAAGTACATTTATGCTTCAAAATACTAGTTTTATAATTGACAGTATAATTTGTATTCAAACCGAGCCGTAATGAAAGGGTTAAAAATATGTAAGCAAAATTACCATACTGTGCAGCAATAAGTAATAATATTGAGGTGGTTAACAACTGTGAAAACAGAGATGTGGTGCTGGAGTCACGTGCCATGAATTTATGTTCTGCCAAATGTCTGAACCATTCCATCTTCAAGGATGGGATGGTTCAGGCATTTGGACGTTAGGAAACACTCTCCAAGGAACATACGTCTGAGACACGTTCCTTAGTTTTATGGGCGTTTGGAGAAGAGTCTTTGCCAGAGCATCTTATTTATTATTTTTCTTTTTTTATGCAAAACTTATTTACAGGAGACTACCGAAATACGGGTTTATCTGATATATAGGAATTGGAGAAAATTGTTTTTTTTTATTTATATTTGCTTTTATTTAAGCATATATTGGAAAAAACTTTTGCAAAATAATAGATCTACATACATGGTATCTATTGATATCAGCTTGATTTAGCTCTTTTAGGCTTGATGCCGTAAGGCGTAAAGCTTCGAAAAACGATCTTTTGTGTCTTATTTTTGGTCGCTAGCCTGACATGCACATCTAATAATGTTAGTTTTAATTATATAATATCACACGGCGTTTGCGTACGCCATTTGATTTGTTATGACAGTTGCTCCATTTCATGTTGGTGCAACTGTCATATTTAATTTGTTCTTTTGTCGTGATTGCTTGGCGGCGCTGCAGGTCACAGTGTTCTAGTTAGTTGTCAGTTAACTGTCGTCCGGCCGGCGAACGCCATAACGGTCGGAAAAAATCAAGTCTTTAATAAAAATGAAATGCTAATTTTGCTTCAAAAACAAGTTCAAAGTGTTGTTAATCTGCTCCTGCATTCTTCCTCCACGTGACCACGAAAAAAAACCCGCGACTTGTCGTCTTTTTAAAGACGGGGGACGTCACTATCTTAGAGAATGACTTTTCCGACTAATGTTCTTGTACACGGTGGAGCTATGGGAGGCAAAACTCACATGATATTAAGAGAACAGAGCCAGCTGACAGATCTTATATCTGCAGTTGAGAAAACAGACATAGAAACATTTTCAGATATCCTAACAACCCAAATTGTTAATTCTTGTTTTTTTATTTCCTTTACTAAAACATTTTTAATCGTACATTATATATGACAGAAAAAATTGGACATCATAATTATAGCAAAATAAAAATTGCTTGTTTATAACTGTTCAAAACGTTATTTTAAAGAAAATTAGTTTGTATTAAACATCCAAAAGTCGTTAAAGTTATTGTTATAATCAAACTCTCTATCTTAGGATGGAATTTATTGATTCATACAAAACAGGGCATTTTGCTACTCTATGTAAATTGAGGGGATCAAGGTCAAAAACAACAGGTATCGAAGAATTTGCGGTGTACGAAATTCAATGTTTTAATATTAATTTTATAAAATAAAGAATGACTTACGCATCGGTACGGAGCATTGAACATCCCAATAATCTGCCACTCTATGTAAATTGAAGGCATCAAGGTCAAAAACGGTATTGAGGAATTTGCCGTGTATGACAATCAATGTATTAATATTAATTTTATAAATGCTTACTCATGTTGTAAACTAGGGTATAAAAAAGGGATATCTTATCAAATAAATCAGTATCAACTCAACTCCGGTCTTTGGATTTATCGTCAGTGCCGGATCCTTGGTATTCCGGCATCACCATTTAAACTGACGCCGTCATGACTGACATTACAAATGCTTATAAAGTATTGACACATTACGTGTGAATGAACTCACGTCCCGTAAAGTACACAATATGTAGCGTTGGAGACCTGAAATTAAACAACGAAAACAATATCAACGGTACATAAAATTTTGTATACAAATAACACAAAGTATTATTGTCACTAGAACATCCATCACATCAAATCTTTCAATAATATAAGTGATAAATTATTGATAGTTGATCTATGTTAAGAAATTGATGATTTAAACTTATAAGGCTAAGATTAAATACTAAATATAAATACTAAGGCAAATAATCACCATATTTCCTGACTGTTTTATATAATTATAAAAGATAACAAAAGTAATTATGAAACACTTTTATGTTGACATCTATTTGCTTAATTTCCAGTTTAATTAACTTAACCAAGCAAAACTAAGTTTTTTATAATGAGCAACAAAAAAAAATACTTTCATATTATATTTTACCCTTTATTAACCAATTTAAAAATATTAAATTAACTTACTACGCTTCATAATATTTCACTGCGCTTTTCGTAGCTTTACAGTGGAGAGCACAGTCTTCAGCAACGTAACTCTACGAGATATATATCGCAGATCACCTGTCCCGTCTCTTGGACAAAAAAAGCTTAATAATACGCTTAGATAAGCTCTCAAAAGAGCCAAGAAAACACAGTCGGGTATACGCGGAGTATTTTCATAGGAAAAATCTTCGCGAATCGTTCTCACAGACTTTGCTTTGATATATTAAATTTCCTACATTATATTGTGTGGTTTTTGTGGCCGGAGAGAATTTCCGTCAAGCTATCTTTATTTTTAAGCAAAATCTGCACAAGAGAATACCAAAATAGGACATACAATACTAACAAGATGTTATCTCTCTAGTTGTATGGCTTATGATAAAGCATCTTGGACTAATGAACTAGTATGTATATACGAATCTAATCTTATTTTATTAATTTCTCTTAAAAAATAGTTTTGTTTCAAATATCTTCCTAACCGTAGTTCACCGAAAAATGGTAAGTGGTATAATTATATAATGTGGTAAGCACATTATACTTGATTATAGTATGGCAACAATACAAGAAATCTTAAGATAAATTGCTTCCATTTTATGACCAAACATGTTGACGTTGTCTTAAATTCAAAAATTTCTTTTACAAGAGCATCGTTGTAAGGTTTGAAGTATTGTTGTTATTAACTTTGAAGATTAAAAAAAAAATGTAATTTTAAAATAATATGTTTTACAAAAATGCGTGTCAACTCCCATCTCATCACTTCACACATACTTGATAATAAACATTGTAAAATCCTCCTCTCTCAAAAACAGGGGCGTTACGACGTCGCGTAAGGACAGGATGAGGAGCAGTTCAGCAGACAAACACTTTATTTTAGAAGCACAGATTATATTTACGTTTAAAACGTTACATGTGTCTGACCACGCGGAATGACATGCCGCGCGGCCGTGACGCGGATCTTGCTTCGCCAAAGGGTGGGGACCAACTTCCGGCAGTTGGCACTTCCGCGGCCCGTGGTCGGTCACCAGCGCTTTCAGTGGCAAAATTATGTAACAAGTCCCAATGTGGCTACACACATAATTGTGTGGCAAGCGACAAAAATATGAGACGAAAGATTGTTTATCGAAGTTTTCGGTACCAGTTTAGCAAGGGCTACATCGTAGTGATTTAAATAAAACCCTAATTCGACATATCCCTTCTTGCATTTGTGGTTTGAATGGAGCACTGGGAAGGTAAATAAATAGTTGGTAACCATCCTATGAGAGAGCTTTTTGTCTGAACGTACTGTTGGCTTTCGTTTGTTGATTTTTTTGTTCTTTAATGAGCTTTGCGCGCTTCGCGTAGTGAATTTTTAAAATCCTCGGTAATCTCGTTCAAACAAAAATAGAAAATCGCGATGAAATCCTACGCAGCCAGAATGAATATTATAAATATTCGTTTCGGCAACATGGAGGCTGAATGGACATTTGAAAAGTACAAAAGCTGTTTTTATTTTTAACGTTCTCTTTGATGTCCGTTCATGAATATTTTTCGAGTGAAAATAAATATTATATATATACAAAGAATTTAAACTGTATGATAATGGATTAATAACATTGTTTCAGTTATGCTGAGTGTGAAACACCCAGTGTGTTTTTACTATGTTTTCGACGTACATGCTAGATAATAAATTATTAGTTCATTCAAAATTGAGGAACATAATATATTGTGGATTTTGTGTTAAGCCGTGTGTGGTGAACTTCTTTTTTTTATTTTATCAAATATAAAAAGATACATTTTTTACACAGTAATTAACATTCCAATGTTTTTTTTTTTTATATAGATAATTTTTAATGGAGTTTCGTAATTTTAATGTTGTAAGTCAAAGGAGTTATTTAGTTTTATTTTATTTTAATTTTATGTCAACTTCTTCGTGAATATATTCTCAAGTGTTAACTGAAATATTTGTTCTTTAAATAAATAATAAATTTGAATTTTGACACACACATAAACTCTATGAACTGCTTGAAGATATATAATTTAGTTAAGTCCTGTTACTTTATAATTTATCAATTGTTGTTGAAGGCTTTTCACATGGTTAAGAATTTATGTAAATTAACGTTATGGGGTGAATCTCATACAATCTGTTAAATAAAACTAAATATTTTTATTCTGGAATGAATTCTAAAATAAAAATATATACTTTTATTTGCCATTGAGAATTATTTATAAATACATTGTATGCTAATTATACTAAAGGTTGCGTGTAAGATTCATTAAGCATATTAAAATTTAGTTAATTTTCAACTAATTTTTAAGTAGATCCGTAAGTATATATAGTAATAAAAATAACTTCACTATAAAGAGCTTTTCAATTCTCTGGTCATTGAAATGTTATATTGAAAATAAAATACTGAAAACCTTACAGTATCTGGTAGCGTGGAAATTACATGCATAAGAGCTCAAATGTTACTGTCAATAAAGTAATTATCAACGGTACTAAGATATGACCTAATAAGAAAAGGAATAAAATTCAGTTATTTCAGTACTTATAAAATGTGTTTTAAATATTTGTTCATAATTTCAGTATTTTCAGTCTACTGGATTAAATATTTCGGCTTATCAGCTGGTTATATGGTGCGCCTGAAAATACTTTGTAGGGAGAATTTTATGTGTGATTAGGGGCACTCTAAAAACCGGTGTGTTGTCCTACACGTAAAGTCACTCTTATTACATATTTTCGTATCGTAAAATAGTGAAACAATGATGAGACTGATAAAATCATAACCTTAAACTATAGCAGTATAAAATACAAAAATTTGCGTTTATATTATAAATAAGGTAGATAAATTAAAAATGCGAGTGAAATCAATAAAACCTAATAGTAGTTTTTGAAATATTTCATGTTTGTGATATTTTTGAGATATAAGACAGTGATTTCAGCTATGGGTTCTGTCACTTTCCAAGCAAAAAGAATGAGTAATCGCACTTAATTTTTTAATTTTTAAAAGTATATTTCAATATTCTAATACTTATACACAAAATTGAAGATCTTTACTAATATTTTTAACAAATTAATACTTACGAATCATGCTGTTTTATTTTTCTCCGATATTTATCATAAAAAAGTATTTTTCTTCGTAGTATTAATGCTGTGGATTGGTTTGCAGCAACAAAATCTTGCATCTCGATCTCTACTCTTCTCGATCCTCTGCAATCCTTTTTAGCTCAGCATAAAAGCTACAACTCATGTCCTCGAACATTTGCTGAAAATATTCCCGTCTAGGTCGCCCTATGCATTCTCTACCCTCAACCATCCCTTCCACAATGTCGTGAAGAAAACCATCGTGGCGCATTTTGTGACCGATTTATCGGGCTCGCCTATCTGAGACGGTTCTTACAAGGTGCCTATCTTCCTTGATTAAGTTAAGAACCTCATTGTTTGTAACGTGATCTCTCCAGTAAATTCCAAGAATTATTCTGTATGATCACATCTCAAGTCCTCTAGTCTTTTTTTTTAATTTCATAAAGATGATATTTGCCATAGATTTGTACGTATCAATTTGTTAAAATGAATTATCGCTTCTTGTGGTGGATAAATCTGCTAGTGTCATTAGAGTACAGCCTTGCAGTGAATTATCATGCATTTTTAGTCATTATGTTTGGGCTGTACTAAAAGGTTTTTTTTATGTTCTACCGATTTTGACAAATAAGATATGACTTACATTTTATGGATAACACATCAATAAGAAACCAGATGAGGAATTTTTTTTCAGCAGCTTAGAAATTGATTAAAAATCATTTCGGAGTATCAACTCCGTAATCTCTATTATAGAAAATGCTTTGTACTTGTACGCCACACGTACCGACATAATTTAAGTGAGACAAGAAAAAAAGCATTCGATTAAACAAGTATTTCAATGATATTGATATAACAGTGAATTTTTTAGTTTAATTTTCAGAATTTTCATATTTATGCCACGTTGTTCAATTCGCTTGGGATTCAACCGGCAAGTTTCTGTCTTGCTCGTAGTCGCATACTCCTAAACACTGCGTTTTAATTAAGTCCAGGACATCGAGAGTAGTTTCGGAACCACAGCTCCGGTCCTTTAACGAATTATCCGGTCCTTGGGCGTGAAATATAAGTTATCATATTCAAGCGCAATAATAATGAACAAGTTTGCTCCGGAGTACTGAATTTGTAAATTAAAATAAACTATTAGTCAGTAATTAAATATAGACATACAATTAATTATACATAAAAAAATGTATACGCATCAATTCATTCGTTCAGCATTTTCTCTGCCTGAACGGACACGCGTTAGAATATGTATTTATATCATTGTTACCATCGTTTAACGATAGATGTCTCTATAGTATTTATTCAGAGTATGCGTATTATTATTTTTTAATATTCAATCAGTTAACATTTATTCACAAGCTTTTTATTTATTATATTACTACTTTCCGACAGTCTATTTATTTAGTAAGTACCACTCGGGTCTCGAACCGAACTATTGATTGAATGGATGAGAAACAATTACTTGTAAGTCTTACGCGGACTTTACAACCAGTCATTTACCTTGAAAATAGTCGAGTGGACTAGGCGGTGTAAAAGACCTGAGCAAAGCTTGGTTTCAAGGCTCGTGGTTCGCATCCCGCTTCTGCCAATATTTTTCTAAATGAAATAATGCGTATAATATTTTTTTATGTTTAATTGTATGTGTATATTTAATTACTAATAGTATTGAAATATAGTCAATGATCTATAAAAGAAGATTAGAGTATTGAAAAAATATTTTAATAAACAAAAAAAAATCCTTGAAACTATAAGTCTGTTATATCGATACTTAGAAATTTTGCTTTTAACCATCATTTTACTTCTTACGAAATATAGAATACCTTTACCGAAGAACGAACCTTTTTGGTGTCAATATCATTGACAGTAGTGCCAACAAAAAAATTATCGTATCACTTAACGTGCGAAATTAATATTCAAATTTTCCAGTATTTTTGCCTACAACTTCATTTCTCGCAAAGACTATAGGCATTGAATAATTTTTAAACACAAACTACGAAAGTTGTAACGTTTCATATACGTAATTTTTATGGTTTTTATTTCATTGTACAGTGTTTATTCAGCAATTTCATTTTTCAGTATTCTTTATGCTTCGTTATAATATCACTGAAGACTGCCCATTGCGAAGCTCTTTCTTTGGTAATTTCGTTTATTGAAGCGCCGCGGGTGTGAAATGGAAAATGTTGCCAACATTACGCCACAAAGACATTTCATTTACTGTTCTATTATAACCGAGAATCGATAAAAAAACACAACACTACTTATGTTCAGTATCGTTTTGACTACTGGCAAAGGAAAAGCCTATTTACAGGTGTATTCGAGTAGTTTTGTTAAAATAGCTGAAAGTAATTTTCAATACTGCATAACTAATAAATAAAGAAAACAACTTTAACGTAGTCTCTTAATGAAATTCAATCCGTGCACGCCACAGAGTTACAGTGTTAGTTACAATGTTTACCTTAACAAGCTAAGATTTGTTTTGTTGAACCATGCGTGAATGTTAGGCTGAATTCTAATGACGTATAATAGTTGACAGATTTATCACTTCACATGCAATTCATCTTATTCTATGCCATATCCGATTATTATTCAACATGAACAAACTTGTATCAATATAGCACAAATAATTAGTAGTCATATCAACTTTCAAAACTTAATTCAATCTTCTTCTTCTTCGTGTCAGCGACGTCAAATTATTTTTTCCCAATATCTGGCAACATCGATAGCTCGTGTGTTGCCCAGCATTAGGTCCTGAGATGTGCAACTTGTTGGGCACATGGAGCAGCATCGTAGGTGTGAGGCGGTTTGAAGGTCTCCACAGTCGCACAATAGTGTCTCTCCCTGCCGAAGCATCCCCCACCGCTCGAGGTTGTCCTTTGTTCTACCAACTCCGGTTCTCAATCTGTTTAGGGATTTCCAGGTCGGCCAGTCAAGGCTCTTGCCAGTTGGGAGGCCTTCCTTTGGAGTAATGAAATCCTCTGGTGCGATTTGTTGCCAGAGTTGCAGTCTCTCATATTCAGGGCCGGATGTGAGAGGTTGTGTGGATTTCAGAAAGCTGCTTCGAGACTTCAATCTTGGTGTTGGGGGTATCTGATTATACAAGCAGTGGGACGGTTGGTTGATTGCTTTACGCATTTCTTCGGCGCATATGACTTTGCGTCTTATGTTCGGTGGTGCGATACCAGCCAAAGGGTATAGTTTAGAAATGGGTGTTGGTTTGAGGCAGCCTGTGACGACTCTGCATGCATCATTCAGGGCAGGACTTAATTCAATTAATCATATATATTTTAAATAAAATATGTGGTTTTCTAAGTTTTTCACGACTAGATTTGGAATTGTGAGTTTTTGGGTATTGCTTTTAGCCGTGTGTGTCGAATTTATTTCCAGAATATGTAGTCAACGTTCATTTAAGTCAATTTATTTATACGCCCATGTGCTTATTCGTTTACATAAAAATGTGTATAAGTGAAATATTATCTACAAGATAAGCATTTACAAGGTTAAATAACTTCTTAGGTTTTCACGGCCAGATTTGATATTGTGGCTTTTGGGTTATATATAAAAGAAATATATAATCTGAATAAACTAACTCAAAACTAAATAAATTATTAATCCTGAAGAAGACCCCTGCAATGGCGGTCGAAATATTGGTTGAAGGAAGTTCACCACACACGTCGCAACCCAAAAGCCACAATATCATTTACAAGGTTATTTAATATTATGGATTATATGTGAAAACAGGTAAAAATCTCCTTTATAAATAAAAAAGCGTGCATTATAAGAAGTTTGACTATCAAGGTGTGATATTATTTCTATCCACAAAAACAATAATTATTAAGAAGTGAGAAAACTCTTAGTAAATATTTTAGAAAATCAAGTATTTGTGGGTATTAATTGACATCAACATGTTATAGGCCTTGCTGACTGCTACCGAAAACCTCGATATACAATCTTTCGTCTCTTATTTCTGTTGGCCTGTCGTACATGTATGTGTCGTCATATTGGCATTTTGGATAAGTCCAGTCACGGGTGTGACGTTAGTTATGTATATGGCTGCTGTCATTGGTGCGCCATTAATTCTGTAGATCGCCACTTGCGGCACTGGGCGACAGCCCTTCACGAGCGCGCTCAGTCATGAGTTAAGTCCCGTTCAACCGAGGCGAAAGTAACGTCATGTTACGGTCGAGCGGGGAAACCAAGTATTTATCGAAAATATATGTCAATGTGCTTCGGAAAAAGTCTGTGTGTTGTTAATCTGCTGCTCATACTTCCACCACGCGATTCGATAATCATCCCGGTGACATGAAGTCATTTCTCCCGTAGAGATGAGGATGTTATAATGAAGTCAGTTTTTAAGCAAATTACTTTTATTTCTTAGCATATCGTCAAAATTCAGCTCAATTTCCAAATGGTGCAATTTCTCCAAAAACAAATTATATGTATGATAAGTTCATAAGGCATATGAAGTACAACTAAACATTTCGATATTTATTTACATATTGTATGGAATTCTAAATTACTGTGATTAAGTAGATAAAATAGAAAACTCCGTGAAATCCAGTGATTTAATTACGCTTTTGCAGTATATTCTTCTCTGGGGTTACCTAAAAATGTAATATAAAACCCGTGTTATACGATCGAATGCGAACATCACGATAGTTAAATTTTCAGCTAGCCACTTGCCGTAAGAACAAGAGTTGTAAAAATTTACCTTCCCTAACTTTCTTCACTTTAAATTAAACCTAAGTGCGCAATTATGTTTTCTTCCGAGAGGAACTTTTTTTAACAGTAATTGATTCTCTACGTGGGATGCTGTTTATATTTAAGTGAGTATAGGAAGATTAAAAAGAGTTTTTATTTATTTAATTTTAACCATATTTATCAAAAGAGCCAGCTTAATTAATCACCTTTCAAAACAAGTTTGAAAATATCCTCATCACATTAGAATTTTAAATCCAGAGCCGTTTTGTGCTTATGGTTGATTTAGCTATGTGACCACAAGACTTTAGTCCTATAAAGATCACTGAAATGTCTCATAAATCATTCTGGCTCTCATCATTAAGAATAATCGAACTACTAACTATCTTTCTATATATATAATATATATTTATATCTAGCTTACTATTTTTATCAATAATAATAATAGTAAATTCTTTCCAGGTATCCTCGTTCTTTGCAACAACCCACAATAGGGCGCCACCCACTGCTTTACTTCTGTCAAATAAAACATAAGCTTTTCTAGTGAGAATGCTCCTAGAAATACATTCATAGAATTGAGGATTGAAAGATTTTTTTTATCTTTTATTGGTCAAGCGGATTTGAGATTGTATTGATTTTAGTCAATTTTTTACTATGTAGTGTGTAATGGGACCCCTATTTTACATTAACGTGTTTATTTTGTTTTACAAAGTATCAAGAAATTCATAGATTTTTTAATTTTATTAGAATTTATTTTGCTTTACAAAGTATTAAGAAATTCGTTTTTAAAATTTGGTTTTTGAATATGTTTAGCATATATTATTTATTTAAATAATATTATGGTATTGAGCAAAACGTTCATTTTTAATGTTTTTTCACTTGTAAACAATCAAAACAAATATTTAAAGCATCGTCAAATAACATTTATATATTTAAGATCAATCTCATATTATATGTTGAAAATATAAATCAAACTATAGAACTACTTTGATACATGTGAAAAGTAAGTATTATTTGAGTACTCTGAACCAACATTCTGTAAGTAAAGCAAAATATTTTTCATATATAAAACTAAAAAGAAGTCTGTGTGTAATGCCGAACGGTTTACGAAGTAGTATGATAAGAAGATAATTATTTTTGAAATTATTCTAATTTACCAAAAGTATCGATTTCGTTTTGAATAACTTTAAACTTTTAAGCTTTTGTCGCAATAAGGTTGGTATTATTTTCGATTTACGTGTTTAATTGTGATATCAATTTTATTTTGAATCCTGTTACGCTATTGGAGAGAAAAGTCCAAGCGAATACAAGTAACAATACTAGTCATATACAGGTATGTGCCAGTGGTGTTGTCTCAAAATACTATTGTCTCAAAAGTTTACTGCTACATCTGGTAGAAAATATGTGACGTTTTTAAGGTGATTAATTTACCTGCCGCTTCAGAATGTGACAGTTAAATAAGTTTGAAATTATTAATGACGCATAAGGTTATTAAAGTGGTCAACGTGTCTAAGCAATCACATCAACCGATAGAGTAATCCTGGACTGGCGCAATTGCAAGTAGAAGAGATGGTTGAAATTGCTTTTCTTCTCTGCCATAATTCTCCGCGGGTGGACATTACGTTATCCTCTAATACCCTCTGTCCACTGCTTCATATTGCAGCAGCACTTGCTCCGTTTGGATGTTTTCAGTGGTACTTTCAGAAAGGCTCGCATCGGCTGTTTAATCCAAACTATCTTATATATTGATATTTTACTTACTATTCTACAGTGCTTTTTTTGGTTAAATTCTCGTACCATTGTATATACCTGTATGTCGACAACATTTTGTATATATTTTTTTTCTTTCGATATTTAATCCATTTCACCACAAATCGCCGCTACTCAGTTCTATCAATTGCCATTGTCTATACCTCATTCTTAGACATCTCTTTACCTTTAAGTATATCTGAGAGCATATATGGATTTTGACTTTTTTTTTATGTAAACGCATGCAGGAGAGCACAACCGGTCAAGATATTTAATGCACTTTGGATGATCATTAGGAGGCTGGACGCTGCATGCGGAAACGTGTGTTCGTGTTGTGATCAACGTATATTTATCTGTTTCTTGAAGCCACCCTCTCTTCAGGTAGGAAACTTCTGACCCTGGAAGCATTCCTTACCTAACCGGTGGCATTCAGGAAGGAACTTTGGAAGCTGCCAGTTCTTGAACGACATATATTAACCGTGTATGGATGTTCGGCAACTAAGTGGCGACAATTTGTGGTCGGCTGTGAATATATGCAGGAGGAATCAGTTCTTTAAGTTCCAAATATAGTAGTTCAAAGCGTTACGGTAGAAAAGACTAAGCAGAACCAACCTTACGTCTTGTGTTCCAGTTGATTGTGATTTGACGTATATCTCAAAAAATTTATCAAACGAAAAAGATTCTTTGAACTTTGTCAATTAATGACGATAAATTTTTATAATTGAACACCCAAAATACTTGTTTGTATGTATTCAAGGATAATCGGCAAAGTCCTATATCAAACGAAAGTAGTTGTTTATTTGGAAGCCAACGTGATCTATAAATACACCTAGTTTTTTGGAAGCAAGTTAATTTGACCAAAATCAATTTTATATTTGACATTATTAATCTCATTATTGATAATCCAAGCATGTTTTGGAACTTGCTTTTCGGAAGATACTAACCGTTTTTAAGATACAGGATCCATAGCAGTCTTCTTGGTGGAGAAAGTACATGATTGGGTTTTTGAATTGTTGAAACTGACGAGGTTGAGGTCGCCCCATCGTGAAACCCTTTCAAGAGACATGTTCATCTTCTCCACCAGAGATTCCCTAGCAGCAAATAGTTCCGAATGTTTCGGAGGTTTTGGAAGATTATACTCATGGACAGTGCTGTCGTCGGCATAACAGTGAATGTTTGCGCATTGAAGCAAATCATTCACATGCAGAAGGAAAAGAGTGGGCGACAGCACAGAGCCCTGTGGAACTCCTGAGTTGATTTTATGGCAGGAAGAAGAAAAGCCATCTACGACAGTGATGATGCTTCGATCACTCAAGAAGTTTTCAATCCAGGAGCACAGGGAGGGAGTTAGTCCATAAGACGGTAATTTATTCACCAGACCGCGATGCCAGACTCTATCGAACGCCTTGGAGATATCCAGGGCAACAGCTTGCGTTTCTCCATAGCATTCGACGGATTTCCCCCAAACATGTGTGACATATGGCAAGAGATCGCCTAACGATCGACTACGGCGGAAGCCATATTGCCGATCGCACAGAAGATCATTCTTCTCTAAGTAGTTTAGAAGTTGGCTGTTAATTAAACGCCACCCTCTCTTCAGGTACTTGAACTTCTGCTCTGGATGTCGTAGGGAATCATTTATATACCTAAGTGGACATTCAGGAGCATTTATGTCCTAGAACAAGGAATAAACAGTAGTAGCTAACAAAACTAAGTGGCGACAATTTGTGGTACCCATATGTTCCAAATATATGAGGGGGAAGAAAAATACGTAAAAATATAGAGTTCAAAGCGTTAGATTGACGAGCATATGCAGTCAATGGGTTGTTGTAAAAGTAATAATGATTTGAAGTTTATCTCAAAAAAATATATAAATATGCTAAAAAGATCTCTACACTTTGTTACTTTATGACGATAAATTTTATATAATTGAACACCCAAAATACTTGTTTTGTATGTTATTGTTGTCAATCGCGCAAAGCCATATATCAAACGAAAGTATAATTATTTGGAAGCCAAGAGACTTCCAAGGTGTCTTGTAAATTTATCATATGCCCACATGTTAATTATGACCAAAATCAATTTTCCACGAGATATTTTTAATCTCTTGCATATAAATTTCTCAGTTTTCTAATATTATTGTTCGAGTATACTAATATTTTTTTAACATAAAAAAATAGCCGCGTGCAATTTACAAACAAGGTAAGACACCAAGCGAAGAGAAAATAAAAAACATACAAGTCTATTACAAGTTGCCATCGTAGAAATATTGCCCAAGCGTTCGATATTTCTACGAAATCCTTGATGTAGTTTAACAGCAAGAGACCACTTAAACCAAGCAGTAGTTCAGGAAAGTCTTTCCTCGAAATGGCAGAGATTTTCAAGTGACACCACAGAATACGAGTCGTGTTCTCATGGATGATGAAATCTTGACATGTACGCCGAAAATATTGCAAAAAAATATATTGATAAATTCTAAATGAGGTTTTAGATAGAACACCACTGGCTGATTCGAAAAGGATCCGAGTGCATCTGCTGCACTCATCCTGACTGAGATGCAGCCACCAGCTCTGGACCATTCCCTCGGTAGTCAGTTTGCACACTGAATTCACGGGAAATAACTTGACTTAATGAAATAATAAAGTCCGCGAAGTTATATTATCACGTGGAGGCTGCAGCACATAACACGTTTGTAGCTGACAGGAGCAAGAGATGGATCATATTAGATTGCCACTCACCTGACATGGATTGCCGACATCATCATCATCATTAACATACCTTGTCCGTTCCCCTAACTAGAGCATATGGCATTCACGAACTTCCGCCATAAATCTATATCAGTTGTCATAGTCTTCGCTTCATTCCAAGTCAGTCTACTACAATCTATGTGAAAGCACGGGCTGAGGGAGCTTGAATAAAGTGATTTACCTTAGAAAATAAAATATTTTAAGCACTTTGTGACACGACAACATTATATTAAATTATAAAAATAAATTTTAAGGTCATTATTTTGTCAGTAATTAATTCAACTAATAATCAGGAATTATTTATGAAATGGTTAGTAATAAAAACAATAAAAAAATCAGTAAAAATAATAAATTAGTTTATAGTAATTAATAATAGGTGAGGTTAGGATACGTTTCCATTTCTTGTGCTAATTATTTATTCATTTTACATGAATTACTAGCAGCACTGAATATATTACTGCTATTTTAATTTTATAACTGACCACATTCATGCTGAAACAGTGGTTACAAACAATCTATTAAATCTACTGCGGAATAATTTCAATTACTGCAAACTGATTTAATTTACTGAAAACTTTAAATGTTAACTGAAAATAAATACAGGCCGAATAAATTTCCGAATCTACTTGTACTTCTTTTTATTTAGCATCGTTATGTCTCATTTTACGATCTCATTCAACTAAACAGAATTTTCACAACTTTTTCGTATTTTTACTTAATAAAAAGATACTTTAAAAATTAATTTTAGGTGCATCCCATATCCTTTCAAAATAACTCTCCGGGAAAGGTCTTGTACACATTCCTTAAACTGAACTGGACCAACGGCCTTTCATTAAAGTTATTTTAATGACTTCATAAAAATACTTTTACTAATGAAAAACGTACAATTGTTTCAAATTTGGATTTAACAATCAGTATAAAAAATGGGACAAAATTGCAAATAATTGTCGTCAATTATTTAATTATTTTGTGAAAACGATGTTTCAGTTTTTATATGTGTCGAAATGTGGGAGTCAGAATTTACAACATTTTGGGCAAGGAAAGACCGCGATGATCCCGGCGAATAGCTGCGTGATTGATCAGGTTGCAGAGGCGGTCGCAGCCAAGAAGGAAAAGACACCCTTAGAGGTCCATATGATTATTTTTCTTATATAGAGCCAGCACAACTCCCACCTTAATAATTGCAATAGTATTTGAAGCGACCTCTGGTGACGGTGATTCTTTCGACCTCTATGGGACATACAAGACAAACATTAATAGACAAGACATAGATACTGAAATAAGTACAATTGATAAAACAGAATTCCGCCACATATGTTACCTATAAAAATATCATTCAATTTTTTTTTTTATCTTTTCTTTTTCTTATTTAAAGAACATTTGTTATCATAGACTTATGCATAGTTAATTCATTAATTTACTACATTTTCTATGTAAATATTAATATCAAAGTTTTCATTAAGACTCTCGCAGTTTGGTGGGTAATTTATACGAAATGTTAATTATTCTTTCCAGGAAAGCTAAAGCACTTATGTATAATAGTTCAGCGGATTAAAACTAAGTAAATCTAACGTAAGCTGCTATCGCAAATTCAATTCATTTGAAAATAAGTGTAAGCTTGTGACAATCAATCCATATCGTTATTATCTAAAAAAAACCTGAATAAAAACGATCTTTTTTTCCTTCACAGTGATTTTGTGCTGTAACTAATTTTATTTAAAGACACTTATTTAAGCAATATTTAACAGATACATATAAATTTTATGGGACAAAACAAAATTCGACTAAATGTGATGAATTCAAACAAAAAAATCTATTCACAACGCTTTTTTATTATAATCATGTGAAAGTATTTCATAAAAACATTGTCTTACAATTCTTTTACATAGTCAAAGCGTTTGCTTTGCAAGCCAAAGGCTGTGGGTTTGATCCCCGACGGAGATTATAATAGTGAAAAAAAGGATTAATCGATTTCTGAGCTCTAAAATACGGTT
The DNA here is from genome assembly GCA_022606575.1 of Glossosoma conforme. NCBI lineage: Eukaryota > Metazoa > Arthropoda > Insecta > Trichoptera > Glossosomatidae > Glossosoma > Glossosoma conforme. The sequence continues at coordinate 1,653,247 of JAGTXR010000082.1, read as the reverse complement.
GGCGTGAATTTGATCCATCATCCGTAAAATGCCAGTCATAGCCTATTAATCAAAATTGGTGGTAGACAGAGGTCATCCCGTGAAGACCACCCATTCATAGTAAATTTCTGTAATAATTTAGGATGATGCGTGAATCTCGGGCTGTAGTCTATGACGTTGGCGGATCAACACTTCACATGCAGCGCTTAGCCATATGCACTCATGGTAAGCGTCATAGATTTCCAAAGATGAGAATTCAGAATTACTATCACTATCTGTCGGTATTCTCCTGAATGTGCTTAAATTTATGTAAATATATGAAAAAATTATGACGTGTTTACATTTATGTAAATATACAGAAACACACAAGACGCCATTGCTAAACTATCAAATTATATACTAGGCTCACTTGACAATAATCATAAATGCTTAGGTATATTTATAGACTTGAAAAGGGCATTTGACAGCATTTCTCATGCAAAACTAATATCGAAATTAAATCACATTGGAATAAGTGATAGCGCACTGGAATGGATAAAAAGTTATCTTTATCAACGACCACAATTAGTCAAAATAAATAATGTGACGAGTCAAAAAGAAACAAGTGAATTTGGAATACCGCAAGGAACAGTATTGGGACCACTATTATTTATTATCTACGTACACGATATATTCAAACAGAATCTGAACGGTAAAATAATATCTTATGCTGACGATACAGCAATAATAATTGAGAGCAATAACTGGAATGATACAATAAAACTAGCAAATGATGATATTAACAGTCTTAAACGATGGTTTGACGTTAATCTACTTACATTAAACGCAGAAAAGACATATCTAATCCCATTCTCCATTAACAAAAAAATAACGACAACTCCCATACCTAAATAATTTATTCATTACCCTGGATGTAATAATACCAACTGCGAAAAAACCTGCTCACTGATCAAAGCTACTGATAAAATAAAATACCTCGGGTATAATTATTGACAGTAACTTAAAATGGAAATCACACACAGCTGAATTAGTAAAACGTATACGCAAATGCATCTATATATTCATCAGACTCAGAAACATCTTAACTAAAGCAGATCTAAAAATGGTATACTACTCCATTGTCCAATCTCAACTGCAATATGGCATTGGTGGTTGGGGAGGAACATACCTGAATACTACCAACCCCATTAGAACTGTACAAAAACTTATCATCAAAGTGATATTGAAAAGGCCTCCCACCTACCCAACAGAAAGCCTATACAATAAATTCAAAGTGCCAACGGTGGATACACTATACCAAAAATACACTATTTTACAGACTATTAAAGAAAGGAGAATCGAAAACTGGTACACTTGTCATTCTGCTAGGTTTATGTACAACTTATTAATACCAAAATTAAACACACAGCATGCAAAAAATGGTTACAAATATAACGGAATAGTTAATTTTAACAATCTTCCTCGGGAAATAAAAGCGATCAGTGATATTAAAATATTGATTAAAAAGGTGAAACAGTACTTTAAAAGAATTACGAACAGAACTGACGTCACTGCATAACAAATTGAAATAATGAAATGTACCAAAAATGTATTATTAATTTATATATACATTAAATTTAATTCAACTTACAGTGTATTAAATTTTTAATCATATAATGTTAGTTTTATATCAAAATCATGTAAATGTATAAATGTGTATATGTAAAACTCTGTATAATTATATAAAACTGTAAAATAACATAGATGAATCCCACGCCACACACAAGATCTTATCTTTAAGTGGTGTGGTAAGCGAATGTAAAAAAAAAAAAGTAAAAAAAAAATTGGAATCTAAATTACTGTGTACAAAAATGTATCTTTTTATATTTGATTAAGTAAAAAAAATAAAAAAAATATGAAAACACCTTTTTCATACTTTTTTATCTTAGCATATTGGAAAATATGTATATCTAATATATAATACCTGATTATCAATTACGAAAAACTTAAAATATTCTGAATGAATATTAAGACGTGTATCGAACGAGGCAAATAGAGTGAAAAATTATCATGAAATATATGTAAGCCTACAGCTTGTATTATTTATTACTTATTTCAGATGTTATTTTATTTTAAAACAAATATATATTTAAAAATAGGAAGCTACAAAAGTGAATCTAAATATGAATGAAATATAAGATAAAACGTTTTATATATATTTTTTACAAATTAAGCACAATGTAAATATTGCTCATACCTGTAATAATGTAAAAAAAACATAAAACAGAACTTATAATCACATGATTACACTATCAATTCGTCGCTTGAGGTCACGGTCATAACCCTTAACATGTAGTCACAAATATGCAAATAACGTACACTACAAGACCTCAGAAAAATCTTCAGAGGTAGCTTTATTTTGTAATTATTTTTAAGAAATCTGGTAATTAACTCGACGCTCGTTTTTGATTAAATCACAGAATGGTTACTCCAAATTGAGCTTTCTCACAGCACACATCTGAACTGGGTTAGAAACTTTCGAGAAGAGCTTTAATAAGAACATTCAGGTCACAGTGCCGCGTGATAATTACATTTATAAGTTCCTTCCAACGCACTGGCAGACTTCAGAAGAATGCCAAAGTGTTACTAAAGGATTAGAGCTTTAAAGCTTCATTGTATCGCTGGCATATACAGGGTGACTTTAACTCTTGAGACAATGTTCTTGAGCTTTGGGTTTGTTATCCGACCTTCTAATTAGAATTTTGATTACGTTCCCACCACAAAAATGCTTTGAGCGCAAAGTTTTGATAATTAAAAATAAATAAATAAGCTTTTGGTCGTCATACCTGTATATTTACACTTGTATGTTGAGAGAAGTTGTCAAATAAGATTTGAAGTAAAATTGATTAAATAATATTTGGAGTAGATAAATAGGATATCCAAATGGCTAAGAAATAAAATATCATCCATAATAAGTGGCTGAATAGTTTTTAATACATAAAAATGTTATCAACATAATATTGTCAAATATAGTTAATCAAAACATTATTTGAGTATATTATTATGAAATGTTTATAACGACCTAATGATAAATACAAAATCCAAGATCTTTAGAAAGGTTAATTATCATAAGAATAATAGTACATTGGTTTAAGTCGCTTTTTAGGACGAAATGGTCCAGACCCCGGGAGCGCGGACCAAACCATCCGATTTCCATAAAAATCCGATTACAAATCAGCTAAAAATATGCTTTTTCACTTAGACATCTGTTCTGAGGTTTGTCAGCAACAAGATATGTTCCCAAGTAGAATTATAGGTAAATTTATGTCTTAGAATGAATAGACAGTGGCAGATGACAAAACTTAGTGGCAGCAATTTGTGGTGACTGGATATGGACCGCATATGGGAAGTGTAAAAATAATACATTTAAGTCTGCACTGTCAATCTAGAAACAAAGAAAAAATATTAATTTATTTAATGTACGAGTATTTTTAAACTTTTCCTACGGCTGCAACACTTCTGAACTTCTGGAGGACTGATTTTTCCTGCAACCCGTCAACAGTCGCACTCTCACATTTATTTCACATACAGCGTCTAGCCAACATAATTAATCGTCATACAGCTACTGGTTGATAACAACATACTTTCGGTCCCGTCTAGCGTGTTTTATTTTTTAAAAAATTAACGTATAAATGAATTTTTGTTCCAGTACCCGTCTGTGTCCTTTGTTTTTCGCATTTTAACACCACATTCTGTCACAACACACTGTTCAGAATGCGTCCGCTAAGGCATTCTGCCACTCTGGCCCAAGCTCTATTAGTTAAAATGTGTACAGTACACTTCTAAACCGAGAGCTTTTTTGTTTGTTCTGTAAACTACTTTCCATAAGAATGCCGAATGAGGTAAGCGTGTCCGTAATTATTAAAGAAACATAAGCAACTCACCTTGATTTAACAAGAATTTTACTGAGTACTATATCCATATTAAATCGCACCTTAGTTTCAACTTCAAAAAAAGCTTCATTAGCTTCATAAGCATATTTATCGATTTAAGCTAAAAACAAATCTACATAGTATAATTACAATAGAAAATTATAAAGAAAAGTAAGGAATAGGGGATGGGTGGAGATTAAAGGAGTCGTAAGTTATCTAATATGTAAGTTAATTATTAAATTATTAATCCATCTTCAAATAATTTCATCAATAAGATCAAAGTAAGGTTTCACCAAATTTGTGTGAATTGCTTAGTATTATAAAGTGACATCAGCATGATGTAGCCCTTGCTGACTGGTACCGAAAGCCTCGATATACAATCTTTCGTCTCTTATTTCTGTTCGCTTGTCATACATTTCTGTGTGGCCATATTGTCATTTTTGGTTCAAGTCCGATCACGGTTGTGTTAGTTATATACATCGCCACTCACGGCGCTGGGCGAAAGTCGCAGCGCCAACGAGCGCGCGGAGCCAGTCGTTTACCACCCGTTGGCGAGAGCGTATTGAATTGCGGCTCGACCTAATGCTGTGACTAGGTCAAGCACTTAATTTGTACAGTTTTATCGTAAATATATGTCAATGAGCTTATGATTTTTTTTCTGACCTGCTCCTCATCATGCCCTCACTCGTAGTTGTATATAATAATAATATAAGTTACCAAAAACCATACAATATGTCTTAAATAAAATATGTATATTGAAGTCTGGTTTTAGTATTTTTATTAATTATTATTGTTAATTAAACGAGAAAGTATTTATTAGTATACAAACTGTGTTATTTACCCTAGTCGAAAGGTTTTCATATTACATGATTAATACCCGCAGTGAAACAGCTCTTGCTTTTTTCTTTTGTTATTCATTTTCCTCTTCTTCATTCCTTCCCCTTTCCATCTGAATGCCTTTGACACCATCGTATTGTTTCCGCTGACTCTTAAAACGTCACTGCTTTTAGATCTCTTTGGCCCCTACTTTTCCCTTAATTTTCACAGTGATTCAGTAATTTTTCAGGAGCCCCTGAACTTAAATAAATTACTTTATCATGCAATTATTGAGGAAAGGAGTGAAAATAAAATTATTATATTTAATTATCTTTTTTTTCTCTTTTTCTGAGTATTGTTAGCAAAATACGTATAAATTGTAAATATATATAAATTTTTATTATAAAAATTGCCAACATATTTAATATTTATATTTAACTGATTTTGGATGTGAATTGATTCATCTGAAGATTTTTTTTTTTAAATGAATTAAAAATTATAGTTTTGCAGTTTCACGGAGTTTCTTATGTTAATAACGTAACGTAATATATATTTTAATTATAAATAAATACAATATTCGGAATAATTTAATTTAAAATAATAAATACGAGTAAATAGGCATTTTAAGCTTCGTCTGGATTCAGTGTGTCATATACCAGTGTTCATCTGCACGTTCTTGCACGAAAAATAAATAGATAAGCGGCCCATAAAAGCTGCAGTGAAATGATTATAATCATGAAAGCTCTGTGTTTCCAGTTCATAAATAAAGCGCGACTTCATTTGCCTCCTCGCGCAGAGTAATTTAATGTGTTTGTTAGAGCCCGGTGATATGGAACAGCTTTTTCATCACGGCTCCTGATTCTTCTTATTTCCCGCCTCGTCCGGTGATAAATCACCTGCAGCTTTTAGCGTGAGCTTTGTGCATGCGAAATTTAAAGCTTTAAAGCTCCGCCGAATAGAGACAGAGATATTCTTTTAATTACGCGCACTCGTACGCCCCCCTTAATGCGGTTTCGTAATCCGCGAGGATAATTGTGGCCGCTGAAAAAATAAAACGATCGCGTTAATTCGGAGAGCGGCGCTGAATTTCCTCGGCGCAAAAAACTACAAAAGAAATTTTTAATTTGTGCTGTTACAACGTAAATTTTCTTCCGCTTTAATAAAAGCTGATTATGATTAAAAAACGTAGGCGTAAACTTGACTTAATAATCGTTTCTACGATTTGCAAGGCAACAAGATCATTTACAAATGAATTGCACTGCGTGATAATGGAGACTTAGTTTGTTCGTGGATAAAATTGTATAATTTGCGATCAACATTTAGCTTTCATTGATGAATATTTTTTAATAAATTATTAAATACTAAAAAATATTACGGCTTATATTGGTGGCATAAACAATTGTTTGTCTGAAATGAACACCAAATGGAATATAATAATTTTTAAAGAATGATTTTGATTGTGCCAGTTACAAATACTTAGTCTAATAAATACTTAGACTCTAAGTTAATTAAATAAATAAGACTTCGGAAGCGTTCAGCTAATTGAAATGAAATAATTAATTATCCAAAAATTATTGTTTAAAAAACATTCCAAAACAGATAGGAATCCATTTACGAGATTAAACTCAGGTAAATCTCTGGGTGCAGAGATGTTTAGGGACAAGTGCAGTTTCTATTCATTTTTTCCCACCATGTCCGTTTTGAATTGCTAGATGTGTCAGTTAAAATTATGCATACCTTGTCTCAAAAAATCTTAGCTATCGGAGGTCTACCTGAAAATATATTTTCACACCATATTATTTATAGATTCCTGACTACTTTCAGGATATAAACCTGAAGACTTGAAGAGACGACAACTATAGTAAACACAATCTTTTGGCGGCAATTTGTACTGATCATATAAAGTCAATATGCAACGGATATGGAAAATAAACATAACATTTACCTTTTTTATCTAACCGGATACAATAAAGTATTTTTTGTTTGTGTTTGCCTTTATATTGAATAAGATGAAAATGTTTTTTAAAATAGTTTTGTTTTTCCGGTGCAAGACCGGAGATTTTCTTTACAAACAAGGATGTTTACCCGCGTTGCATAATATCAGAACGGAATTCCTCGCTTGCTTATATTACACAATATTAAAATATAAACTGTTTTATGGTTTCACATAAACACAAGCGCTTCTTTTCAGTAAAAAGAAATATTTATAATAAATTAAATGTGTGTAAAAAATATTTTAAACCCTATTTTTCGCTATTTTTGCTCCGAAAAACTATGAAAATATGACTCTTAATAAGTAGCATATAACAACCAAACGATTGAAAATTAAATAAATGAATATTTTATACCTTGTTTTAACATGGATCACACAGAGCACAGTTTCTCAATTTCACGTTTCAATGTGAAAAAACGTACTGACGAGTTATTGAATAAAGAAATACAACAGTATAATTTAAAATTGTGTATAAGTGGGGATAAATGGGTGGTATCTATGTAAATAAATGACTAATAAGAAATGAGTTTCACTTGACATAAGATAATAAGTGAAAAATAATTTTCAAAATCACTTAGAGAAAACTTAAAACGTTAACGTTAAATTTAAATTCATATTGGAATAAATAGCATGCATATTCGATTTTTCAATTTTTAAAGTGTACATATAATAAATAAACAATATTCAGTTCAGCAGAGTTCAGTGTGACACATATTGGTGAGGTTGAAGCGGGACTCGTCCCAGCGCACCTGTCAAGCCCCATTAACGCGTGAATAATGCACACCCTACATGTGTTGTTAATACCCACCAGTTCATATAATATTTCCCTCGGGTACCGAGAGATTTCAGTTTTTTATTTCAGGAAATTATTTTTATTTTACAGGAGGAAACGTCACCGTTCTTTGTGAATAATTAAGAAGCATTTTCTTATAAGTACTTGTGTTGTACGGCTTTGTATTGTTTACTGTCAGTAGCTTTTAGGTTTAATACTCAAAGATGAAAGATTTCAATAAAGATCACAAAATTTCATAGAAGATCTTTTTATATTGTATTCTTATGTAAAAGAGCGATTAAATAATATATATATATATACTGAAAAGATGTGTGAGTTTAATAATATTAAATTATATGAATTTTTTAAATTTTTATTAGAATATCATTGTATTATTTCAATATTCTAATCTACTTTTATAGATCATTGCCTATATTACAATATTATTATTAATTAAATATACATATACTATACATAAAATTCTTTTTTCAACGCTTCAATCCAAGCACAAAAACAACGGCAGAAGCGGGATGCGAACCGCGGACCTTGGAAACCAACTATGCCCAGGTATTCATACCGCTCAGCCAACTGGGCTATTGCTATGCCTAGACCGACTCGCGTTGAAACTAGTATTTATATCATTGTTATCATCGTACGATAGATGTCGCTATAGTATATATTCAAAATATGTATATTTTTATTTTTTATTATTCAATCGTTCAAGGTCCGCGGTTCGCATCCCGCTTCTGCCGTTGTTTTTGTGCTTGGATTGAAGCGTTGAAAAAAGAATTTTATGTATAGTATATGTATATTTAATTAATAATAATATTAAATTGTAAATGATATAATACCATGCCTGCTCCCCTAACTGGAACACAGTCATTCACAAACCACCATCACAAAGCTCTGTTAGCCACCATAGTCTTCGTCTTATCCCAAGTTTTTTTTGTTTATTATTATTATTTTATTTTTTTCACTTAAAAAAATGAAGAAAGAAATAAATAGTTGCACATGTACCCTGCAAGTTACACACAAGGTATATGTCTGAGAAATAGTTGAGGAACGTAGGAGCCTATTCCATTTCAGCCTCGTTAACCGCTCTTGTAGCCCCGACGATTTCCCTGATGAAGTTTAACAGGAAGGGACCATCAGAACTAAGCAGCAATGCAGGAAAATCCTCCCAAGAAATGGTAGAGAATCCCAGGCGACAACACAGAATGCGTCTCACGTTCTCATGGATGATGCGCTCAACGAGAGAGTGTCTCACCGTCTGTTGCATGCCTGGATCACCTTATCCCAAGTTAGCTCCACCTCTCACAGCTCTGCTCAGTACATTCTTGAGTACTCTGAGTACATACCCAAAGTCCTTCCAGGACGGTGCAAGCCCAGTTGTTTGAGTAAAGGCAGCTATATTTTATGCTCTCTTGCGGCATATTTATTATATTTTCCAACCAGAGCCACCTTCGCTTCTTGACCGATTGTATTAAAAAAAGCTGCCTTGTCCGCCATCTCACATCGTCATTCCTCATAAAGTCAAACCATCGCACTTCCAGTATTCTACGCAGGCATCTGCTTTCAAATCATCGTACGGCTGCATTGGCTCTTGCTGAGATGCCAATATTTACAGCTGAAAATAAGAATAGGTACGATACAGGTGCTGTAAGGTCGGCACTTAGTTTTGATCGAATAGAGCTGCAAGTCCCATACATTTCGCATATAATACGATCTGACTCGCGCTGGTCAGTGCAAGATCTGCGTATCAAAAAGCGCCGTTGCACAGTAACTAGGTTTTCTTTTCATTAATTTGTATGCCCTGTAGCAGAGAGTTGCAACCTGTTGATAATGTTCTTCAAACAGACATTGAGAGAGTCGTTCACAGCCACTCGATCTAGTGGTATTGACTAGCGGAGGATGAAGTCCATGGCGAAAGTGAAGAGAAACGGAGCAAGTATACAGCCTTGTCGCATGCCAGTATATACGTTGAACCAGTCCGTGGTCAATGCTCTAATCCTCACGTAGCACTAACTATTCTGATATAGGGATTAAATTATTGATATGATCTTGGCAGGGGCCCCATAAGCGTCAAGGATTGGCCACAGAGATGGTGTGGACTCTCAAGTGCCTTCTTGTAGTCAAGGAAACTAAAATAAAATAAAAATATACATCGTGTCATTGGAAGATGACTTTAAGTAGAAGATGATAACCAAAGACAAGGCACACTCAAGTTGCAAAAATATCTGTTAATGTGACTATGGTTGATGGAGAAGAAAAGTGTTGGAGTGGCTTTCAATAGCTGGCAAACCCCTACAAAATGGACTGATGACATCAGAAGAATAGCGAGAGTAGCCTGGATGGGGTGGGTGGAAGATCGAGAAGGTGAATATATAAAACATTAGTTAAAAGATTTACAAACATTTTTTTTATAAAACGATGATTATATATTAAGTATTCTTTTTACCAGGTAGGGGATATAAAAACGTAAATTTTCCAGTATAAAAAATACAAAAGTCTTATCAAATAATATTTATTTTTTCCAATCAAAAGACCACATATTATTCGTTTGTATTTATTATATCTACAGAACATATAAATTGATAAATGTATGATGTATTCAGTTACAAACTCCATATGTTTACCGCAATGGAGAGAGACATTTATTTTATTTGCCGAGATATCATATTTCCCTGTCATATTGGAATTATATTTAAACACAAATATGATACATTTCAAATAATAGAGTATTCTTTTTACGTACGTAAAGTATTTTTGTTTGTAAACATACCCTTTCTGGTTGATTATTTTTTCAAAACAAACAATATTTTTTGTATGCCAAAAATACATAAAAATAACTCTAGATGGTAATGTTAAGATACTCGTATCATATATAGTTATTTTTAAATAGTTGATACTTTCAAATTATGTGTTTTAAGATTTTCGGATTGACCTCAAAAGATAACAATATTTTCAATAAAAAACCCATAAATTTTTCATGAAATTGCCTACATAGTTTAAATTAATTTCTCCTGAACCTACCCACAACCAACAGATTTGTCTTATATTTGCTGAGAATGCATACACTGTCAAATTATGTCGACTAAAAACTAGTGGTTACAAAATTCATTCCTTAATGCCAACGATAAACTCTGAAATGGATTTTCAACGAACACGATTTTCTGGTTTTGTGTTTCTTCTTTATGCAATATAGAACTCTAAGCTAGGGATTAATATACACTTGTAATCTCCCGAGTCCAGAAACCAACACAAAAATAACATTTTTCTCGCATGCAGCGTCCAGTCATCCTTAGCGTCGTAGAGCCTCCGGGCGTAATGTGTACTTGGCGGAGCTGCGGGAGGCACATCTGACATGGGATGAGGCGACGACCATGGTGGCTGACAGAGCTTTGTAGTGGAAGATAGTGACGACTTTATGCTCTAATTACGGAAGTGGGTATGAAAATGATGAATCGAAAATTTATCCATATTTCTGGGTATATTGTAACTAATTTTAAATTCAATACTATACTTAAATGGCGGGCGTTGCTACGCTTCAGATATGCAGTTTATTTTAAATGTGTTTTAATATTATTAATCCAGGCCAGACCTATTTAAATTAGACAACAAACGCACACATATATAATAGGTAAATTTACAAGAAAGTTTGTCTAGATATTGTATTTAAAAATAAACTATTTATTTTTTAACATTTCACAATTCATACTGAAAGCTGAAAAACATTAGTGCTGAAGTATAATTCAGAGCCTACTTGTGGCGCTGAAAAAGAAAAAGGAATGTTTCATTCTTGTTATGAGAGTACTTTACATGAAGTAGTGTAACTAGTCACGTAATTGTTTCAAAAATAGGCTTCTGATTTCTTAGTACATTTTTTATGTTTTTTCTCAACATGCTGTTTCTTTGTTTTTTAATTTTGATGTAGTTTTTCGATATTATCATTCGATTCAGCATACCTCACAGTCCATGAAAAAAAAATAAGAATATATTATTTGTTCACACTTATATAGTTTTATACATTTTTTCCATACCTATAACATTTTTACAATTAATATTATTATCATCTTCGTCTTCTTCGTGTCAGCGACGTCAAATTATTTCTGCCAGTATCTGACAACATCGATAGCCCGTGTGTTGCCTAGCATTAGGTCTTGAGGGGTGCAGCATGTTGGTAATATGGAGCAGAATCTTAGGTATGCGGCGGTCTTCGCAGTCACACAATAATGACTCTCCCTGCCAAAGTATTCCCCACCGCTTGAGGTTGTCCGTTGTTCTACCAACACCACTTCTTATTCTGTTCAGGGATTTCCAGGCCCGCCAGTCAAGGTTCTTGTCTGTTGCGAGGCCTCCTTTTGACTAATGAAATCCTCTGGTGCGACTTGTCGCCAAAGCTAGAGTCTCTCATTTTCAGGGCCGGATATGAGAGGTTGTGTGGATCTCAGAAAGCTGCTTCGCGACTTCAGCCTGGGTGTTGGGGTTATCTGTTTATACAAGCAGTGGGACGGTTGGTTGATTGCCTTTCGCATTTCATCGGCGCATATGACTTTGCGTTTTATGTTTGGTGGTGCGATACCAGCCAAGGGCAACTATTTCGGCATATTAAAAAATATTGAAATTTAAGACCTCAATCTCGAAATCAAATATAACAACAAACTAAAATTCGATTGTGCAAATAATATATTTGATATTAAATCTTTGATATTTAAATTAGCATGGTATATGTATTATAAGGACTTTTTATTTACGGGTCCGAAATCTGGCATCGCCATACACGACGTATGAGCGCGTCATCATTCATCCTTGCAAAAATGGGCCACGAGGACACATGTCGTTTCCACAAAAGCATAAGCGACTGCAGCTGAACTGTGCGCGCACTCGAGCTAATGTATGTGACAGCGAATCTTTGATAAATCAAAGGAAGCAGAGCAACGAAAAGCGTTCCTCACTAAAGTATGCAAACGTTTGAAGCAAAAAGATGCATTGCAAAGCCTTACAGTGAAAAGCATTGTTTGCTCTGCCTCTTAAATTCCTCTGGATTCTTTCGTGCCCTCTATGTTTTTCTGGTAATACTACGATACATCAAAGGCATATGATTTTATTGCTCTCAAAACAATAAATTAGAATTATTTTTTTAACAAAGGACAAAGAAACAAACTAACATCCTCGTCTCTTTCAAAAAGGTCGTTATTCATTCGCTTGGTGGCAGGATATGGAGCAGATTAATAAACACAGACTTTTTCTGAAGCACATTCATATATATTTACGATAAACTTTACAAACTTATGGCCCGACCTAGTCACAGCATTCGGCCGGGTCAAAATACAATATGCTCTCGCCGACGGACGGCACACGACTGTTGCGCTCGTGATGGGTTGTCGCTCAGCGCCACAAGCGGCAGTCTGTATAACTAACGTCACACCCGTGACAGGACTTGTCCAAAATGCCAATAAGGCTACACATACATGTCTGACAAGCGAACGTAAATAAAAGACGAAAGATTGTAAGTCGAGGTTTTCAGTACCAGTCAGCAAGGGCTATATCATGCTGATGTCAAAACATTGTGTACAAACACAAGTACTGATTATTATTATAACATGGATAAAGATAAATCTAAAGTACATTTTTTAAGCGAAAATTTCGCATTGTCTTGAAACTAAGGCGTTTAACCAATGCATCCTCCCTGTATTAACTTATGGCGCAGAGACAATGAAACCTGACAGCAAGTTTAAACCCTAAAATAAAGGTAACCCAGCGTCCTATGGAGAGATCCATGCTAGGAGTATCGCTAAAAGAGAATCCAGAACGAGGATTTTCGCATAAGAACTCAAGTAGTGGAGGTTACCCATCGAATATGCACACTCAAGTGGCATATTCGGGGGCAGGACATATCTGTCAAAGAGACAATGGGGAAGAAAAGTATTGGAGTGACGCCCAAGAATTGGCAAACGAAGCATTGGCCGACCCCCTGCAAGACGGACGACGACATAAGGCGAATATCGGAAGTGACCTGGATGCCAAAGGCGGATGTAGCTTGTGACGACTATATGCTCCATTTAGGAGACTGGACATGATGATGATGATGAATATATGAATACAAAAAAATGTATACGTCTCATAGTAAGAATTTGTTGAATTCCGTCGTATCGAATCTTCTATCAAACGAAATTTATGACCCAATCTTCATTGAGAAAGAAACTATGCGTTGTTTTTCTTGGGTGCAGTAATAAATTGAAATATTTTTGCTCATTACGTCTTAAGATAAAATGTAGCGTCATCGCACCGTCGTATGAAATAGACGATGCGGTATTTTGCGATCTTTCTCTATCGGAAAATGAAGGTTTTGTTTCAGAATCCGTTCACGTGTGACCGTGTGAAGAGTGAGCCAGTGTGGCATGTGATAGGTGCAGAAAAGTAAGAGAACGCGGGGGGGATTCGAATTCCCCTGCAGACGAAATACCATTTCCAGCCATGCACCCAAAGTGTCATATTTCCAGTTTCTTAGTATCCCAGACAAACACGATGACAACGAGACGTACTGGAGCATTCTCGATTTAATATTATTAAATTTAAAAAATGCATCTTATTTATATTTATAGTTTAAAAAAAATTAAATAACAACTCTATTAAAAATATTTATTTTGTATTTTACATTTATTTTTAAGTGATTACATGTTCCGGACTTTACGGTGCAAGTTCTGTAAATGGCCACTATATTAATTTCGGCGCTGGGCTGTCTCTGCGTGCGCGGAGCCAGTCTGAGTCTGCTCGGGGTGTAAGTTGCATCCTTTTCTATGGCCCCGGGCAGATGACGTTTGTCAATCTTTTATCGTAAATATGAAACGATGTGCTTCTTAAAAAGTTATGTGTCTTACTCATCTGCTCCTCATCCCTCAACCACATTTTCTGATGATTATACCGGTGACGTGAAGTCGTTCTTTTAGTAACAGGGATTTCAGTACATTTTTTTTATGTAAGCACATACAGGAGAATACCGACAAATGGTGATAATAATTCTGAAGTCTTATATGTGGAATTTAATGATGCTTACCATGATTCATATGGCTGATGCATATGGCTAAGCGCTGCATGTGGACGGATTGATCCGCCAACGTTATAAACCCGAGATTTACGCATCATTTTTTATTATTATAGGAGTTTACTATGAATGGCTGGTCTTCACAGGACAACTTTCGTCTACCACCAATTTTGAATGATAGGCTATGACTGGTATTTTACAGGAGAGGGATCAAATTCACACAAACCAATGGGATTATTTTTTTTAATATCCGTAGGGGATCGAACCCACGAACTTTGGATTGCAAAGTTAGCGCTTTGACCATTTAGCTACACCCGCTGGCATGGAAACATCTGAAAAAGTTCTCACTTAAACTCGAAATAGCTGACTTCAAATGTGTGAATAAAAAATGCTCAAGTGGATCACATTAAGACAAGGTAAAAATTGGATATCAAAGTGAATGAAAATATATTCAGGCCACATGTAGTTAGGGGCAAAACTAAACCAAGTTAATGATTTATTTTTCCTAGAGCGGCCCTGGTAGAGATCGAAGTCTCTCTTACTTACTAGCTGTGCACTGCCGGTGCACTTTTGATACCCAGAGGAAACGTTGTAAGGAGACTTAGCTGATATGTCAAATTTCTTCTCTCCGCGGACAGTAATAATTCTTGAGGAATTTACTTCAAGCAAGTTCCTTCTAAAAATTACGTTTCTTAACAGCCAAACTGACTTCTTTGCAAAACAAACAGATTGTGTGAAAAAGGAAAGAGGTAATATGATTTATATTCCTTTCATTCAATTTATGTTTTATTACTAATCTTCTTCGTAGTATCAATCCGGTGGATTGGTTTGCAGCAACAAAATCTTCTCGATCTCCACTCCTCTCGATCATCTGCAATCCTATTCAGCTCAGCATAAGAGCTACAACTCATGTCCTAGAACACTTGCTGCAAATACTCCCGTCTAGGGCGCCCTCTACAGTTTCTATCCTCAAGGATCCCTTCCACAATGTCTAATATTCAATAATTAGATAAATAGTTTTTTGCAACGTTTTCAGCATTCACTTTGAGATACATAAAAAATAAAAACTATTTATTTAAATACCTTGTTTTTACATGTATCACGTTGAGTATGGCCTCTGCTTATAAAACTGCAGTTGTGCAGTGGAACTCGAGTTATCTTTTGACAGTGACGGTTTAAGGAAGGCTGTGAGTTAGTCTAAACGGCAATGTCGCTCCTAAATGGCCTACCAGCACACCTCGATCCTTTCCTTACATCCTTTTCCTCTTTTGTCGATAGTATTGTTCTACTTGAGCTCTGTGATCTTTGACACGTGTCATCTTCTTATTCTTTTGCGTTATTTTTATTTTTTATTATTTTCTCTATTTATTGTATGTTTATGTATACTCTATGTTTCTAAATATTTGTAAAAAAAAATGGAATTTTGATTCTGTATATAAATAAATAAATAAATAAACTGCAGTTTCCTAAAGAGAGGCCATACTTAATGAAATCAGGACTTTACCCACCTCACGCCCATATCACACCGGAGAACAGTTAAGTCTCCTTGATGACGCGCTCATTCAGATTATGATCAGTAAGCAACTGATAAGTCCAGCGGAAGTCCCTCTGAACAATTGTGGCCACTACACATAAGTGCTTAAAGAAAGAACCAGTGAATGCGATTATAATCTCTTTCACGGGTTCATAAACAAGAGAAATAAATAATTAAATACTTCTTAAGTTGTTTTTAAAATGAATGCGCACTGTTTATTCACATACTTGAAGACCACAGTTTCGCTTGAGAGTTTCAAAAATGATATACATTTAAACGTATTATTGAAATGAAAAACTGATTTTAAATAAAATATCAATTTAATTTGAACCAAAATACGTAAACATTGAAACATTTTAACTATAAGTAAATTTATTTATTCGCATATTATTTTGACTTCAAGAAATAAAATAAAAATAACACCGTAAATAATTTTCCGTCACACAAACGTCTCTGAACATAACCAGCCTTTTAAACGACTTAAATGCTATTTCAATGTTTTCAGCATTCACTTTGAGATCCATTATAAATTATAAATATTTTAATAAATATTTTGTAAGTAAATATAAATTTATTATTCATTATTATATTAAATACTCGTAGTTATCCCTTAGCTAGATAAGGACTAAAAAGGCTACGAGTTAGTCAAAACTGCAGTCTCCTAATAGAGAATTTACAGTTTCGACTAACTCGTAGTTATCTGTTAGCAATACAAGGATTGAGAAATGCTACGAGTTAGTCGAAACTGCAGTCTCCTAATAAAGAACTTTTGTTACGTGATGCATGTGAAAACAAGGTAAATAAATAAATATTTATGTTTACGATTTAAATGCATTATAATTAAATTTAAATGACTGTTAGTTGATGATTTGTTTTCTCAGTTAATGTCACGTTTCATTTAATTTAATGATGGCTAAAAATATCCATTACAAAACATTTGAAAAAAAACTTTTTCGCGCAAAAAAAACTTTCGTCAAGAACGTTCCTAAGGACGTATCCCTATAAGAGTGTACTTAAATTAGTACTTGTACGATAAAAAAGCAATTTTCAAAATGTGGCTGTAAATGAATCGGCCCCTTTTTATTTCTCCCTATAATGGTTTGCCAGTTTTTACAGCACCATAAAAACAGAACGATTATATCGGACACGAATATGTCAAAAAAAAATACTAAGAAATGTGTGAGTGTTTATTCAGAGTAGTAACTGTTTTTTCGCTAACGTCGTTCTAGGAATTGATTTTCAGAAAAATACTCAGCTTTCTTACCACCGAAAACCTTATTCAAATCAACGCATGAAACACAGTTTTTGTGGCTCTTAAATATTTTAGAGTACTTTAATGTGGTGTTTTTCAGATACTTTACACACCTTTGATGTTGATCGTAATTTTAACAGGCGGCTACAGCTCAATGGTCAAAGCGTTTGCTTTGCAAGTCAAAAGTCGTGGGTTCGATCCTCGACAGAGATTTAAAAAAAAAATTTTTAATCGATTTCTTAGCTCTAAAATACCCCTGGTTGGTGTGAATTCGATCCCTCGCCTGTAAAATTCCATAGCTTAATAATTAAAATGGTGGTAGACGAAAGTCATCCCGTGAAGACCACCTATTCATACTAAAATCCTGTAATAAGAATAAGGGATGATGCATGAATCTCGAGCTGTAGTCTATGTTGTTGGCGGATAAACACTCCACATGCAGCGCTTAGCCATATGCACTATCGTAAGCGTCAAAGAATTCCACAGATGAGACTTCAGAATCACCATCTGTCGGTATTCTCCTGTATGTTTTAACATAAAAAAAACGAATTAATCTGTGACTACTACAACAATCTTTCAGTTAAGTCAAAAAAATAATGAACTTGGGTAGAAAATTTCTACCAGATTTATCCTGAAAGGAAAAACTACAACTCTTCCTTCAATTTCTTGGACTTCGGTCTTGCAAAAGACATCTAGAATCTAGATTAATACTTCAAAGTTAATTAGCAGAACTATGACACACAGAACTGACATGAGAAAATGATAGTTTTTAATATATCATAGAACTTTTAACGGAAGTAATTTGTTGCTCCTATAAATAAAAATGTGGATATAGAATAACATGAAAATATATTACTTGTAAATTTATTTAATTTTTTTCCCTTACAGAAACATTACAAATTTTAATAACTCAATTCGTTTCTGAAGTAGAAGAAGTCTGAATAAGAATTGATCATTAAATAAAAAAATACAATATATACAAATATAGGTACTTATAATTAAGTACCAAGAACAAAGCGATAAAGACAAGCAACAGAAGGTCCCAATGCTCATCAAACAGGCAACTCCAGCATATTATTCCTAGAAAAAAAATCTTGGAGTTCATGTCTGAATTGGGCCTCCCTTACGTGAAATATTTAAACATCCGAGGCGATTTGGTTAAACTGTTTGATCCATCTCCCAAGAGGCATGGGAATATTTAAATATTCATCTCCTTAATTAAAAATCACGGAAACAAATATATCGTTCAAGTATTTTCAAATACTCTCTCCCAATTTCCAGACAAAGACGTATAAAAAAGTGACGATTATTTAAATTTTATTTTCAGGTAACAAAACTATGAGTTATTTTTCGAAATTTTTCTTGATTTTATTTTATTGAAATAAAACATTATTGTTAGTGCTTTTCACTGAAGAATTTTTGGGTTCATGTGTTTGAGATAACTTAAAGTTCCGCCAATGAATATTTTTACTGCATTTTTTTATATGATGAATATAAATGATTGCATGTACAAGAGAACAGGTGTTTAGTTAAAAAATAGTCGAGTTGTAAAACATTGGTGATATTGTTGAGCGTGTTGAAAATTCAATGTTAAACAGTCGCCAATAAAACTATAACCCAAATAGTATTTACTATTGTACATACAATACATTCGAAAATATTTTTTTATGAATAATAAAAAATATTGTAGTTTGGGTGGCACAGTCCAGTTGTAGAGCGTTTGTTTGTTATTCAAATACCAACTATTTAAAGGCCCGACCAAGCTTGATTTTATTAGAAGTATTTTTTAAATCAAATATAAGCTCTATACGTGCTCCCGATAGGGTTGAGCCACCCCATAAGGACAAAAAAATGTTCAGGCTTCGAGATTGTCTACTACTCGACATATCTCGGACGCTGATAAACCTTTTGGTAATATACGTAGAATGTACTCGCTGGAGCTACAGATTGCAGAGCTGACATGGGATGAAATGAGAACCACGGCGGCTGACAGAACCTTATGACCTTAATTAGTGACTTACTTATCTACTTAGGGTATCAAACATACCATAATTGTATATAATAATGCATGTTCGAATAATAGTTAATTAAATAATTAGATTATATAGCAGCTTCTAGAGTAGCGTATCGTTGAATACTAAAAAAATAATACTTACTATTAATTAAAATTCATTTTATATTCAGGATTGTCATCCAATGCAAATAGTCAAAGCTTCCAATTTCCGGTTAACGATCCAACTTACGGTGAACAGAAATCAGCAAAAAAAAACCTCAGCACTCTCCCACAAAAGAGAAAATATGCAATTATCGAATAAAGAGCTTTCCTAGTTCCTTTCTACGTACAGAGCACCGTGCAGGCATATCGGCCAGAGCTTTTCCGGTGACAATCCAATTAGATTAGCACTCTAGCTAGAGTTAAAGTTGATTTAGGTCCGAGTGAAAATTTGAGGAAATTGACTTTTTTCTGTAGCGTGGATTACTGCGAAAATGACGGCCACTGGTATTGACACTGGCTTAATAAGAAAACACATTTTCATAGTTCGCCACATTTTAATTGTAATTACTGAGAATTACTCGAAAATTAATGAACATTATATATAGCTATATAGCACTGCAACACGTGCTGTACAAAATCGTTTATTTTGAGAAAATAACAATATCAATTAGGATAAATTTCTATACGACAGTATAATCATTTGAATTATTTAGCCTTTGAATAACTATGCTAAAATGCCAAGTATCACAGAAGTTTTATAATATATGCAAATTAAAATCTTTGAGAGTTTCGGAAACGTCAAATTAGTAAGATATATTACTCTGTCTTTATATAGATTACTTTGAATTATGTTTGTAATTGTATAAAAAAGAGAAAAGCATTATTTTTAAGCTAGATTTAAGAAATACAAACACAATATTATCAAATGTATGATTTCAGAATACATGAAATATCTAAGATGATTTCCTTCCGCATTAGAAATTGGCGTTTTCATGGAAAAAGTTCTCAAAAGAGCTTACTTTAAATAAAAAAGAAGCCATTTCGCAAAATCGCTTAATAAATAAAAATCTGAGATTGTCATAAAAAAAGAAAGATATGGGTTTATTTTATACAAAGAAGTTGGTCACCCTTACATTGATTCTGTTTTATTTTTTAATGTCAATATTCATCACCCTTTTTATAAAACAATAAATATATTGATCATAGGAGCATCGGATTAAACACTTATCCTGAATTCTTAATTTCTTTAAATAAGTAAGCGTTCTACTGCAGTTTTGGACACAACTACTATTGCCGCTTTATATCAAGCTTTCATATGTCAAAATCTTATAAAACTGTTGTATGGAATGGTGGAATTCTTGTATAAATATCAAATTTGGTGCTACAAAATGATGCAGAAAAAGTTATTTTATTATTTCATTCAATTTTTTCGATCAATAATGCATGGTGGAATTCCATAATATTCCATAAAATAAGTATTATGTATTTTTATATCAAGTATTTCTATTTTAAGTATTAGTTCTTTAAAGTTAATGTCTTTAAAAATGTAGAATAATTTTTAAGTAATCCTTTATTTTAATTTCATTAAGTATTTAATTTTTGTAACTGGCAAGTAGCATCCTTCTTACCAATACTAAAAACGTTTTTAAATGAAAGTGACAATACTATACAATAAATAGGCAACACAAAATTTTATTCAAATGTAAGAACTTTAAACTATAACTAAATTTAACGTTACCCACTATACAAATTAAACACTGTGGAAAAGGAAGGAAATTTTATTTCAATTTTCACCGCATCGCGGCTCCTCGGGGAGGACACCCTAACTGAAGTTTTCCGAAACATTTCAATCTTGTTTTACACCCCATTTGTGTTGAAAAGCATCTCCGCGTGAAATTGGAGCTTAGATGGATGGACGGCACGACCCACCATACAAGCGATTGACCTTAATGGAAAATTTCAATTCAAGTAATCAATGTAACACTTATATTTTACTTTTAATAAAAATTTATTCTTCTCTGCTATAAAAAAAGCAATTGCACTCATTTGGATCAAACAGTCAATGAAAAAATATTTCATTGATATTTTTTTTCTTTCACTTACCATTACAAGTGTATACGAGTATATAAATTATTCAAATTTTCGATTAAGAGTTTTAAAGGTCATATCAATTTTATTTTTACTTTTCTGGAACACCTGCTCCTCAGCATTTTGAGTTATTTCATTTTGTTTAATGTGTGTATAATATTCCTCAGAAAAAACTAATGCAATGGATTATAATATTTTTGTTTTACGTAAGCACATCTCGCAAGATCTCATCTGTTGATTCCACGATACGCTCACCAATTTACAGAATGTTTTGCATGATGTGCTAACGCCAAAATTATCATAGGCTATATATAATAGTCCGTCATTCACGCATCATCCATTTACAGGAATTTACTATGAATCGCTTTTGTATGGGACATCTTTCGTCTATCACTAATTAAAAGTAATTAGTTGATGAGCATAACATTCCCACAAACTGATGGTAATTAGAAAGCCTATAAATTAATTATAATTAATTATTTTTTTATTTTTTATTAGAATATTATTTTATTATTTCAATATTCTAATCTACTTTTATAGATCATTGACTATATTACAATATTATTATTACTTAAATATACATATACTAAAAATAAAATTCTTTTTTCAACGCGTCAATCAAAGCACAAAAATAACGGCAGAAGCGGGATGCGAACCGCGGACCTTGGAAACCAACTATGCCCAGGTATTCATACCGCTCGGCGAATCACGCCATTGCTATGCCCAGACTGACCTGCGATGAAACTAGTATTTATATCATTGTTATCATCGTACGACAGATGTCGCCATAGTATATATTCAAAGTATGTATATTTTTATTATTATTCTATCAGTATTCATTTATTCACAAGCTTAATATTATTACTTTCCGGCAGTCTATTTATTTTAGTAAGTACCACTCGGGTCTCGAACCAAACTATAGACTGAATGGATGTGAAACGACTACTTATAGTTCCGACTCGGACTTTATAACCAATCATTTACCTGTGTTACTGATGGATAATTTTTACCTTCTTGATATTGTCTCAAGGAGACATTATTAATTATTTTTTGAATTTTTTATTAGAATATTATTTTATTATTTCAATATTCTAATCTACTTTTATAGATCATTGACTATATTACAATATTATTATTACTTAAATATACATATACTAAACATAAAATTCTTTTTTCAACGCGTCAATCAAAGCACAAAAATAACGAGTGGTACTTACTAAAATAAATAGACTGCCGGAAAGTAATAATATTAAGCTTGTGAATAAATGAATACTGATAGAATAATAATAAAAATATACATACTTTGAATATATACTATGGCGACATCTGTCGTACGATGATAACAATGATATAAATACTAGTTTCATCGCAGGTCAGTCTGGGCATAGCAATGGCGTGATTCGCCGAGCGGTATGAATACCTGGGCATAGTTGGTTTCCAAGGTCCGCGGTTCGCATCCCGCTTCTGCCGTTATTTTTGTGCTTTGATTGACGCGTTGAAAAAAGAATTTTATGTTTAGTATATGTATATTTAAGTAATAATTATAATTATTTTTTACTTCAATTTTCTATACATAGTGTTCCAGAACCGAGGTCGCGGTCCCGAAATTACAGCATCAGCTAACTGGTGATGCCGGAATACCAAGGTTCCGGCACTGAGGATAAATCCAAAGACCGGATTTGTGTTGATACTAATTTATTTGATACGAGACCCCTTTTTGTATTTTTAGACTTACAAGATAAGTAAGCATTTATAAAAGTTATATTAATACATTGAATGTCATACACCGCACATTCCTTGATACCGTTATTGGACCTCAATCCCTTCAATCCACTTAGAGTGGCAGATTATTGGGATGGTCAATGCTCCGTATCGATGCGTAAACATTCTTTATTAATATTAATACATAGAATTTCGTACACCGCAAATTCCTGGAACCTTGTTGTTTTGGACCTTGATCCCCTAAATTAACATAGAGTGCCGAAAATTCCCTGTGTCGTACCTGACTGAATGAATCTAAGATAAAGAGTTGATTATAACAATTACTTTAAAGACATGTGATGGTTTGAATACAAAATGGTTATGTTCAAAATAACGTTTTTAACCCTTATTATGTACTTAATTTAAAAAATCTTACAAAATACTTACTCGTGTCTTAACTTTTCTTTGAAATCCTTTCGTTGAAAACCAGCAAAATATAGTATCACCCTTTACTCGACAAATCCTGAAAGAGGACATCAGAAGTGTTAGGAGATATTCAGAAACTCGTGAAAAAGTTATGAATTTATGAGACTGGGATTTAAAGATATGACAAGTGATTGAGCGAAGTTCTTTATTCGAGTGTGCGAATAAAATATGGTGATTTTTTTATTAATAATGCAAAAATTACATCAATGCATAAGCTATATTAATGTATCATAATTTTTTTTTTTTAATATATTTTAATTTTCAATACTATAAACTTAAATTCTTATTAACAGTTCGCAGAAAGTTGTTTGTTATTTTATGGGTGGATCAAATAATAAAAAAAGTACTTTTTTAATCTTATGTAGCTAATTTTATTTGATTTCTTTATTTTCAAATTTGACACATTCATAATTACTTGTTAAAGGTGTTATAAGGCACTGAACTGTATATATTTTTTAATTATATAAATTCAAACGAAATAAAGGAGCATTCGATATTATTCTTTAATTTGGTTTCTTTTCAGTACTAGGAGAATATAGTAACCACAAGCACACCACTTAAAAAAAGATTTCGATGAGAATTTTCTGTAGAAGGAAGGTTTGCCATATTAATGAGATATAGATGCTTGACAAAAAGCAACTTTGTTTTATATTATCGGCAATATACTCGTAGTGTAATACATAATGTGGTGAAATCAGTACTTTTTAAGAAAGCAGAAAGCCGGATGAAACTCTGATTGAAAACAAACCCGTAGTCTTCCAGAATGTGTAAACACGGTGCTCAACGTGAGACATACTCGAACCAGGTGAAATATATTTTATGTATTTAATGCCGAATGATAAACCATTGAGATCGGCGATATTTGAAAAATTTAAGTAGATTTTTAAGCAAACATTCCGCAATGTCTTACAACTAAGGCGTTGAACCAATGCATTCTTCCTGTATAAACTATCATAAAATAAATTTCACCTAGCGTGCCATGGTAAGATACATGCTCAGAGTGTCTCTAAAAGATAGAAATGAGGATAACCGAAGAAAAACTCAAGTAATGTAGGCTACCCAACGAATAGGCACATTCAAGTGGAGAGGACATATCTGTCGAATGTACGACGGTCGACGGGAAATAAAGTGTTGCAGTAGTGCCCAAAAACTGGCGAACGAAGCGTTGGAACGAAGTAAACAAAACCCCCTGCAAGATGGACTGACGACATAAGAAGAATTGAGGAAGTGGCCTGGATGTAGAAGGCGGAGGATCGAAGAAGATGGAGATTTATGCTGGAGGCCTACGTTCAATATTGGAGTGACACACTGATGATGATAATTGAAAAAATATTGTCTTATATACTTGTAAGTATCGCATATAAAATAAATCATATCTTAAGAGAAAAAATATTCAATCATTATACCACATTTAAATATCGTTATTCCCACAAAAATAACATTCCAAGTGAAATTTAATGTCAAATGCACACCAAAAATATCCAACAAGTGTTCCTTAAATATAATTAACGTTCTACGTGATGTCTGCGACTTTGCAAGTTTTAACAAAGACTTAATTAATATTAAAATCTACAGCCACACGTTCATAGTGAATTTTCCCGTCGCCTCTCGCCGCTAGAGTTGCAGAAAAAGAAAGTATCGAAAAACCCGTTTTGTTAAGTCTTGTATTGAAAAAGCCGTTTTGTTAACTTTTATAATGTCACTGGCAGGTTTTTTCCGCACCAAAGCTCCGTCTTTCGAACCGCCCATTTGTTTGTTTTTGCTCAAAGCTATGAGCTTTTTTAAAAAGTGTTGGGAAGCTTTGCAATAACGTAAATTAAAGTAAACAAGTAAATAAATAAAAAAATCGGAAGAAAAAAATACAATTTTGGTTACTGTAAGAATAAACAATATAATAAAGAGACACTTGATTGTCTTTTTTTTCTACATTTGTAAAATATTTTTTTTTTATATAATTTTTATTTTAAATGTGTACATCAATCACTCAAGCTGCATAGAGTTTATCTGTGGTGGGGGTATTTACATAACTAATAATAAATTTTCATTATCGTTTTTTTAACTGGATTATGTATACATATGGACATCACGAGTCGCCGTCACAAAGCTCTGTCAGCCATCTTGATCCTCGCCTCATTCAATGTCAGCTCTGCCTCCCATAGTTCCATCGAGTATATTCTATATATAGTTCGCGATGGCATTCTAAAAAGGCATGAGACCATTGAGCTTGAAGAAAAGGCAGCTATTGTAAATGTTCTCCTGCAGCAACCGTCGAGTATGTCCTAGCTCGGTCCACATTCGTCTTTTAACCGCCTCTCTCCTCGTCATTCTTCAAGATTTTTTTTTTCAAAGCCTATTAGACGGCTGCATTGGCTTTCGGTAAAATGCCATGATTCATAGCCGTAATGAAAAATGAAACAAATTTAAGCCCACCATTTTTTCAATTTATTTCAAGCATAGAATTTTTTATCGTTCCCGTAAAATCAAGATTTGTACTCTCATATAAGAGCTTAAATAATATAAAATAAAACAAATTTGCCTTGGTATTATTTAGCGAAAATTCATGAGTGTATTAATAAAAAAATCAAGGTTTTTGGGATTCGAACCCGAGACCGTAACATTCAAGTGTCACAACTTAACGCCATACTATATTTTACTTTACCTGTTCGCATCGGTAGCTAATATATGCCGTGCAAGATTCCCCTAGCTTTGACATCGGTAGCCGTGATATATCGTGTTGCTACTTTCTTAGAATAGTTTTTTATGCATCATCTGAAAGCTTTAGGATACTAGAACCAATGTGGCATATAAAAATAGACCAGATAAGTACTTTTATGCTTCAAATAGTGTAATATAATTATTATTCCGCTGAGCCGTAATGAAAGGGTTAAATAATACTTCTTCTGGGGACGTTCTGTAATAAACAAAACTTTTGATAAATCTATCTTTAATATAATTTTATGTAGAATAATTTTGAATTTAAAATATTGGATTCTTTATAGTTGAATGATCATTTTGGCAGTCAGACCGTTTTAATTATTGCCGGGATGTTAGTGCTTGGCAATCCACCAAGAGGCAGTTTGAATTCATTGCAGGAAAAGGACGGTACGCCAGACTACTTAACCGGAATATATCTCCTCTATCCGTTAGTGAAACATGCATCTAAACTGTGAGATACTAACCCTACAACCCAATAGTTTCCATGGAGACTTCACTGAACAGTCTTTTTTTTCACAGCTTTACAAACCAGATTCACGACATTGAACGGCCGCTTACATAATGTAAGAAAATAATGTTATTACATTCGATAACAGTTTTTTACTATTTATTTTAGATTTTCTTCGGTGATACTTTCACAATGGCAAGAGCTAGAATATCTTGAAAATATATCTCACCCATTTCCTGTTTCACAAAAACTTCTAGAATTGGAGGTTTTTGTGAAATGAATACGAATATATTTTGTATGGAAACCAAACCTGATCTTTGATACACGATGAACCAAACGGATTTGACTAAAATTTAGTTTTATATTGTGTTGTTATAAGAAAACTGTCATGTTTATTCAATGGTTCTGTTTTTCTGCTGTCCAAATACTTCATCATTTATATATATATATTTTGTCCAGGATAACAGTGTTAAATATATATTCTAGGGCGTTTGTGAAGAGCTTAGGAGATATAACATATCTTTGTCTAACACCTTTATTTATAGTAATATTGTTAGTGCCATCACTGGAGCTGGACCATCATTGTTGCAGAGTTGTATAGATATTTAATAATGTCTCGATTGGGTCAAATGCCTTTTCGTAATCTATTATATATATACATATAAATGTGACAAATCAATGCTTGCATATATGAATATATATATATATATATATATATATATATATATATATATTCATATATGCAAGCATTGATTTGTCACATTTATATGTATATATATAATAGATTACGAAAAGGCATTTGACCCAATCGAGACATTATTAAATATCTATACAACTCTGCAACAATGATGGTCCAGCTCCAGTGATGGCACTAACAATATTACTATAAATAAAGGTGTTAGACAAAGATATGTTATATCTCCTAAGCTCTTCACAAACGCCCTAGAATATATATTTAACACTGTTATCCTGGACAAAATGTGGAATAAACATAAACGAATAGTATATATCTCACCTCCGATTTGCAGATGATAAAGTGCTTAAAGTCGAATCACTTGATAAGCTTCAAAACATGCTCTATGACCTCAATGAAGCGTCGAACAAAATTGGTCTGAAAATGAACGTGGATAAAACTAAAGCCATGATAAATAGTCATATTTCCCAGACTCTTGACCCGATTAATAAGCTTACTCAAAAAATATACGCAAATCTTCCAGCCTAATCTGGACATTCGCTGAAGTCAAATTTGCAACCAAACATGCTAGACCGAATATTTAACCATTTGCACGTCAAAAAAAAAACTTAGGAGACCTCTTTGATAATATACACTCTTGATTATTAGGAATTAAATAATTGACTGAGAGCTTACAAAACACTGTGTTGTAGAAACCACAATCTGATCATTTTTTATCGAACAAGCTATAATTTATACAGCAATTAGAATAAAAAATACAATTAATTCAAAACTGTGTTATAAAATATGTTATTATAGAAAAATGACAGAAAAATAAGAGTGCAATTTATGGGTTCAAAATGACACGGGCATGAGTAGTGTCACTATCAAGATCCGTATCGTTATAGTTTAAGGACATCACAATATATATATATAATCGTGTCGGAAACAACAGGGTCAGATCCTGTCTGCCCAGAAGTGGGCGACGTCGATGGCGTTACTTCTGGCCATCATCAGGTCTTCCTGGGTGCAGCTATTCGGGCACAGCGCACACTCCAGAAGGTGTGACAGGGTCTGCTCCACGCCGCAGTCACATTCAGTCGGTCCGCTGTAAAACTGCCAGGCCCTCATTTGTGTCCTCGTCTTGCATACTCCGGTCCGAAGTCTGTTAAGGGACCTCCATATATTCCACCCTTGGTCATGTCCAGGGGCTAGGTCCTCTTTCGGGGCAATCCAAGTATTCCCCTCAGTTGCGCTTCTCCACATATTCAGCCGCAGGGTGGCCTCAGGTATCACCAGTTCCGTTGTCGACTGTAGGAAACTTCTTCTTGATTTGAGCCGTGTAGACATCACAATAAATTGATCGCAATGAAATACACTATGTGTTGGCCGGATTATATTATTCATTAATAACGGCTTTTAATCTTATTCGCCAAACGCCATAAATAAATTTACTTTTTTACTCTGCTATGAAAAAATGTGAATAAGTTCAAAAAAGTCCCTTCTATGATTATATTATATTATTAATCATATAAAATGTGTAAGTCACTCAATGGGGTGGAAAATCTGGCACTTTTATAAGCGAGATGTTTAGAAATAGATGGACTAAGATATATGATCTACGGTTAACATCTTCATACTATCATCTTATTGGCAACTATTTTTTAACAGTATTTAATTCAATGAATGGGAAGTATTGTAAGGCAAACGTTCAATAATAAATAGCTGCACCCAGGAAGACCTGATGATGGCCAGAAGTAACGCCATCGACGTCGCCCACTTCTGGGCAGACAGGATCTGACCCTGTTGTTTCCGACACGATTATATATAGAATAATAAATACCTAAAATAGAAGTACAAAATAATCATTAAGCAGTAGAAAAATATCAATCGGCAGTAGAAAAATAATAAATTGAAAGGAAATAATTAATGGATAGTTATTAATAGTGGTTTTGTTAGGTAAGGTTAGGTTTCTATTTAATTAGTCATTGACTTTGCATAAATTTTTACCAATGTTGAATATATTATTGCCATTTTAATTTATTAACTAACTACATTCATAGTGACACGGTGGATACTTCCAGTTCATTTAGTTCACTACCGATTAATTGTATTTACTGCCAATTGATTTAACTAAAACCATAAATTAGTTACTGAACAAAGAAAAACAGGCCCATATTATTTTTCTCTGATTAGTTTTTTGCTAGAGATTTGTATACATAATTGTTATTCTTATGTATTGTTAACACTTCTAAAGAGAGGTATTTCAAGCATATTTTTATGCTTTATTTGTCATTTTAAAGCCCAATTATTTATACCGAATAGAGTTAATTAAAAAGAATGATTCATGTAATGCTTAAAATTTATTGCAATTAATTTTTACACATACACCTCAAAGTAAATCCACCGTGTTTAAGAAGATTAAGCGTTTTTAAACTTGATCGTTTTAAGTTATATTTTAAAAAAAATCGTAGCGGTCACCCAGTAAATCTATAAATAAAATATAAATTAATAGGTGAGTGAAAATTTACATTTTCCGTGTCGGATCACGACATGCCGCAGGGTAGTAAAAAAATGCCATACAATCGATATTGTAATTTAAATAAAATTCAAAGTGTATGCCATTATCACCTATCTATTATCAAATCAATCGGCTTCCACCGTCACGCCATAAGCAATTTCGAAAATGAACGCCGATAATAAAAGCAGAATGTCTATTATTTATTATTATAATTTATTAATGCAAATCCGTAGCCTAGCGCTGAAATACTCACCAATTTACTATATAATATTTTTAGGTGTAACGTTTTAACGTTCTCCTTCTCTTTCAAAAGGTGTTATACAGGCGTGTGAGGGCATGATGAGGAGCAGGTCAACAAAACAAAGACATTCTTAGAAGCACAATGATATATATTTAAGATAAAACTTTATAAATTTAGGGTTCGACCTAGTCACAGCATTAGGCCGAGCCACAATACAATATGCTTTAAAGCATCGATTTTTTGCCCACTGTCGTTAGGTACACGTTATTTTAAAAACTGAATTCACAATGGTTAACTTCGAAATGCTATTCCATTACTTGTATTTCCTCTTTTTTTAGTTTTCTAGATCTGGTCATGAATGGTGTCAATTCACACTTGAAATTACCCAATTATCTATACTCATACATCTTAATCTAAAAACCAGTAATCTTTTTCACATGTACAATAGTATCAAGTTGTTATGGTTAAGCAACTTTGAAACTACTCAATGATATCCTACGAGTATTTTTGTGGTCTTTTGAATCCATTTACACAAGAAACTTTTACTCATTCCTTTTTTAAAGAGAATCTTGTAATAAAGACATTTATTTTGATATGCTGATACTGGTCCTCGCATTTTCGTCGATCAGCAATGTAGTACATTATGATTCAACAAAAATACAACCACTGTCCATATCAGGAACTGCGCTTCCATGAAGTGCCACTAACAAATAGTGGTCAACAAATGAACTGTGTTTCTCTATGGCACCACTTAAGAACGTAGTGGGAAGGTAACGACTTCCTACGTGGTCTCATCGGTCTCACGCTGAGTCCGCTCGAGGGTTGGTCAAGGTTTGCTTTGGTCCCACTTTAGAACCGCTCTTAATGAAAATTAACAGAAATGTATGTAATATTTTCAAATCAATTATTGTATTTTTGTTTAAATTTTAAATAAATGCGAGAAATCTCAACAATCGTATATCTAGTCCATTTACACCGCATGGCTACAAATGCATGTATTTTACAATCTAGTCCATCCGTCTAAATGGAATAAAGTTTACATATATAAGGCATCCATGCCTGAGCGTGTTTTCATACAAAATAAGGCTCCAAATTTAAAAAAGGCGTAAAATATTTTTCATAGAAAAAAAAGCAGTTTCAAAAAAACTTACATTCCTTATCACGATAAAATTACCGCCAAAAAAGTTACAGCGTACAATTTGTGATGTTATCCGTGTAAGCGCGTTATTTTTAAACTTTTTTTTTTTTTGTGAAAAGTCAAACGTAGTTATTTGAAATGGCAGTTAAAAATAACCAAACGTATCTAGCATATTTGCACAGCGTAAAATATTTTAAACAATTCTTTGTGTTCATTAATCTGTATGCGCACGACGTCCCTGTGATATTGCAGAAAGCTCCAGGCTGCACAGACGTTCAGTAAGCAAACAAACACACACAAAAACACAGCCTCTCCTAACTACAGGATATCTAGTACTTATTTAAGCCAATGTATAGAGAAAAATTCAAGACAGATTGGTTTACTTTTGATTAGATGAAATGACTTCTGTTTTATAAATTATAACAATTTATGCATATATGTCTTGTTTATTATATACCTTCTTATATAGTCCTAAAAACGTATAGATATTGAAAGTGGAAATATTTTTTTTTTATGTAAACACATTCCGTTTCCGCAGAAGAATTCCGACAGATGGTGATAGTAATTCTAAATTCTCATCTGTGGAATTCTATGACGCTTACCATGCTGCATATGGCTAATCGCTGCATGTAGAGTGTTGATCCGCCAACTTTATAGACTATAGCCCAAGATTCACGCATCATCCTTATTATAAGACGAATTTACTATGAATGGGTGGTCTTCACGGGACGACTTTCATCTACCACGAATTTTGATTAAAAGGCTATGATTGGAATTTTACGGGTGAGAGATCAAATTCACACCAACCTCAAGGGGTATTGTAGAGCTCAGAAATCAATTAAAAATATATTTTTTTTAATCCGTCTGGGATCGAACCCACGACCTCTGGCTTGCAAAGTTTTCTATGTTCCGTATATATCGTTAGAATCACCGTCACCAAAAGTCGCTTCAAAGACTATTGCACCTATAAAAGTGGGAGTTGAGCAGGCTCTTTATGAGGACACGGCCATATGGATCAGACCTCTTCTCTCTTCACTCTTGACAGTCTCCGTAACCTGATCAATCATCAAGCCAAATCACTGTGTTGTGTAACCGCTCTTTCACCAACCAAGTTACACCTACCTACTAGTAACATTTCATTATTTATTTTCTCTTGACCGCCTTTGCAGTATCGTCACCTCACAAAGCGTCCACAGTAGCGACGATTATGTGATAAGGTGGTAAGCGAATGTACCTTAAATTAACTTGAGATAAGTATAATATAATGCATAAATTAATAATTAATTAAAACTTGCATTAAGTGTTGATCCTCCTGTAGAAGAAACCAGCTGCCTTTTTATTTTCCATAGGGAATTACCATCAGACAGTTTTTCTCGGAATATTTTAACTCGACAAGATTTCCCGAGAAAAATAATCTATGCACAAGACATTATGCAAAGCCCTAGCCAGCTTACTTGATATGAATGAATGAGCGATAAGGAAGCAAATGTTATATTAGGATGTTTGTGAACTGCATTTCATACTAGCCAGTGAGTAAAATAAAACACTGATATTAAAAAAAATAGAAAACATTTCAAACATTTAATATATTTTAAAGGCTAGATAAATTAAATAGCCGGGAAATTTACTGTGCAGCGTTGTGATCGAATTTGTGAGGTGATGTAACTGCGACGGCGATCAATAGAAATAAGGTTTGATCCATATGGTCATGTCCTTGTATAAAGCTTGCCCACATTGATAGGTGCAATAGTATTAGAAGTGACCTTTGGAGATGGCGATTCTAACGACATATATGGGACATACAAGGCATACATTAATAAACAAGACAAAGATGCAGAAATTAGTACAATTGATAAAACAAAAGTTCGCCACACAACAAAATAAAGCATAATACAGATTGTACTAGTATATTACAAATATTTTAACCTGTATCAATCAAGTTAGATAATTAGACATGACAAGTAATTAAAAATGAGGCAAAGATTTTACAAATCTTACTAAGTTAACTTTGATACCATCAAAACACTATTGAACGCTATTGGTTAACTAATAAGATGATTCATCTTCAGAACCTTAATTATTTATTAACTAAAACACATCCATTATCATAAGAAAATATACTTAAATACTGTGGTAAAATATGCATTGCTTGTTGGAACCTATTCTTTGCAAATTTTCAGCCATGTTTTAATTACTTAAGGCTTCGTGCACGAAAAATCATTGGCCATCGTCCACTCGAATTCATTAAAATAAGCCTGCTTAAGATCACGAATGGCTTATTCAGAGACAACTTTGATTACTTTTTGTTTAACTTAAATCCACCCCATCGTTTTGCGCGTCGACAAAGAAAATTTTCAATGAACTAGACGATGAAAAAAACTTGTTTTCCCGATGTTTATTATTCAATTTTTCTATGACAGGCGTAAGGTCACTTTGGCCCTTATCTGCATTATTAATGAATCTCGATGAAAAAGGCCGTATTAGCGTAAATATTAGTAGAAGCAAGTTTTCCTAAGAGCGTTTCATAATACCAAAATGTTGATTTGAAAAATAATTATTTTTATTCAAATCAAGCGTTTGTTCAATAATAAAATAGAAACGTAATTAACGATATATTACCGTCAAATGATGTATCTTTTAATTTATGTTCTTTTTATCCATATAAAGTCTAAACAAGTTCTCTGAATGCAGCATCATCATCATCATCATCATCGTGAATATGGCTAATCCTCTAACTGGAACATATGGTCATCACGAGCTGTCGCCACCAAGCTACAGAACTGAAAAGGCAAAGATCATGGCAGCTAACAGATTTTTAAGGCAGCATTTTGTTTTTCAGTTAAAGGGAGAATGTAAAAAATATACTATAGAAATAATTAAAACTATACATAAACACGTACATAAAAGTAGTAAGTATAAAATATTTTATATTAAATATAGGCGTACTATTTTTTATGACACTACTTATTTAACCTGTTCGTATGGGTACCCGATATATGCCGTGTAATTATAATTATAAGAATTTCATACATTGCTTTAATATCAATTTATAAACATAATGGATTATTACGTTTAAAACGCTCCCTGTTTTAAATAGTTAGTATAAGTAAAAACTTGTAGATAAATATCTATAAACAACATTTCAACAATCCATTTTTCTTCGCTCGACCATGTTTTTATATGGAGAGCTATAAGCTCTCGCAATTCACTTCTGTCGGAATTGATTTGTTTCCTCTTGAAATCTCGAAGAAAAAAAAACAAGAAATTAGAACACTGGGTACATCTTTGGCAGTTCAAAGCAAAGCTCCAATATTGGCAGTTCTACAAATACAGATTGCTTATTTCGATTTGGCTCAGATATCAGTTTCAAGAAACTGAAAGAAATATCACACCAATATTTTTTAATAAATGCAAATGAACTGTTTTTAAGGTTGATTTAAAAAATAAAATAGAAAAAAAAATTCTTACAAAAAGAAGGCATGAATAAAACACCTACCTGGGATATGTTTTCCGGTTGCTGCAGGAGAGCATAAACTTAAATTGTACGAGTCTGAGCTCTCGCCATCTCTTTAGAAGGGTGTACTTGGGAACTATGCATTTAATGTACTCGGTAATATTTTGGATGGCAAAGCTGACATGGGACATGGCCGACATTTTTATGAATTTGTAGCTGAAAAATTCGTCGGCGGAAATATGTAATTTCATGTATGATCTTACTAGATATATGATAAGAAGTAAACAGGTTTGCGGATTATTCTTTGTTAAGCCGTATATAAAATAAAATATGTATTTCATTTTTAAAAACTGTAATTTTTACATTTTTTCTTACAATTGAAATTACGAGGAATGAGGATATGTAATTTAAAAAATAACTTAAAACATTAAGCAGTTTGAATACACATTTGAAAGGGGAAAAAATTATAAAGTCGAGACTTACAAATAGGTTGAATCATTAAAACTGAAGTAGAAATATTTTCTATAATCTATTATGTGACTCGACAAAAGAGTAAGATATGGTGTTATCATATGAAGGTAATGAAATAATCAATTGCAACAATATTTCAACCCTATTGTAGTGAAAAGGAAAACTTGAAAAAAGAAAGGTAGAATTTCATCTTAACATACTTGTGATTATACACACAAATATTTTTTACTTGAATTTATAAAACAATACTTATTTAACCCTTTCGGCTTGGGGGAATACAAATTATACTGACAAATATAAAACTAGTATTTGAAACATAAATCTGGTCTGGTTTCATATATCACATTGGTTCTTGTATCATTTAGCTATCAGGTGATGCATAAAAAACTATTCTAAGAAAGTAGCAAATCGATATATCACGGCTACCGATGTCAACGGTAGGGGAATCTTACACGACATATATCGGGTAACGATACGAACAGGTTAAATAAGTAGTGTCATAAAAAATAGTTAGCGTATATTTAATAAAAAATATTTTATGCTTACTACTTTTTTAAAATTATTTCTATAGTATATTTTTTACATTCTCCCCCTAACTGAAAAACAAAATGCTGCCTTAAAAATCTGTTAGCTGCCATGATCTTTGCCTTTTCAGTTCTGTAGCTTGGTGGCGACAGCTCGCGATGACCACATGCTCCAGTTAGAGGAGTAGCCATATTCATGATTTTTTTGACAATTATGACAATTATTTATTTATTTCCTTCAATAACATTACAAAATATTTTAACATCTTAAGTCATTATTGAAGTATTTACTTAAAAGTGTGGCCCGTAAATTTATTGACACATTTAGTGTCAATGACCTCACACCCAGAACAAGCGTTAGGAGACTCAATGCAAATAGTTGACTTGTAACAACAATTGAACAAGAATTGAACCAAAAATAGAAAATAGTCTCACTAGCGATCAATTTGGATTCAGAAAAAGAATGGGAACCAGAGAAGCAATCTTATCCCTGCGTATGATCTTGGAAAAGAGGATAAAAGTAGACCAAGATACATATATTGCCTTCGTGGACATTGAAAAAGCATTTGATAAAGTAGATTGGGAGAAGCTCTTCGATATTATGAAAGAAATTGGAGTCAAATACAAAGAACGAAGACTCATATTTTCACTTTACAAAGAAGAAGCTGCCATAATATCACTTGGAAATGTCCAAAAGGAAGCAAAAATACGTCAAGGGGTGAGACAAGGATGCTCTCTGTCGCCTGTACTCTTCAACGTATACATACAAAATGCAATTAATAACATCAGGGAAAAAATGGGCCATAGAGAGGGGGTTAAAATACATGGCCAAAAGATTGATATGATAAGGTTTGCTGACGACATTGCTCTGATTGCTGAAACTGAAGATGAACTCACTGAAGCGCTGACATCCATGGAAAACATATTTAATTCCAACTACAATATGAAGATAAACAGCACAAAAACCAAAGTCATGAGAGTAAGCCGCAATGAGCAGCAGAAAATTAACATATCAATGCTAGGAGTACCCCTAAAAGATGCAAAAGAATTTGTATACCTTGGAAGTACGATTACCTGGGATGCCAGAACAAAAGAGAAGTCAACAGCCGAATACATCAAGCAAGGCTAGCTTTCAATAAAAAAGCCAAAATTCTTGAGTCAAAGAATATTACTTTAGGGCTCCGCAAGCAACTTGCCAAAACACTTGTTTGGAGCATCTTAATGTACGGCTGTGAGACATGGTGCTTATCTGAAAGTGATAAAAAAAGACTAGAGGCCTTTGAGATGTGGTCGTACAGAAGAATTCTCGGAATTTCCTGGAGAGACCACGTCACGAACAATGAGGTTCTCAGGATAATCAAGGAAGATAGGCACCTAATAAGAACCATCTCAGAGAGGCGAGCCCGATGGATTGGTCACATCATGCGCCACGATGGTCTTCTTCACGATATTGTGGAGGGGATGGTTGAGGGTAGAAACTGTAGAGGGCGCCCTAGACGGGAGTATTTACAGCAAGTATTCGAGGACATGAATTGTAGCGCTTATGCTGAGCTGAAAAGGGTTGCGGAGGACCGAGAGGAATGGAGATCGAGATGCAAGATTCTGTTGCTGCAAACCAATCCACCGGATTGATACTACGAAGAAGAACAACAAAAACCCGGTTACAAGTAAATCATGGATGACCCACAAATAATATGGCATTATTGTCACAACATCCAATTTACAAAATTTCGCCTTCGTCAACACTAGCACTGAATCCGAAGCAATATAACACCAAATATGTCAATATCTTCACTTAAGCTGGTTTCAACCACTGTTCACTGCGATTCTTTCGTCTTACGCGTATCCAGGGTTGAACGATGGTCTTTTCAGGCCACACTTCAGGCTCCATCAGAGACTCTAGTGAAGTCGCGATGACCCCGACTTTGAAAGAAGTTGACAGCGTCCGTCTGCTGATAATCCTCCTGATGGTGATCCAAGAGGGATTGAATGCAGCGGTCACTGCCAAGAAGCTCTGCAAGTCATCAGCTGTTGTATCCGGGTGAAGACCCTTGGCGTGAAGATACGCCATCTTCACTCCGGTAACCTTCTTCGAAGGAGCTGCAGAACCGCGGATCACCTGACGTGCTGAACGCCTTTCCCCATCAGAAGAGGCGCGACTCATATCCGAGTGGTAAACTTCCTCGGAAAGACTGCTCATGTGGGAGAGAGAGCATCCACGGAGAGAGCATTCCGGGCCTCCAGTTCCTCGAACCACGAGCTGAAGGACCTTCTTGGGAGCCCTACTCAGAACAGCAGGGGCAACTTGCATAGCACACTCCGAGGATTCCTCTTCTTCGGAAGCCTCATTTGCAGTAACGGCTTCACCGACGGCAGGTTCGGAGTCTCTGCTGTCACAGTTGAGTGATGGTGAAACTTGGCGAGGGCTTGTAACAATTTCCGCGAAGGTAGCCGGAATCTCCTTGCACTTCCTAGGCAAGCGCCTTCTGCGGGAAGACGGCAGACTTGTTGGGATGGGTGGAGAGTCCACACCAATGGACGTCGGTGTACCCTCCTCCCCGCATCCAACAGCCTTTAAGAGACGCTCCAGCAGCAAACGGTGATCGTCTAAGCGACGATGTATTTGCGCGATGTCACAATCGCAACCACGCGCCATTCTGTAGGTAGAATGACAAGACGTCCACTCGGTTTGAGTGTCGAGCGACGAATCATGATGATGATGATGATGATGCTGCATTCAGAGAACTTGTTTAGACTTTATATGGATAAAAAAATAATAATTAAAAGATACACCATTTGACGGTAATGTATCGTTAATTATGTTTAAATATTTGTAAAAAAAAATGGAATTTTGATTTTGTATATAAGTAAATAAATAATCTTAAAGTGATTTCTAAAATTACAAACTACATAACAATTCTTATTAATGATCTGATTTGGCTCATATTCACAATATAATGTCATTGAAAGGTGGCAGTTGAATTGAGTTATTAATAAACATATGCAAAATAAAAAAATATATAAATAGAAATAATAATTAATGCATGTATGTTTCTTATTTATGGAAGGTTTTACTGCTAATCTAATAACGATGATATTTTGCTAACATGATATAGCCCTTGCTCACTGGTACCAAAAACCTCAATAAACAATCTTTCATCCCTTTCAAAAATTCCGAGTAACCCCAGGAACAATCCATTATTTTCATATAAAAAAGTGTTGTTTATGAATAAATCTTTTATTATATAAAATAAGTACAAACTTATTATTTATAAGAGCAATAAAATAAAAACAAAGCCAATGTATTATTACTAAACAATCGGTAATTATAATATCGCAGGTAAATCTAAGGATAGCACTTTCATGGTTTATTAATAATTCCCAGTTAATTATCCGCAAGTAATCAAAAGCTGCAATATTAATGAGCATGGGAACACTATCATTTTAAATTTACCCCATGAATTGCAAAAGGCATTGCTCAGTGATAATGATCTCAATCACCATGAGATCGTTATCGGGTTCAAATTACATGAAAAAATCATTTCATTATTTTTTTTTATCGTAATTTCAAA
Organism: Glossosoma conforme; assembly: GCA_022606575.1. Taxonomy (NCBI): domain Eukaryota; kingdom Metazoa; phylum Arthropoda; class Insecta; order Trichoptera; family Glossosomatidae; genus Glossosoma; species Glossosoma conforme. Next base: position 1,613,917 of record JAGTXR010000082.1, on the reverse strand, counting down.
CTATTACCACTACTATTTTCAATTAGATATTGAAAAATATTTGTATATTATTGTTTATAATAAATAAACCTTTATATTGGTGAAACATTAGTTTGTAAAAATTATTTTTAAGAAAATAGCATTTTTTTTTTTTTAATTTTTTGATTGCTTGGTTAAACAGCTATGAAAAAAATTAATTCAGTACATTACTTTCTCGCTTTCTGGTGGTGTTTTTCTGTAGATAAAATAGTCAGTATTCTTTTTAATTAACTTGCAATAAGTGCATAATTAAAATGGCTTATCATTGCACTTGTCCATGTGCACGGAATTTCATATCACTGGAAAATAAAATTGTTGCGTGCAATATTATGGAGCAATTTAACTTTACACTCCACATTTGGTCAAGGGGTGAGAGGCATTCGATACTAAAGATGCCACGCAAGTGGGGAAACCACACATTGCAATTAAACAATAATAATAATTATCTAAATGTTCATAATTTATATTTATGTATTGAGTATTTACCGACGAAATAGCATTTCTAAACGCAAGATTTTGATGATTTTTCACAAAATTCACTCCCTAGCTGGCGCATATCATTTTGATAAAAACCGCCTCAATTTTTTGCCGGTAAATGCTTACATAAAAAATGCAAGTCTAGCAGGAAAGATGTGAGAATATTTGAAGAAACAGTATACAAGGCGATAGACATATTTAAAATAGTATAAAAGAAACTAGCTTGACGTCTGTTTAAAAAGTTATTTTAAACATAACTATTCGTATTACACCTCTAAAGTAATTGTTATAATCAAACTCTTTATCTAAGATTCATACAATCAGGGATGAAAGTCCACAACAACAAGTATCGAGGAATTTGCGGTGTACGACATTCATGTATTTATTAATTCTAATATTAATAAGAAATGCTTACACATCGATACGGAGCATGGGCCATCCCAATAATCTACCACCGTCTGTGGATTGAAGGGATTGACAATTAGACAATTATTAATTTATTCCTTCAATAACATTACAAAATATTTTTACATATTAATTCGTTATTGAAGTATTTACATAAAAGTGTGGCCCTGTAAATTTATTGACACATTTAGTGTCAATGACCTCACACCCAGAACAAGCGTTAGGAGACTGAATGCAAATAGTTGACTTGTAACAATAAAAACCCTGTTATAAGTAAATCATGGATGACCCACAAATAACATGGCATTATTGTCACAACATCCAATTTACAAAATTTCGCCTTCGTCAACACTAGCACTGAACCTGAAGCAATATAACACTAAATTTGTCAATATCTTCACTCAAGTTGGTTTCAACCACTGTTCATTGCGATTCTTTCGTCTTACTCGTATCCAGGGTTGAACGATGGTCTTTTCAGGCCACACTTCAGGCTCCATGAGAGACTCTAGCGAAGTCGCGATGACCCCGACTTTGAAAGAAGTTGACAGCGTCCGTTTGCTGATAATCCTCTTGATGGTCATCCAAGAGGGATTGAATGCAGCGGTCTCTGCCAAGAAGCTCTGCAAGTCATCAGCTGTTGTATCCGGGTGAAGACCCTTGGCGTGAAGATACGCCATCTCCACTCCGGTAACCTTCTTTGAAGGAGCTGAAGAACCGCGGATCACCCGACGTGCTGAACGCCTTTCCTTATGAGAAGAGGCGCGACTCATATCCGAGTGGTAAACTTCCTCGGAAAGACTGCTCATGTGAGAGAGAGAGCATCCACGGAGAGAGCATTCCAGGCCTCCAGTTCCTCGAACCACGAGCTGGAGGACCTTCTTGGGAGCCCTACTCAAAACAGCAGGGGCTCCTTGCATAGCACACTCCGAGGATTCCTCTTCTTCGGAAGCCTCACTTGAAGAAACGGCTTCACCGACGGCAGGTTCGGAGTCTCTGCTGTCACAGTCGAGTGATGGTGAAACTTGGCGAGGACTTCTAACAATTTCCGCGAAGGTAGCCGGAATCTCCTTGCACTTCCTAGGCAAGCGCCATCTGCGGGAAGACGGCAGACTTGTTGGGATGGGTGGAGAGTCCACACCAATGGACGTCGGTGTACCCTCCTCCCCGCATCCAACAGCCTTTAAGAGCCGCTCCAGCAGCAAACGGCGATCGTCTAAGCGACGATGTATTTGCGCGATGTCACAATCGCAACTACGCGCCATTCTGTAGGTAGAATGACAAGACGTCCGCTCGGTTTGAGTGTCGAGCGACGAATCAAGGAAGCGAAGGGATCAAGGACCAAAAACCGTATCGAAGAATGTGCAGTGTATGACATTCAAATGAATTAATATTATTTTATAACTACTTACTCATGTTGTAAATTAGGGTATAAAAGGGGGACTCACATTAAATAAATTAGTACCAACTCAACATCGATCTTTGGTCTTATCCTCAGTGCCGGAACCTTGGTATTACGGCATCACCATATAAGCTGATGCTGTAATTTTGGGATCGCTACCTCGGTCCCGGAACAACGTATTTGTTCAATAGATTGGAGATTAGACCGTAGAGTTTCATTATTATGTAATACATTGAAAAATAAAAAAGGTCTAAGCCCCTTTAGTAATAATTTAATCGTGCAATATTATATTACTTTTATACAAAAATCATACATTTTTTCCATGCATAGATATTTTTTTATAAGTTAATGTTACAGGGCTTATTGTACGGTTGCACACAACTTTCGATGTCATCTTATTATATGCGCATAAGTTACAAAAAACAAACAAAATATTAGAAATCAAAAATTATAACAATGATGTGATATTTCAGGAATTGTTCTGAAGTGTCACCCTTTATGAAAACATAGCACACAATACTGGAATATCGCATGTACTTTACCAGGTGTTTGTTCTAACCTGAGCCAACATACCATGCAATGAATTCCACGTTTAATAGTATCAATATATTAATCATACATATTATAATAAAATATTATAGGTATTAAAAATTAAACATTTGAAAATTATACACATTTCATTTCGCTTTATAAATAATAATTAAATAATGGATTGCGATCAACTAGTGGGATTTTAAACGTTAAACCAGGAAGATTGACAGCTGCATAAGAGAGGTTTATGAAATGTATTAATAATTATAATTATCCCTTAACTTTATAACATATAAAATTAAGTTAAGCAAAATGATTTATGTTGACAATTTACGTTTCTGATTTGCCATTTTGCAAGTATCTTTATATTGTTTCGAGTTTTTAATAAACCTTGCATGTATGTATAAAAGAAGAAACAGGTAGTGAAGGTAATTAGCTTTAAAAATAACTCAACATATAATATACACAGTTCCAAACGCTGTTCCTCTGAACATTAAAAAATTAATACTCCATGCACTAAGAAATATTTTAGTCAAGACTCATAAATCTAATGATGATTTTAAAACGCCACCTCTATATTGAATTGATGATCCATTTTGAAAGTAAAAAATCTTACCTAACATAACCTTACGTAACATAATGTAACTTGTATATTAAATTGATGTAACATTTTAAGTATAGGGGGAGATGACAACAGATATTTACACTCCGGGAGTTTAAATTGGACTGTTGTTTGCAGTCTAGGGTCTTGGCTTTCAAGTAAAATTTATTTCAGCCCGATCGGACCTGCCAAATTATGAGTCTCAATACAAAACGCTCACTTTCAATTCATTCAAATAATACATCATTTCAACTAACAAAAAGTTGGCTTTCGCTGGTATAAAAAGATCTTTATCGGTTATTACTAACCGCTTGATTTACTGCACATATTAAAAAATTAAACACTTGACTGGAACAATTGAAATCAATTTGCGTTATTAGTAGTCATTAAGTGCAATCGAGCCTGAATGTTTGATTTGCGGGAATTCGTAATGAAAAATACAACCTAGAATGCATGTTGGAAAAAATATTTTTTTTTGTACAAATATAAACGTGGGTTATCCATAAAATAAAGTTCCCAGTGATTTTTCACAGTGTAAAACATGTTTAATTCCATGAATGCGTACATTTTTGGAAAGTTCAGACTTTTACCTATTTTTCTACACGTCGCCACTGAGGTCAATACCTTTTTGCAAGTGGTATACGAGCTTTTGAATGCCCGATTCAAAAAAATCTCAGGGAAGAGATGGTAGTCACTTGGGGCTAAGTCCGGGCTGTAGGGTGGGTGTTTGACAATACCCCATACAAATTTTGCGATTAGCTCGTTGGTGGCGTACATAAAAATTTTCGTTGTCTATGATACAAATAAACTGTGTCATGATTTGTGTCATTTTCGTTTTATTATTTATATGTTGTTTCGTATTTTTTTTATATCCTCTTGATAGGAAGACTTATGGTCGCAAATTCTATCCACATAATTAAGATAACGATTAGTCAATATTATGTTATTTATATATTAATATATTATTGAGATATTTTGATCTTGTTTCAATATATCACAATTAATTTTGACATCCCCGTCGCAATAAAACGTTTCCTGATATTCGGGATTGTCATCGTGCTGGATGGATGAGGAGCAGGTCGCCAAAGCAAAGAACTCGTCGAGAATCACATTGACATTTATTTTATTTAAAAGAAAACTGACAAAATTCGGTTCTCTGACCGAGACAGAACATTCTGTTTACTCCACGAAATCCGAGCAGGGATTGAGACGGTGGTAGTGATAGTCAACACTCATAGCGGCCATCAGGTGACACTTCTCAAAATGAACAAAATTGCGCATGTACGCCGCGTCTTATAACTACTTAAATGTAAAACATTTATACATATGCGTGTCAGACGAGTGAATAAAAATAAATTATAAAAGATCGCGTATCGAGGCTTTTCGGCATCAGCCTTAATCAATGTGAGACATTTCGCATTAATTATATTTTCGCATAGAATTCCCCCTCTTGCACGACGCAAGTCAGCCGAAAGCTTGATGAAGGTTTCCGAAGGCTTCTCGGGTGTAAACAGAGACTAATGCATGATAATAGTTTAATGTGCTCAGATCTGTGAGCAATGCGGTGAAAATTCGCGATGCCTTATTCAAGAGGCGACGATCTGCGTAGCTCAATACAGAAGTTACGTGGTTCAGCGTGATGTTGTGGATGTTGTGCTAGTAGTGGGTGGAAGGTAGGCGGTGACAGCTAAGAAGTGTGTTAACCACCTTAACCACGTAGCAGAGACGTGGCATGAAATGGAATAAAATATTCACGCATGTATTCTATTCTCGTTGTGTGAGAGAACATTGTGTTTCTTTAAGTACACATGAGAATACCAAGAGATATTGCTGCGAAAAAAATCATTTGTAAATTCTAAGACGTTAACCCTGTTACATATGTATTGAAGGTATCTACCATTTTCATAGACTACAACTCGACATTCATTACAGGGATTCGCTATGAATGGTGGTGTTCAAAAGATGATTTTTATCTACAACTAATTTTAATAAATTAGCTATGGCCGGCATTTTAAAAGTGTGGGAAAATTTCACACCAACCGTGGGTATTTGTAGAGCATAGAAATCGATTAAAAATGTTTTTTTAAATCTCTGTCAGGTTTCGAAACCACGACCTTTGGTTTGGTAAGCAAATGATTAAACCACTAGCCTACATCTGCCAGCAATCACACCTTAGATTTATGATACTTATTGCAAAGTCTTCGTAGCATAATTTTACAATTTACAGCTTAAATTATAGAATTAAAAACGCAAGTTTTTGTGGTAGGTTTTTCCTTTTGAACGCGTTGTTTATAAGTATCAACTTTTTACACGTATGACACATTCAAAATTCAAAATTCAAATAAAAAAATGTGACTTTAATTACTATAAATTTACAGATCCAATATATATCATATCTAAACCGCATCTAAAATTACAGCCAAATACATGTTTAACAATGCAACCGACGGATCAAAAGATTTTAAACCCGATCTTCAGGGAAAAATTTAGACTGCCCTTGCAATAAGCTTTGGAATATGACATTCTTCCACGGTGTCACTTGGAATGATACTCTTGGAGCTGCGGAAGGCAGAGCTGATGAGGCGAAGACTATGGCACCTGGAAGAGCTTTGTGGCGACAGTTTGTGACTGCCATAAGTTCCAGTTTGGGGAACGGAAATGATAATGATGATGAATCAGGTCTGATATGTGGCTTTTGGGTCTAGCCGCGTGTGGCAAATTTCTTCTATCCAATATTTCGACCACCATTGCAGAGGTCTTCTTCAGGGTTGATGACATTTTCAACAAACCTTATCAACCCTGAAGAAAAACTCTGCAATGGCGGTTGAAATATGGGATAAAAAAAATTCGCCACACACGGCTAAACCCAGAAGCCACAATATCAAATCTAGCCCTGAAAACCTAAGAAGTTATTAAGAATCAAGCCTGCATTATCAAAAAGGAAGTCATATAATACTATCACCTTGAGACAATATCAAGAAGGTAAAATTATTCATCAGTAACACAGATAAATGACTGATTGTAAAGTGCGCGTCGTACATACAAGAAGTTGTTTCTAATCCATTAAATCTATAGTTCGGTTTGAGACCCGAGTGTTACTTACTAAAATAAATAGACTGTCGGAAAATAATAATATTAAACTTGTGAAGAAATGCTGGCTGATTGAATAATAATAATAAAAAAATCACACTCTGAATATATACTATAGAGACATCTATCGTTATACAATGGTAACAATGGTATAAATGCGACTAATTCGACGCATCAATTTGAGCAGGAGATAGCCGAGTAGTATAGGGTACTGAACATAGGGCAACGGTTGGTTCCAAAGCTTGCTGGTTCGAATCCCGCTTCTGCCGATTTTTTTCTGAACGAATTGATGCGTATAACGAATTTTGACGTATAGTATGTGTATATTTAATTACTAAAAAGAAACTGATTCAAAATGCATCTCCATTATCATAAGTAGGAGTAAAATCTATATGTACTTAGACAGTCAAAGTGATTGATCGTACTCCACAAATCATTTCATTTCTTCTTTGGTGTTTGTCGTACGCCAATGTATCAAAAAGGTTTAGATATCACGGGGTTTTCCGAACCCCGTTGTTTGTCAAAGGGGCGCCTCGCGGGTTAATTATATAATACATAATTCATTGGCGTGCGCGAGAAATGATACGGGTTTATTTTAGATTCGGCGATTGTGGGAGTGACTGACGGGTAATTAATTCCCGCTCGCGATATCTTGAGTAATGTTGCGTACTTGGCAAATTTTCTCAGCTATTTCAATACTAAACTCCTCGATTTTCGTGAAGTAATTTTCGATTATGGTTGAGATTAGAGTACACTTTAGTCATCATTCATTCACTTGATTACTGCTTATATGCGAGATATTTTAGGTCAATTAATTGATTTTATTCTTATAATTTACTTATTTTTAAACAGAACATATGCTTCAAAAAAGTATGATACAAATAAATAGAGCACGAAAAACGCAAAAAGTAACACCTTTCAAAGACACTCAGATCTAGGAAACTAATTCAACATCGAAAAGAAAGTAAAGCATGTGAATAAAGGATTGGGGTGTGCTGGTAGCCTATTTGGATGCGTTATTGCAGTTGAACCGTGTACTCAAAACTCAAGTACCAATTGAATGTTAAATAATCGATTGCTACGAGCATTAGTATAGCTATCCGCAACGTAAAACTTGTAATATTACAAAATCTCATGGTTTTGAATACCACGTATTTGTAGCATGTTTAATTTACTGTCATATTTGACCACTAAGCAATCGATAAATTTTTCGTGCCCATAAATTGCCAATATAATGTTTTTACAGCTGATATTATCCTTACCTCTCTTATCGGTGATATATCATGTTTTATTTTATGTAGGTTTCATTACGTAATCGTTTAATTGTTTATAAAGCTCGCTATATATTGCACAAAACATACTAGCTGCTGGAATAAAGGTGTTTTTCCAAAAGGTGAGTACACCGTGTTTTTGATCATGTCTATTAAAAAAAACATGCTTTCTTGTGCATATTTCTAGGAATAATAAAAATTGAAGTAAAAAATCGCAGCAAAACATTCTATAATATAATACATAACAGTTAATACTGGAAGATTTTGTTAACCTTCATATATTAACTGAAACATTAAACTTCCATTAAAAGATATTTTTACACAAGAGCTAATCATAAAATATTGTGGATTCGCATTGATTGAAGTAGTACACAATATGATGAATCTTAAAACAAGTTAGATATTGATTTATTGAGTTTTTGTAATATATAAATATTGGTTAAAAAAAAAGTATATGGTTAAAAAAAATGCTTTGATCATCTGTCTACTGCTTTAATCTTTAAATCATCCCAGATTTTCAAAAATATTATTAAAGTTCCTTGATTAAAGATATTCGGTCGTAAATTCGGCATGCCTAGTCGTCAACAGGATAATTAAAACCGCAGTTTGAAGTCCACTCCAAAGATCTTCTTCACAACTCCTCTCGGCGAATACATGAATAATTAACAAATCCAGCACTTACACTTTCCTGAACAAAGAAGCCCCAAAAAGCTGAAATAATGGAGGCCCGCGGTTATAAAACGGGAGGGGAATTACTCTTTCAGCACAATCGGCAGTCATAATCTGATTTCCACAAACAGTCTAGCTTCAAGCCAAGCAAGAAATACAACCACACTCTTCAGAAGATCTTAAATTTCTCATTTTAATTCCAGTATATTCACTGTTGAACTAACAATTTCTAACGTAGTGTAAATAACATGGCCTCTTACAAATCATTGTAAAAGTGCCAAGTCTTTGTTCTCTAAGTTTTTATAATATTCCTTTGACACAGGTGTTTGTCATATAGAAGTGTTATGCATTGTATCAGTTTTTTTACGTTAACTAGATCAGTTGATTACTGATTATATGTGCTGTGAGAGGTAAAAGGTAGCTTTGGAGGATAAATAATTCTTAAATTTATGTTTTTAAAGGTAACTATTACAGTTAATATTTATTTTTTGTTAGCATAGTGAACTCAGCTAGTAATCTAAGTTGTCTGGTATTAACTGTGTTACCGTATGTTGATTAATAATTTTATATTACACTTTTAATTTTTAATTCAATTTTAATATAAAGAATGATATAATGATAAAGTTAGGTATACAATCACCATTGTTTAACTAATAGTTAAATTGTAAATGTATTGGTATGTATGTATACTCGTTAACTCTATAACAAAATATTAAATCTAGACAAACTACAAATCTGATACATTGATTGTATACAATTCCTAGTAGTATATAATTCAGGGAGCTACGACCAAAACATGTAAGAATAAAGGTTTTCGTTCGATCACCGAAGTTAGTCAACAATGACCGCAAATAGTTCATGTGTTGATTCATCATCATCACCATTTCCATGACCGCTCCCTTAACTGGAGCATATGGACATAACAAGCTGCCGTTGTATTAGTTACCCTCTGGAAGCACCTCGTATCGTTGGTTAAATTGAGCCGCCATTGAGAACAAGACGGTCCAGATTCATTTTTTTTTTATCTTTATTTAAATCATGATTTTAAAGTTCTTGTCGATATTGACGGCGCAAGCGTTGGAAACTTGTCATAATTTATTCTTGCCGAAATTTAGGGCACATATTGGTGGCGACCATATGTTTCTGTAAGGGAACGGATTCGAAAGAATACACATGAGAATGAAGAATTGGAATGAGAGGCATTATTTAATTTTCAAGTTAATTAGAGTTTTTTAAACAAACTTCTACTTGTAATGAAATGCAATGAAACTTGAAGTGGTATTTAGTATTCTGTATAAGCTTAATCGATGTTCGCGCTAATACATTCTCTGGCATTTTTGGTTTCTAATTAATACCGAGCCTGAAAATTGGAATTTTAATTACGCCCAAGACTATCCAGGCTTTACGGCTCCTTCGAGAAGGAAATTATTACGGTTTTATAGCAAATTTTCGACATTGTCATATACCGATATTAATACCCTGAAAGTACTATCGTTTTGATCGTAATTAAAGCACACATTTTGTGTGCGTGAAGTTGTTATAATTTAAACATACTCAAAACATTTTCTATTAAGTAACGCATTACTAAAGATCATTTTGATGATTTTTGAGTATGAAAGCCTATTTTGTCCAAATCAATTTAAATTTGTTGTCGGTAATTATTCTATCATTTTAGGTTCGAACCTAAAATGATACCCCAGCAGGCGGGCTTCCGACCCGGAAAGTCATGCACTGGGCAAGTACTAAACCTGACCCAACATATCGAAAACGGTTTCGAACTAAGGAAAGTGACCGGAGTGGTATTCGTCGACCTAACCGCTGCATACGATACAGTGTCGCACAGCACACTCCTCAGTAAATTGTACAGAATGACAGGTGACTTCTCGCTAGTGCAGATGATCGCGGCTATGCTGCATAACAGGAGATTCGCTGTGGATTTTCAGGGGAAAACCAGCCGATGGCGTAACCAAAAGAACGGCTTACCACAAGGCAGTGTACTTGCTCCTATACTATTTAATATATATACAAACGACCAACCCACCCCCAAAGACACAAAATCTTTCATATATGCGGATGACTTAGGTTTGGCAGCACAAGCAGTAACGTTTGAAGAAGTTGAGGACATCCTAAGCCAGGGACTCAACGAGATGTCCCATTACTACGAAACCAACCATCTCAAACCTAACCCATCAAAGACACAAGTCTGCTGTTTCCACCTTAGGAACAGGGAAGCTAACAGAAAGCTTCGTGTCACGTGGGAAGGTAGAGTACTGGAACATAGCGACCATCCAAAATACCTCGGAGTCACTCTAGATCGCACCCTCACCTTCAGGCGTCATTGCAGCAACACCAAACAGAAAGTTGCAACAAGGAACAACCTCATCCGCAAACTGACCAACACTCACTGGGGAGCCCAACCACCCCTTCTTCGTACCTCAGCTTTAGCACTTTGTTTCTCAGCCGGAGAATATGCGGCACCAGTGTGGGGTCGATCAGCCCACTGTAATCAAGTGGATACTGCCCTGAATGATGCATGCAGAGTCGTCACAGGCTGCCTCAAACCAACACCCATTTCTAAACTATACCCCTTGGCTGGTATCGCACCACCGAACATAAGACGCAAAGTCATATGCGCCGAAGAAATGCGTAAGGCAATCAACCAACCGTCCCACTGCTTGTATAATCAGATACCCCCAACACCAAGATTGAAGTCTCGAAGCAGCTTTCTGAAATCCACACAACCTCTCACATCCGGCCCTGAAAATGAGAGACTCCAACTCTGGCAACAAATCGCACCAGAGGATTTCATTACTCCAAAGGAAGGCCTCCCAACTGGCAAGAGCCTTGACTGGCCGACCTGGAAATCCCTAAACAGATTAAGAACCGGAGTTGGTAGAACAAAGGACAACCTCGAGCGGTGGGGAATGCTTCGGCAGGGAGAGACACTATTGTGCGACTGTGGAGACCTGCAGACCGCCTCACACCTACGATGCTGCTCCATGTGCCCAACAAGTTGCACATCTCAGGACCTAATGCTGGGCAACACACGAGCTATCGATGTTGCCAGATATTGGGAAAAAATAATTTGACGTCGCTGAAGAAGAGAAGAAGATTATTCTACCGATTATAATATTCGGTCATTCAGAGTCAATAACACATCATAATCGCTGTTCTCGTTAGATGATTGAAATAAAGCAATATTGAGGGCGGACTTAACTTGAATGGGTCGTCGCCTTATGCTAACCGCTTATCGCTGGTCAGGTTGACCTGCTTCTTTTTAGATGCTTTGGAAGCGTCGGATACTACAGTTACTGCCACTTCAAGTCCCCGGGTTTTTACATTGTAGGTCGTCGGGAAATACATATGTTCCAAGTAGAACTTCAGGTGCTTTTTTTGCTGCGAGGCATGGACAGTGACAACTGAAAAAACTGAATAGTGGCAATTCGTGGTGGCCGTATTATGGAACGGATTTGCGAAGAAGAAAAAAAATCTTTCTACAAATTAAAAAATAAATCCATTACAAATTACTACAACAACTTTCTCTAAAGAAAGGTCAATATCTGCTTTTCTGAAGCTCTGCTTAAAACATTTTATATATAGATCCTGAGGGTTTTTCAGGATAAAGAACGTTTTTTAAGCTCTATTCATAACGGCATCCAAAGCATGCAGCAATTTGTGACGCCCATAATTATTTTTTTAGCAGTTCGGGCGTGGAAATAAATGAAATTTCATTTTTTTTTTATTTCAAGGCAGCCTTACAGAGTATTTTCAAATCTTGTTTACCAAGGAATCAAACATAATTATCTTTAAAATATAAAAAGAAATATTTTTTAATATATGTAAGCCGCATCAACTTAAGCTTTGTGAGTTTGACATTTTATAAAGTCATACCGTTAATGGTTTAATGAAAGCTAACCTCAGTATTCATTTAAGCTGTAGAACATGTTTATAAAGCAAGCTGGAAAGTGGATTTTAAGGTGCAAAATTGAGTTAAGCCAAAGCCGGTTAGGGGAATTATAAAACAGAAGTTAGCAAGATCCGCCTTCAGGAGTGACTGAAGGCGTTATACATAATATAATATTTGCTGAAGGAAATTCTGAAACTCCAGAGCAAAATGATGAAATGTACTCTTGATTTTTTTTTATTATTCAAGCAAAAAAAGAAGCAATCAACAATAAGAACATTGAACTTGGAGTCAAAGAAAATCGTTCTGCGAGTCTTACATTTTTTTATAAAAATAATTAGTGAAAAATACTTCGTGAAAGAGATTTCATATTTTTTAAACTTGTAATTTTAGTGAAAACTTTGCATTAGACTACAGCTTGAAATTTGTGTATCACCCATTTTTAAAAGTAGTCGCTGTTAAAATGAGTACTAAAATAAATAATACTGGATAAATTTTGATTTCTGTCTAAAATAATGTACTATTACAGGTATTTTTACTGAAATAAGTTATAAAATATATATATATGCAGTTGACGGATCTTCTTTTCACAATTGTACATTTTTTTTTAATATTTCAAATTAATTAACTATAAATAATAATATCAGAAATAAAATAGAATAGGTTTTAAGGAATCATAGCAAAAGAACAGTTGTTAGATATTTATTAACTTTACAGTACTAATGAGTTTGTTATACAATTCTATTAAAGTGTGTATTTATTTTTTTGGCAGATTTGATAAACTTTTGTATTTTACACTATATATTATGGGAAAAGTAACAATGCATTATTGAAAATTTTTAAATTTTTTACTGTAGTCTCGAGTGTGGATGTTTTTATTTTAAACAATCTCTAGTTCTTACACCGTTAACATGACAACAAAGATTTATAATGTATGTCATAGAAAAATTATTTTGAACCAAAACTTTTCTGAAGGATAAAAAAATATTTTCCTTTCAGAATGACTAAAAGCAAACTATTTATTTTAAAAATATTGTTTTAGTTCAACGTTTAAGAAATCACAGGGGTAAACAGTGTAATTTTACATAAAAAAAAAAACAGTTTATTACAATTTACTCCAATTTAAGGTGAAAACAAATTACAACACGTAAACAGCTTGAGCACTTACGACACATAGAATTCAAAGCTATAGATATTTCGTTCAGATTACTTTATAAAGAAATTACCTTCTAGTGCCTCCAAAAGCTAAGTGAGCATTAAAAGTAACAATCATAGAATAATCAAATAAGATCTCTTCAATGCAAACTAACGGTAGTATCCTTAAAAATAAATGTGAATAATAAAAGTCTTTTATTATCAATAGACTTTTACCTAAATTTAATATACGTACTTATATACAAAGAACAATTGTTGTGATAATTCAATAAAGTTCTTGTGTGTCAGGTGGCATAGTGCAGTGCTTAAAGCGTTTGCCATTCAGATGCTGACGGTTCAAATCTCGACCGAGATTGATTTAAAAAAAAAAATCTAAGCTATATACATGGCTTCAGTAAAGGCCACATCTTAGGTACAAAACTAAGTTGACCAGGCATCGCTAATTATTTAACACCCAAATATTTATCTGGTACTACAGCCACAGTGTACACAAGTTTGCATACTCTTGTCCTGGAGGCTCCCGGGTACTGTCTATGCTCCCATGTGGACCTCCGGGTATACAAGTGTTTTCCGACAAGCCTGAGCTTACATAACTATGGAACGACAATTTGTGGTGTCCATATAATCTAAATATGGATCGAATGTAAAAAAATATACGTTCTTACTTTAAAAAAATGATATATGAAATTATATTAGGCTAGTTTTTTGCAAAGGTTGCGCTCATATACACTTATGTTTTTCCTGATTTTCCAGCTGACTGGAGAGGTTTTGGGGTTTAATATTGATGTTTCCCGGACTAGGTTGAAGGGCCTCTCAGGATAAGCCGCTTAAGTAATCCAAAGGTCGGCCTTAAAGACAAGGGTTGGCCGAGGTTTTCCCTTTTAAATCAAGCGGAAAATAAATAGATATTGCTCCATGTAAGAATATCTCAATCGCGGTATCACAGCGAGACGGTTATACTTGAACATACATCAAAATATTACATTTTTAAATCAGATGTAGACAAAATTTGTTGCCTGCGGGTAAAAATCAATGGTCAAAGCGTTTGCTTTACAAACCATAGGCCGTGGATTCGATCCCCGACGGAGATTAAAAATTATTTTTCTCTAAAATACCCCGAGTTTGTGTGAATTTGATCCTTCACCCGTAAAATGCCAGTCATAGCCAATTAATTAAAATAAGTGGTAAAAACGAAAGTCATCCCGTGAAGACCACCCAAACAAAGTAAATTCCTGTAATAATAAGGAATCATCTCGGGCTGAGTCTATGACGTTGGCGGATCAACACTCCGCACGCAGCGCTTAACCATATGCACCATGGCAAGCGTCATAGAATTCCACAGATGAGACTTATTTATATACCAAATATATTCTTTATAATTTATACCACCATCTGTCGGTATTCTCCTGTATGTGCTTACATAAAAATAAAAATAAAGTATTACTTTTTTGACCTTTTTCTGGAAGACTAATTAAGAATTATACAGAATTATACCTGTATAAAGTTGATTGTTTTTCAAGCATCCCCGGATTTCGTGATTAAATTAGGCATTCAGAAACGATTCGCAAAATATGGTCTCGGATAAGCTTTGGAATTTTCATCTAATATAGTATGTGACAAGAATCACAGTGTCTTACAAAATAATAGTGTAAATTTTATTGGGAAAATTATTCAAAATGTTTATAATGGTTTATATTAGAAAAATTGTATGCTTCGCACATTCTCTGATATGTGAAGTGATGCGCAGTCAGTTAAAAAATCTGATTCATCTTGTAGAACACGATACTCATTGAATATACTTATTATGTGAGTTATTAAGACCGAATGGCATAAAAATAGAGGTTGAGCCGATTTCATTTCGAAATAAAAAATCGTCCTTATAGCCTGGGACACCCAAATAAACATAAAATTATAAATTGATATTTTGAAATAAACAAACAAATATTTTCACAAAAGCGAATACACCTAAAACATATCCCTAGGAAGATAAGTAGGGTTAACTATGATTTGATTTGGTGAAGTATGCCAACGTTATGGAGCGTTTAAACAGCGTTTCATCATACAGTCAGTCAAAAGATAAAGGTGAGCCTGGTTAGGTTAGGTTTGGTTAGATAAGGTTTTAAAACAAAGGTGGGCTTGGTTAGGATATGTTATTCAGATGCCGCAAAAAAGCATAAACTGTAGTTGCCTTTTTTTACTCGGTGGAGCTGCAGGAGGCAGTAATGGAATAAAGTGAAGACTCTGGCGGCTGATAGAGCTATATGATATCGTGAATGCTATATGCCCCAAAAAAAGGACCATAGACCTATGATAAATGATATAAATGCCACAATTATGTGCGTTGTTTTAAATTGATATTTTTCTACAAATATTAATATACGTATTACATAATCACATCGAGTACATATTTGATTGCCAAATGGCAGATATTAGTCATAAAAAACTGTTTATGATAAGGCCAACAAGCGATAAAAGCTTCCATGACATCGAATGTATATTTAAAGCGACCCATCCCCGAAACATTGATACTTTCAGTTATTCATCAAGTTTTTGGCTGCTGCTCTAAAATGACTAAATAAAAGCACCGCACCTATTATCAGGTACCGAGCAGGAAAAGCTCTGGCATTGAAATTAATGGCGATATTTTGTTACAACAGCACCTCCATCCTGTTTCTGCGGAACAACACGATGGACGACTAACAAGGCCCGCAAATGGATTAAATAGGTTAACAAACAACACACTATTAATAACGCAAAAAAGCGTCCGATAAAGACGCGTTATCGCGTTACGTTGTTTTTTTTTATTTTATTTTTTATCTATTTTCATTTTTCGTAAACTTTTCACTTAAAAAAATAGAAATTCATCTTTGATATTGTACTTCTTCTGGAAAATATTGATTTATTTATCGGCACTAAACAAATGTTTCACATATTTCAAAATACTGTCCTTTTGTATCAATTTACTGGCAGAAGCGTGTCTTTCATGACTGGAAAGTACCCTGAAAGTCCTCGACGGAAAGTGTATCGGAAACGTTATAACAAGCTTTTTGGTGTTTTTTAAGTTCATACAATGCTTTCTTTTCAGTTTTTTTTGTTGGCTATATAAACTTAAAAAACTCACACGAAGCCAAGTCGGAATTGTAAGGTACCTAGGAGACTACCGAGGTATTACTTCAGGCCGGAAAGTTGGCAAAGATAAAGGACGCATTATTTACCAAATGAACAATAAACGACGGTCCCTCATAAAATTAATGCGCAAGATTTTATTGTTCTACGACTGTTCATGGCAAGGTGGTAAAACCTGTTGGAAATATAGTGGGGGTTATTTTTTTTTAACGCAACCTATCACCCAGTTTTCGACGAATTTAAAATGTGCAGGTGTACACAACGTATTCATTTTTCTTGAAAAGGTGCATTATTTTTTATAAAAAAAACTGTTTGTGTGATTGATTTAAGTATTTAAGGCGTAGTACAATTCCGAGAAAAAAATGTGACTTCAAGCAAATATACTCGTTTTTTATTTGACTTGCTTAAATTGTCTAGGACAACTTTGCTAGATAAATCATAATTATTCTTGTTAGTTTTTTAAATCAAGACACGACAACATTGACCGAGACAACAAGGGAATGTCCTCAATAAGAAATAAGCTTGACGCAGCCAGCGAAGAATAATAAATCCTCGAAAAGAATTGGAGAACAAGAGAGAGAAGTAATGTGAGAATTTACACTAAACATAGGCAAGGGATGGAACGGGTCTCCTAATCTTTAGACAAATCAAGTGAAAAGGGAAAGCTCGACATGGAGCTTCGGCGCCTGGCCTAGAATGAAAGCTTCTACATACAGTAGAATCGAGTTTCTCTCCCAGTACCCGCTGTACGAATGAGCTTTTTAAGCTAGCGTAAGTCGTCGGGTCTTCTTTTTAAGGTGGATATAAGATTTATGTTTGCATTCATCGAGGAATTTAAAATACGAAGGAAATTTTATATTTTTTACTTTTTATGATATGCTTTTAATCGTCATACACATAAATGTGTTATTAATGAAGACACCTTTTTATTTGTAACCTGATATATTTTTAATACTTTTTTAATAATTTACACAATTTCGGGAAGAGTTGAGAGTACACTATAAAAAAAAAAAAACATTCTTCAGTAAAAATAATGCAGTTTATCTACATGTAAATTTTTCAATTATATACAGTACAATAACAAATAAATTAGAATCAAAAAATAATTTAACTGCAGATTTCCATTCTTAGGCCCATATACCATCTTATGTTGTAGGCTCAATTCCCTAACGAATGTTATCTTTCACAAAAGGCTCAATAAATAATTATTATTAATACATAATTTACATAGACTACTTGTTTTTGTACATTGTTAATCAAATAAAGGCTTATAAAAGTGCATACTTATGTAAGTAGTCAATTTATAATTTTCGAAACACTTTCCTTTAGTAAACATTACACTTAAAGCTTTGATACGCCTAAAAAAATTGATGCGAAATAAATCAGTATGTGTATCATAATACAAAGCTATTGAGCAATTGAGAGCGTACAATGGAATATTTTTTATAAATGAAAGTTACCCTTTATGATCCATTTGAAATTGATAAATATATACATTATTTAGTTGAGATTATAAATATATCTTTGTGAAGGTTAAAAATACAAATAGTACAAAAGTGCATTATTTCTAAGAGGTGCTAAACGAGGCCATATTTCAAATAACTCTTGAGTGCATGGAGTGAAAAGGTTTCATGAATAAAAAGTTTTAGATGTTTATATGGGTTATAAATTGAAAGTTTTCATAAGTTAATTCAATTTCGTTGCCACGTTCTAAAAGGAATTCATTAAACGAAAACGACGTATTCAAATTGAAAACCAACGTAATAAAATTATTCAGTTTGTTTTTTTATTACAAAAAAAAAATCATTGCATTTGACGCAGACCACTGAGCTATTTCACCTCCTCATAAAGTCTTGACGTAGACATTGCTTATATTTTTATTGATGACACTTGGATTAAGTGATAGGCAGATTTCTTCGTTATATTCTATCAATAATAATTATTAAATTAAATTGATGATGGATGCGGAAGGCAGAAGATCGAAGAGAATGGAGACTTCAACAGTTGACGGATACAGGCTGCTGATGAATTGATGAAATAAATTATACATTATATGGTATTTTTATACATAAATATTTAGTGTATTTATTATTGGCAACTAATTTTTTGGATATATTAAATTCAATTATTTAGCATTTCTTTAAACGGTCAGTAATAAATACCTAAAGGTAAGTTATATCAATCAGCAGTTGAAAATAATAAATTGGCAGGAAATAATAATTACTTGTTAATTAATAATAGATTAGGATAGGCTTCCATTTTATGAGTTAATTTTTCATTCATTTTACATTATTTTTTAACAACATTTAATATTATTAAAAATTACTACCATTTTAATTTTACAACGGAACACATTCATACTGACACAGTGGATACTGCCAATTTATTAAGTCTACTGCCGATTAATTTTATTAACTGCCAATTTATTTAATTGACTGCCAAAACCTTGAAATAGTTACTGGACAAATAAAAACAGGCCTTTTATAAATGTGGGATGAGATTTTCAACATAAACTAAATACATATACGGTTAAAAGACGTAAAAACAAATTACTCGTATCTAGGAATTGTCTGGACATGCCTAATTATTCCATTAAAAGATCTTATGGAAAAACGTTTCCGTCTGGCATAGCTCCCTCACTCCCTGTTCATTTCACCCGAAATAAATAATAAATAATAAATTCCATAACTTTCCATAATTACTATGCTTCTTTGTATTTAACACAGAGACGGTGAATAAGTGTTGTTTTACATTTTTCTGACACAAAAGGCAGTTAAGTGAAAAACAAATGTAATTTATTGTTTTTTTTTGTTCCCGGTATGTGCGTTAGATGTAAGTTTTACACAAGAAAAGAAATTTAAGGGGCCATAAAATCTTCACATTAAAAACATTACTTTACATCATTAGGTGGGGTCATCCAAGGTTATTCTTTACATTAAAAACCTTTGCCTGTTTTTTAAAACAGCGTATATTTTTTTAAACTGCGCGACGATGGTTACAAATAATTTCAAATGTAAATAGAACTTTCAGAGATTAGCACAAAAGTCATTAGATGAAGCACATTTTCAGTAATTGAAATTTGACCAAATATAATAAAAAGAAAAATATTGATTAATAATTGAAAAAAAGATAAACTTAACAGAAACTATATAACTTTTGAGGCACACTAAAGTGGCAATGGGCAGGACATCTGTCGAAGAGACGACGGTCGATGGGGAAGAAAAGTACTGGAATGGCGCCCAAGAACTGGCAAACGAAGCATTGGCTGACCCCCTACAAGATGGACTGACGATATAAGAAGAATAGCTGAAGTGAGCTGGATGCGGAAGGCGGAGGATCGAAGAGGATGGAGACTCATGCGGGAGGCCTACGTTCAACAGTGGACGGATACAGGCTGATGATGATGATGATGATATTACTTTTACATAATATTATTTATTAGTAATTAACCTTGTTTTATATATTAACCTTGTTGTATATATTCACCTTGTTGTATATATTAACCTTGTTTTTTGCCGGCGGGTATAGCTCAATGGTCAAAGCGTTTGCTATGCAAGCCTAAAATCGTGGGTTTGATCCCCGAAGGAGATTAAAAAAAAAGTTTGTATCCATTTCTGAGCTCTAAAATTCCCCCGGTTGGCGTGAGTATATGGCTAAACGCTGCATGTGGAGTGTTGATCCGCCAACGTCATAGACTACAGCCCGAGATTCACGCATCATCCTTTATTATTATAGGAATTAACTATGAATGGGTGGTCTTAACGGGACGACTTTCGTCTACCACCAATTTTAATTAATAGGCTATGACTGACATTTTACGGGTGATGGATCAAATTCACACCGACCGGGGTATTTTAGAGCTCAGAAATCGATTGAAAATCCTTTTTTTTTTAATATCCGTCGGGGATCGAACCCTGGACATTTGGCTTGCAAAGCAAACGCTTTACCATTGAGCTATGACCGCTGGTATTGAGCTATGACCGCCGGCATTGAGCTATGACCGCCGGCAAATATTATCATCATAATCATCATCATTATCATGCCCACTCCCCTAAGTGGAGCATACAGTATTCACGAACTGCTGTTACAAAGCTCTGTCATCAGTCTTATTGCATGTCAGCTGTGCCTCCCGTAGCTACGCCGAGTACATTATATTTATCTCGACAGTCTTCCAGGGCGGCGCGAGCTCGGAGGCTTGAAAAAAAGGCAACTTCAATAATCGACACACAAATGTAACTCAAATATCACCCATTATTACATTTGATTTATTAATTAATCAGAGAAAATTCAATTATAGACGTGTGAATTCGAATTGCGAGCAGTAATTTGACATATAGAACAATAACATTAAGTTTATCAACTGACAATACTTGGTGAAACTGCAAATTTATGATTTTAAATTAATTAAATAAAATAAATAAAAAAATATTGAATATGGTCTCCAGGGAGGCTGAAACATTTAATCATTCAAAATAAATGTGAATCACAACTAAATATTTGATATATTAATACTGATTTATGTATATAAATTTTGATTGATTGACTGATTTGATTGATATATTAGTACTGATATATGTAAAAAATTCTCCACATATGTATATAAATATAAAAAAAAAACTGTGGACATCAATCATTTATTTAATTCGTACTTTGGTATTGTGACTTTTGAGTTTACCTGTGTGTGGCGAATTCTCTCGTACTAATATTTCAAACGTCATTACAGGTGTCTTCTTCAGGGTTGACAAATTTGTGTCCATATTTGATTTTTCAAGCATTGCTGAGGAATGAACCCACGACATTTTCCGTGACAATTATGCGTTTTTGCTGTAGCCACATACCCCTCGGCATATTTTATGAATTAATATTTGTAATGTCGTGTCACAGCGAACGTTATAAGTGTGAATAATATTGCAGCCATGAATAAATTGTTTGCCGTGATTGAAATTGATGGCGTTTAAAATGGCATTCTTTCCCGGATACCAAACACACGGTGTGTGTCAAAACCTGCATTATTGATCAAGCCGGAAATGCATTCGGCTTAAAAGCAATTCATTTCGCGAGCACCCAGACTGACGCAGATTATTAAATGTTTGTACGTAAATAGGGAAAATTCAATTATTTGATATGGCAATGGTAATGTTACGCGGGAAATAAACCAAAGCAAACAAACGTTCGTGTACTGACATATTTTAGGTTAATCACACATATCGTGGTGCATCATAATAAATAATCAAATTTGTTGTATGAAGTGTCATGTTTTATACCAATATACATGACAGCTGAACATTGCTGTCATTTATTCAGTACGTATCATTAAAAAATCAGCTTAATGTGTTCATAAAAAATAATTCACAATTTTGTTTTATTGTTTCGTATATTATTTTTGATCATTTTTTATAGAAACACTCGCTGGCATTTTACGGGTGAGGGATCAAATTCTCACCAACCGGGGGTAATTTTAGAGCTCAGAGATCGATCAAAAATTTTTTTTTTCAATCTCCGTCGGGGATCGAACCCACGACCTTTGGCTTTCAAAGCAAACGCTTTGACCATAAATTTATATCTGCCGGCAAGGCTTCTTCGTGTCAGCGACGTCAAATTGTTTTAACCCAATATCTAGCAAAATCAATGGCTTGTGTGCTTCCCAGAATTAGGTCTTGGGATGCGTAGTTGGTTGGTCACATGAGGCAGGAAGGTGTGAGATGGTCTGCAGGTCTCCACAGACGCACAACAGTGACTTTCCCTGTCGAAGGATTCCCCACCGCTCGAGGTTGTCTTTTGCTCTACCAGCTGCGGTTCGTAATTAAGAACCGAAGCACTTTTTATTCACATACTGGAAGATCGCTTCGCTTTTTATGAAAGCTTCTTCAGTTCTTGAAATGTACAAACATGTGCATAAAACCAAGGTTAAAAATATTAACATGCTTAATTCATAATTTTTGTTGTTGTTGATTTGTTAACCAATTTTTGGACTATTATTATAATGTTTGAAATTATATTTTATTGTATATAAAAACATCTATTATGTGTAGTTAAAATTTCCTTTACAGCTAGCTTATGATGGCTTTGGACAATCAATCTGCTTATTTTCCAGATTCTAAGTAATTATTAATTCGTCTGATATTCGCCTTTTTATACCAGTTTTCAATTTAAATACCACTAAGCATTACCATAATTTCATTTAAATTTGAATTGATTTCGTATTAAAATTACTTTTTTTTTCAGCTGAATTTCAACTTAAGTCAAGAGTCTTACTTCCATATCCGGTTAAGCATCAGTTTTCGACCGAAAAACGCAGTGAGTTAAAAATAGGGAAGAAAAAAATTGGATTGTTCGTTTAAATAGGCCGAGTGAGCCATGAGAAGCCTTGAGAGACAAGGGATGGAAAGGGATTGAATAAGTACCATAAGCACAGAAAGTGGATTAAAGATCGGATGTGAGGGAATAATAAAATGCCATTTGAGATAAGCGAAGCAAAATGGATTCAATCGACAAAGGATACCTTCCAGAGAAGACTAGAACATGTCTTCACTGCTGCTTCAGCATCTTCTTTGATGACATAAAAAATCTACAAAATTATAAGTAATCCACAAAATCGTAAGCCATGAAGATGGCTCCTGTTATCGCAGTCAAAATATTGGTCAGAAGACATACGACACACACGGCTAAACCCAAAATACACAATGCCAAAACGTGCCGTGAAAACTTACACAAAAATATTTTCCCATGTTCGCTCACTCAACTGGAGCATATGGACATCACATGTTTAATTCTTGTTTAATAGTACTATTAGCAACACCAAAATATTCTCTAGAGTAAATTCCAATACTTAAGTATATTACTAAGATAAACTTACTATCTTTGAAATGTAAAATAGATGTCGATTTAACTATTAAACCAAAATAACTTTTTGATGCTCATTTTCGTAAGTTTAAATTGAAAAAAAAAGTGTAAAACTGAAAAGGCGTTGCTGAAATGTACCAGATCGTTTCAGGACATTCAGAAGGCTGCTTTAGCACTTGCAAGCGAGTGGCCTGAAGCGAAAGGAGCAGACTTTTTGTATCCAAACGAAGGAAAATCTCGTCTCGAACGAGATTATTTCATTGTGGTTTTTGATACCATGGTGATATCCTTTATCGCGCGGTCTTTTTGCAAGCAAGACTTAAAAGCAAATTTCAAATCATATTTCACAATTACTTGTATTAAAAAAGGTGTTGAGAAATAAATTTATTCTTTGTTGTATCTACTACACCATTACCGTATCTGGAAATTTTTGTTATTTAAAATTTATTGATTTTTAAAATCCGTGAAAAATAATGAAAATACAAATCAATACATTTAATAATTAAAATTTTAATCAACTACTGACTCTCAGTGAGTGGAGCACCGGATCACCGCTAGATGCTTACGTGAAGGCGTATCCAGTGCCCCTCCAACCGAGACTCCCATTTTTGATTTGTTTAGTTATATATTGTAGGTTTTATGTCCCATATTGTGGTAGCAAATTAAAAATCGTACAAAATAACGTAATAGAAAACATGAGTTACGAGTATGT
Source organism: Glossosoma conforme (assembly GCA_022606575.1). Classification (NCBI taxonomy): domain Eukaryota; kingdom Metazoa; phylum Arthropoda; class Insecta; order Trichoptera; family Glossosomatidae; genus Glossosoma; species Glossosoma conforme. The sequence continues at coordinate 1,589,716 of JAGTXR010000082.1, read as the reverse complement.
AGTACCTTAGTAGCAACTATTTTTCTGATTATGGTGACAATATACTGCAGGAAAAAATCATTTGGTAAAAAATAAATAAACCAAAATTACCAAATAACCAAAATTGAACCCCAGATCTTGTTATTGAAAGGAGTTTTGATTGAACTAATTTGTTTAAATATTAATGTATGTAGCAGATAAGAGGGATGTCGACTTCTTGAAGGGCTAAGGATATGTATATAGGATATGCTGATTACTGTGATGAATAAATAAAGTAAATCTTAACAGTCGAATATTACAATTATTTTTCAATTGTTTCTAAGCATCGTGAATAGAAAATCCGAATGTTAGAAATTTGATTCCGATTTGGGCATGGCTCTGAGTTATTACGCAGTCAATCTTAGTGAAACTGCTTTTTAAGTATATCTACTGATTGATGGAATCCGTTATCTGCGTTGGGAATGAAAGCTAAGATGCCCCACTTTTGTCGACCTACTTTTAAAAGTATGTAGATCGAATACGCTTTACCCGTACTGCATTTAAAATACGAGTACAACACGCCACTTATAAATAGTTTCCAACATAGAGAATTTAATAGAAGGTATTTTGTCATCAAACTGAATATACTGAATATTTTTTAACCAAATAAACTTATAAATATTTATTTATTTATTTACCTTGTTTTCACATGGATCACGTAACAAAAGTTCTCTATTAGGAGACTGCAGTTTCGACTAACTCGTAGTCTTTCTCAATCCTTCTCTAGTTAAGAGATAACTGAGCTGCGTTGTACTTATAAGTGGTGTAACACATTTTTGTGTTACACCACTTATATGATCCATGTGAAAACAAGGTAAATAAATAAATAAATATTTATAATTTATTATGGATCTCAAAGTGAATGCTCAAAACATTGAAAATAAACTAACGTAATTTATCGTATTCATTACATATTTGTATTATATTGTTTTTTGATTAGTATGTGTATCAATTGTTGATTTTTTTTAAATGTACTGAAAAACGGCTAAAAACTTACATTGTGTTTCATTTTGAACACAGTCATGATGCTAGAAAGCTTTCTTAAGAAAAGTTCAGACCTTCACCCCTTGTTTCAGCGCGAGCTTTTCAGGCGTAAAGCTTCGCTGATGGGAGGCTCAGAGGGACACGGCCTGAGACGTATTGCTCTCAATAGAGCCCTTACTAAGAAGTTAATCTCGGCGATAAAATACAAGGATATGTCACCTTTGATCGGTGTACGTTTAGTTGGATGATTTTACACGGAGACATTTTTCGTATTTGTAAATTTAAATTTTATATAAGACAATAAATTTTTCAACGTTAAGATAAATTTGTAAGCATTTTAATGCGCAATGCATGCAAAAAAAGGAAGCTAAAAAAAAACTCAATTTAAATATAACTTTTATAATTTTTACGAATTTTTTTTTACTAATTAACACATTAAAAATATGAAGTCTTATTTCAAATGTATAAATATTAATACTGAAGATTTTTCAAATAAAATGATTATAGAATTAAAAATATGCAACTTCATCAAAGTATTTTCAGTAAATAGCCTAAACGTTTTGTAACTCTTAGTTGGACTAAATAACAAGAAGGTCTTAAATATATATATTTATCTTTATTTTTTAAGCACATTATGTTTGTTGACTTTCAACCAAGTTTAACTGTCTTGTGATTTATTTTTTCAAGAAAATCACAAGACAGTATTATTTAAATACTAAATAAATATTTTAAGAAGTTATTATTTTTGTAATAAAATAAGTAGTAGTGTAAATATGTTACAACTAGAGAGTGGTTGCCGCAGGGAAACAGAAACCTCGCTTTTGCTTCTAATCTTATTTCTTCTCGTCATTTTTGAAGACCGTTGCAGTATCTATTCGGTAAATATTAATATTAGAAGCAAATTCAAGTTTAAAATATTGATCTTGCCGCCAACAGTTGGTCCGTAGTACAGGAAAATGGTGACCACTTGACAAATGAAGATTAAATCAATGTATTTGATATTTTAAAAGGGATATAAGTTAGTAATTATTTTATATAAAATCATTAAATAAATGTCGCTTAAATAATTAAGAGGTTCATATTGATAGTGATAAAAAAAGACTAGAGGCCTTTGCGATGTTGTCATACAGAAGAATTCTCGGAATTTCCTGGAAAGACCACGTCACGAACAATGAGGTTCTCAGCATAATTAAGGAAGATACCTAGTAAGAACCATCTCAGAGAGGCAAGCCCGATGAATCGGTTACATCATGCACCACGATGGTCTTCTTCATGACATTGTGGAGGGGATGGTAGAGGGTAGAAACTGTAGAGGGCACCCTAGACGGGAGTATTTGCAGAGAGTGTTTGAGGACATGAGATGTAGCTCTTATGCTGAGCTAAAGAGGATTCTAGACGATCGAGAGGAGTGAAGATCGAGATGCAAGATTTTGTTACTGCTAACCAATCCACCGAATTGATACTACGAAGAAGATGTTTTTTGTTATTGTTCCAAAATTATAAATACGTATGTGATGGAAATGCTCTTGTAAAAGGAGATGTACTCTATAAATTGTTAAATGAGAAATCATATGAGTATATATAATAAAAGTAAAATAATTGAATATATTGTTCATATTACTTACTTATATCACATTTTGAATGGTTTGTTAGAGATTGAAGTAAACATTACCGAAAACCAAACTTGATTATTAAGTTCTTGGGCAGCATATATAACACGTACGATATCAATATTCCTGAAACATTCGGGCGGGAGCTTTATTCTTTAAGCTCTCCCTTGGGACATCGCTCAGCTACATTCTGTGACTTCCTTTTCCGGATTGAATAAGACCACCCCCGGGAAGGACAATTGCACAGTGTCCTATTTCCACATTGCTTCATAACATAGAAGCAGCGTCTATGCATACATGATTTACGCAAATAAGAAACTTCCTTAACCATAAGAGGGTAATAGTGAATTAAAATATAATTAATAAGAAAATAAATAAAATATGAATAATTTTATTGTGCTCGATAAATTTACAATATATATGGCACAAATTCTGAAACATGGACGATCAATTCAGTGAAAAAGTGTATAAGTGGTAACCAAATGTTATTTTTGCGAATTTTATTCTCTTGGTAAGCTGATTGAAATCTGAAGGCGAAAATCAAGGTTTAGTGATTAATCGCATATAACAGGGTGATGATGCTGATATCTTAATTGACGTTTTTAGTATAATCTTGTAGTTACCGTGGTTTTCTTAAATTCTTATGGAATGTTTCTTAATACCTCCAGTGATTCTGAAGAGTTTTTTTTATTCATTTTAGTTAATAATAAAAAACATATTTATACTCGTACTATGCATATATGCTTTGTGCATATTTTGTTTCCCAATATCTTTGATTTTTTGGTTGTTCATGCATGTTCAGGGAAAAACAAATCGTTTAGTTTAGTTTTTTTTTGTGTGGCGTATACCCCCGATGATTTCCTTGATGAAGCTTAACAGCAAGGGACCGTCAGAACTAAGCAGCAATTCAGGAAAATCCTCCCCATAAATGATAGAGACTCCCAGGCGACAACACAGAATGCATCTTATATTCTCATGATTCACTCAAAATTAAATTAACTAATTAAAAACATTCAGCTTTATTTCATAATATTATATCTTATAATTATTGTAATTGTTTTCGATCAGTCTATTATCAATAATCCACAATATATACCCACCTGTAAAATTCCAGTCATAGCTTATTAATCAAAATTGGTGGTAGACGAAATTCGTCTCGTGAAGCCACTCATTCATAGAGAATTCCTGTATTAATAAGGATGATGCGTGAATGTCGGTCTGTATTCTATGATGTTGGCAGATCCACACTCCACATGCAGCGCTTAGCCATGTGCAGCATGGTAAGCGTCATAGAATTCCACAGACGCAACTTCAGAAGCACTATCACTATCTTTCGGTATTCTCTTTTATGTGCTTGCATAAAAATGTATACATTTATTAATCCACAGATAAAACACTCGTATTTGATGTGTCACTATATATTTTTCAAACCATTTATTATATGTGCAAGATAAACGGTTTTTTGTTAATAATATTGTACAACAATAAAATCACTGAATTTCAAAAATGACAAAAATTTCGTGCTCAAAAATACTCGTACTATAAAAATATAATGAAATTTAAAGTTTACTGCGTCCATACAAAATCGCAGACTGGGCAGATCGGTAAGCCCATTCAACTGAACTGAATCATACAAATGTCAAAATCCTTTAGCATTCGTTGAATCGCATTGATTTTTCTCCTTTTTGGCCCTCGTCAAATTTACTATCCATTGAATGATTTATTTGAATGTATTTTCACTTGGTGGATTTCGTATTTATTATATTATAACTCTGATTCGAGTCGCGCCTCTCCTGATGGGGAAATGCATCAACGTTCAGCACGTCTGATGATCCGCGGTTCTGCAGCTCCATCAAAGAAGTTTGCTGGAGTGAAGATGCCGTATCTTCACGCAAAAGGTCTCCAAGATCCAGATACTCGTACATGAGGAGGATTATCAGCAGATGGACGCTGTCAACATCTTTCAGTCATTGCGATTTCTCTCGAGTCTCTCATGGAGCCATCGTTCAACCCTGGATACGTGTAAGACGAAAGAATCGCAGTGACCAGTGATTGAAACCAACTTGAGTAAAAATATTGACATATTTGATGTAATATTGCTTCGGATTCAGTGCTGGTGTGGACGGATAAGAAATGTTAGATTTTTGATTTTGTGACAATAATGCCGTGTTATTTGTGTGTCAACCATGATAAACTTATGACATGGTTTTTGTTGTCACGATTCCTAACTATTGGCGCTGCGTATTGTACCTCAGTAACGAATTTAATTTTTGTAATTTGTATTGTAATTAGGGTTTTTTTTTGTATAAATTTTATAATTTGGGTATTTTTTTTTTTCAGTATGTATTATACCTACTAATCAATAATTTCCAAAAAACAAACTTTTTTATTTGCTATATGATATTTTTAATTGCCTAAAAACGTTGTTTGAAAATAAAAGTATCAATTTCATTATTAAAAAAAAAACATAAAATCTTATTTTGTAAAAAAATTAAGGGCCTATATTTATTGTAATTAATTGAAAATGTTAGAAGTAAATTAAATTAATCGTCAGGAAATGAAATATTGGCAGTATCTACTTTGTCAGTATGAATGTGGTCAGTTGTAAAATTAAAATGGCAGTAATAGATTCAATAATGCCATAAATAATGTAAAATAAATAAATAATTAGCATAAAAACCTAACCTAGCCTATTTTGAAATATTATTTATTTATATTATCTGCCAATATTAATTATTCTTCTGCAACCAATTTTATTATTTTTACTTACCTTTTTATGTGTTCATTACTGACCATTTTATTAATAATTACTGCTTATTAATCAAATTCACTACTGAAAAAAAAAATTGCTATTTGTAAGCACCTACTGAATAATATCTATAACGGTGGTGAAGAAAAAATCGCTTTTTGAGATGTGAAAACTGTAAAAATAAATAATTTAAAAGTACAAATATTAATAACCTAAATATATTGTAGTTAAGCCACGAATATCAGACATTAGTTTCACAATTCTAAGTCAAAATTTCTGTCTGACTTTAATTGCTTTATAGACAGCTAATTGCACTCTCTAAACTTTGTTAATTGACATGCGCTTTATACCAAATTTAAATCATTTCAACAATTATTGGTCACTACTTATTTAATAACTGAGATTTCAGTACAGTTTCAGATTTTAACATTGCAGTAATAATATATTCTTGTGTGTTCTGTGTTACGTGAACTCAGATATTTTAGTTATAAATTTACGAGTCTTGTTTGTGTTTTCATTTAGTAAGCAAATACAATGCACAAATAGGGAATAAATAAATGCATTTAATCAACAGAAGTGCAAATCGAGAAAACTGTTTTAAGTATTATATATTTCCCGACCCATTTGAGAGAGAGAGTGAATACCGTAACATTTATTTTCTCTTACGTTTCTTATTAAAGTCTAATAATGTTAACCGTCCTTTTGGCGTTCTCCTGATTAAATTAACGCAATTAAATAATAATTTGATAGTGTTTATAGTAGAAATAAAATATGTTAAATGTTTTTTTTTTGTTCTGTGAAAATACCGAGCATCAATTGAATTCCAGTGTTCCATTTGGTTTGATTTTGAAATGCAAGTAGCAGGTAAGGGTCTCTGGGCTCTCTTCCTTCTTACATATTATATCAGTGCATATTTCATTTCAATGCAACGGCACAATGCACATGCAGCGTGATGCAGCGGACCAGTGACGGCCGATGAAAATAATTATATATTATTTTCTTTCTGTTCAAAAATCACCACATATTCATAGTAAAAAACGGAGATATTTGGTAGTAGACCATTTTTTCCGAAGTCGGTTTTAGGTCTTTCAAATCAAGATTATTCAAGACAGTCTTAATAAATTATGCCAAACAGGCATCAAGCTGGAAAAACCTATACACCATGGACTAACCGTCGTTTACGCTGTGGATTTAAGATCATATGACATATTTAGTGTTATATTGCTTTAAATTCAGTATTGGTGTTTATGGAGGCGAAATGTTACACGTTTTATTTTGTGACAATAATGCCTTGTTATTTGTGAGTCAATCATGATATACTTATGACAGGGTTTTGTTGTTACAAGTCAAACTGTTTATCTTGAGTCTCCTGACGCTAGTTCTGAGTGTGAGGTCAGTGAGACTAAATGTGTCAATAAATTTACATCACCACATTTATGTTACCTATTGTATTTTTATTTTATATTATATTATTGTATTTATATTATTGTACTTCAGAAATGCATTGAATTGATAAAATTTGTAATGTTTCTGCAAGGAAAAAAATAATAATTGAAAATTGAAAAAAAAAAAAAATTGAAATTCAAAAATAGAATTACAAGGATTTTTCGAAATCGAAAACAAAAATATAATAAAATAAAATATATTACAACACATACCCCTTGATTTTATAATGTGTTTTTTCAATGGTTTAACCTGCACACATATACAATCTGTAAATATGTGTGTCTTAAAGTAGGAAGTAATACTTATACAAACCTATATAAGCCACTGCCAGCTTAAAATATAACTATTATTGAAGATGGTTTTCAGGACACCCAGGAAACATTTATGTGGACGTCCGGGACACAGGTGTTATGGGAAAAGGCAAAGACATTATGAACTTACAGAACTATGAAACGGAAATTGCGATGTCCATATCTTCCAAATATAAAGCAAATATGATAAAAAAAATCACGAGCCGACTTTGTGGTAAAGAGACGACCTTCTGATTTGGCGACTGCACAGAGGATTTGCATTTTTGGAGAGCGCTGCACATTTGGCTCAGTGGCAGTGGGGGCGAAATATTTTCTCCCTACAGATTGTATGAAGCTGGACCTCCACAATGTACTCATCTCAATCTGACCACTGCACCAGACGATAAATGCACCACTGCAGAGATCAGAGTCAATTCCTTACAGTTTTATTTTTAATCAAATATTTTTCACCACTGTAAATAACCTGTCAAGAAAAATGCCTCTTAGAAGACTGCACGGACTGCTTAATTCAATTGCTTTTTGTTATATTAATATATTAAACGTGAATGATGCGTAATTCAAGATTATTTAAATATCATATTGACAGCATCTTTGTTTACCAAGAGAAGAAGACTTTTTATAATATGATATAAATGTTTTGCCGTTTTATGTGTAATATTGTCATACTTTACTTTTTAGGTAATTAATATAATGATATATCATTTTTGTGTGTGATAAATACGTGACTTTTACATTTTTTTTTATGTATGCACATACAGGAGAATTCCGACAGATGGTGATGAAAATCTACCCATGAACACCACCAATTCATACTGAGTGAAGTGAATGGATGCGTGAATACCAGCCTGTAGTCTATGATGTTGGCGTATCAGCAATCCAATAGCAATACTCATAAATGGCGAGTCTCATGGGAACAATAGATGAGATTTCTCGATTAGCGTCTGTTAGTATTCTCCTGTACGTGTTTACATTTTTTTTATGTAAACACGTACAGGAGAATACCGACAGATGGTGATAATCATTCTAAAGCCTCATCTGTGGATTCTTTGACGCTTACCATGTTACACATGGTTAAGCGCCGCATGGAGTATTGATCCGCCAACGTCATAGACTACAGCCCGAGATCACGCATCATCCTAATTTTTGCAGGAATTTACTTTGAATGTGTGGTCTTATATGATGTTTTTATATTTAACAATAATGTTAAACTTTAAAATAAAATTATGTACAACATTGGAATATTTGTCGATTGGTTTTATTTCATTGTGCGTAAAAGCTATTAGCGGTATTTTAGTAGATATAAGCTGAAAAAAGTTGCGGAGGACCGAGAGGAATGGAGATCGAGATGCAAGATTCTGTTGCTGCAAACCAATCCACCGGATTGATACTACGAAGAAGAAGTAGATATAAAATATGTATTCTTCTTCTTCGCGTCAGCGACGTCAAATTAATTTTACCCAGAATCTGGCAACATCAATAGCCCGTGTGTTGCTCAGCATTAGGTCTTGAGATGTGCAGCTTGTTAGGCACATGGAGCAGGATCTTAGGTCTGAGGCGGTCTGCAGGTCTCCACAGTCGCACAAAAGTGACTTTCCTTGCTGAAGAATTCCCCACCGCTCGAGGTTGCCTATTGTGCTACCAACTACGGTTCTTAATCTGTTCAGAGATTTCTAGGTCCACCAGTAAAGGTTTTTGCCAGTTGGGAGGCCTTCCTTTAGAGTAATGAAATCCTCTGATGCCACTTCTTGCCAGAGCTGGAGTTTCTCATTTTCAGGGCCAGGTGTGAGAGGTTGTGTGGATCTCAGAAAACTGCTTCGCGACTTCAGTCTGGGTGTTGGGGGTATCTGATTATACAAGCAGTGGGGCGGTTGATTGCCTCACGCATTTCTTTGGCGCATATGACTTTGCGTCTTGTAATTATTACATATTTACAAGATCTATTTTTGTTATTTGTCATATGAAAATTTAAATATTAAACTTTGATTTTAATTGACAATTAAAACTGTAATGTGATATGAGAAAGAGGCAAATACAAAAGATAATAATAATGTGATAACAATAGAGTATTAACCGAATTAAAACGATTAAATCAGACAACGTATTTATTTATCATTTTTCGATTTTGACATTTTCATCAATACATCAAACCAAAGGCAATCAAGATAATTTTACGACATATGGTATAAAGGTTTTTTAATATACATAATATAATAATAACTATTACATATCTTATTATACCTTGTTGCTTCATCAAAAAGACTTATTTTATGATCACGTTTTTTTTTCTTAACATCATACAATTATGAATGTTGGCAGTGAACATTTATCATGATTTCAAAAAAAGACAAAAAACTACAATTCAAAAGATTATTTCATTTCTGAAAAAGTTCAATCGGTTATTAATAAAATAATTAACCGGCATTAATACGATAATAACAGCACACAAAAAATTAATAAGCATTGCTCAATCCACCAGAAAATTTAAAAAAGGCAGTTGATGGGATATCTCAAAAACATTCCTTATGTTGGAAATAAATATTGTTAACAAAGGACGATTTTTAAAGAAGATTTTGATGAAATACTTCGTCTTCCGACCAATCCACACTTAAGTTAGAGCATATGGATGCTATCAATTGCTGCAATAGATTCCGAATCGAAATGTGCGGATAATAAATCAAAAAGTTAAGAAAATTCGGGGATTTACTTACACTTTCGAAGGGTCTTGATCGTAATTGGCGGTGAAATTCAATGCTTAAAACAAGTCAGATATAAATAAAGTATTTAGAATTTATCTCACAATATATTTGTAGACAACATGGTTTCGGCCACGTCCCGATAAAACGTTGATACAGCTCTGTGCATTTTGTTTCAGCTCAAATTTCCCCGGACTTTCTAACACAATTGGCAGTGTCATCAATTAGTGATATCATCATCATCATCATCATCAGCCTGTGTCCATCCACTGTTGAACGTAGGCCTCCCGCACGAGTCTCCATCCTCTTCGATCCTCCGCCTGGAATGGCGCCCAAGAACTGGCAAACGAAGCATTGGCCGACCCCCTACAAGATGGACTGACGATATAAGAAGAATAGCGGGAGTGACCTGGATGCGGAAGGCGGAGGATTAGTGATATATTCACTTAGAATTGTATAGCTTCACCAACTTTTAGATTTTATTAAAATTATCTAGAATTCTTACTAAAGTGCAATTAATCTACTGACGTAAGTGTTTATTGTTTTTTAATGACCAATACATATTATTTTGTTGTTTTCATCAATTAATTCCCTTATATATTATTGATTTCCATTTGGAACCCATCACACAATTCATATCCACCTTCTCACTCACTCTTTGCTTTATAAAGAGCCGACACTCACTGTAATAATGGACTTGAAAATGGTCACTCGACGTGGCCGAAACGTCGTCTACAAATATATTGTGGGATAAATTCTAAATACTCTTTTATTTATATCTGACATTATAGAATTCCATTCAGAGTTATCGATCGAAAAAATCTAAATACTCAAAACAAGATGTTAAATATATTTTAGTACACGTAAAAAATTAAAGATAGTTGAATGATGTCGTCATATTTTAAAAAAGATTTTCATGAAACATAACTTTTGAACTTTTTACGAAATAAAATGTTCAGATTGTTTTTTTGACAGTTAATAGTTTTTAATGCACTCGATACAAAAAACAGCAACATTTCAGCAGCACAATAATAATTCTTTATCATCGTACATCTGAACGAAGGCTTCGTAATAATAATTAATCTATATTAAATTCACTGCAGTCAAATATGTGAATATTACAATAATTTACAATCTAAAAACATTATATTATAAGTATATTAATGATTATTTATGTAAAATTTATTTTTCATTTAATTAGTAATGAAAATAACGTTTGAAAAATTAAATGGACATTTTTATGTTGTATAATGAATATGGTACATACAATGATAATTAACTATTACATATCTTTATACATTTTACGTTGAGGCTAAAATAATGTACATCGATGTGTTTGTAAATCAGCTGTTAGTTTGAGAATCGAGCAGTAACATTTCATGAAGAGAGTAGTAAAATAAATAGACTGCCAGTTAAAATAATATATTATATACTTATATTAATGAAAAAATTATAAGTTATATTATCGAATATCATAAAGTGATGACTGAAAATTTAACTTTTCTTTATGTTCATTTAATAGTGTCAAAACCTATCGTTTCCAGACAATTCGTTCAACGACTCAACTGTAAGTAACGACTTGTGGAGCACAGAATATCTGGTGCACAGGACATTTGGTGCACGGGACAACTGAATGAAATGGCTGTCCGAATGGTGAAATGGCTGTCTCGCTAACCTCACTTAACCTTTTTAAAAGGATTTGTCCAGTGATCGTAAAGTCCAGAGATCCATAGGTCTCGTTAACGAAATAACATAAGTTAGGTTAGGTTAGCGAGACATTCAATACACCAGTTGTCCCGTGCGCCCCATGTTGTTACCGATGAGTCGTTGAACGAATTGTTTGAGAACGAAATGCGGCGGAATTTCACATAATACAGGAAGTGGTTAAAAAGCTGACGGTTTTAAATCAAAACAACGACGAAAACGGTCAGCTTCTTTTGCCGCTCCTTCATATAAAGTATTTCACCAATGAATTTGATATTAAATTATTTCAGTACAGTATAAGATCTAATTTATTAATGTTTTTGTACGGCTAATGTTACTGCTGACTTAAAATAACGAAAAACTGGTAATAAATACCGGTTTTCTTTTAATTTAATTATATTTATAAATATTGATTTATTTACCTTGTTAATACATGGATCACCAGTAAAGATAATTTCTTCTCTTCTCTTGTTAAGAGATAACCACTAATCACTTGTTAAGTGATGGATTGAGAAAGGCTACGAGTTAGTCTAAAGTCTCCTAATAGAGAACTTAACGTACGTGATCCATGTAAAAACAAGGTAAATAAATAAATATTTATAATGGATCCCAAAGTGAATGCTGAAAAAATTTAAATAATTTATTATATTTTGTAAGAAATGTCTTTAATTTAACGTCTAAATATTCTGCATTTTCATAAGTTGTAATTATTGAAACATTTCTTGATTTAAGAATTATGACACTCCATGAATACATTTATTTATATATTCAGGTTTCAGTACCAAAATTAAAGCACACAACGAGTGAATCCAACACCAAATTTTATACTCCTATATTAAAAATTTAATGCATTTTCTGTACCAGTATTGCAAAAAAATAATACTAATCAGCCACAACAGACATTATTACTTATTTATGAAAATAAACATTATCGTGCATTCATGATTACATTATATATACAGTGCAATGTTGATATTACAATGGTGATATGTATTTTTCATAATAGAATGCTTAATGTAATGACATGATGATTAATAACAGTATGTAATTTAATATATTTAGTATTGCCCTACAAGCTACTTGTTATATGTTACAAAATCATAAAAAATAAATAAATATATTTCATTGATAAAAATAATATTAAAAATATAAACAGAATTTCAAATTATTCTTGGGACTGTTTTGCAAAAATAAGCTGTTATTTTCTTAATTGATTAAGGTAACTGTGAATTTCACAGTTAAAATTAGATACTGGAATACTAAAAGATACTTTACCTCCGCTTATAAGCAAAAATGTGAAACATAAATCATAACAAAAAATTACGATTTACTACGTATTTGTTATGAAATTTATATTAAAAAACTATTCAATACTGCCATGAGATCTAATTACACCGCGAATCGTTGGTTGTGTTATAGAATAGCATGAAATGGTTTGGGTCTTAGGAGAGCAGAGTTCATAAGAATTCATTTAAAATTCTGAATAACCACTGTCCAGAACCTAAAATAAAACATTAAAATTCACTAGAAATTATGCATATTATGTACTCATAAAAGCACCTAGATAGAGATTACCTGGGACGAAGCAACTATGCTAACTGACATCATTTTGTGGGGGAAACTTGTCAAATTTTTCGATGAAAATCGATTTGTATAATGAAATTGGGAGATATTAACTTAGATAAAGGCTATGTAGATAAATGGTGCACAAAGTAACAATGTATACAAATATCAAGGTGAAGTAAAAAAACGTACATCCATGTTTTTTTGATTAAATATATCGTAGTATGAAATCTCGCCTGGTTTATTCCTGTAATTCTAGGTCAAACATAAATTTACTGAAAATACAGCGAGAAATTTTCATTTTATTCAGCGAAAAAATTAAGTAATTTTAAACTTTAAATCACCGCCACTTTTTATTCCCCTTCCATCCTCCTTTACTCGAATAAATCGACTTAAAACCACACTTATAACCCCCGTTCTGACGAAAGAAAAAACCTTTCAAGGTGAGAGCTCACAGAATTCATAGAATTCATCATCCCTCTTTTACTTTTAAGAAGCCGGAGGGATGAAAATTTAAATAACTTTAAAGTAAATTTACTAAAAAAACTATGAAATACTAGTACTAATATTAGTACTAGTACGTTCAACATACAGCTATTTTACTGTAACTTAAAAAAATCCGTTTATAATTATATTAAAAGGCTTTCTTTTAAAAAAATATGAACAAAAAAAGGAATTGAAAAAGTTTTAAAGCACAAATACCAGTACAAGGAAAAATAATAAGGATAACTTTAAGAATATAATATCTGCTTTTACTCAATTTTCACACACATGATAAATCATAAATTTCAATATGAAATGTCAATCCATAAAAAAAGGTAATTAATTTCACACATTTTTTTGATGACATAACTTGTTAATCAAAATTGATGTTTTTTAACTGAATATTTTAAATGAAATAGCATAATTATAAAAGTACTTTATTAAATTTAAAATATACTTATTTATTCTGACTAATTGCTTTTTTTGTCCCCTGAGAGTCATTATATATTTATTTTTTTAAAACACACAGTTCAATTAAAATTTCTATTGAAACTAATTGAATCAAAGACAATTTACAGATGACTTGTGTTTTTAACAAACATTCAAAAATATACATCGATTTATACCGCCTAGCAATGCAATAAGCCATTGATTTAATATGACATTTTTTTTAACACAAATATATTTTATATGCAAATTATGTAACATGTCGACTTATTCGCAATTATAACAAAGTAATATAATCATAACTGACTTTTCGTTGAGGATTTATAGTTTTTATGTTAGAATAAAATCTATAAATCCATAATAAAATCTAAAAAAGCAACCAAAAATATCACGTTTTAACAGTCAAAAACACTCAAATTAATTAAAGTGATGAAGAAAATAATTAAGTATTGTTTTTACGAATGAATAGAAAACCACTTCTCAGCTGATGTAGCTATTTTTAAAGTAATATTTCATGTATTGTTGAAAGCGTTTTTATAAGCACTTTCCATGGCAATATGTTTAATTAATTAATTAAATTAAGCAAATAATCAAAGCCGCCGGATATAACTCAATGATCAGAGCGTTTGCTTGACAAGCCAAAGGTCGTGGGTTCGATCCCCGATGGAGATTAAAAACAATAATATTTTTAATTGATATCTGAGCTTATAATAAAAACTTTATTGGTATGAGTTTGATCCCTAAGCCGTAAAATTCCAGTCATAGCCTATTAATTATAATTGGTGGTAGACGAAAGCCGTCCCGTGAAGACCACCCATTCATAATAATTACCTGTGATAATAAGGATGATGCGTGAATATCAGGATGCAATAATCTACGACTTTGGCGGATCAACACCCTACATGCATCGCTTTACAATATATAAGGTAGTAAGCGTCATAGAATCCAAAGATGAGAGTTCAGCATTACCATCACCATCTATTGGTATTCTACTGTATGTGTTTACATTTTTTTTTTTAAATACAACACATTATTTATCAACTTTTAAAGTGTTTCAGTTAATTGATTTCAGGAAACGAGTTGTTTACGAATACTTTTGCTGCACCTCGATAATAACAGTATTTACGATATTAATTAATAGCACTCTAAGTGAAATGGATGGTAGACCATAATTACAGCTGCATATTGTTTCTCGGAAGCTAAATTACTTTGTGAAAGTTGACGTTTTCAGGTAACTTTACAGTGGCAAATTGACGAGACAAAATAAAATGCAAGGTTGGTAAAAAGTCGATTTATTTATAACATAAATTCAATTTATATATAAAAAAATAACGACGAGGCAATGCCATTTAATGTTTTTAAAGTGTCAGGTAAATCACCTGGTCTTTTTTAAGGACACGTAAAAAAAATCTACGACAAGATGCGTATACAAAAGATATCCGTAAAAAAACATTTTTTGGAAGGCGATTCATTGGGTTTTCACCATCGCAGAATTCAAAATTTTTTCTAAGTTTGCTTAAAATGGTTTTTTTGGCTAAATATCTACGTGTCATTGACCAATTATCTTACTCGCCTGGTATGATTCAATATTTTTTCCTGTTCCCATACAAGGAGATAATAACGTTTATCCCTAATCGGTTCAAAACCTCACTAAACTTGATTTTTTTTAAATTGATTTAATAAAATTTAAGCTTTATACATGCCCTCAGTAGGGATGAGACACTTTTTAAGTACAAAAAAGGCTTCTTAAAAAAGCTCTTTAAATAAACGCTGACTATTGAACACCAAAATATTTATCTGTTACTACAGCCACAGAATATTTGTATGGTTGATTTCCGGCATACTAAATAAAGGTAGGATGCTCTTATAGGAAATAATTGTGGTAAAATACTAAACACAATACAGCAGTAGTTGACCTTTCCAGCATTCTACAAAAAGTTTTTCACGCTCATAGATACTTGACTGACATCAGCATGATGTAGTCCTTGCTGACT
This sequence comes from Glossosoma conforme, assembly GCA_022606575.1. Lineage (NCBI taxonomy): Eukaryota > Metazoa > Arthropoda > Insecta > Trichoptera > Glossosomatidae > Glossosoma > Glossosoma conforme. The sequence goes on along the minus strand of JAGTXR010000082.1, from coordinate 1,573,714 downwards.
GTTAGCGAAAACCTCGATATACAATATTTCGTCTCTTATTTCTGGTCGCTTGTCCTGCATTAAGGTGCGCCGTGTTGTCATTTTGGACGGTTCGAGCGAAAACCGAGACCGCGCGCGGTGATCGCCAGCCGGTCCCCACCCTTTAGCGAGACAACGTTGTATTGCGGCCGCGCGGCATGTCATCCCGCGTGGTCGGAAGCTTGTAATGTTTTAAAGTAAATAAAATCAATGTGCTTCTAAAAGAAAGTCTTTGTCTGATGACCTGCTCCTCATGCTCCCCTTACGCGACGGAATAACACACCTTTTTGAAAAAAGGAGGATGTTAAAATCTTAATCACATTTATAAAAAAATTATCAATTAATATAGCGTTTATTTTTTACGTCATATAATACTTAATCAGGAATTTATCGTTCATCGTATTGTCACTTATTTGCCAAAATATAATACTGTGAGAGATGAGTTCGTCATTTGCCCGCGAAAATTAAATATCAACAACGGAGATTAAAACTTATCTGAAAATAATTAAATTTAATCTTAAACCTTTAAGAAGTTTCCAGGGAAGGAAATTTCCTCGCAGAAAAGTTACTAAATAACTAGTTTAATCTCTTTTTAAGACGTCTCATATTAAGGATTATAGTCGCGCTGTTTTGCAATACTATCTATATACGAGTATATATATTTTTTTATTAAATCCGCTGTATGTTTGAAGCATATATACGCCACGAATTGCCGTTTCATAGTTCTGTAAGCTCAGATTGTCTCTGCTTTGTCACAAAACACCTCAATACTCGGAGGTCGACATGGGAACATAGACGATTCCCGGGAGCTTCCAGGGCAGCAGTCCGCGAACTTGCACAGACTGCCGTTGTAGTATCATAGAAATATTTGGGTATTCAATAATCAGCATTTTTAAGGAGATCGGATAATCATCCCGACTGCCTGAACATTTTTTATTTTTTCCTTAAAGTGTGGGTTGAACCTACCGGGGACATGTAAAGATCTTAGATTTAATTAAATCGGTTTGAGAAAATCAAACTTGGTAAGGGATGCGAACCGATGGCGTCTAAGTGAGAAGCAAGCGCTTTAACTACTGGACTGTGCCGCCCGGTATAGTCCAATAGCTACTGGTATATTTATAACAGGTAATAGAAAAATAAATATTGAGTCATAAAAGTATAAAATAAGAAGACTTTTTATTAGAAGTATAGGATAATATGGAGGTAAAGTAAAATTGTGTATCAATAATGTGTGTAATGAATGTAATGTAAGAAGGTATTTTTCACCTTAACACGTTCATCGCTATGTCAGCCACCGGTGGCCGACACTGATTCATTAGTTAGCTGTCAGCCACGCGCTCCATACAAACTGCTATTCAAAACACCTTATACCACAAAAACACTTTCCGTCACTTTACAAAAATCGGTTGGCGATGAACGTGTTAAAAACAAAACAAAACATAAAATAATTAAAACAAAAATGTATTTTTTATAAAATTTGTATTAAAGTTGTATTTACTATGTAAATTATACATTTGTGTGTAGGGCATGAAATGAAAAAAAAAACTAGGTCATCTTACATAAGTAATACACATTGCGGCGAATTGGGTAATTATTAAACATAAAATGGTATTTTAACTTACATTAAATTGTGCAAATATACCATAATAATACCGAAAAATATATGTATAAAGGATAAATTGAAAAACTTCAAAAAGAATAATTTTTAATTTACAAAACATTTTAATGTAAACATATATTATTAATTTATTTCCAATCAAACAGTAATGTATAGTAAATATATGAAAAAAATCTGAAGGTTGTTTTAGAAGTCACATTTTTTTATTTAAATAACCATTATCACATTTTTAAATGATATTAAACAATAAGGTTCAGAATACATAACTGAAATATTCACAATACTAATTGCTTCTTAATGCAATATATGACCTGTTATAAAAAGCTGAAATTTTTCGCCAAGTGAGAGCATACATATGATTAAATCTGATCAATGCAAAAATAAAAATGTAAATTTTCAAATTATTATTTTAAAATATTATAAAAAAGTCTTGTGAATGATGCCTCCATTTTGATATGATAACATTGAAAATTGTCATTTTTAGTTGTTGTGAAATAAAAGAAAATAAATCGTGTCAAAAATAATATATTAAAAAAAAAAATATTTTTACTAAATTATGAAATGTGTTTAAAGTGATATTACATGAGAAATATTATGTGAAATTGTTTTAAATTATTGCTTAGTTTTTATTGTACAGAGAGCGGCATAAAAAAGTGACGGTTTGAAATCAAAACTCCCTGTATTATGCATAAAAAATGAAAATTATATATTTATGCATTGATCAACCCCTTTAAATACACTTAATTAACTAAATTTGAATATCTACAAAAGAAAAAAACTATATGATGACTGGTGGATTGGTGTTCCTATTGATGCGAAAATTTAACTATATTCAGAGAAAGAGCTATAAAAAATCATGAACAATGCATATGTAAAACATTATTTTTAAATATAATAATAAAAGATTTTACAAAAGCGTTGTAAATGAAAAAAAAATGCAGATTTTTTAAAACTTTTTTTTTTCATTTATTTTCTTGAAAAGTTATAAATAATAGAAACACCAATCTTCCTCACATTTAATATTAAGATTAATTACATTAAATAATACTATGGCTGAACAATCATGTTATAATTTTTATTTCATTAATATTTTATAATATAACATGATGACTTCTTACACATTAACATGATTTTGGACGTTTAAGTATACAAAGAAATATAAAATAAAATAATAAAATAAAATATTTCTTCACTCCATTTTAAATTACTATTTCTAGTCACATTTCAATAAAACATAAGTTCAAATATCCTAAATTTTCAGCACAAGAAATAGAACCAAATAAACTGAAAAAAAAAATGTTTTATCTGTTGCTTAATAACAATTTTAAATAAATAAGTAAAATAAAAAATATATTGTACCACTAAAATATGAAAATTTACGAAATGTAACATCACCTTAGGTGAACAAACCCAAATATAAGAGGCTCCCAAAAACCATCTATGTTCCACGTGAAACTCCAGGTATACAAGTGTTCTGGGAGAAGGCATAGACAATCTGTTAGCTTACAGCACTGTGAAATGGAAATTCGCGGACTCCATATGATCCGAATACGAAACGTAAATGGTAAAAAAATATAAAACACCCTGAGAATGAGATGTTCCCACAAAACATTAACCCATCACCGGTGCATGAAGTCTTTTCCAATAATAACCAAAAAAAAATCAATGTGTATTGTTGTCTTTAGGATCATTGGAATCAATTAAAGCCTCAGAAAAAAAAAGTAAGAAAGGGAATATTACATTAAAACTATTGTTTATTTTATAACAGCGATGGATTAAAAAAAAAATATACTTTGATTCTAGGAAATAATTTGTGTACATAACAAGTTTAAACTTGTAATCTCAAATAATTGAATATGCTGAAGTAGAAAAACATAAACGTATGGTAAGGCGTTTCTAAGAACAATGGAATATTCTAAGAATAAAGAAAAATACAGGTCTCTTGGAAAACTTTTTTTGCAGTGGATAGATTATTTTGTAGTATAATTAAGTGGTAAATAACATAATTTTAATTTTAAGTGGTGGTGATATCACTTGCCATAATGAACCTAAATATTAATGGTTTCAATTATTTTTTATCTTTACTGTTTGAATTTGTGGCAAATAATAAAATTCGTCATCGAATCGTCTGAAGAGTGAAAAGACGTGTTTTTTTATCAAAGAGAAAAATAATTAAATTTAAATTAACTAATGTAACAATTGACTTAGTCAATTGTACAGCAAACGCAGAGAAAGGAAATTATATAAAACAAAAGAACATTTTAAATGGCACTTAGACCAAAGTATGTATAAAAACTAAAAAAAATGTTAGTAGTTTAGATACATTTATAAAAGAATTAACTATATTCGATACAAAATGAATAAAAACAACTAACTTACAATAATAATAGTTTGTAATTCATTATTTTAGTGAATTCACTAAGCGATGTATGAAAGTCGAAAATAATAGTTCAATAATAGGTCAAGTAATACAGTAGATGGCTTACAAGAAGTTGAGTTTTTGATTTAACTGAAATAATTTAATATCAGCTTGATATAAATTATTTTTCTGTGCGAGTGAGTGTTTTTTTTTATATTAATCATATAAACCATAATTTTAACTGTCAATTTGGATTGAATTGATTTAAAAAAATGTTGTACAACATCGCCCAGTTAATTCACAGTAATATAAACAATCTTAAGTTAAACTCTGAAAGAGATCGTTACATAAAATTTAACTAAAATTAAGTCTGCACAGTTATATCAATTACATAATAAGTAATCTTAAAAGGTTTTCCGTTTATCGCCTAAAAATAAATTCTAGTAACATGTAAAATATAACAAATCGCCGTCAACTCAAAAGTCAATATTTCCGCGATTAATTAATCAATAAATTGATTTAATTAATCAAAAAAAATAAAACAAAATAGGTAAATGCGCCACTTTAATGGCTGGAATGCACAAAACATATAAATAAATGGAAAAAATATAAATATGTTAAAAATATTAAAATAATATTCGTGAATGAAAGTCAAAAAGTATGTTTATAGAGTAGCTTAAAGTAATTTAATAACTAAAATTTTCTACATAAAGTAACATGTATTTTTTTGTTAATAAGTGTGCTTATCTTCTTTCTTCTTCTTACAGGTGATTCAACATAATGACAACAATGCAGTACACACGGTTAAACAGGCAGGTTAATCGTGATTAAGAGAATCTTAAAATGGTGCTTTAACTATCATTAGTACACAAAAAAAAAACTGTATTTATTTAGATTAGTGTTCATACGCGATACAATCGAGACCAATTCATCTTTTACAAAAATCTACGTACCATAACAGTCCGCTATATTTAGTCAGTCTATTATCTTTAAAAAAAATTTAGATGCTAACTTTCACGTATTTTTTTTATTAATTATAGACACCTCTTGGATAAAATCCGACAAAAGAAACAATTTGTTAAGAGTCCACTTTTTTTTTATAAAATACAATACAAATTTTTAGCACGCGTCGCATCAAACAATCTAAAGTTATAATATTACTATATTACAAATTTAAACGAGTGCGTTTTTTTCATACAAAAATTGACTGGTACATTAATATTTAATTATATAGTTAAGTGTTCGATACACGATATACGTTAAACCCTTCAGTCATAAATGATGCACTTCCCACTGTAGAAAGTCACGTTTGCAAAAACGAAAAAAAGCTCATTCTTGCGTATATTTTAATAGCAATTACATAACATCGTTTATATGACTTAAGTCACACTCACGATTGTGTTCTTTCAGAGCCTTTTTCAGGGAGCTTTCCGCTGTCAGTAGTTAAAGTACACTTGGGCGTTCCGATACGGTCGGTGAAGTGTTCGCCTGAACCGCTCGTTCGGTGGATGGATGGAGGCTTTAGTGGGCCACTAGCACCAACTCTCTTCCCCAGGAGCCTGGCTCTCGTCTTCATCTGAAGGAACTTCTCCGTACATGTCAGCGAGCTTCCTGAAGCGTGGTCCGAAGGAGGACAAGTAGTTAAATTTCAAATCTCCTTCGTCGGTGCCTGCGAATACAAAGAAATATAAAAATAATAATTAATGATAATCAGTTTACAGTACACTATAATAACATCATTAAAAGTATTATAATGTAGTACAGTGCTGCGCAACCTTTGTTACATACAGTATATATACCAAAGCACTTATCCACCACATTTATTTTTATTAATTTGATAAATTTTACAATCTTTTTCATTTTTATTTTATGTGATGCATGTCAAAACACATACTCTATCCAGTTGTCCGTCTAAATAATAAGGCGTATTACAATTAATATGGTTAGAAGAAACAACCTCATCCGCAAACTGATGAACACTCACTAGGAAGCTCAACGGCTCATTCTTTGTGCCTCTGCAATTGCACTTTGTTTCTCAGCTGGTAAAATATGCGGCAGCAGTCTGGGGTACTAGCTAATTGTAAACAAGTGAATATAACCCTAAATGATGCTTACAGTGAGTCATAGGATGCCTCAAACCAAAACCATCTTAAATATTTGGCTAGTATTGCACTACAAACATAAGACGCAAAGTCATATGCGCCGAAGAAATGCGTAAGGCAATTAATAGGCATACGGTTGTATAACCAACTACCCTCAACATCTATACTCAACTTGTGAAGCAGCTTTCTGAAATAAAAAAAAGCTCTTACATCCGGCCCTGAAACTGAGAAACTACAGTTCTAGCAGGAAATTACATCAGAAGATTTCATACGCCTAAAAGAAAACCTCTCCTGGCAAGAACCTTGACTGGCAGACCTTGAAATTCCTAAGCAGAATCAACAGAACAAAAGACAACGTCGAGCGGTGGGGAGTTTTCTGGCAGGAAAAAAGAGTCTGTTGTGTGACTGTGGAGACCTGCAGACCACCTCACACCTAAAAACCTGCCCCATGTGCCCGACTAGCTGCACATTCCTAATACTGGGTACCACGCGGGCTATCAATGTTGACAGACATTAGGCTAAAACAGTTAGACGTTGCTGACACGTAGAAGATTAATATAGTTATACAGGGTTTGTCCGGAAAGTTTTAGGATTGAGTCGATTTTAGAAAAAAAATTGAGCTAATCGTTACAATTCTTTAAAAACTTTTACAGTAGGCTCCTTCTGCGTCGATGCAGCGCTGCCAGCGCGATTTCCAAGCATTGAAGGCGTCGCGGAAGGCATTCTCCGGAATAGCCTTTAGAACCACAGTGCAAGCTGTTTGGATCCCCTCTGTTGTCTCAAAATGCTTGCCTTTCCTCGGCCTTTTCAGGCAAAGAAACAAAAAGACCTCCGGGGGGGACACATCTGGGCTGTAGGCCGGCTGCGGAAGCGTTGGGATGCCTGCTTTGGTTAGGTAGCTGGTCACAAGAAAGGCGGTGTGAGCCAGAGCGTTGGGACCATCTTCGCGCACACCTTGCGCATGTTCAAATGCTCCGTCACAATGTCATGAACCACAGATTTTGTTGAATTTAATATCTGGGCAATTAAACGAATACTTAGTCGACGGTCTGAGTTCAAAACTTCGCGCACACGAGGTCACATTGTCGGTGTTTGTCGAAGTCTAGGAACCCTCTCTACCGAATCCAGTCGGTGCGCGCGCACTTCGAAGTACAGTCACGGCGGAAAAAAACAGTCGTAAAACTTTTCGGACAAACCCTGTAAGTCGTGGTTGTGATACTTACAGCTGGCTAGCGACGACAAGGATCCAGTGGTGTTGCCGTCACCTTCATATGCATAGTGTCGCACGTCATCGAATGGGTTCGTGTCAGGATCACGGTCTATCACGTCCTTCTTATCGTCCAGGAAGCCAAAAATATCGGGCACAAGGCCGTCGTGCAAAGACGGAGCTGTGAACAAAAAAAACACATAATAACAATTAATACAAATAGATAATTAGTTTTTTTTTATGTAAGCACATACAAATTCCTCCTGCACTCACAGCAGACAAACTCAACTTGCACTTGCCGAACATCCATACACGGTTAATGTATGTCGACCAAGAACTGGCAGCTTCCAAAGTTCCTTCCTTAATGCCACCGGTAAGCTATGGAATGCTCTTCCAGCGTCTGTGTTTCCTCCTTCCTACAATCTGGATCTCTTCAAGAAACAGATAAATATACACTTGCGATCTCCCCAACCCACACACAAACAAGAACACAACACACGTTTCCAGCATGCAGCGTCCAGCCTCCCTGGCTGAGCGTCATAGAGTGTACTGGTCTTGACCGGGTGTGCTCTCCCGCATGCGTTTACATAAAAAAAAACACACAGGAGAATACCGAAAGATGGTGATGGTAATACTGAAGTCTCATCTGTGGAATTCTATGACGCTTACCATGGTGCGTATGGCTAAGCGCTGCATGTGGAGTGTTGATCCGCCAACGTTATCGACTACAGCCCGAGATTCACGCATCATCCTTATTATTACAGGAATTTACTATGAATGGGTGGTCTTCACGGGATGACTTTCGTCTACCACCAATTTTACTTAATAGGCATGACAGGCATTTTACGGGTGACGGATCAAATTCACACCAACCGAGGGTATTTTAAAGCTCAGAAATCGATTATAAATCCTTTATTTTTAATCTCCGTCGGGGATCGAACTTACGACCTTTGGCTTGCAAAGCAAACGCTTCGACCATTGAACTAAGCCCGCCGATTGGTCTGAAGACCGAATCCGGAGACTATAGCTTAGTAAAAAAGCGTTTGTTATTTATATTTTTAAGCATTCACTTTAAGAGCCATATCAATATATATTATATACGAGTATACAGGTATACAAATATTAAATATCTTGTTATTTGCAGCAACAATGAAAAATAGTGTACGAAAAAAAAATGTAAAGGATTCGTTAATTTAAGTGCTACGTTTATACGGCACTAATTACGTGTTACAATAATAAAAACGTGTTTAACACAAAAGTACCGAAACGATATTTGTCGTTCGATTTGATCAAATCTGTATTTGTCACGACATACAACTTGAAACGGAAACAACGAATGCTAATGTACACCTTGCACAGCTAAAACGAACACAATTTAACGTGGATTTTTTTACCAAGAAAATAAAAATATATCTAGATGTGTAAAAAGGGGTTGGAAAACAAAATGAAATCATGAAAAAAATCTACAAATTATAATGATTTATGTGCATTTTTCTTTTTTGAAATATCGTGTTAGTTTAGAGCCATAATAATAAACTTTAATAACAAGGTGACATCTTCATCTCTACGGGAGAAAACGACTTCACGTCGCCGGGATAATAATCGGATCGCGTGGTGAAAGTATGAGGAGCAGATTAACAACACACAGACTTTTTCGAAGCACATTGACATATATTTTCGATAAAGACTTGGTTTTCCCGCTCGACCGTAACATAACGTTACTTTCGCCTCGGTTGAACGGTGCTTAACTCAAGACTAAGCTCGCTCGTGATGGGCTCTCGCAAGTGGCGATCTACAGAATCAATGGCGCACTAATTACAGCAGCCATGTACATACTAACGTCACACCCGTGACCAAAATACCAATATGATAACAATAAATGCGACACATACATGCACGACAAGCGAACAGAAATATGAGACGAAAGATTTACATCGAGGTTTTCGGCACCAGTCAGCAAGGGCTATATCATGCTGATATCAACGGGTAAAATACAAAAGCGAATATAGCGCAAGATATACTTGTATTGCGATAGAAGCAGGTAGATAAACTCTCTAGACTAAGTGAAGTGAAGTTATCAAAACATTAGACGAAAATGAAGTGTGTAGAGAAGCAATTGAGCGTCTTCTGAAACAATTTACTTAAAGCCTTTGGGCGCATCATCAACTCCAAGAATTTGAGCAATCAGCTTCGAATGAATATTGATTAAAGTTTACACCAAGGTAAGGAAACTTTACTAACTGTAAATAATCACATATGAAATGTCGAATTGATTCATCTTTAGACACACCCCCACCCCCTCCCCTACAAAAATGTGTTACACCACTTATAAGTACAACGCAGCTCAGTTATCTCTTAACTAGAGAAGGATTGAGAAAGACTACGAGTTAGTCGAAACTGCAGTCTCCTAATAGAGAACTTTTGTTACGTGATCCATGTGAAAACAAGGTAAATAAATAAATAAATATTTATGATTCATCTTTCTTTAAAAAATGTGTACCTTTCCCATGACACCCGTTTTTTTTTTAATATCTAGTAGTAAGCAGTTGAACAGTAAAATTATAAACTAGAAATATTAAACAAAAACAATATTCTTAATAAATAAATAGAAATCATATCAAAATTTAAATAATACATATATAAGAACATTATAACATGTTTTAAGATTGCAAGATAATTTTAAGAGACATAACGATTTCACTGATGAAGCTTAGCGTGAATACTAAAAATATAAACAACATAATTTAACTATCTATAAAAGTTCTCCAATCTGCCGTAAGATTCGCCTATCCATTTACTTATTCATAGATATAGATTGATACATTAATATTATAGTTTGACAGATAAATATCTGTTTTTACAAACGATGAACTTACTAAATATGGCCCCATTGAGTGCAAAACTGCGGGCTTTGTTAAACTGTTCACATCGCTACCCGATATATGCCGTGTAAGATTCCCCTACCGTTGACATAGGTAGCCGTGATATATTGTTTTGCTACTTTCTTAGAATAGTTTTTTATGCATCATCTGATAGCTAAAGGATACAAGAACCAATATCATATATGAAAATAGACCTGATTAGTACATTTATGCTTCAAATCCTAGTTTATAATTGACAGTAAATTTTGTATTCTACGGAGCCGTAATGAAAGGGTTAAAATGATTAACATTAGATACAAAGTCGTATATTATAATTCAACTCGACAATTATGTATTGAGAATTTCATTTACAAGAACTCGTATTTAAACACATTTTTTCACCAACTTTAATTGAATTATTTCACGTGACATTTTCCACGAAACTCCACGTAATTATTCCACATCAGAACTACATTCAAATAATATTCGAAACCCGTTATTTTCTCATTACGAAAAATATATAATAACCCAGATGCGTGTATAATGAATGAAACGTGTTTTTCGTTATTTCCATTTCAAATTGTTTAGTACATTTGAATAAATTTAATTTATTCGGCTTGTCTTAAATATGATTGATTTAGTATGGCGCAGCAGAATTATGCATTTGCACACGTGGTTGTCAAATTCATAAACGAATGGGAAACGAAATGCATATTCAAGTGACACATTTACTTAGAAATATGAACGATTACACATATTTCATAGCATACTACGTGAAGGCACGATATGAATTTATTGATGCAATGTGATTGAAATCAGACATGTTATGTGATTATTATGTAGCGATATAAAAAAAATGTTTACATAATTCGTTTTTATTATAACTCCACATAGTTGCTCAAGTTTATAATTTTAATATTTCCTTATACAAATTGCATTGTTTATTTTTGCTTTAAATTTGAGCATTTGACGACTCTTATTGCCGACAAAAACCTTTCAGATGTCAAAACCATCTATTTTAATACAGTTCTATATAAATGGGTTAGTAAAATTGTTCTTAAAAAAACCCAGGTATATTAAAAAAGGCATTTAACTTGTATTTTAATATTATTTAACGCAATCTTCAGAACTTAATCCATTGGCTTCTAAGGCCATTGTTGTAGGGAAATTTACAATTTATTTTTTATGAACACCCAATACCTCAAGAAATAGATTAATTTTAAGATAGAAAACAGGCGAGAAATAACGATTATTGTATTAAAAGATCAGTTCAGTATTCTCCAAATGACTTTATCTTAGTAATATATATATATATATATATATATTGTATTACTATCCGATACTACAGTCGGTCAAATAGTGATGGTAGACGTGGTTGCGACACACTACTCGTCGTAGGAGAGAATAAACTACAGATGCCTATTCTTAAGCTTTCAGTCTCACGCCATCCAGACAAACTCCCAAAAACTCCATATAAGATGTTGAGATACGGGAAACAGAGCTGACATAAGATGAGCCGAAGATCAAGGCGGCTGACAGAGCTTCGTGGTAGCAGCTTGTCACGGCCATATTCTCCAGGAAGGGGATTGCACATGGTGATGATGATGATGATAATAATTACTCTTAAATAATGTGTGAACAATCGTAAGTGTGTTTTGTGACAGTGTGTGGAAAATGAAGGAAGCATTACAAAATAAAATAGAAAATTGTGAGTAGAAATAAGATCCTGAAATAAAATAACGTTGTTTTGAAAGATATATAGAAAAAGTAGCATATTTATTCGTCTGAAAAAGCTCTCTGAAAACGCAGTATCATTGGCGGCAATAACGCTGTTAATAGTTTAGAAAAGTTGAGCTTTCGTGAGCCGCCTTCCGTAAAGTCGAGACCTTTTAAAAGGTATCCCCCGTTAATTATTCACGAGCAAGTAGAGCGTTTGAATTTCTCGCCTTAACGGCTACATCTAATCGAGGCCCAACTTTAGAAACAAGTCGAGTTTTTCAAGGGGCGGTGTATCGCTGAAACTCCTGAAAGAACCTCTAATTAGGGCTTTACGAATCAGTTAACCTTCACGAAACGAATGCTATCAGCAAAAGCTTGAATGCTTTTACAGCAAAATGTCGCTATCAGAGTTATTATGGCCGTTCACTTATTTGACTTTTGTCTGATTGACACGGATTTTACGGCCTTTTGAGCATTCAATCTAAAGTAAAATTGTGCTCAGTATAAAACAAATTTGAATACCGCTTACAAATTAATCAGAGACACTTTATATCTTTGATGGTATAACAACCCTGTTAATATTATAAATTTTGTTATTTATTATATTAACAAGACTGATGTTAAACTGACTGGTAGGTAAGATATAGTACAATAAATAATGAACCATTTTATGTAATGTATTAGAGTGGCGCCCAAGAACTAGCAAACAAAGCATCGGCCAGCCAAGATGGACTGACGACATAAGAAGAATGCGGGAGTGGCCTGGATATATTAATTATCGTTTGTTATATAACTATATTAAAATAATATAAAAAATATAGAGACACGATGTTTTAACGTAGTGGTAATAATTTTATTTCTTTGAAATATACAAAACTGTGAAATTATGAAAAATAAAAAAGTTAAAGCCTTTCTGCAAATTATTCTTCAGCAAAATGGTAACTTATAATTCAAGCGAAACGCAAAAGTTGGCTTTTGTCCAAAACTCGCGATTTATATTTGACACTCGTAATATTTGTCATATGAATTGAATATGTTGTTCCATAATTTTCTTCAGGTTATTTTTCGAGAAAGTAAGACATTATGATCGTACTTTATTAGTTTGTAAATAGTATAAGGATAGTTAAACTCTTCTAGTGAATTAATATGTGAGGCACGATATATATTTTAATGAAACAGTCTCACGTCAACCGGAGATACTTATAGATAATATGTAATAAATAAGAAACAATTTAAGATTCTTATAATTAAATCTTTCGTATCATTATAGAGACTACATAATCTATAACACAGTTGTAAATATGTATCACCCAAGTCTCTTTTATTCCTTAGCTTTCGTTTAAATTGAGCTGTCGAACCGTGCGTTTAAAGGCTACTCTAGTGAAATATGAATATATTCCACGGAGAAAAAATATATGAAAATCTCGACAATAGAGACGTAGAATATTTTAAATGCGTAAAAGGGAAAATATATAATCGAGGATCATAATGCGGGCATGTGTTTTCTGTGGAAAAATTTGAATATTACAATAAAAAAACGTTTTTGAAATTTCCTTTCAAATACACGTTCGATTTTTACGTTACACTTTATTACGTAGAAAATCGTGGAATAAACAAAATAAATAAAATAATCATTCATAAATACATATTTTGTCCATTCTCAATAACGTCGGGTTGATCATCCAATCTATTTAATAACATTGCTGAAATTTTTTAATATAAGAATCAGATTACACAGTATGCAACTTATTTTTTAAGAAACTTACTTATAACGAGCTTTCATCGTCTAAGAAAGCTGTCGGAATTATTAAAAAATGTACTTCAAGTATTTTCGTAATGGAAAAGTTAATTGGATGTAATGTGATACAAGCTAGGATAAAAGAAAATAAGTTAAATGTTTGATGGCTATTTTGAAGAAACAAGAAAAGGAAACTATAGTCAATGCATTCATGCGGCATCCGTAGTACATATCCCAGCGAAAATCACCCTTTTCTCTGAACCGACTGTAGTACAGAAGGTTGCTTTCTCCGCTTTCTCACCTCAGTATTATACGCAGATATCTGTTTTTTCTTCTTCGTAGTATCAATCTAGTGGATTGGTTTGCAACAATAAAATCTTGCATCTTAATCTCCACTCTTCTTGATCCTCTGCAATCCTCTTTAAGCTTAGCATAATAGCTACAACTCATGTCCTAGAACACTTGCTGCAAATACTCCCGTCTAGAGCGCCCTCTGCAGTTTTTACCCTCAACCATCCCTTCCACAATGTCGTGAAGAAGACCATCGCGGCACATGATGTGACCGATCCATCGGGCTCTCCTCTTTGAGATGATTTTTATTAGGTGCATATCTTCCTTGATTATGCTGAGAGCTTCATTGTTCGTGACGTGGTCTCTCCATGAAATTCCAAGAATTCTTCAGTATGACCACATCTCAAAAGTCTTTTTCATAACCCATTATACCCATTTACTTCAAACCCCAGACTCGCGCTATCCTGGATGACCGTGTAAAATATACATAGAACGTACTCGACGGAGTTGCGGGATGTAGAGTTGACACGGGGATAAGGCATGATAACTAAGGCATAATGTTCATTTGCTCTATTGAAGGGAGCGGACATGTAAATGATGATGATGATGCCTATAATGATGATTTGTGACGATCAGTTAGAAAACGAATTTGAAAAAAAAAATGTTACCTTGGTTGTGTAACATGTCGCGTTCTTTCTCCGGAGGATCATACATCTGCCTCAACACGTGCAGGTCGTATCCAGCATCCCCCTCGCCGCCACCTTCATCCTCGTAGTTGATGATGTTCTCCCTGATGTCGTCCAGTTCCTTCTCTGCCCAACCTTCGGAACGCCGCTTCTGCACGACCACAGCAATCAGCAGAACTGCGAATAAAAATATGCAAGAATATGATTAGTTTAATAATTGGAGGTGATTAGCAATTTAAAGACCACTTAAAACACGCAGGTAATACACTAACTTCATCAAAACTAGACTGAGCGTAAGGTTATGCTGCTTTTAGTAGCTACCAGTGATGGGTTTCCGTTTGAGACCTTGCATACAGGATGAGAAATATGGATTATCAAGCGTGGCTAAGCGATGACAAATTGGTGATTGTATGTTTGGATTTAAAGTAAAAATAATACCATAAGAACAGCATATAAAAAATATATATGTTGAACCTCTTGAAGAAATTCTAGTTGTATAAAACTAGTTGCAATATTTATTCTTATCACTCCTCTACTCTTCAAGTGATAAAACGTTGTATACAACAGTCACCACATGCAGACGATTACAAAAAGAGATGAAAGTATGTAAATATAGATTGTAATCAAACATTTTCCATTGTTTCCAAGTTTTTTGCGACCCCCATTGTGAACGTCAATGTAACACTCTAATTTCGGAACACCATATATTTAGGATTGTTGGTACAATTTCCGAGAAAGACGCATAACATAAATAAAAATACCTTCAATACCTTCAAGACCTAATTAATATTCATGATTACTTTCCTTTAAAAAATCACAAAAAGCGTTTAAATGAGCCTCTTTAAGATGTTTCCCAACTTAAAGCAACAGCATATTAAATAAACCATATCAAAAATTATTTTTACTTGAAAATATAATAATGTTAAAAAGTATATGATAAATAATACATTACACAAAAATGCAAGGTTATTATTGTGTTTTTAAAAATATACACACAACAACTATTTACGCAATACGGGCACATTACATTAAAATAAACTGCGCTGTGATTTTCCGGCATATTAGGCAGATATAATAATTTACGCACTCGCAACGGAATTTTCTGCTCGCGGAAATTCTGCGCCCCGCGGCGCCCGTCCCACTAAATATCGCGCACAACGTAACCGTGGCCCGAGTCCAATCCTGGCTGATAATTGTACCGCGCTAAATACGACAGAACTGTTAACAATACCGGAATCGTGTAATTGTTGTAGTAACATTAAAAATAATATCAGGGGTGGACTAACATTTGTTAGAAAAAAATTCTTTTTAGAAAAAACTTCATAAAACTAAATAACATCGTTTAGATCCATCACACTTCAAGGTGAAACCCTGAATCCGACTACAAGTATATTACATGGATTTAAATATTTATTAGATTTTTTTATTTCAATATTCTAATCTTCTTTTATAGATCATTAACTATATTGCAATATTATTAGTAATTAATTATACATAAATTAAAAGTTGACTGATTGAATAATGAAAAAAATATATATACACACTCTAAATATATACTATAGAGACATCTATCGTTATATGATGGTAACAATGGTATAAATACAACTTATTCCACGCACCAGTTCGGGCAGGAGATAGTCGAATGCATTAAGGTAATGAACAAGAGCAACGGTTGGTTCCAAGGCTCGCAGGTTCGCATCCCGCTTCTGCCGATATTTTTTTTTCAATGAATTAATGCGTATAAAGAAATTGATGTATGATATGTGTATATTTAATTACTACTAGTGTATTGTTATTAGTTTTGTCACGGAAAGATGGTGATAGTTGATCAGCATGATTATATATATTTAGGGCTATGCTACATATTTAATTTATTGTTACTTAATTAATACTATGTCGAATATAGTAATAATTAAAAATAAATACCATCGACTGAATAGTATTTTGGAGATTTATTTTAGTTTTAAACATATAAATACTTTTTACTGTGTTTTAATATGGATGACATTGGGTGCTATTTATTCACATAATAAAAGAAAGCTGGTTAATGAGAGCTTCGACAGTTCTCCAAGTGCATAAAAATAATATCAAAACGTTACTACAAAGAACGGTTAATTCCTTTGTTGAAATCAAAACTGCAACATTAAAGTTATCGATAGATTGATAGCAGGGAGAAAGTACGCTAAATAGAATTTAAAATGTTACCTGAAGCAAAAAAATAAAATTCGAAAGTTACTATACTCAAGAAAATACGGCATGATCCCTAAATATTTACCGTAACAATTTATACTTATTATGATTCGCAATGCAACCAATGCATCCTCCCTGTATTAAATTATGGCGCAGAGACGTGGAATCTAACAGCAAATCTTAACCATATAAGTGGTCACCCAGCGTGCTATGGAGAGATTCATGCTCGGAGTGTCGCTAAAGGATAGAATCCGAAACGAAGAAATACGCAGAAGAACTCAAGTAGTGGATGCAACCCAACGAATAGGCATACTCAAGTGGCAATGGGCAGGACATATCTGTCGAAGAGACGACGGTCGATGGGGATGAAAATTATTGGAATGGTGCCCAAGAACTAGCAAACGAAGGATTTGCCGACCCCCTGCAAGATGGACTGACGAAATAAGAAGGATAGCGGGAGTGACCTGAATGCCAAAGGCGGGGGATCGAAGAAAATGGAGATTCATGCGGGAGGCTTACGTTCAACAGTGGACGGATACAGGCTGATGATGATAATGATGATTCGTAATTTTTCATATGCTAGTATTTTCAAACATTTTAAGCCAGGCACTAACAGTAAATTTGGTTAAATAATCAAGGATAATGCATATTTTTTTTGAGTTTAAATTACCATGTAAAATGCTAACCGAAGACGACAACTTAAAAACTACTCAATCGCGATTTTAAAATCTATGCCAAGATAGATGAGAAGGTATTAAAACTATAAGGTTATGAAACCACACACTAAAGTAATGAATCAAAACAAAACATCGCATAAAGAAAATTAAAAATACGTGACTCTCATAAAAGTTTTTAATAACAAACGAGCATCATTATGGTCTTCCATACAATCGCTACACGAGGAACAATCTCGGCGAAAATTAATCGATATGCAAATACGGTTGAACCGTGTCAGATCGTAAAACTTTTCGCGAAGTTCCGCGAAGCCCATCAACCGGAAGGCCGTAAAACAACCGCGTCATATGATCAGCGAAAAAGTTCCACAGAGCAGAAGAAAAAGCTCAAAGCTCTCGACTTTTGAAGCAACCGCACGCGAGTTGATTTAACTTGAAGCTGAACCGGAGGCAGTTCGCTTGAAGATACTGATACTTCATCAAAATTAACTTTCGAAGCGTATTAATCAAATTTCGTGAAAGACTATTGTCGTCTTCCAATCACTGTTCGTTAAGCACGTCCCCTTAAAAATAGAATACACGTAAATGTCGAAGTATAATGAATATTACTTTGATCATGAAGGAAAGCTATAATTTTTTCATTATATTTAATCGTATGTCAAGAAAATTAAACTGCAAATTGTGTAAAGATTAGAAAAAAACGTTTTATAAAAATTGACATTATACATATATTCGTACAACGCAGTAATTTTGTGGTTTGCCATATTTAAAGACAAAAAAAAACTTTGTAAAAGAACAGCTTAGATTTATTTATAGGTCTACTTCAGTTTTGGTGACATCTCACCATCATCAGGACAAACTTACAACTTAGTATATGTTTGTTTTTTTAAATTATTTATTAGAATATTATTTTATTATTTCAATATTCTAATCTACTTTTATAGATTATTGACTATATTACAATATTATAAGTAATTAAATGTACACATACTATAATGCAACAAAATCTTTTTATACGCATCAATTCGCTAAGAAAAAATATCGGCAGAGGCGGGATGCGAACCAGCGAACTTTGGAACCAACCATTTGTTCAAGTTCAATACCTTGACCACACGACCATCGACTGCCCAAATCGATGGGTCGAAAATCTTGCATTTATTACATTGTTACCAATGTGACCATCGTTTTAAATTCTCAAAATCACTTGTTTTTTTACAAAGTTAATTGTTTTTTTCCAAATTATAAGATTTAGAGATCTTTTGATTAAAATATTTGACTCATGTAAAGTATAATTTGAATAGAGATTTCAAAAAGATCTAGAACACGTATATTTAAAACATCTATGACGACAAAGCGCATATATTGACTTCTGAAAAATTAAATGTGTGACTTAAGGATTTGGATAACTATACAATCACATAGTATATTTCTATAAAATTTCACTGTTCTATAAAAACATTTTGTCAAAAGATGTTTGTGTCTTCAGCTTTTTGAGTTTGTGGATTGACAATCTCGACATTTACAGCTTGAAAAAATCATCCATTCAATCTATAGTTCGGTTCGAAACCCGAGTGGTACTTAGTAAATAAATAGACTGTCGGAAAGTAATAATATAAAAAAGCTTGTGAATAAATGTTGACTGATTGAATAATAAAAAATAATAATAAAGATACTCTGAATATATACTATAGAGACATATATTGTTATACGAAGGTAACAATGGTATAAATACATCTTCTTACGCGTGTCTGTTCAGGCGGAGAAATAGTCGAGTGGACTAGGCGGTAAAAAATAACTGAGCATAGGTTGGTTCCAAGGCTCGAGGTTTGAATCCCGCGTCTGCCGATATTTTTCTGAATGAATTGATGCGTATAAAAGATTGATGTATATATTTAATTACTGAAAAAATCAATTAACGAGCTAATTAAAGGTTAATTATTATTATTAAGATAATGAAAATAAATAAAAACGAGTACTTTATTTATTACGCTTTGAAAAAATAACTGGATGTATGGTACGTCATTTGCCCAAGTAAAAGTTTCGCGATAGCGAGAGCAGAAAAAAGCTCAAAGTCTTGACGGCGGAGATTGCGGCCGCGCACGAGAGCTTTCGATCGCTCTGGAAAAGCTCACTCTTCTACAAAAGCTCGCGTCGCCTAAACACTGAAGCGTTCCCGACCCGTGAAGAGGAAACGGAATGAAGCGTTCGACGAGAGACGATTCAGTGCCAAGTTGCTTCTGAAGAAAAGTTTCTGGACCGCAATGCAACTTAAGCGTTGTCTATTGTTAAATGAAATAGAAATGCATTACTTAGCTTGCTATCGCTTGAATAAGAGCTTTTTATAACCCTTTCGTTACGGCTCGGTGAAATAAAAACTATACTGTCAATACGGAGTGAATTTTTTTTTGCTAAATGTACTTATCTGACCTATTTTCATATATCACATTGGTTCTTCTACCATTTAGTTATCAGATAATGTATAAAAATCTTTTATATTAAACAAACGTTCATTATGTCAATAATCATCATCAACAAACTCCATACATGTGGTGGCACTGACACATGTGGATTACAGAAACATCGCTCCTGTGACGAAACCAACCGATATTTATTTACATGCTTTACAGATTCCTGTAAATAATACATGTATGTTGATAAAGGGAATGACCGCACTTCTAATTTCCTACCGTAGATGTCACAATGAGTACTGAAAGTAGCAAAACGATATATCACGTCACCAGATGTCAACGGTCGAGGAATCTTTGACGGCATATATCGACAACCGATACGAAAGGTTTAAATGAAAGCAGATACAAAAAAAATACCGACAGACGGTGATAGAGAAATCTCATATGTGGATTACATGACGCTGGACGTTTTTGAGTATGGCTTATTTAGTTTAGCCGGTGGGTATAGTAGTAAAAGCGTTTGCTTAACAAACAGAAGGTTGTGGGTTTGATTCTTGAAAAATATGTCGGAAAATATTCGAGGAGTGGAGGTCGAAATGCAAGATTTTGTTGCTGCAATTAAATCCACCGGATTGATACTACGAAGAAGATGTCGGATCTGATAAAGCCTTCATTGATGGCAATACTGTGGTCTTTCAGCAAGAGAAATAGTGCTCAATATGATCCTTGTTAATTGTATGAAATATTTATCTATTGAAAAGCAGAACGTTAGCTTGCGAAAAGTGTTAAAATAAAGGTAATTATTAATCGGTTTCAAAGCTCTATGTATTTCCCAGTGGGTGGTAATTTGATCCCTCACCCATTAATTACCAGTCATAGGCTATTATATAAAAAATGGTCGTAGATGAAAGTCGTCCCGTGAACCCGAGTCTTGACCAACGTAAAACGGGTAAAATGCGCTAGCTTTTAATGAGATTGATAACTTACTTGTCAAGATTCCGAGACAGATGAGTATCGCCACCAAGAAACTGGCATCGATGCCAAACGTCACGGCTTTTGCCATGCTCATCTGACAACCTGGATCTGCGTTCTTGGAGTCACTCGGCGCACCCATATTGTAGGTCTAAAGAGAAAAAAAAAGAAGATTAAACATTATTAAACTATGACATAATAATCTGACCTGCTTGCACTGTTCACAAAATCACAACCACATAAACTGTAAAATTAAAGAGACACCAATTTGAATTAATTGTACCAATTGATCCCTCACTTGTAAAATGACAGTCATAGCCTGTTAATTAAAATTGGTGGTAGACGAAAGTCGTCCCGTGAAGACCACCCATTCGTAGTAAATTCCTATATAATAATAAGGATGATGCGTGAATCTCGGGCTGTATCTATGACGTTGGCGAATCAACACTCCACACGCAGCGCTTACCCATATGCATCATTGTAAGCGTCATAGAATTTCACAGATGAGACTTCAGAATTACTATCACCATCTGTCGTTATTCTCTTGTATGTGTTTACATAAAAATAAACGATTTATTTATAGACTATTTTTAAGTGAATGAATGAATTCGCCATAACGCAAATGGTCAAATAATTTAATATTTAAATTACGATAAGACACTATTTTTCATATGTAATAAATTAGTACTTTTAACCTTGTATAAAGACATCTACGTAATGCATATTAAACATTTTCAATATTCCATAATTATACATATTCATAAATAATAATTCATTATAAAAAAAGGTAAAAATTATCTTATAATTCATCATTTATCATCGATCGAATAAAACCACAAAAAAATCCAAGGACATTTTATCTTGCCACATATATTTAAGCTACTCATAGGTCTTTTTTAAGAGCAAAACCTATTTAGTCATTTATACATTTCTTCAATTGTCAGGACGTCATTGCGAGAACTTGCGTCAAGAGCGCACTAATCGGTTAATAATAATAATCGTGGAATTTAAGCTCACCAGATGGTTGTACGTCATGTTGGAGATGCATCCATCAAAGCCGATAGACGTGGGTATGTGCTTCCATCCAAAAGATGCACCAAGTTTTTTCAGGTTAACATTTGTTCCTCCGAGCTGTAGAGGTCCGTTCACTGTAAAAAAAATAAATTTAAATAATTATCAAAAGAGCAATTACCGGAATACATTGATGAAAAAGTACATAACAATAATAATTTCATAGCCTTTCATACTACAATCGATAAAGAGGCGAAGGTGGAATTTGTTGAGACATACGAGTATAATTCGGATGCCGCAAGAGAGTATAAACTATAGCCGTCTTTTTTTATGTTCCAGGATTCGCACCGTCTAAGAAGGTAGTCGGAAACTAAATATATAAAATTTAATCGGGAAGAGTGATATGGGATGATTCGAGGACCGTTGTGGCTGAGAAAGCTTTCTAGCAGTAGTTCGTGATGATCAAATGCCCAAGTAAGGGCAGCAGATATAGTGATAATAATGATTAATATACCGATATTTACTCTAGTACGTTTGTGCACATTGGAACTGATGAAGCTTTCATAGATCGCAAGACTGCAGTGAAACAGTATTCAGTGTGATTTATGTTTAAGCAAGTTGTAAAATTCTCAACTATTTAATGCTTCATCACATCAAAACGAATAACTGATTCAATGAAACTTAACGGAAAAATTTAGTATAAAAAGTTTATTTCGTACGATTATGAAACTGATTATTTATGTCTTTCATAATCTTTAAAAAGCATACTCATAGAGCGCAATAGCTTTGTGGTTTGTCATATTTAAAAGATAAAACAAAGTCAGTGGCTTAATACAAAGTTTTACTTGTTGTATTATTTCATAACTGATGTAGAAATAAGGTTTCTGTTGGTAGTTTAAAGTAGTCAGTAGTGTTTGTATTTTAAGAATGGACACAAATGGTCTTCGTGGTTTCTTCAATTTAGTTATTTAACGAAAGCGGTCTTCAAGAATAATAACAGCATAATAAAGAGAGCTTACTACTAAATTTCTCAGGTTTATGGGCCGGGCCATTCAAATAATTGGAGCTAATGGGCCCTTTATGTCATTACCTAAATGAGTCGTGTAGTTTCCCGTAATATGCGGACCTTTTATCTTCCCGGGAGATATATTACATAATCGAAGGCCGTAAAGTACGGTAATTTAACTGCCTACCTATTCAGAAAAGGTGATTACATTCAAAACCGAGGATTTAAAATGATTGGTGGATGTTGTTAAATCATCGATCACTTAAAACTATACTCTTTAAACATCATCAGCATTAGTTAATACAGAGGATTGAACTTGAAACAAATTTTAAAGGAATTGAAGTAATAAACCTGTATATTGGCACACAAAAATCACGTAAATAATATTATCATCACAATGCATAGACAAGGAAACAGAACGAAAATGGCCCAAGATAAAATAATTTAAAAAACAACGTATTTTTCTCTAAAATTCACTATCTACTCGTAGAAGGAATCGCCATAAATTTCCGATATAAAACCATCATGTTTCAAACTTAATTTTTAGTATTATATAATCGTGTCGGAAACAACAGGGTCAGATCCTGTCTGCCCAGAAGTGGGCGACGTTGATGGCGTTACTCCATGTATATCAAAAATTGATGATGCATATCAAAAATGGCAATTCAGCAGGATAATATAGTGTAATACGAGTGTGTTTTAATAACTTTATATTATTTATAGGTTTTTTTAATGACTGTAATTGGATGAACACTTTTATCATACAGACGGTTAAGAGACGAACTGTGTGGGTCATTTTTTCGGATGACGTAGCAGTGCATATACAAGGAGAGGCTACAAAAGCTGACGGTTTTCATCGTTATTTTGATTTAAAACCGTCACCTTTTTTGCCTTTTTGTACTATATATATAATCGTGTCGGAAACAACAGGGTCAGATCCTGTCTGCCCAGAAGTGGGCGACGTCAATGGCGTTACTCCCGGCCATCATCAGGTCCTCCTGGGTTGCAGCTACTCGGACACAACGCACACTCCAAAGGGTTTGACAGGGTTTGCTCTACGCCGCTGTCACATTCAGTCGGTTCGCTATAAAACTGCCAGGTTTTCATTTGTGTCCTCGTTTTGCATACTTCGGTCCGGTCTGTTAAGGGACCTTTATATATTCCTCCCCTGGTCGAGTCCAGGGGCTAGGTCCTCTTTTGGGACAATCCAAGTATTCCCCTCAGTTGCGCTGCTCTTTTATTTTCTTTTTTAGTATTAAAGGCGTGCATTGCTCTTTTTTTTAAAGTCAAATAGTTTAAATGGCTACATAATAATTTCATCTTTTATTTAAGGTATCGACGGACGGCCACAAGGTTTTTCTAACGTCATTAACTTATATCTATATACACTCAGGATGTTTTCCTTAAGTAACCGGTTTTCTTATCTTATTACTAACAAACGTATGTTTGTAATACTCTTAATTATGGATAACACAAGAGACCCACGTATTTGCAGAGACACATCAACGTGAGTATAACATGAAAATTACGATAAAATAAAAATTACACAAAAACTTGACCAAATTAACATAATAATGATTTTCTTTGTTAAATATAGCTAATTTGACATAGATTTAAAAAATCTACACCACAATAAATCGACGAATCCCAAACTTGATGATTATTTTTCCGGTCAGTCATAAATGTACAGCTGTTTATTTCTCGCGAGTAAAATTGTGTTAATTATTACTAAAATCCATGCGTTATCCACTTCAAAGGGATAAAACGCTGGGGTAGAACTCGCGCGCAGTAAATATTGCCGGCGGTTAAGGGGTTTTCGTGGCTCTCGTATTGAAATCGCATAAACACGAGTAGGACAGTTAACTACACAAGCTCGTTAACCCATTTACGCCCAGCAGGCTATACATGCATTAAAAAGACCTAGTGGTAATACACCAGACTGAAATGCAAGCACTTTTTGGGTGAGAATTTGCTCCAAAATCGAAGTTTGAAATCGCCATAGCCACGCGTCTTATTAACAAAAAAATGTTAAATTGGGAAACAAATGTCCAACATAAGATTATGATTAACTCAACCTATCTAGTCCAGCAAAATTTGTCGCGTACCGAATCTTGGATAGGTAACCGATTGTCGTTGGTTGGGATATGCTGAGCGATAAAACCAAGTTGTCCGGTCCTCGGAAGTATCAAAATAATGATCCAATTTCGTTAAAAAA
This sequence comes from Glossosoma conforme, assembly GCA_022606575.1. NCBI lineage: Eukaryota > Metazoa > Arthropoda > Insecta > Trichoptera > Glossosomatidae > Glossosoma > Glossosoma conforme. The sequence goes on along the minus strand of JAGTXR010000082.1, from coordinate 1,548,639 downwards.
TCTCTTAATCAAATCACTCAAAAAAAATCCTCGGATACTTCAGTTGCCGTCTTCTTAAGTCCTCGATCTTCTGCCCTGGTAATCTTCGGGAACTAAATATGCTCCCAGGTGCACTCTTTGGGGATTGAGATGTCTTGAGGTGAGGGATGAACAGTGGCAATTGACAGAACTGAGTAGCGTCAATTTGTGGTGACCATAAATTCCAAAGGGAAAGTTTATGAGAAGGAGATAAACTTTTTTGCAATGATCGAAGATCCTCTTGTATCTTCTTCTTCGTGTCAGCGACGAACCTCAGTGAACACGAAGAAATGTTTGATTTATGGAGCAGCAGTCTGCAGGTCTCCACAGTCGCACAACAGTGTCTCTCCCTGCCGAAGCATTCCCCACCGCTCGAGGTTGTCCTACCAACTCCGGTTCTTAATCTGTTTAGGGATTTCCAGGTCGGCCAACCTTCCTTTGGAGTAATGAAATCCTCTGGTGCGATTTGTTGCCAGAGTTGAGTCTCTCATTTTCAGGGCCGGATGTGAGAGGTTGTGTGGATTTCAGAAAGCTGCTTCGAGACTTCAATCTTGGTATCCTTGGTCCTCTTGTATGAGAACCTCAGTGACACGAAGAAATGTTTGATTTATACTACACTGCGGTAAGCACTACCTTTTCGGTAGAATACGAAAGTGATTAAGTTATATATTCTAGTTTCGGTACAAACTGAACACGAAACTGCATTATATGTATCAATTGAATACTTTTTGGTCTTGCCATTCTACCTACAGAATGGCGCGTAGTTGCGATTGTGACATCGCGCAAATACATCGTCGCTTAGACGATCACAGTTTGCTGCTGGAGTGGCTCTTAAAGGCTGTTGGATGCGGGAAGGAGTATACACCGATGTCCATTGGTGTGGACTCTCCACCCAACCCAACAAGTCTGCCGTCTTTCCGCAGAAGGCGCTTGCCTAGGAAGTGCAAGGAGATTCCGGCTACCTTTGCGGAAATTGTTACAAGCCCTCGCCAAGTTTCACCATCACTCAACTGTGACAGCAGAGACTCCGAACCTGCCGTCGGTGAAGCCGTTACTTCAAGTGAGGATTCCGAAGAAGACGAATCCTCGGAGTGTGCTATGCAAGTTGCCCCTGCTGTTCTGAGTAGGGCTTCCAAGAAGGTCCTTCAGCTCGTGGTTCGAGGAACTGGAGGCCCGGAATGCTCTCTCCGTGGATGCTCTTTCTCTCCCACGAGCAGTCTTTCCGAGGAAGTTTACCACTCGGATATGAGTCGCGCCTCTTCTGATGGGGAAAGGCGTTCAGCACGTCGGGTGATCCGCGGTTCTGCAGCTCCTTCGAAGAAGGTTACCGGAGTGAAGATGGCGTATCTTCACGCCAAGGGTCTTCACCCGGATAAAACAGCTAATGACTTGCAGAGCTTCTTGGCAGTGACCGCTGCATTCAATCCCTCTTGGATGACCATCAGGAGGATTATCAGCAGACGGACGCTGTCAACTTCTTTCAAAGTCGGGGTCATCGCGACTTCGCTAGAGTCTCTCATGGAGCCTGAAGTGTGGCCTGAAAAGACCATCGTTCAACCCTGGATACGCGTAAGACGAAAGAATCGCAGTGAACAGTGGTTGAAACCAGCTTAAGTGAAGATATTGACATATTTGGTGTTATATTGCTTCGGATTCAGTGCTAGTGTTGGCGAAGGCGAAATTTTGGAAGTTTGATGTTGTGACAATAATGCCATGTTATTTGTGGGTCATCCATGATTTACTTATAACAGGGTTTTTGGTGTTACAAGTCAACTATTTGCATTGAGCCTCCTAACGCTTGTTCTGGGTGTGAGGTCATTGACACTAAATGTGTCAATAAATTTACGGGCCACACTTTTATGTATATACTTCAATAACGACTTAAGATGTTAAAATATTTTGTAATGTTATTGAAGGAAATAAACAAATAAATAATTGTCAAAAAAAAAAAATTGTCAAAAAAATAAAATATCACTAGAAACTATCGTAAAAAAAAATTTATTGAAATCTCACACGACGAAACATGAAAGAAATGTTAAAATAAAAAATAAGCGGCGTGCAAGTGTTAAAATAAAAGCTGCCACATTTACAATTCGACATACAGCAATAATTGAAGGGTCCAGCTGACCGCAATCGTTTTTGTTAATAAACCAAACATAATTGAATAACAGCATTGCTATTTAATTTGGTTGGCGAATTTAAAGCGGCGCTCACTTTCTGCGGTGTTAACGAGATATTTTACAAACATTTTTCGCATATTTTCGCAAATTCATTTGTATTCTGCAAACAACAGAGAGCGGGATTAACAGATGGGCTTTTTGAATTGCGCGGCACTCAACGGGTTATTGAAAATAATATTGTGAGCATTTATAATTATTGCTACTAACGCACGCGCGTCTTAATATAGTATTTTTTAATACAGTCATATAACTGATAATTTTTTGAATTATTATTTTGCGATTGTAGAGCGCTATTTTAACTTGGCAATTAGCATTTTTGTATGTAAGCCGGCGGCTGTAGCTCAATGGTCAAAGAGTTTGCTTTGCAATACAAAGGTTGTGGGTTCAATCCCCGACGGAGAATATTTTTTTAAAAAAAATATTCGATTTCTGAGTTCTAAAATACCCCCAGTTTGTGTGAATTTGATCCCCATCTGTCAACTGCCAGTAATCGCCTATTAATCAAAATTAGTGGTAGACGAAAGTCATCCCGTGAAAACCATCCATTCATAGTCAATTTCTGTAATATTAAAGGATGATGCGTGAATCTCGGGCTGTAGTCTATAACGTTGGTGGGTCAACACTCCACGCTGTATATGGATTGTTGATACACCGACTTCATAGACTACAGGCTGGCATTCACGCATCCATTCACTTTACGGGGGCTCAGTATGAATTGGTGGTGTTCACGGATAAATTTTTATCTCCCTCCAAGTAATCCTAATCGAAATAATTATAGAAATAATAAATAAACCACCAAACACGGTAGCATATTTGGGAAATTCTGAAAAAAAAACTAAAGCCATTTTTTTTTCAATCTTACGTTTCAAAATCCATCTAATGCTTTTGACCGCTATGATATGATACGCGGTAAATGTGTTAATTATTCCAACGACGAAGAACAGAAGTTTGAAGAGAATAAAGGAAGTTAACGATATGATGAATAAGGCTAGTTTAAATCGGTTAGATGAGGCTTTCAATGATGGTTTACTGACCGTTGAGGAACTCGTTGGGTCCCGTAGGAGCGGCAAGGTTCATGCACATGGACATCTTGCATTTGTCCACGAACATCTCGATGCCGGACTTGAGCAACGTGATCTCCACGTGATGCTGCTGATTGTCGTCTATGCGGATGTAGCGATGCTTGATCTTCGTGGTGCCAGAACCGTAGTTGACCAGCAGCACCAGGAAACCACCTTCCATCTCCAACGACATGAAATCTGAAAATAAACGATATGTTTAAAAAATTAACACTTTCGTATTCATTAATATTTGTAAACATATATATATATAATTATATATTAATTTTATGTTAACACATACAGGAGAATACCGACCAAATATTTTTAGGAATTCTCTGAAATTTCCGTGTCCGGTAAACGCTTGAGTGAGATGAAAGTCCACGGATTTCGTCTTTTTCCACGTCAATAAGTGTTCGATGGATGGAAAGAAAGACTTAGTTATTCCTTCCGAGGTTGATTCTTGATATGCTGTATTCCAGGCAGTTAGCGAATTATGCATTAACTTGTTCTAGGCGTAGCAGAGAGGAAAACAGTCGTAACGGGGTGTTGTGCTTAGTTTCCCCCCCATTTTAGCCAGTACGTCCGCGTTACCCAGTGTGGCGTTGTGTGCACGAAGCCAAATAAACTTGACCGCTAGACCTATATTTACCCATCATGGGGACAAACGGGAACATTGGTTTGGATAAGTTTGAAGCAAAGTTTCAAAAATATAATTGTCACCTTGCACATCGAGTAGCGGGTTATAGTTGAGAGGGCCCAGGTAGAAGATCAGGCCGGTGTCCCTTGCGGGGGTCAAGTAGAGAGAGAGTTTGCCTTCAGCACAGGCGGGCGTGGGAGGGTACAGCGCCCAGCCGTCTCCGTGGAAGCCGATGGAGGTCAGCTCGCAGCGAGGGCCATATGGCCCAGGCGGACATTCGCAGCGGTCAGAAAATGGGGTTCCTATTGGAAAAATCATAATACTTATTAAATATACTTTAAACCACTCTGAGAATTTTTTTTTTCAGAAATGTTGCATTGACCCACTGTACATATCGGAAATAACTTTTTAAAATATAAACTTAGGTAGGTAAGAAATCAATAAGTAAACATATAGTTTTTTTTTTTCTATTTAATTTTTATATTAAATTTGCAAACGTTAGTTTATTGCGTTCATAAATAATGAAATAATCAATAAGAACAATACAAACAACGAAAAAAAAAAACGTTCTAAGGAACAAGAAAGTAGAAGAAACAATGCATAAAATATAGGTATGTACTTATGATTAAGTACTAAAGTAATAGAAAAGAAGAAAGTCAACAACAATTATTAAAAACAATTCTTAAAAAGTCCCTAAGCTTGCTAAGCAGAAGACTCCACGAAATTACTTTGATAAATAAATTCGTGGAGCTCATGTCAAAGCTGGGCTTCTCTCATGTGGAATATATTAATATTCGAGGCGATGTGGTTGAACAGTCTGATCACTCTCTCAAGAGGCATATTCTCTGGCAGGTAAGTATTACTTCTAGGAAGAACAAACAATCCTTTTATAGACGCCTGGTCCATGGAGATGTCTAACAAAACCGTTTCAAGATAGAATTTTGGGCTACATTTTGGTAAGAATTAACGAATCTTATTTATGTTTTCAGCATTGACTCTGACATCCATCGAAATATTACATAGATGTTTGTAAATATTTCTTACCTTATATGGATAACGTAAGCCACTGTTAAAATTTAAAAATATAATACAAGTCGATAAACAACAAAGATAAAAGCCTTTTCCTTAACTCTGTTAAGCTCCTCCCATCACCCCTCTAAACACATCCTTACATAATTTTCTATTGCTATAATACTTCGAGGATGATTAATCTAGGTTTATCCATCAATATGTTTATACACGTGCAGAACTAACGAAGCTTTTATTAAAGACGAACCCACGGTATTCCAGCAAGTGAATAAACAATGCACAACCTAATCATGTTGAAACAATCTATCCATTATACTTAATAAACTATATTTGTGCCCATGATAATGAAAGTGGTGTAAGTCATGTTTTATTCGTTCTGAGATATTTAAAGGTTTGTGTTTTGATGTTGGTTGAAAACCAATGAAAGTGACAAATTCGTGTTGCATAAAATGCCGTACTTAGATTTTGTAAATTAATGTTGGATAAGATTATATCAATTCACGAAATTGGGAACTGAAATAAATAATTAACTCGTTTTTTACAATTTCTTGACTTACACCACTTTCATAATTATAGACACATATTAGAAAAACGTTTTATATGTGAGGTTTTGGCATAGCAGTGGACAACTAGGAATACAAAAGGAGATTATTTTATTAACTAAATAAGTATTATAAACTTGAAAAATGAATTTTGAAATGAAATAAAAAGTCAATTGAAATGATTCTTGCCTCCATTGAAGCATATGTGCGGCTCCACGATGTCACACGTGCACTCTGGATCAACCTTAGCAGACACTCCTACGAAGCTGGTCTCGTTGGTAAACACGGTGGACGGAACCACAGACTTGGTGAGCACCGTGTGGCAGGAATCCTCGCAATGCACCTTCTCCATCAGGCATTCATCGATACTGATCATCTGGATCTTGAGACCAAGAAGCGCCTCCAGCTGCGAATAATGTCAAATTTCATCATTTAAAATGGTATCAAACAATAATAATAATCTTCTTCTTCTTCGTGTCAGCGACGTCAAATTATTTTTTGACAGTATCTAGCAACATCGATAGCTCGTGTGTTGCCCAGCATTAGGTCCTGAGATGTGCAGCTCGTTGGGCACATGAAGCAAGATCTTAGGCGTGAGGCGGTCTGAAGGTCTCCACAGTCGCACAATAGTATCTCTCCCTGCCGAAGCATTCCCCACCGCTCTAGGTTGTCCTTTGTTCTTGGGGGAGCATGAAAAGAACCTCCACGTGGGGCCCCCTGGAAACGGAATATCAGACTTCCTCCTCCGTCCAATCTTTTCAACCCAGCGATGAAAACAAAAGAATAATAATTAGATACTGACTAGGCAGAATCTTCGATAGTTCTCGTAATGAAACATGGAGCCTGCGATGTTCGAGGTTTTTTAATTGAACAATTAATTTTGGCAACAAATCGCTTCTGTTTACATTAAGGTACTCTATATTATTTGGGGGTAAGAATATACTTAAATATTGTAATACTCTATAATAAATTTTACAGTAAGCAATATCTATTCAGTAAGCGGCGTAAGTGGCCGAGCAGTGAACGCGTTGGGTAAAGAAATGGACAAAGTGCAAAAGATTGTAATTCGATTCCCGCGTGTTAATTTTTCTCCTATTTATTGATAAGAGAAGTGTCTTATAAAATGGCGCTTGCTTTGAATTCATATGTGTATTAGTTGGTGATAAAAATACTTGTTAAAAGTATGCGTATTTTCTTTTCGAGGCCGTAATTAAAGTCATAACATTTCAACGTCTTTTTACGCGGGCGAATTTATCGCGTATTTATGGAGACACGAAACACGCAATAAATTTCACCTGGGAGAAGGGGAGAGGGGGTTTGCAAAGCTTCAAGTACGAGTATAATACATCCCTTAATGCCTTCTTGATAAGATAGCGAACCCGGGGCCCTGGCCGCGATCTAAAAGTTCATTAAGCCAGGTAGTTCGGACAAAACTTCGTCGGCAATTTTGGTAAATTTATGATCACCACTTGAGGCTTTCTTTACAACTATGGCTCTACCTCTCTACTTTATCGGCACACTCGCACAGGTCGAGGAATACTGTAGTAAAACGCTATGCGAATCTTATTATTTCATGTAAGAGAACGTCTACAACTATCGACCAATGGATTGTTAAAGGTAAGTAAAAACGCGAGTTTTTAAGCAATGTATGTAAATTAATCATTCATATACAGCAGCCTCAATCATCAAAGCTCATTTAAGAGGTGCATTGTGATTATAATTATTGATGTTATTTATGACGTTGACAACTCTGGGGCTTAAATAAGGATTCTGAAAATCATTTTCTGGGTAGGCAGTTAAAATATAAAGTTTAACCTAACCAGTGACCAACAAGAGAACCGTGTAGATCTCTGGGTCACTGCGGGTGACAGAAGGGTCGACGAAGCGCCAATCAAAGTCATAGCGGCCGAGCAAGGTGCTACTCCCACACGTGGCCTTCAACATACCGCCAATCACGCTTGCGAGCGGGTCAAGGTTGAGTCGATCCTGATATTGAATTGTTCTACTGACCGTGGCGCAGTCTCTGGCATTTGTATTAACGCATGCCATAGTTTAATGTTAAATCCTTGTATTTTTATTTATGTTTTAAATAAACGAGAGTAATATCAAAGTCGTGGCTTTGGTCAATTTAAGACTTAGCATTAACATATACTGACCTCTTTCTGGTGAGCTGCCGTGAGTGAGTTTATCTTCTCAGCAGGAAAGTATGGAGACCCGTGAGCAGAGAACCTCACGTCCAAGAAGGAGTCATAGATGACTGGCTTGTTGTAGACCGTGAAGACGTCCACGTTGTCCATGGATGCGTTGAGGATCAACGACAGCTGCTGGTGTAAGATATCCTTCTTGCTGTAACCCTGAGGAAGAAAAAATATATTAATTAATACAGTAATGGATCTCTTCAAGAAATACATTTCGAATACACGTTCATCTGTGACACGTGTGACGTCCATATTTTATTTTATTTTATTAACGGCCTAGGCCAATACATACGGTTTTAAAATAGAAAATACAATAAATAAAATGATAAAACAGAACAATATAATAGCTAAGACAATACATTTAGACAAAACATGAACATGAGTTAAAAAAAAACAGATCTAGTACATTAGTAGAGGAATCTGCGAAATGCTGGAAGGTCCACCCCGAAAAAGTCCAAGTCACTAGAGGAGTTAACCAGTCTACACATTCTTAACATAGGAGAATAGAATCCATAGTTGGTTTTGGATGTCCTTACATGTAGCAGGTCACTGCCTCTAGTGTACCAGGAGGCAACATTGAACGTAATTTCCTGCAATGATGTCGAGTCATCGATTATGGAGTTCATAATTTAAAAAATAAACAGCAAGTCAGTCACTGTTCTACGTCTCTCCAATGTAGATACATTAAGTCGCCTCTCTGTATCTTCATAGGAGTAGCTACCTCTCTCAAGGCCGATCAGTCGTGCAACTCTTGACAAGAAGCGATGTTGGACTGATTCAATCCGATAAATATAAGTTGTACACACAGTAGTCGTGGAAACAAACTTCATTTGACATAAAACAAAGATAGCTTACATTGTGTTGGACTGTAATGAAGTCTTCAGCGGTTGTGTCGAAGAATCGGATCGAACCAGACTTGTCGACGGCTTCTTCAGGTATTTCCTTGATGGTGACATTGACTGTAGCAACAACGTAATGGAAGGGAATGTTTGGATTATGCTCTTCAGTGACCTGAAACAATGATATATATGACAAGATGAAATATAACGAATGATCTCGATACACATATATAAATAGTAATATAATTATAGTATACATTGCCGAGCGGCATACTCCAGTGGCAAAAGCGATTGTTTGTCATTCACACACTATCGGTTCAAAAAACCAAGCTTGATTTTTGTAAATTGATTTCATCAAATCTAAGATATATATATACATGCCCCTAGTAGGGTTAAGCCACTATTTAAGTTAAATAAGATAACATCCAAGCCTCGGGAGTATCGGCTAACCATCCGATCACATTAAAAAATCTTGATTATTGAACACCCAAATATTTTTCTGGTACTAAAGCTGAGGTCTAGGGAGATTCGCGGGCTCTTGCCCTGAAGGCTCCCGGGAACCATCTATGATCCCATGTGAAACTTCGGGATACAGGTGTTCTGCGTCAAGACATAAGACCATCTGAACTTACAAAACTGTGAAACGGGAATTTTCGATATAAACAAGATGGAAAAAATAATAAACAGCACTTACATTGAACGTGAGGGTGTAGGTACCGTTGGGGGTCCCTTGGGACATAGTGATCATTCCTGTATCTCTGCTGACATCAAAGTTGGGATTCTTCTCATGGTAAGACGGCAGCCAGTAGAACATCTTGTCTGCTAAATCCCAATCATCAGGATCCGTGACGTAAACAAAGCCGATCTCTGTGTCTGGAGCTTCACCCTGAGAAGCAAAATATAATATTAAAAAATGCATACTGTTTTCTCTTTGGTAAAAGAGGGAGAATACCATTTTTATACGAGTTGTAAATCTAAGCTTATAATTTTATTGAAATAGTTATTGATTTTTTCCAAATGAATGAAACTGAAATCAGGCTGAAGAATATTATTTCAACAAATCTTTTAGTGTACTTTATCGGAGAATCAATTTATATGAAATGAAATTGACTAACGTGGAATTGATATATTTATTTTTATTATATATTTATTTATCTTTACTATCTACGTTGTAACTGAACTACATAAGTATATCTGAATTGCTGTACTTTAGTTATAAAAATGTATTATTTTTTTACACCAAAATTTTTATATATTATTACGAAATAAAACCTATGTACTCGTATATTCAAATATTTTTAGTGAAAAGTTTTATTCATGCCGTGCACAGTTAATATTTCCATGCATCCAATTTTTGAGTAACAAAAAAAATGATTCAGAAAAACGTATTATGTAGAAACATTTAAAATATCTGTGTTATTTCACATTCCTCATGGTATGCCCCATGATAAATTTCTCATATGATTGAACGAGGTTAATAGTTTAATCACAAAACCAAACACAAGATTGAACACTAGAATCTCTAATATATAAGAGTATGTAATTTATTATTTCTGTAACACCTTATTTACATGCATGAAAGACCTGAAAAGCATAAAAAATATAAAAAGAGATAAATCTTGCAGTCTTGGTTTACCAATGTCAGTCACAACATCGAAACTTCAGATTAAAGATATTCCACTTTTTAAATACAGATACGCACAATATCTGCAATCGTATAAAAATCTTACCTGTCACTAATTAATTACAACAATACACCTTTAACGCATTTATCGAAATAATTAATTACAAGTAAAATACTCACCTAATCCTAAATTTATTAAAAGTTACATTATAAACGTGTTTTTTAAGAGTTTGATAACATTAAATAACAATACAAGACAAAAATATAGTTGGCATGATTTTTTCTATTATTATAATTTGGTAGATAATTTTATGGCATTTATTTTTTAATGTTTTAGATGTCAATAACACAATCTGACGGTTTTAAATCAAAACAAGGACGAAAAACGTCATACTTTTTGCCGCTCCCTGTATTTTATTTATATTTCAAAATATGTTATCTTATTTTTAAAAACGATTTTTTTTTCAATTATATATTAAATTTAATTGAATCAAAAATAGGTGACGTATATTATTATTCAGTACACATAATAAACGTTCTCATATTATTTAGGAAACGAAACTCCCTAAACAACAGGAAGACGAATTTCCCAACTCACCGCACATCCGTTATTCGGATACAGTACACTTTCAGAACGTATTATTCATTTTTCAGACAAATTATTACCTAAAGTTGTATAAATGTATAAAGTGTGTACCTGTTACGTAATAATTCAAAATTTAAAAAACAATTTAATTACTTTTATCACTAAAATAATGTAAATTAAATTCATATCCAACATTACGATGCCAAACGATAATAATTTAATAATACTCAATATGAATCAATTACAAGGTCTTCTTATTTTAACTTGTGTCATGCGTTTTTATAGTATTTAGTACCATTGGACACAATGGCACTTCTATACTCGAGAAAGAAAAGTATGATCCATGAGTATTTTACCTACATAATAGACATCTACAAGATTTTTTTATGTTTCAAATGTTTTCCCCAAATAACTAATAGATAGCTTGACATTACATTCGGTGATTTTAAGCAATTAAATTTTTTATATATGCATGGATTCTGGTTAATATAATAGAGTTTAAAAAGTTAAAAAGTCAGTGATCATGCTAAATGTTTAAATGTATAAAATTATTAATTTTAACGGTTGAATCATATTTTTTTTTTTTTTTTTGATCGATAATTCTTCAAATTACATAATAACAACAAAAAATAATTTAGAAATTATTCCACATTTCTTTACCATAGGATGACATGTTTCGGCTATGTCGGGTAGTCACTTTCGAGTCTTTCTCTAATTTAATATCATAGATTAATAGTATAGAAACAAACGATAAAAAAATAATAGCATATTATAAACCAGTCATCGGCATTGTCTATTTAAATAATAGTAAATATTTACATTTTTAAATTTTGTTTTTTTTTTTGCATGGATTTTATTTTAATTGTGATAAAATAACGAAGACATCTTGTGTGATTATATAAAACCTTTATTAAGAACAAATCAAATCTTCTTATCACACAGGATATGTCAGTTTTTGATTCCGAATAAGAAACGTGCTTTTTATTAATCCATTCCACGATCAAAATGCAATAAAAAAACAATTATACAGCAGAGAAAGGAAAGATTACGCGACAAGAAGAGAAAGAAATATTTCAAGTTAATTGACCTTCTACAAAGAAATCGTGGATATTTCTCGGCGAATAAAAAAAGAAGACAATTATTTTTCAGTTCATTAATCTTTCCTTCCAGCTTTTGAATGTGCCTTTTTATTTATGCGGAGGTGAAAAAAAAGCTTATTCATTCAGAATTCATTATGGGAAATTAAATGAAAAGGCTCGGGTGAGGGAAAGCTCCGATGAATTATGCAACACCTGATGACAACAGGAGCTTTGTGCATTATATAGTAACTTATAAGGGTCTAAGTAGACCAAGTTAATACTTACGTAACGATATCTGTCGTATGGATGATACTGCTCTGTTGCGTCATCCATCTGAACGCATGAGGAAGCATTCACAAAAAATATTATAGAAATTCGTTTTAATATTTTTCGATGACCTGTACAAATTGGTTTATTTTCTAATTCATGATTTAAAGTAGAAATTCTTCTAATCATTTTATATGTGTGTATATATTATGAAAAAAAAATTGTCATCTAGAGTTATATTTAAACGTAAGCTCATATAATTACTAGGTAAAAAAAAGTGTATAAAAATATATTTACTTAATAAAATCTTGTACTGTTTGTAATTATGATTGTTAAGTTCTATTTTAAGTTTTATGCCCAAGTTTTCCCATAACTTGTCTTACATCGTAAACAAGTTGAAACTTTTTAACATTCTTAAGCAGAATGTTTACATGACTTAAAACACTGTTGTTACAAATTGTTGCAGAACAACACGTTTTAACTACAACAGTAAATCTTATAACTTTATCTGTTTTTATTTTTTTTAATTGTTTATTTTCGCTACATATCTTTGATTATTGCATAAATTTAATACAATATAGAAAACATTTACAAAGTTACTGATTATTTTGGAGGTCCTTCTTTCCAACACTTCATTCCTTCTTTAACCCTTTCATTACGGCTCGGTGGAATACAAATTATACTGTCAATTATAAAACTAGCATTTGAAGCATAACTGTACATATCTTGTCTATTTTCATATATCACATTGGTTATTGTATCCTTTAGCTATCAGATGATGAATAAAAAACTTTTCTAAGAAAGTAGAAAACGATATATCACGGCTACCGATGTCAACGGTAGGGGAATCTTACACGGCATATATCGGGTACCGATGCGAACAGGTTAAACAACCGACACCAGTACTTTTCTTATAGTTTTTATGAATCTTAAATAAATTATTAATTAGATGCACTTTAATGTTTTTAAGTAAAGAGAAAGATTCAAAGATATCCGAAACCTGCAGGAACAGTTTATAAAACGGACAATAGTAACACTAAAGACAAAAGACCCCAAGAAGTTCAATCGTCGAAATTTTTAGTGAGATTTTTGATCAAATTATTTTTATTTCTTCTCTAGGCTTTCCTTGAGAACATGAAGCAATAAGCAAAGTAAAATATTTGTAGATTTTTATTTACTGTTGTATACGGTACTTAAACACTTTCCAATAAATACAAAATAATATTGTATTATATTATTTTACATTAATCATGATTCATAAACTTTAATATTGTACTCAAGAAATGCAACTTTATAAAAATCTTTCAATATAAGAGTGGGAGATAACCTAATAAGATAAAAAGTATAAACCTCTTCTTCAAAATTTAAAATATTAATTGACTTTTTTTTTCAATGCTCTAATCTTATTTTATAGATCATTGACTATATTTCAATATTATTAGTAATTAAATATAAAGACGAAGTTCTTATTGAAAAATATCAAAGTTAAAGCTGAAACTTTCATCCTGTAAAATACAAATACATTTAAGAGTTTTACTAGGTTATTTACCTTGAAGTTATAGACAAAGATGTCGCTGTGTCCGGCCTTCATGGCGTTGTCGTTTCTGTCACCAATCACCACCCTCAGCATGGAGACGTTGTGCATGGGTTCAGGTTTTCCAGAGTCGGAGATGGAGATGGGCAGCAAGTATTCCTTGATCTCTTCACGGTCAAAAGTCACAGAAGCCATCAGCGATGAATCTGAAATAGAATTAAAAAAGGGAATATAATATAACAACACGTTTAGTTTAACCAAAATCATAATTAAATAATAATAATCATAATTAAACCATAATTTAATCTATCATAAAAGATAGACAATACAAAAGCAATTGTCATAACTAAAAATACTGAAATATGTAATACGGAAATGTCTAGAAGCGGGTTGATGATCTTGGCATCAGACGAAGATTTTTAAGCCAAATTTTTGTATATGGTGGCTATATGTTACAATTTTTAAGGAAATAATGAGTTTATGTGTTTTAAAATGGCTACTTAATCAGAGTGTACAGCTTTCTAATTATTGAATATATACGTATTGACATCAGAATGTTATAGCCCCTGCTGACTGGTACCGAAAACTTAGATATACAATCTTTCGTCTCTTATTTCTGTTCGCTTGTCGACATGCATGTGTCGCCATATTAGCATTTGGAAAAAGTTATATAGACCACCGCTTGTGGCGCTGTGCGACAGCCCATCTCGAGCGCGGCAGTCGTGTGCAGCCCGTTGGCGAGAGCATATTGTATTGTGGCTCGGCAGGAATGCTGTGACTAGGTCGGGCCATAAGTTTGTATAGTTTATCGGAAATATGTGTCATTGTGCTTCTGAAAAAGTCTGTGTTATTAATCTGCTCCTATTCTGCCACGACTGAATAACACCTTTAAAGAGAGGAGGATGTTAGTGTTAATAATTAAATTATGTAAACATAAGTGTTACATCACCGATTTCACATAGTATCTTTAGTCATATAATCGAGATGTCATCATCTTCTTAATGCGAATAATTCATATTTTCATTATTCAGACGTCAATTATAAGCTGCCTTCCATTTATATTTATTTATAAACATAACACGTGCTCACAAAAAATCACAAACGATGTAAAAAAGAACATTTTAAAAAATGAATAAAACAATGTGAACAAAAATTATTGAAATCTAGGAAAATTATGCTGTCGACAAGAGAAAAACTATGTAAAAAAGATTCGGAGAGCTGGTAGTCTATTTACAATGGCCATTGCAGTTGAACTAATTGAGTACTCAAAACTCAATAGATACCAACTGAAAATTCTCTCCACACACTGAACATAGACGACCTGGTTCCAGAATGAATGTAGTATCAGGTAAAGTGTATTTTATCAAGTACAAAATTAGATTTGATAAGTGAATAATCTGATTACAAAGTTTCGAAAGCTCTTTTGACGCGAGCTTTTCAAAGTTTCGGCCTCGCAAGTGGGGCACGAAAAACTGAAAAACTACATAATGATGCTGCACCGGAAATGGAAGTGGAAGGGGGGTAATGTGTGTGATAAAAAGTTATGCGTGTCAACCGTCAGTTACTGCAAAGGCGGCAATTTCAAGTGTCGAAAATACTTCATAGCTTTATTTTCCATGCATGCCAAAATGCAGGGCTGTTGAACTACTTCAATTTTATTGTGTACCATCTTCGCAAAGAACCAACGCAACGAAAGTGACAGTTTGAAAGAATACCGCAAGAAAGCAACTGAATTTTGATCTACCTACCAAAATCTGTTGTGTGAAAAGAAAATAAGTATTTTTTTTACTTTTATTTTTTATGTAAACACATACAAATGAGAAAACCGACAGATGGTGATAGTAATTCTGAAGTCTCATCTGTGGAATTCTATGACGCTAACCATGCTGCATATGGCTAAGCGCTGCATGAGGAGTGTTGATCCGCCAACGTCCGCAGCTCAAGATTCACGAATCATCCTTAATATTACAGGAATTTACTATGAATGGGTGGTGTTCATGGGACGACTTTCGTCTACCACCAATTTTAATTAATAGGTTTTGACTGGCATTTTACGGGGAGGGATCAAATTCACTCAGAAATCAATTAAAAAAAAATTTTTAATCTCCATCGGCGATCGAACCCCTGAACTTTGGCTTGCAAAGCAAATGCTTTGACTATTGAGCTATACCCGCCGGCAAATAATACACCAAAAATATTCATATAATACATATGAAATATGTATATTAAAAATCTAGAGAACACTAATACACAACTTCATTCTAAGCTTGGTAATATCTAAGTTGCCACTCTCATACAATGTATAGTAAATATTTTAAAGAAATGAATCGCCATTTACTTGTAATCCTTCCAACTCTTATCATAATCGTCATTTTCGGTCCCCTAACTGAATCATATGATCGTCATAAAGTACAGCCATAAAGCCCTGTTAGCCACAATGGTCTTTGTCTCATTACAAGGTGCTACTCCAAATACACTTTATGTAAAGCTATCGACTGATAAGGCAAAGAAAGAAATAATCTTGAAGTATATGTCCAGTTTTGTCTATTTACCGTCTGTGGTATAAGGGTTGCTTGTCAGTTCCGTCACTTAGTCATTCCTCACATAGTCGAATCATCTTAACAACAGTACTCCACGCACGTATCTTCTTTAAAAAACTGACATCAGCACGATGTATCCCTTGCCGACTTGTATCGAAAACCTCGACATGCAATCCTTCGTCTCTTATTTTCTCTTCCCTTGCCCGCTCACGGGTGTGTTAATTATAGACACTGGGCGCGGGCGAGAGCCCGATCACGAGCGCGGCAGTTATATGTTGACGACCGAGAAGGTCGCATTACGGCCAGCGGCATGTCATTCCGCCTGATAGGAAGCTTGTAAAGTTTTAACTTAAATATAAGCAATGTGCTTCTAAAAGAAAGTCTGTGTTATCAATCTGTTCCTAATCATGCCTTCACGCGACGGAATAACACCTTTTTGAAAGAGAGGAGGATGTTAGAACATTACACGAATGCATTAGCCTTTGGTGAGATGCCAGGATTCACAGGCGTTAATAATGGAGACAATACAGGCGGTGTATAATCGTCAAACGATTATACATAAATATTCTTATTAACCCTTTCACTACGGTTTGAATACAAATTATACTGTCAATTATAAAACTAGTATTTGAAGCATAAATTTACTTATCTGGTTTATTTTCATATATCACATTGGTTCTTGTATTCTTTAGCTATCAGATGATGCATAAAAAGCTATTCTAAGAAAGTAGCAAAGCGATATATCACGTCAAACGATGTCAACGGTCGGGGGATCTTACGAAGAAAGGTTAAGAAAGTGTCGTGTTATAAATTTGAGTCATAAATTAAGAGTGCTAGACGGTGAATATTAATGGTGCAAAAAAAACTACGATAGTTTTTAATTTTTGTATTAAATAAACGAAAAATTATGTTTCGATACTTGAGCATCTCTGCGTTGATGTATAATAAGCGTCAGCTTTCATTATGCCATTATTCGGCAGGGGTATTATTACAATATCGTGTGTTATTATTTTTTGTTTAGAACTCAAATTCCTATTTTTCAAGTCGACCATGCAATATGGAGAAAAAAGGAGTTCTCCACCGCATTCCCGAAGAATCGACGGTCCACCTGAAGAAAATGAGGACCTAGGCTTTACATGCAATACAAACACGAGAATGTCTGCGAAAAATGCCTTCTCTTTATCCATCCAACGTTACTTTTTTTTCGATACGTAATTTTCGGTACAATATTTTCGTCGTATAATATGAGTCTTCAATTGTTAACATTTTATTCAATTCGTATTCGTAAAAACACTATCTTTCCCAAACAAAGAACTAATTCCTCCTGCACCCACTCACAGCCGACAAACTCGTCTTGCACTTGCCAAACATCCATACACGGTTAATGTATGTCGACCAAGAACTGGCAGTTTCCAAAGTTCCTACCTTAATGCCACCGGTAAGCTATGGAATGCTCTTCCAGCGTCTGTGTTTCCTCCTTCCTACAATCTGGATCTCTTCAAGAAACAGATAAATATACACTTGCAATCTCCCCAACACACGTTTCTCGTATGCAGCGTCCAGCCTCCCTGGCTGAGTATCATAGAGTGTACTGGTCTTGACCGGGTGTGCTCTCCTGCATGCGTTTACATAAAAAAAAAACACACAGGAGAATACCGAAAGATGGTGATGGTAATACTGAAGTCTAATCTGTGGAATTCTATGACGCTTACTAGTATTAAAATATGTTTTGAAATTTATTTGAAAAAACGAAAAAAAGCTGTTCAAACAATTTCAGTTATTTCAAAAAAAAAAAAAAAAGTATAATACTAAATTACAACATAAAAAGCTCAGAAGATATCCATTGTAATAATTATGAAGCACGGACGATCTCCCCTCGAAAATAATAAAATACGTTCGTAATTACATGTTTTCATTTTAATTTAAAAAAAATACATTAATGGCGACACGGTGCGTTGAAATAATGACACGTTATAAACGAGACAGAGAAAGAAAACGAAAAAAAGTGATCACATTAGGAAGAGTTAGAAATGCGTCAGACGAACAAAGACAATTTTCACTAGTCGTAGCGATGGTAATGACGTGCGTTTTCAACTTACCTGCGCATTCATTAACCGCCCAACCTTATTTTATATAAATGAAAATATATACAAAAATATTGTCGTGATCGGTGTACATAACATGGCTTAGTTACACTAAGCTATTAGGGTGATTCCCATAAACGAGGGATGTAGTTTAAATACTGATTATGCGTAAATTTTGAAGGATACTATTTCCTTCATCTTTAAATAATAGCGATAATAAAAGTACAGTTTCATATATAGTAAATTAATCTCGAAGAACTCAAGTAGTGGAGGATACTCAAGGAAAAGGCACACTCAAGTAGAAATAAGCAGGACATATGTGTCGAAGAGACAACAGTCGACGGGCAAAAAAGTGTTGGAGTGTTGTCCGAGAACTAGCAAACGGAGTGTTGAACGACACCCTTCAAGATTAACTGACAACATCAGAAGAACAAAATTAGTAGGTAGAGGACCGAGAAGGATTCGGACTCGTGCAAAAGACCTACGTTTAACAGTGAACGGATAAAGGATGATGATGATGATGAATCTCGTAAACGTCACTATATTGTAGCATATTAGACTACATTGCACCACTCGTATATCGTAAAAGCTACGTGTATTATCTTCAAGCAATTATAAAAGTGAATTATCGACCTTTATTGCATTATTAGTAATTAAAAACGTATGTCTTTTTTAATGTCATGTAAAATGAGTCCATGGAGATAATAGCACATCGCGATTCTCGTTAGATCACTGAAGACAAAATGAGAAGCTGATCAAAACTTGGATCGGTCACCTATTACTAACCGCGCTTCGTTGGTAGGGGTTAAGCAGCTCTTTAAGCGCATTTCTATTTGTGCTAATATAAAAAACTATTTCCTTTCGTTTTCTTAGCAATAATTTTAATCAACTGAACAATAAGTAGTAATACGTATTATTATAGTGATGCTTTCAACCCTATTAACTAAATAAACCATTGATTGAAATAGATAAAACCGATTCAAACTTCGCTTTCTCGAAAGCTCTTTATATACTTAATCATTCAATTGATATCCAATTTATTTTTAACCGTTCTCTCAAAAACAAACAATCCAACTCTTTATCATCCTCGGAGATCATAAACGGCTCTGAGTCGAAATCACAAGCGGTGAGCTCCTGAAGGGAATAACTTTGGAAACAAACGGTGGATTTAATTACAATACCAGAACTTCTCAAAGTTAAAATTGAGTGCGATGGCAAAAATTTAAGACCCTTTTTACAGAAATCACAACACTGTTAAATTTTATGTGTGATTCAAAAAATCTCGATTATTATTTAAATGTATATGTATAGTAAGCTAGAGACAATTTTCACTAATTCAAATCACTTAAAAAATTACGGGACACAAGAAATACGGGTATATAGATATAAAAAAATGTTTAATTTTGTTTTAAGTTGTTATTAAAAGCGATTATAACGACAATAGCACATCGCGGATGCGGTTCTCATTGGAACATTGTTGGACCACATTGAATATAGATCAACACATAGATGAGTCATCATCATACCATGTCCGCTCTCCTAACTGGAGCATATGGCATTGAAAAGCTACCGCCATAAAAGTTCTGTCAGCCGGCATAATCATCACCTCATCCCAAGTCCGTCTCCCGCAAATACGCCGAGTACAGTCTAGTATAGTTTCCGGCAATCGAAGGTGGCGCGATTTCAGGGGCTTGAATAAAAAGCAGCAATAGTTTGCGCTCTCCTGCGGCACTCTTAATACATGTCCTAGCTAGGTCCACCATTGTACCCCGAGTATAATAGTTTGTAGTAAATGGGTCATCATTTTTTATTGACTGCGTTGAGCGGCTCTAAAGGATTAAATGGTTCAGGCATGGGTCAATCTAACCTCCGATCTGCTTTAAAAATCAGATTAACAAATCACTCAAAAATATTCCTCGGTTACTTGACTTGTCTCTGCAAGTCCCGGGGCTTCTTGTAGATTTTCGGGAACAATATACTCTTATGTTTCAAGACAGAATGTACGAAGGAAGAAAAAAACCGATGCATGTCTGACACTAAGAGAAGGTATATGAAATAAATCTTGAGTATCAATTGTAATTGAATTTGCAGCGATAATGGGATTAAGAAGTTTCGGACAACGATGCAGAGGATGTATAGAAGTTAAAGTTAACGCCGGTGTTTTGATTAGGTCATCAATAGTGTGTTCACAGGTTAGGAAACGCTGAGCCGGATCGCTTTATCGACGCATCGGTTTCTCATTGCCGAGTTGAGAGTTTATCAATTAAAGTCACACGTAAAACATCGTAAAAGTTGGGATTCGACCGTAAAAGTTTGTGTAACTAGTCTGTTATCAGAGCCCAGGTTGTAATGCGGCCAAATTACTAATGGCACATTAAGTTATATAACCGTCAAGTGGGTTAAAAGTTTTATGGGACGGAGACGAAGCTTTCGGCCTTATAGTCGAAGTGTTATAATAATGATGGGTACGCCACACGCCATGATATTTCGTAAATTGTGAAGAAAACGTCTTTATTCCCAACACAGCAAACGGTTTTTATATAAATTCATATGAGAATACCCCCTGAAAGTTATTATATATGAAGATTTATATAATGCATCCATAAGACTACAATATGAAGATAAACAGCACAAAAACCAAAGTCATGAAAGTAAGCCGTAATGAGCAGCAGAAAATTAACATATCAATGCTAGGAGTACCCCTAAAAGATGCAAAAGAATTTGTATACCTTGGAAGTACAATCACCTGGGATGGCAGAACAAAAAGAGAAGTCAACAGTCGAATACATCAAGCAAGGCTAGCTTTCAATAAAAAAGCCAAAATTCTTGAGTCAAATAATATTTCTTTAGGGCTCCGCAAGCAACTTGCCAAAACACTTGTTTGGAGCATCTTAATGTACGGCTGTGAGACATGGTGCTTATCTGAAAGTGATAAAAAAAGACTAGAGGCCTTTGAGATGTGGTCGTACAGAAGAATTCTCGGAGATTTCCTGGAGAGACCACGTCACGAACAATGAGGTTCTCAGAATAATCAAGGAAGATAGGCAACTAATAAGAACCATCTCAGAGAGGCGAGCCCGATGGATTGGTCACATCATGCGCCACGATGGTCTCCTTCACGATATTGTGGAGGGGATGGTTGAGGGTAAAAACTGTAGAGGGCGCCCTAGACGGGAGTATTTGCAGTAAGTATTCGAGGACATGAATTGTAGCGCTTATGCTGAGCTGAAAAGGGTTGCAGAGGACCGAGAGGAATGGAGATCCAGATGCAAGATTCAGTTGCTGCAAACCAATCCACCGGATTGATACTACGAAGAAGAAGATACACGGTAATAGTAATTTATGAGGATGTGTAAGCGTAGTGTTGATCTAACAACATTTACATCAGAATATAGATCGGCAAAAATATTGACTAAAAATTGCATGCAGGAAAGAGATCAATGGGTGCTATGAAACATAGCCAGAACGGCTGAACGCTACTTGCGAGAAACCACTGTTGTGTTTGTGTATATTGATCCGTTTCTTGAAGAGGTCCAGAATGTTTGAAGGAGGAAATACAGACACTGGAGGGTTTTCCAGAGCTTACCAATGGTATTTAGAAAGGAATTTTGGAAACTGAATGTGTGAGTTGAGTATACCTGTTATGGGTAGGAGTGGATGAAATTACGATTTTCTTAGAGTTTCAAGGAGTAGCGGGTATGGCAAAAATAGTATTGTTCTTCATGTCAGCGACGGCAAAAATAGTAAAAATACTAAGTAAATTAATGTAAACTCAGTGTTTTTTTGGTTTGAAAGTAAGGCGTAATTTATTCACAATATGACTCAATGAGAATGACTACTCCATCAATGACTAATTGTTTAACATCTTATGACTGCCAAAGAAGAAGTAATTGTTATTAAAAACAACATCATATTCTTAATAATTAAAAAAAACACTAAAAATATATAAAGGACAATAAATAAATAGAATGAGAAATTAAGTCAAAAATCAAAATACACTGCATGTTGAGTACTGGTCAACGAACGCAAGCATGTATCTTACTATATACTCGTACAAAACAACTTAAGGAATTCCCCGAATTACTCAAATAATTTGTTTCAAGATTCAAGCAATATTTATGGTGACCCTATTACGTAACGCGTAACAGCGCGGGGTATATTACGTGTGTCGGGTGTCCATAAGTCACGGCATATTAGGACTAAACGGCCAAAAATAGGGGAAGGCCGGGCTTAGCAAATGTACACATCGGCTTAAGTAGACCTGGTAGGGAGGATCAGCTGAATCGTTTGCGGGATCATGATTTAACGTAAGTAATTAACAAGTTTATTAATATTTCCGATTAGTAGAGTATCCATTTCTGTTTAACTAAAAAAAGTCTTAGAACATAGAAAATATGGCATTTATTAGCTAATTTTCTTATATTACTTAAAATCTTCTTATTCGGCTGTAATAACTCTTATTAACATTTATATACAGGCAAATATTTTTAAAAAATGTGTATAAAAATATGTTTCCAAGATAAAAAGAAGTTTTAAGCAAGTAAGTAAATGATCCACGTAAAGATACATGGTAAACGATATATTATACTCGTAGAACACTAATCTCAATAATAAATCGGAGAAAACAAAAACAGTGGGTTTGGAGATTCGAAAATCGAACATGGAAACATTATTTCCATCTTTGTATTTAAGGCGCTGACCGCAAGGCTACTTGCGCTGCTTTATCGAGAAATTGACAAGTATTAAATAACAAATACTTAATCTTTACTAGTGCCGTTTGATATAGACTGCATGTACATTTATTTTAGCAAGGTAAACGTATCATTTACGATATTGTTTGTTGTAAATTTGTGTGTGTATCAATTTTTGAATATTGGTATAAATATTTAGTGGTTTATAAAATTTTAAGTATAAAAAAAAAATACATTTATAAATAATGGCGATCCTTAATTCTTAAATGTTAAATAAACCTGCATATTCTTACTAGTATATATTGTGGCATAAAAATATTTAAATTTAGATATAACAATAAAGTAATCCCATTACTGTTTTTTTCAAAAAAATTGATGCAAAATTCAAATGATGTTAAGTTCCTTTCTTCCGAAAATTTTGCATACAATCTCGTAATATGGGAGAATAAATAGTTGTCCGCCAGTCGGCAGCAAGCCTAAATATAAATTATACAAACGCTTCCTCAAACGTCCATACAAATACTCGGAGAGAAGATGAAATTACTACATTACGTCACAAGGACAGAAGTTCTTACACGGCCAGAGAAAGTTCACTTATTGGGGTGTATACCAATGATCATACCATGTCGAAATACAGGACATCGTAAAATTACCTGACTTGACCAGCATGACTGCCTGGGAACATAGCGTTTCGTTGGCTGAGTTGAACCTCTTGGGATCAATGATCGATCCTTTATGAGTGTCGGGTTAATCGTTCGATCTTTATCAAAATGCTGCTAAAAACTTTTGATAGAATATACGCCTAATTTGTCACATATTAACCTAAAGTTCTATGAAATACATTAATAGAATATGAACTATGTGATTCAAATACCCTTGAGACATTACGTTGGCAGCTTGTAAAGATTTTGATGGTTGCCATAAGATTGAAGGGTGTAAGATGGATAAGGATGGATCTTACATATAACAGTGATATGGAGATAGCTTCTCAATTTTAATGTATGTCATGCTGGTGGATGTGATAGGTCGGTATGGTGGGTAGATATGATAGGAAGAAGCATTTTAATTTATCAAAAGTATAAATTTAATGCGAGTAATGACGGGTAGCAATACTTGTAAAGTATAGTTGTAAATGCCACATGTAAACTAATACATTGAACAGCGGTGAAATATGGTAAGTAATTTTATCACGGATGATTGTGGAAACCATGTGCTGTGAAGATTGGTTACATAGATGGACTAATGATATATGAAAATGACATATAATATTGTTACTTATCCAAAATTCACTATCTTATATAATGCGCGTAAGTTATGCCCGTATACGATTCCACAAGGTAATCTCTTTTATCGTCACTTTCCACCGCACTATTTTGAGTGGAGATAATCGATCACACATTGCGAGTTCGCAACTAAAAGTTGAATGTTATTCGGGAACAAATTATGCAAGAGAAAATCAGCAAAAACATCCTGCTTAATAAAGAGAACACAACCCAAATGTGTAGTGTTCTCTTCCACAATGTTATAAATGGTAGAAAAATCTAAATTTTGAGGCAAAGTAATAAACTCGATATTATTTTGGTGCATAGGTCAGTGAGTTAGTGACTATAAAATGTTATTGAGTGTTAATACTGCCCGTGTGTGCGCTCCATAAGTAAACCCAAATAGGCAGTGAGATAAGCAAACAGAGATGGTGCCTACGCTACTGTCTCAGTTCCTAAAGTGATTTATTAGGAGAAGGTAGTACAAGGTATTACAGCTTCCAACCTGACAGTGAATATACAGTTAAACCTGTTTTTATAATACATACACATTCAATTTGATATTTTGTATGTAGTAAAAATAAATGAATTCTTTTTACATGAAATTGGAGGCTTATTTACAATAGTTAGAATGAACCAATTTAAAGTAAAATTTACGCTGTTTTGATTGATAACTTAATGCCATTTGAAAAGTAATATAATTTTGCTTTTCTCATACAAGGCCTCGTACGTATTGGCAAAAAATTAGACCGACGATTTTCATAAGACTTTCTTGAAGCAGATTTTTCACCAGAAAAATCGTTCTACTATTTTAATTCACCTCAGAAATTCCATCCTATCAAGTATGTTTTTTTTTCTATTTGTCCCGTCTATATATACAAAAATATTGAGTTACTTGACTATCATACTCAAAGTATCCACAAATTAAAGCAAAAAGTTAATCAAATAATTCACTGTTGTCAATCCACGGTATGATATTCATATACTACTTAGTAATATAATATTTCGTTGAAATACGTAGCTTTTGAATTGCGATTGGTTTCAAGTTCTACGGCAACAATCACCAGGTCTTACATTTGAAAGTTACATAAAAAGCTAGCCCGATACAAAACTTTTTGTTTTTAAGGCGCCCTTGCCAGAAAGACAAGCCTTACAGTGGATTAGATACAAGAGAAAAGAGAAAGTTCAAATATCTAAAAGTGGAGCTGAGCGGTTCGCAACCTTTTATGACATATGACATATGACATTCGAAATTCGAATAGATGTGATACAAATGCTAAAATAAAACGAAATGTATAATTAATGTTTATTTATACATATATGTAAGTTTTCTTATTATTATTTGTCAAAACCTAATGAAAATCTTGAAACATCGATGTGAACTTCTGGTTATATCTACCGACTATTATTTTTCTTGGTTCGCGAATCTGCTTGATTGTTTTCTGCCCTTTAATACCAACAATCAAAACCAGCTACTCCTCAGAATTATTTTTAAAAACATTGCATTTCTTTCACGTAAGACATTCATATATTATATGCAATACACCGTTTTTCTCATTTTTCGTATTTTTTCTTTAAGTGAAAGAAATATGTCGTCTCAAAGCACAGTAGTTACAAGCCACTGATGTAAAATTGACACAAAGAAGCTCGAGCCAATCGTTCAGATCAGTAAGGTGACAGTGTTTTCGTTAGCGAGAAGAAACGCCGAAGTAAACACATAAAACTTCACATATCATCCAAACTCTTATCAAAACTAGTTTAAAAGAGGGTCACAGTCGCACAGGGCTAACCAACATTGTCAACCTTTTATTTTTAAATTTCAAATACAATTATTTCATTACATAAAGTTCATTTTTATGTTAACTCAAAAGAGAGCACCATTAGAGGATTTTGATCTACAATAGATTTTATGACGATCAACGGGTAGGCTCTATGCTACCTATTGGAAGAAGGTATGTGTGAAGGGATTTATCTACGTCTTATAAAACATTCAAATGTATGAAGACCGTCTTAATGAAAAAAACAAAGATTCTAGGTGAGAATTTCCATGCATATTAAAGAAGATAATACAGATACTGTTTGCCTGGAGTACGTTTCCTATAAAATTAAAAAAACATTCGCTTTACAACTGATGAAAGATAATTGGATAAAGCCAAATAACATCAAGAATTTTAAATATATATGGATGCCAAAGGCGGAGAATCGAAGAGATTGGAGACTCGTGTAGGACGCCTACGTTTACCACTGGACGGATAAAGAATATGATTGAATATATATACTTATTTGAATAACGAGATACTTGCGCCCAAATTAAAGGAAATTACTTTGATACTAAGTAGACCAAAAGTTAATCAAATGTGATTATGATACAAGTAATATATTGTTGTAGTAGAGAGTGTTTAAATTCCCTGATTTTGGGAAAACGTCTCGGGAAAAGTGGCCTCGGAAAAGGCGGGTAACATTTGGCAGACAAATGGAAACAATACGCGCGAGTCTTGGAACTTTTCCGGCCAATAAAGACAGCCTGGCGAACGCACGCTTTCCGAGGTAAACAATGCGAACGAACGTCGAAACTTTCCCTATACCAATGTTACAATCCGTGTCATCCTTTACTTTACGCCGCAGAAACAGAAAAACAGTCTTTGAACTTTTAAGCTCTGTTTCAAAGCGATGAATGACACATTTTAAACATTTTAAAATTTGAAACCATCTTTTTACACGGCACTAATACCGCGAAAACTGGTATATCTAAACCAAATCATTAGCGCAAGCAATATATGCTTTTCACCGCACCAAAAGCACGTGTTTCAATATACTAACGACTTGTGAAGACAAGACTTAGGTAAAGCTAGCAAACGTGGAAGGCTAAAATTCTGTGCTAAAAAGATAATTCGCATATCATTTGATGTTTGGTTAATATTGATTATAAGAATGCTACAATTGTTAATTTTAGAGAAGTCATTAGTTTTTAGTATATGGTCATCATGAATTTTCAACATAAAATTCTCATTTCATGCAATGCATAAATTTGCGACTAAGTAAGTATTGTCCGGGCATGGAAACAAAACATAACCCTCAACTCGTTCCAGGTTAGTTCTGCATCGTACAACTCCACAAACTTTATATTGTCTTTGGATATCGAGGACCTTGTATAATTGAATGCTTTAAAAAAGGCAACTGTATAGAATATTATTTTACGACATTTATAGATCCATTTCCAACAAGATATGAGTTTGTCCTTTGTAGGATTGAAGGTTGCCGGGTTCACTCACTAAAATTGTTACTCACAAAGTCAAACCAGCGTAAATTTCATAAGTTTCAAGAAAAATTTATCATTTTACCAACCAGTATACTATTTAAGGCATTTTAATAAGTAGATTGTATTATTATCAATAGAAGTAAGTTTCTAGACATTATTAAAAGGTGAGGAGTATGCTAAAAAAGTCACATCAATATCATCAGTGAAAGGGAAGACTTAGGTAATGAAGTTGTCACACGTATATTCGGTTGAGTAATACTTTAGGGATATTCGGTCACGCTATTCGTACTTCCCATTTTCCTACACCATAATTATTAACATAATATGAGAGAAAAAGGACATATTAATGACCAAACGCAGTGGCGGAGATATGAGCACGTAATTGTTCTATGATTTTTTTAGTTAGTAAAAACACAACGGAGAAAATGGTTCAGATATGTTTTTTTTTAAAGAAATAACCTAAATATTAAAATAAAAATCTTAAAGTAATCTTAACACTTTTTCTTTGCCAGTTAACATCAATGAAAGCCTTCATTGTGTGTTCATAAGTTACAATTAGCCTTTTCCAGAAAGCGTTGCATCTTCAACATCAAAATTGGCAGATCGAAATATTGCAAATCAGTTTTGACAGTTCGTGTTTTCCATCGGATTACTTAATTCTTGTTTAAAAAGCATTTTTACCTTTTCGATGATGCCATATTTGAATGGGTACCAATCAAAAAGTAATGCATATTAATCAAGCCAAACATCAATCTCCTAGTATCTGACCGTCCTAGAAGGTCACCAACGGTGATATACACAATGTAATCGGAGAAGCTTTGTACTTCGGAGCTGGTGTAAAATGAAACAAAGATGACGGCATTTGACATCAAAAAGAACCATACAAATGATATGTATAATCGATAAATTCAACAGTAATGGTACGTATGGTATTTTTCTAAAATATGGTGCAAGTACTAAATAATAAAACATCACTTCGAAAAGACGTTGTAGTGGGGACAAAATCTTGTTCAATAATACGCTAGTTGATTAACCCGATGGTCATATTTTAGATTAGGGTGACCCAAATATTTTCCGTATTCGATCCGCCCTTGGAGCGACGCATTTTTCTTTGATGGAAGTCCTAATTATGTTTTCGAATAAATTAAATCTAATTTAGATCAAAGATACCGGGCAGAATTTTCAATCGAGTATAATACAATGTGTGGGGGTCATTATTTTTTCTTTCCTGTATTTCCGATTTGCATTAGGTATTTTTTTCTAGAAAAGGAATTGAATTGTATTTTGTATGTAAACACGTGTAGAAGAAAGTCTGAGATTTTTTTCCAGGTAATTTGGAAGAATATATATATAATATACTAGCTGACCTGATAGACACTATTTTTTACGAATTTCGATAAATTTTCGGAATTTAAAAAAATTATGATGAAACTAGTTTTTGATTCAGCTGTTTTACTCAGAATATTTCTTGTTGTACAATTATAAGGATAAAACCGCCTCCATAGCTGAAAATTACTATGTTTAATCTAAAAGTGGTAAAAATAAGCCGTTATTCTAAGTTTTCACGGCCAGATTAGTTATTGTACTCAATGGCAACTGAGATATAAATCAATAACGCTCGTATAAAAAAGATAATCTGAATAAACCAACTCAAAACTAAATAAATCATCAATCCTGAAGAAGACCCCCGCAATGGCGGTCGAAATATTGGTTGAAGGAAGTTCGCCACACACGGCTAAGCCCAAAAGCCACAATAACAAAAAGATACCCTACTTCTACACAACAAGGCGCCTGTACATAGGAGCCGTGTTGCGATGCCTACCCTGCAAATGGTGGATTTCAAATTTTTGACTTGTCCAGCCTAAAGCTGTGACCTGGCTTCCATTTAATATTCTATATTTTATATTCCCAAACTTGAAAAAAAACTCCGTGGGAGTAATAATAAGTAAGAAAAAACATTTTTTCGAAGTTATACTAATGTTTATTGAAAGATCAAATATGTATTGGGGTAGCAGGTTATATACATTAAAAATAATAAAATTGTGTTATTATTTACACTTCTTACCTCCCGCGAATATAAAAACTCTCTCTCGTAAGTCGATGAATAACTTTAAATGTGAATTATAAATTAGACTAACCTTGAATGTAAAACTTGCTCTTGATGTCGTTGGATGCTGATTCGTGAAGTGAGAAGTAGAACGGTGCACCATTTTCAGGTGAGTCGTGGTCGTTGGCTGTGAGGAGGACTATCTTCCCTGGAGGTTCGTTCTCGTACCAGATCACCGGCTGACTCTACACAGGGAGATAAAAAGATCACGTTAAAACATGAACAACACTTGAATGCATAACGCTTTCAATGGAAACAGTTATTTTAAGAACTACGGTGATGAGTATAAACCGATCTCAGTCGTAATGTAACATTCAATTTTAAGAGTATTAAGTACAGCTACATTATATATATATATATATATATATATATATATATATAATTGGCGGAGCTGACATGGGATTAGGCGAAGACTTAGGCGGCGATCTTTGACAGAACTGTGTGGCGGCGTTTCGTGAATGCCATATGCTCCAGTTAAGGGAGAAGTCATTATGATAAAGATTTTGAATGGTAATAAATGTAAGTAAAGATTCATTGAAAGATTACAAAATAATTTAATTTGAAATAATTTACTTTAATTGATTGTACGCGTTTCGGACACAATGCGTCCATTTTCAACAATGGGCAATGTCTTCAAGAACAATCGATTACTAAAGTAATTAAAGTAAATAGTGCCCATAATTATGAATGTGGCGTAAGTCAAGAAATTGTAAAAAACGATTTATTAATTTATTTCAGTTCCCAATGTTGTGAATTAATATAATCTTCATCCAACATTAATTTAAAAAATCTAAATACAGCATTTTATGAAACATGAAGTTGTCAATTTCATTAGTTTTCTACCAACATCAAAACACAAACCTTTAAATATCTCAGAACGAATAAAGCATGACTTACGCCACTTTCATAATAATGAGCACATATCGGTAATCACATTAGTACAAAAAGATTAACAAACTTTACGTACATGTAAATAATGATATAATAAAAACTCGTTCATATTTTTTTTACCAATATAATCGACTGTTGTCGAAGAATTTGCCTATTGTTAAAAATGTACCGATTCGGTAAAAAAGCGTTATATCTATTAAAAATAAGTAATATGAAATTAAAGTAAATATCATTTAATTGTTATTAAAAATTAATTATATTTTCATTTAAAAATCACGACGCTATTTTATGCAAACTGAAAATAAAACTGTTATCGTCATCAGTATGTGTCCCTCTATTGTAGATCCACATAAAAAAATTATCGATATTATTTTGGCATATTGTTGTCATTTTTCCGATTTTTCATTCACCAGTTTCTAGTTATATCTTACACATAATTTAATATATATTTGTTAGTGGAAATTAACTTACGTTTGTCAGGAATGGGGCGTTGTCGTTGATGTCAGTCAGTTCAAGGATGATCTCGTTGGTGCTCGGAAGTCCTGTAGGTCCACCCATTTCGTCTATTGCCATTATGACGATCTGCCACTTGGCGAAACCGTTGGGAGGGTCTCTATCAAGAGGTTTCTTCAATCTTAAACAACCCTCACTGTCTATAGAGATAAGGCTCTGCTGCTCGACCTTCAGCACGGAGTAGACGATTCTTTGTGGAAGGCTGCTGTTTGCTATGTCGGGGTCATATGCAGTAACCTGTCGAAAAAAATAAAAATATATTGATATCAGCTTGATATAACTCCTTTGGGCTGAAGCTGTAAACTCTCAAAAAACGATCTTTTGTTTCTTCTTTTATGCATGACATGCACATATGATGTTTTTAATTGTATAACGTTGCACGGCGTTTGCATGCGCCATCTTGTTTGTTATGACAGTTGATCCATTTCATGTTGGCCACTGTCACATTTACTTCGCTGGTCTGCCGCGATGATTTGGCGGCGCCAGAGGTCAAAGCGCACTGTCAGTCAAATCGCGCCCGCCAACGTTATAGGAGCGCCTTAGGGCGTCCCTATAACGGGCGACAACAGAACAAGGGTGCGACAAATAAACGCGTATAGTGAAATAAAAACAAGTTTTTATATTGTGAACCTAATCCTGCATCCTTCATACAGTAAATAGATGTCCTAAATAAGAGAGGAGGATATCAATATATATATTTGATATGACTATTACTTTCCAAGTCTAGTAATACACAACTATAATAGCAAATAGTAAGCTCGGATATTGTAAGACCATAAAAAATATGCAACATTGGATGGGGACAAAACATGAGGATAAGTTATCACCTGTTATAATAACTTCGTAGGTTTTCACGGCCAAATTTGGAATAGTGGCTTTTGGGTTTAGCCGTATGTGATGAATTTCTTTTGAACAATATTTCGAACGCCATTGCAGGGGTATTTTCAGGGTTGATAATTATTACCTGTTGCTAACCGCGTGTTGTTGGCAATGATAAACCACTTTTTAAGATCAAATGGACCTAAGAAAAGGCTAGGGAGCGTTGTTTAACCTTTAAGCGCCCAGTGGTTTCCTTACGGGACCGCAGATTTGTGTTGTTCAATGCCCTACGGTCCGATACAGGAGTGCTTATGGTTCATTTCACAATCGGATTACATTAATTTGTAAGAATAGTATTAAATTAAGATGATGGAAGAATCTATTGTACGACGAAACATTACAAACATTGGCCTGCTAGAGCATTGAACGACGCGAATTTGCGGTCCCGTATGGGACCACTGGGCGTTTAAAGGTTAATCATCCGATATATTTACAGACGTCGTCTTTTCAAATACCCATTCTCCTGATCTGGTGGTCGTCGGGAACCATGTATGTTTTCAAATAGACTTTTTAGGGTGCAAAGGTTTCTTGAAATACATGGACAGTGGCAACTGCGATCACTATATGTTACAGATATGTTTTGGATATAGAAAGCAAAAAAATACTTAAATACGAGTATACAGAGTATAAAAATAAAAAGAGATCAGAGAATAGCCCTTCATCCTGAAGTCGATTGAGAGACAAAGGTGGATTTCAAACATTGATTAAACAAAGCACCAGAAAGTATTAGTTATTATAATATAAACAAGTGATATTATTTCTAGCAAAGGTCCCTCAAGAAAGGCCTTGAAATTCATTATGATTCAGACATAACATAGAAAAAAAATTTAGACTGTTCTTGCTAATTAAACATAATTTTAAATAATTGACATTGGGACTCTTACCGTCACTATGCATCCCTCGATGAGCGTTTCTTCTACAATGGTTTTAGTGTAGTTAGCATTGAACACCGGTGGATTATCGTTGATATTGGCAATGTTGATTATGACCCTACAGTGGGCTTGGTCTTGTCCATCAAAGGCCATCACGTCTAGTTTGTAAGATGTGAGCTTCTCGTAGTCCAAAGCTCCGTTGACACGAATCTTTCCGGTCGTACTCTCAATTGAGAATACATTACCAATGTTACCGCCTTCGATGGTGTAGACGACTTCGGATGCTAAAAATTAAACATTATATATCAGTTATGTCTAGCGACAATGGCACACGTTTTTATTAGATCACTAAAGTTAAGCAACATTTGACGAAGATCAAAACTTGGATGGGTCACCGCCTACTGCTAATCACGTATCTTTTGAACCAAATGGTTTAAGCCTCGAGAGCGTCGTAATAATCAACGAACCTTATTTATAAAATCTGATCAAACAAAAATTACGAAAATATGCTTCGGATACAGCTGATGTTTTTACAAGTCCTCAGGCTTCTGCGTTGGGGTCTTCAGGAACCATTTAAGTTCCCAGCTAGACCTTCAAGTGCAGATGTTTTGGGATGAGGCATGGACAATGGCAACTGACAATTAAGTGGCGGTAATTTGTGGTGAACATATGTTCTTAATTTTGAACGAATAGGGGGAGAATATATTATATATGACTTGTAGTATTGGGTTGAGCCGCTTTTTAGGACATACCCGATTTCCTAAAAAAACGATCAACAAATCATCCAAAAATATGACTCGGATACTACGGATACTCTTTTTTCAAGTTCTCGGACTTTCGCTCAGGAGTTTGCCGGGAACCATATGTGATCGCAAGTGAACCATCAAGTGCAGATATGTCTTAGATTGAGAAATGGACAGTGACAGCTGGCAGAATTAATTGGCTGCAACTTGTGGTAGCTATATGATTTGTATATGGATCTTATATGGAAAGAAGAAAAGGTAGAATTCGCATGTTGATCACACATTTTAATCTTGTTAAAATAAAATCGTACAATATTTTCATTAAAAAGCAAACGAATGTAATCGAAAGTCTGACAAAGTGAATGTTATCAACTAAAAACTACACGTCGAATGTACTCGTAATTATTATATTTACTAGGTGAATGATATCGAAGGATTCAGAATGATTTCACGATGTTGTGTATATGCTAGGAAAACTGTCTTGCTTTAAATATGATAAATGTTTGGAAACTCACCTGTGTCGTTATCGATAGCAATGACTTGGGTCACTAATTCGTTGACGTTAGCATCTTCAGGTATAGATTCGGCAACATACTCCGCAGACAAAAACTGCGGCTTGTTGTCGTTTCTGTCAGCAATCTCTATGCGGAAACTTTGCTGCCCAGTGTTATTTTTGTCCTTGTAGTAAACAGACAAGGCATTGTCTGTGGCATACACCTAAATATGCATCATTATAATATTAATAAAATAGAGTATGAATGAAACAAACCTAAAGGAATGAAAGAAAACGAAAAAAAAAAACAGAAAAAAATGACAGCTTTGCATCTTGTACTTCAACTAAGTAAAAGTAAGTAAATTTTCAATTATATTACTGTGTTTTTTTATAAAAGCCTTTGGTATTACTTTCATATACAAAGACCTGAAAAAGTAATCACTAAAAAATACATACAGAATTTACTTAGAAAAATATGAGATAAATGGTCACAAAAACAAAGTTCGATTTTGATAATCTAGCATTTGATAAGCTACAGAAATCACGACTTTTAAATATTGTGAAACATTTAAAAATAATAAATAATTAACTATAATTTAAAACGTCAATAAACTTAAGTAACATTTAATTATAGTTATATGGCAATTATGTTATTGTGAACAAATCAAGAAAAAAAATCTTACCTTGACATTGTAAACATCTTTGGCCTCTCTGTCAAACTGGACCTTTGTTGTGATGTTTCCAGTTTTAGGGTCTATAGCGAAGAGGTCCTTGTGATCGTAGAGCTCGTACGTAACCTGATAATCATTTAATTAATATTAGAAGTGTTCATTTTGTGATTTAATAAATTTAATTACAAATGGATATTTTTAATGAAAACGTTACAAAGCGTTTTCGACAACCTTCATCCTACATTCAAATGTGAAATTATTTAGGTTAGGTTAGGTTAGGTTAGATTTGGTTAGGTTAGGTTAGAGATTTGGTAATGACATTATCAACTGATGCTGCAAAAGATTAACTTGCTCTACAATGTTTATTCAAAAAATATATTATCAACTGGTAGAAATAAATTTGACAAAAAACTAACCAAAAGATTCATGGTGTTTGCAATACCTGGTTATTGGCCGAAGTCCCGTCAGCGTCCAGGGCTCGCACCTGCATGACCTGCACACCTGGTTCTTCATTCTCAAAGACTGTCCCGCTGGTGATCTCAGTGAAGGTAGGGATGCAATCATTGACGTCCTCTACGTTGATGTTGATCTTCATCTCGGCAGCGAGATTGAACACATTCTGGTCGACAAAATCCAACAAATTAATATACTTGTTATATAATTGTACCATCAATTTCCCAGTTAGACTTTAGCACACGAGTATGAATAAAACCAGAAATACATTGAAAACTCAAAAAAAAAAAATAATCAAGCTGTGGATTTTTTAAACTTAATATACTTCAGGTAACAGGGTTAATTTATGAAGAAGTAAGTGTAAAATGTACAAAAAATGTTAAGTAAAGTTGCCATAGCGTCCATTCCTAAAAAAAAAATTCCTAAGCAGCAGTTTAATGCCTCTGATTGTAAGCCATTTATTAAGATGGTACAAGCTCCAAAGTTAAAAATGCATTTTTTACTATTTTTATATATAAAAAATGGTTGCAGGTACCCTGCAAATTACACGGTAGATCTTATAAAAAGACTAAGATAAAAATAATAAAGAAGTAGTCTATTTCTTGTCGGCCTCGTAACTGCTTGCGTTATCCCGACGATATCCTTGAAATAGTTTAAGAGAAAACTAACGCCACGACCAAGCAGCAGTTCAATAAGATTCTCCCGAAAAATGGCTAAGATTCCCAGGCGACGATACAGAATACGTCTCCTGTTCTAATAAAAGAGACACTTCATTAAAGAAAGTCCTACAGTATGCTGTTTGCCGGGATCACATAGACAGGAATCATAAGAAAAGAAGCTTAACCTTTTTTGGAACTCACTAAATATTCGATTAAGGCATGAGTGAGACATCAAAAAAGACGCTTCACTAATTATGAAATAATCGTAATTAGATGGTTTGTAATAATAAAATCAGATGTAAAATATGTTATATCAGAGACGTTGTACTAATCTCGTATAAAATATATTATTTTGTTCATTGGACTCATACCTGAACCCTCACAGTGAGGGTGTATTCTGTGATCCTCTCGTAGTCGAGACTCTTGGCCAGCTTTATGGAGACTGTGTCGTTATCCGACTCCATGATAAAGGTGTTCAGCTTATTGGTCTGCTCTGTACGACCTCCCATCAACTCAAACAGCAGCTCAGATTTAGTTTCTTTTGGGACGTTAGATCTAAATGAAATGAAAAAAGAGAGATTAGAGACGATAAATATGTCTCTGACGATAAGTATCACAATTTATATCCATAAACTATTGTCAAACTTATGTTTTCTTCTTTTTGCAAAAAAATAATATAAAATAATATTTAATGATTATTTTACCTACTCTTTAATTTTTTTCATTGAAAATATAACTTTTTATAATAAATATAATAGTGTATAAAATTAAATAATGTGACTTACATGGCTCGAAGAGTCACTATGGGGGGACCAAGGACTTGCGCATTTTCCTTGATCTGTATGGGTTGATCCAACAGCGTGTCAAAGATCGGGCTCTTCTTATTGGACTCCACAACCTGGATGTCCAGCGTTATAGTGCTGGTCAATGGAATATCGCCATGATCGCGGGCGTATGCATTCAGATTAAATCTGTGTCCGGGAGTTTTCTGGAAAGAATCACAAAACAACATTTAACATACTATCTATTTACTTTAGTCGTATGTATGTTAATACGAACCCCGAATGAGAAGTGCGTTTGGAACTAACATCCAATTTTGTAATACAGAAACTTTATGATGCTAGCAAGCCAACGAACGCACGCTGCACGAGAAAGAGACTACGATCCCTGCGAGCTAATGAACGCAGGCTGCTCAAGAACGATACTACTCAGAGCTACTCACTTTACAAGCTGATGCCAAAATGGAATCATTCTCTTCTGCAGTCGTGATCGAAAGCGAGTTTGAAGTTCTTCTCAGGACTCCATAACCCGAGCGTAAATATGAATATACCAATGTCGGGCGGTGTCAAATTTTGAGAGAAAATTGGCTAACGATTGAGTGAATGAAGAGAAAATGCTCGATGTTTTAGATGCTGGATCAAGAAAGTTTGAGACTTGCACACTAGAAATAGGTCTAACTGTACACGTTCATAGGATGATGGTGAAGACATCCTACTTTAATGAAACTACTTTCAAGCTTCCCATACAGAGATCGCATCTTAAAACAAATACGTCTTCAGAATAAGTAGTGTGGCATGTGAATTTAATGATCCACCAACATAAGTAGACTACGCCATATCATTCACGCATCGGAATTATCACAAGTAAAAATTATTAGAAGAAGCCTGATTCCAACTGTTAACAAATATTTGTGAGCTCATTTATACTCGTAGCTAGTAATCTTTGCTCACAAATCACAAACTAGTATAGGTACTCCATAATTAAAAATCCAATATACATACATCGATGCTCTTTTCCAGGTAAATGATTCCAGTGTCGGGGTGTATCCTGAAGTAGCTGTAGTCCTGTGTTCCATTATCAATGCTGTAGTGTACAACAGAGTTGTTGCCATCGTCGATATCTGTGGCAGATATTCTCATCACTTCACGTCCCACCAACAGATCTTGAGGAACGGACTCCAAATACGACTAAAAAACAAACATTACTTTTAACACGTAGCAAAACTTGCCGTAAAAGTAAATATATGCATTTTTCTAATTGCAAGACATATATCACGCAGGATCTTGTTTAACAACAAATAATAATCTAAATGAATAATCAGTTCGAGGAGGTATTTGCTTTTCCAAAGTATGGCTCTCCAGTGGATGATGCAATCCCAAGAATGTATAACGTTTTTATTCTTTACCGGGATCACAAGTACATGTACATTCATTAGAATCCAATCGTAAATAGATTGGGTTAGTTATATTATAAAAAAAAGTTACACAACTTACAATTATTAAGGTGTATTTTTCAACACACTTATGTGTACCCACTTATTTTGATAAAAAATACACTGATTGAAACATAATACACAAAAAAAAAACACATTCCGGACAATACATAAATAAAATAATACTTAACATAAAAATTCATTTTGTG
The DNA here is from genome assembly GCA_022606575.1 of Glossosoma conforme. Classification (NCBI taxonomy): domain Eukaryota; kingdom Metazoa; phylum Arthropoda; class Insecta; order Trichoptera; family Glossosomatidae; genus Glossosoma; species Glossosoma conforme. Next base: position 1,510,507 of record JAGTXR010000082.1, on the reverse strand, counting down.
AGGCATGTTTTTATGTAAACATTGCATGAGTTTCTTAAAATATTTAAAAAAACATATAAATACTCATATAAACATGCTGTGATAGTGAAAAATACTACAATATATTAAATAAACGAACCTTCCACATATCTCCTCGATAGACCTGGTGTTTTGATAGACCAAAAGTGTGTAAATAAATAAGACATTATTCATGACATAAAATAAAAAAATGACTCTTTTTAGTAAAGTAAATTTAATCAACCGTTGTCAATAGATTATAGCCGAGTATCGTTACAATAAAATAATATTAAGTTCCATGAAGGGAATTGGTGAAAATAATTATAATTCAATGAATAACATTTTGCTTGAGTAAATATAATATGTATAACATTAATTTTTCGTGTTAATTTTGAGCGTAAACGTTTATAACATAAAGTTTTGTCTTTCATGTGTTTTGGCACAGCAATGACCTTGTTTCCTGTTTGCGTGAAAAAAACCTATAATCATCCTACATTGCAGCAATATGGAGAGTAAAACTAGTCTAGCATCCAGCTTTGGTCTGCAGTATAGAACGCTTTACACCAACTCTTATGCCTTGATATTGCAATTGTTAATGCTAAGGTAACAAATACATACCACTTTGTCAAAGTCAGGATAATTGTCATTGATGTCTTCAATGATGATTTTGATGGTACAGACGTCATCAAGCTGTGGTTGGCCATTGTCTGTCGCCCTTACAGAGATGTAGACTTCTTTTTCTCTAGAAGGCTCATCTCGGTCGAATTTCTTGAAGAAAAAAAAAGAATAATTGTATTAGATCAAGCAATAGTAGTGATACGCATGATAATAATATTAAATGGTTTATGGTAAGTAATGTGTACAAATGGCGAAGCAATCATAAAATGGAGGTACTCGTATTCAATACAAAAATCGCAATGGGTGATAAGCAAAAAGAATAAGTGGTTTACTCGTAGATTAAAATGATAATAATGATGGAAAAAAAAACATAGATAAGCTGAAGATTTTTTTCTCTCCGTATCCTTTCTATATTTGAAACAAATGGTCACCACAAATTTCTACCACTTCTGTTTCTTACCGCAAATTCTGTCAGCTTCCTTAGAACATGCCTCGCCCTAAACCGAGATTGCACCTGGGAACATATATGGTTCCAGGCGAGCTCAAGGGCAGAAGCCCGATGACGTGCCGCTGTAGTTTCCTAGGCATATTTTTAGCTGTTTACAAATCGGAGTTTTCAAAAATATTTGATAATAAACACGACCATTTGGTACTAAAAAGCGGCTCAACCCGACCAGCGATACATAAATACCAGCAAGCATGTTATGGCTCACATCCAATGTCGCTTAAATTAGGTGATCTTACTAAATTATTAAATTAATTAATTATTATTAAATAATAATAAATTAATATATTAAACTGGGTTTTATGACGTGCTATTGTTGTTAGCTAAAAATACCGATATTAAAATATTAATCTATCTCGATACGAGAATATAGGTTTATAAACATATTATTCAAGCAACATATCTCAAGACTATAATATAAAATATTCTTCGTGCTATAAAATCATATGTAAAAGCATCCGTATTGAATAAAACCAAACGGTATGACCGCACCAGCGCATGGTCAAGTTTACAAAATTCAGCACAGTAAAAGTTTTCAGACGACTATTTCAATAATCGAAAAACCTGAAACGCGATTTTCCCAATAATACACGACACATGGCTCGCAGCACGGAATATAAAAATTTAACGTGAACTCAAAAATGTATTGAATTTTATTAGTGAAATAAAACTGGCTAAATCTATTGCAAACTTGACTTAATTCAATTGAAAATATTTTGTCTAATTAAAAATATAAGTATTCGCTTTCATACAAGTTGGATCGTATTTTTTTTTTTTTTTATGTAAACGCATGCAGGAGAACACAACCGGTCAAGACCAGTGCACTCTATGACGCTCAGCCAGGGAGGCTGGACGCTGCATGCGGGAAACGTGTGTTGTGTTCGTGTTTGTGTGTGGGTTGGGGAGATTGCAAGTGTATATTTATCTGTTTCTTGAAGAGATCCAGATTGTAGGAAGGAGGAAACACAGACGCTGGAAGAGCATTCCATAGCTTACCGGTGGCATTAAGGAAGGAACTTTGGAAGCTGCCAGTTCTTGGTCGACATATATTAACCGTGTATGGATGTTCGGCAAGTGTAAGACGAGTTTGTCGGCTGTGAGTGGGTGCAGGAGGAATTAGTTCTTTAAGTTCCGAAGAGCAGCGACCGTGGTAATAACGGTAGAAAAGACTAAGAGAACCAACCTTACGTCTGTGTTCCATTGATTGTAGATTAGACGTAAGGGTGTCATTGTTTATCAAACGAATTGCTCTTCTTTGAACTGAGTCAATTAAGTTTAGAAGGTATTTTGGGGCTCCAATCCAAAGGTGACTGCCGTATTCAAGGATAGGTCGGATTTGTCCTTTATATAGAAGAAGAAGTTGTTTATCGTTGAAATACCGACGTCTTCTTCTTCGTGTCAGCGACGTCAAATTATTTTTTCCCAATATCTGGCAACATCGATAGCTCGTGTGTTGCCCAGCATTAGGTCCTGAGATGTGCAACTTGTTGGACACATGGAGCAGCATCGTAGGTGTGAGGCGGTCTGCAGGTCTCCACAGTCGCACAATAGTGTCTCTCCCTGCCGAAGCATTCCCGACGTGATCTATATAATACAACTAGTTTTTTGGAAGCGAGACCGGCTTTACACTTAATTGACTCGTAATATTTGACATTATTCGATATTGATAATCCAAGCATGTTGATGGAGCTTGCTTTCGGAAGAGAACAATCGTTGAAAGATACAGGATCCATAGCAGTCTTCTTGGTGGAGAAAGTACATGATTGGGTTTTTGAATGACCTCTACCATAAACCACAACTTATTGAATGAAAAGATGGCGGCATTATATTCCAAATTAAAAAACAAGTATTTTTTTAACATCACAGAGAAACAATAATCAGTATGTCACTTTCAAATATATAGTATGAAATAAAAGTATGAAGAGTGCATGGATATTTTTCTTACGTAATAGGAGACAAAGATGCTTAATCTCTTTTTATTGTAGCTGCCTTCTTCTTTCCACTTGTTATGTCTTTCGTGACTAATCCTTAAAGACTTTTGATTTTAAGAAGTTATTGGCTGTACTTTTGGATGACAAAGAAGATTTGAAACTTAAAGGCAGGCAAAGTAGTACCGGCGGCTGGCGGGTATAGCACAATAGTTAAAGCGTTTGCTTGGCAAGCCGAAGGTCGTGGGTTCGATACCCGACGGAGTTAAAAAATAAAAAAGGGATTTTTAATCGATATCTGAGCTCTAAAATATCCTCAGTTGGTGTGAATTTGATCACTAACCCGTAAACTGACAGTCATAGACTATTAATCAAAATTGGTTACAGACAAAATTCGTCCCGTGTGACCACCCATTCATAGTAAATTTCTGTAATAATATTTACCATTGGGCTATTCCCGCCGGCGAAACTATACCTACCGGTATGTTATATATATTTTAAGTATTTTTCTTTTAAATGTGTCCAGATTCAATTAGATATAGTTTATTTGCTTAAAAAATGATATCATGCTTTTTTGAGTAGAGAATCTGGTAAAGACAGCACTTTTTAAAAAAAATATAATGTTAGTAATTTCCTTTCAACGTTTAGAGTAAACGTTTTAAATATTCACACTTGGAAAGCCTTGATTAATTTCGTCGAATTGATTGCCGATTTCCATTTGAATGATCTCGGAGAATCGCTCATTAATCAGTTCCCATCCCAGCGACGGTTGGCATTAAAGCCGTGATATAATTATTGCTGGATTGATTGGAGAGTATTGTGCGACCGTACCGGAGGGGACAACCTTACTATAAACGAAATTCGCGAACGCCTATCGTTCAGGAATTAAATGATTTATTTTTCATATTAGTAGCATTCAATTTGAGATCCATTTCTTGACTTGAATGTAAGTAAATTTCACGCATATTGAGATTATTTGAGTCTTGATACGATAGTTTGACTATAATAATTTATGTTGAGGAGACAAAACCACCTCTACAGTCAACCTTTCGACCGACAATTAAGCGATAATCGTGGTTTTGGACAAAACGTTATGATGGCAATGTGTACTATAGCATTAAAAAAATTGGTCCAACTAGAAATGAAACATACAAAAAGAAAAAATAAGATTTTTTTTAATATTATGTGAATAAAAAAACATGGTTCTTATATCAAAAGCTGCCCACAATAAAATTTAATAATTTAAGGATATATATGCCAATGCATAAAAAAAAACTTTCACACAATAGGACGAAATTTACTCGCAAATGACAGCAAGAGAATCGAATGTACACTTACATTAAAATTATGTTTTGATGTTGGCGCAAACGATAATAATTATTACGTTCGACATACGCTTGATTATACACAAACGGGCAATATATCACCGCTCGTCGCTAACCGTGTTTCGTTGCTACAGTTGACCCGCTCCTTAGGACCAAATGGTCATTTATACAGGTTGTATTTGTTTTTTGATGTTTTATAAACGTTTTTTTTAAACAAATCACCCAAAAATATGCCTGGGATACTACAGGGACGGTCTTTTCAAGTCCTCGGGATTCTGGCCCTGGAAGTTGTTGTTAACTATATACGAGTATGTTTTCAGAATGACATTCGAGTGCAGATATATCTTAGAACGAGGGAAAGAAAATGGCAACTGACAGAACAGAGTCGTGGCATATCGTGGTGACCATGTATTCCAAATATGGGATGCGTAAAAATAATACTCGATTAGATGTGTAACAGGAATCCGAAGAAAATATTAAATTAAAAATCGTGACATGTGTGGTTCAAATGAGAAAATAAGTAAAAATACTCACGGTGTCTGTGGTGATAACGCCAGTCTGGGGGTTGATCTTGAACTTGTGCTTTTCTCCAGAAGAAGACACAAACTGGTACTTTATGGTCCCACCATTCTCTGGAAGATCGACGTCCAACGCAGTAACCTAAGATATCAAAACAATTATTGTTTCATGCATAATATTGTAGTACACCAGATTGCCAGCTGGCCACCAAAATGATAATTTTTATTTTTTTATTTCTTAATTCTAAATGTAATTTGTCTTTTTCAATTGAATAAGGATATAACATATAGTAATACACTATTCAACAATTGTTACATATATAGAGTCTCAGCAGACGAGAATCTATGTGACACTTCTCTCATCAATATATCGGTAGATGGTAGTAAAGTGGAGTGTAGTAGTGGAGATAATAAGTGGAGTATATGTAATGATATCAGCATGATATAGCCATTGCTGAGTGGTACCGAAAACCTCAATATACAATCTTTCGTCTCTTATTTCTGTTCGCTTGTCGTCCATGTGTCGTCATTTTGTAATGCCGTTAGGAGAACTAGTTACGTAAATCGCCACTTGCGGAGCTGGACGACAGCCCATCACGAGCGCGCTCAGTCGTGAGTTAAGTCCCGATCGACCGAGGCGCAAGTAATGCCATGTTACGGTCGATCGGGGAAACCAAATCTTTATCGAAAATATAGATCAATGTTCTTCGGTGTTGTTGATCTGCTCCTCATACTTCCTCTACGCGATCCGATAACTATCCCCGCGACGTGAAATCGTTTCTTCCGTAGAGAGGAGGATGTTAGTAAGCATATGAATATTTACTAATAAAGATATAGTTGTAGTAGTAAAACTTGTATATGTATGAATTGTTGGATATTACAATAAATCTTCATTGATATATAAAGTATTAAGAAATTTAAATATATTTTAATTCATTGTATGATATTCGATACGGACGAAACTATCTATCGTACAGAAGGTATGAATTATAAGTATTTAATATACAATATATATTTTACCTGAAAAACGAATGTTCCTGGCAAAGATTCTTCTTTGACAGACGGATGATAATTTGTGCAGTTTGTAAATACGGGCTTGTGATTGTCCTTGAACTTGGTGCTCTCTGGATTCTGTAAGAAAGATAAATAACAAATTAGCATATATATTCGAAATAAAAATAAGTCATTTTTACGAATATAAGTCTCAGTACATATTTGGTATAAACACTTAATATTACACTAACCAGGAAACATAATAAATGAAGATGCAAAGTCAACTTAAGAGTCCCTAGAAAGAAGGGTAATCTTGTTAACCTTTTAGACGATAATAAACGTATGCAGTTTGAGTAATTTGTATCGACAAAACTAGTACGACTATGTCAAAGAGCGTGATTATGAATAATGTTAACATGATAAACGAGTTTATTTGTAATGTAAATTATAAGAAAACAAATGGTGTTATCACTAAACACGTGTTATTTATACTGTGTTGTACAGGGAGCGGCAAAAAAAGCAGATGGTTTTAAATCAAAACAATGACGAAAACCGTCAGCTTTTCTTGCCACGAATTGATTTATCAAATTGTTTTAATTCTTTGGTTATTTCTTTTCTTTGTCAGTAACGTCAAAAATACTAAGCATGGTATTTTGCAATATCAATGACACTCTGATCAGGTCCTAGGAGAAGGAGCTAGTCAAACATGATGCCAGATTGAAGATGTGTGTGAATCTAATTGTTTCGACATCAAAAATTCTCTTCAGTGCATTACGTTCCTTTGATTTAAGTCATCGCTTGAGAACCCTACTGTTGTTATTCTTTCTTCGACAACCACACACATATTTTTCACGCATGTGGTATATTAACAGAATATTAAATAAAAATATACGAGTATATTTTTGAATTAATGGAAAAAATCATCAGGGTTACACAGATATTCCATCAAAATCAACAGGGATGACGGCTTGATCTTCAAAACAGCATGGCTCCCACATTTAGCGTATGTTAAAAATCCTGCACAGACAAATAAAGGCCACCGATCCCTATCCGAAATGACACTCGTGGAGGTATTCTTCTAAGAACATACTCATAGTACGTTGCATTCGAAGAGGTACGTTAGGTTGACAGCTAAACTAGCTTTTGAAATCAACTAATCACACAATTTTCAACCCTGAAGATAACTCCTGCAATGACGAACGAAATAAATTGGTCAGAAGAAATTCGCTAACGACGGCTCAACCCAAAATCCACAATTCCAAATCTGGCCGTGAAAACCTACAAAGTTTTACACTACCATTCATAAGACTACCCTCTAACTGTTTTAGAAAGGTTGACGAATAAGATGGTATAAGAAATTTTAATATTCATTTTATATTCGGTGTGAATCGAGAGCGCGGCTTGCTTAATAATGTAATGTTGCCATACGCGCACTAATAATTTAATGTTGCCATACGCGCACTAATAACGCCTATCCGCAGGCGCGTTACTCGAAATACCAAGTGCGCGCAAAATAATAAATAAGTAAATTCGTCGCATCACTCGCCCGTGCCGAGGGGAAGGAAAATGTCACCAGGTATATCCGGCGTAATATTTAATAAAGACCTCGGGGCTCCGCGCAAAGAGCTACCTGTGAAGCCTTAATCCAGTGCTCCTCAAGTTTCTTACACAATATCATAAATCCACACATTGGAACTGATACAGCCTTCATAGATAGCAAGACTGCAGTCTACCATCAAGTGAAACAGTGCTCATTACGATCCAGGTTAAAACAACGTATGACATTTTTATCTTTTTAATAAGTCATAAATCCGAATCAGCAGAAGGCATGTTTGACACAATTATGAAAGTAACAAATCGATCTCCGATTTCGGTAAAATTGATTTTACTGTGGTTATTGTTTTAAGTAAAATGTCATGATCTTAGCCTTTATATTTAACAATTGATACGTACATACAAATACAAAGCAAACGTCATTTAATATGACATTTCTCTCGTCAATGAATCGGAGAAACATAAAAATATGGATAACGTAAGCGTGTTCCCATATGGACCCCCGGATATACAGGTGTTCTGGGTAAATTATAAACAATCTGAGCTTACAGAACTTTAAAAACGTAAATTTGCGGTATCCATGTGCTCAAAATATGGACGCATATGAAGCAGATATGGTTAAAAAAAATAGCAGGTAACAGTGGTATTAGAACTACAAACTTGTTGTTGTACAGTTTTATCGCTGTTGAAAGTCATTGTTTTGAAGTGAAACGCATACAGTTTTTAACATTTTCAAATACGAGTATCATATTATTTACACGACGATCGAGAGCTTTATTTTTACTACTTATAACCACTATCATTTCAACATTCACAAGCTTTGTATTTCAGCAATGAAGAATAATATGACGATGTCCATTCGGGATGATTGAACACCGCATGCCAAAAGGATATGTGGTGTGGATAATTCATTTATAAAAGAGTTGACTTTGAGCCCATAATATTTATAATAAGCTGAAAGCTCTTCTTGGTTTACAAACTTGTACATCTCCACTTATCGCCGTGTCATTAAAAAGAGACTTCCTTATGAAGAGATAGAGACAAACGCGTAATAATCTCCGCAGTTTTTTTGTATGCCTTGCGCAAATAATGAATTGCGAAGAGGTTTGTTTCCGTCGTTACGGTGGCTTGAGCTTTCATTTTAGAGAGTGCTTTTTATTTATAAGACTTTTGAACCGGAGCAGTAAGCTGCCTGTATAAGAAATAATATTACGGAATTATAATTTAAAAACAACTTCAGCCGAGATTCAAAGTCAATTTACTACCTTGTCAATTTCATCGAATTGTATGACACATTTACTTCAGCTATTTTAATCATTATTTGTATATTTTTCTATATAAACACATACAGCGCAATATTGACAGATGGTGATAGCGATGCTGAAGCCTCATCTGTGGATTCTATGTCACCAACCATGTTACATGTGGTTAAGCGTTGCATGTGGAGTGTTAATCAGCCTACGTCATAGACTACAGCCCAACATTCACGCATCATCCTTATTATTACTAGAATTTACTATGAATGGTTGCTCTTCACGGGATGACTTTCGTCTAGTTCTATTAATACTCCTGTTGTTATGTTTTTTAACACATCTGCTTCAGATTTGAAGCATACACCACAAATTTTGATTTCACAGTTTTGTTAGCTCAAATTGTCATATGCCTTGTCTCAGAACACTTATAACTCGGAGGTCTACATGGGAACAAGATAGTTCCCGGAAACCTCCAGTGCGAGAACCTGTGAACTTGGATATCCTGCAGCTGTAGTACTAGAGAAATATAAGGGTGTTCAATAATGTGAGTTTTTTTAGGAGGAAGGAGATTACATGATTAGTCCGATGCTCCCGAGGCCTGAACAATTTTTGTGGGGTGGCTCAACCTTAGCGGGGGCATGTATAGAGCTTGTATTTATTACATCAATTTAAAAAAAAAAACCACATCGGGTTTTGTACCGACATTTGTCATTCAGACACTGTCGCCGACAGTGTCTGAATGACAAACAAACGTTTTTACCACTTGACTATGCTGCCCAAAAATAGGAAACAAAATAAATGGTCAGAATTGAAATCAATGTTTGGTCAGAATTTGAATCCACTTCTGGTCAGACTAAAAAATAATACAAACCGGTTTAATCAGGATAGCTAGTTTAGGATATGTTAGGTTGAGTTGGGTTAATATAACCGTGTATGTTAAACAATGCGAAATAATATTTATTTTATTTTATATAAAGACCAAAAAGTTATTTAATTTGACCGGCGAAATACGGAACTTAAAGTAGTCCATCGTCCGTAAAATGCTAGTCATCATGTTATAATTATTTTAAGTCAAACATTTTTCCAACGTAATATACAAAATGTGGAATTATTACGAAACATAAAAAAGCGGCATCCTTCTTAAAGATGGAATCGCAAATGATCTGATAAAAAAATTACGGAATTGTGTTTTTTAAAGGTGAGCGAGACAGTTACCTGGCTAAGTAATTTGCGACACTTTAAAAATCGCAATGAGTAAAATGGTGACATTAACAAGACGTGAAAATGTAGGGATTGCACCACAACATAATTATGGTAAGTGCCTGCGATTATTTTAAAGGGTAAGACGGTTTGATAATGTATAAAATTACTAGATAAGAAAGCAGATATTCTAGAATCGTTTATGACAATAGTAGTGGTATTGGCAATGCCTTGTTCCCCTGATACCGCAGGCGGACGACTACTGCAGCTGACAATTGATGATAAAATCCATGACGGTCTTAGTCATAATTTTTTTCTTCGTAGTATCAATCTGGTGGATTGGTTTGCAACAACCAAATATTGCATCTCGATCTTCACTCATGTCGATGCTCTGCATCCACCCTCTTTAGCTCAGCATAAGAGCTACAACTCATATCCTCTAACACTTGCTGCAAATAATCCGGTCTAGACTCTAGACCTTCCTCTGCAGTTTCTACCCTCAACCATCTCTTCCACAATGTCGTCAAGAAGACCATCGTGGCGCATGATGTGACCGATCTATCGGGCTCGCCTTTCTGAGATGGTTCTTACTAGGTGCCTATCTTCCTTGATTGTGCTGAGAACCTCATTATTCGTGACATTTTCAGGAAATTCCGAGAATTCTTCTGTAAGACCACATCTTAAAGGCCTGTAGTATTTTTTTATCACTTTCAGATAAGCACCATGTCTCACAGCCGTACATCAAGACGATCCAAGCAAATGTTTTGACAAGTCGGTTGCGGAGCTTTAAATTAATATATTTTGACTCAAAAATTTCGTCGAATAACTTTATGACGGAAATTTATCACGACATACGGTTCAACTAGGAACCGAATATAGAGGGAAGAAGTAGAGAGTCAGTTTTAAATATCACAAAATTATAATACAATAGTTTTCGAACGCGACATCGAACACTGAAGTAATTGTTTTGTTCACCTTATTTAATAATTACAAAAATATCTTATCATTTTTATAATATATATGTATAAATGTCAACTCACGAGATTGTGAAGGGATCGTCTTGAGTGTCTCAATCTCGGTGTGGTCCCAGGCGTTATGTGGTGGTGTGACTCCCATCTTAATAAATCATCTGAAAAAAAGAGAAAAACAAATGTTAATATCAAAATGTAAATTAATAAAGTAAAATAGAAAAAACGGCAATAAAATATTATTTTCAATGTTTTGAGCATTCACTTTGAGATCCATAATAAATTATAAATATTTATTTATTTAATAAATAATAAAATATATATTATTTCAAATATGAGCAGATATTTGAGAGCTGATGGAGTATTATATCACATATGAAACATCATCCCGGTAACAAAAGTTTCTTTCGCAAATGCTATTAAAATAAGCAATTGGATTATTCATTACGTTATTAAACATTTCATTACGGCTCGGTGGAAAATTAAAAAAACAAATTAAACTATCAGTTATAAAACTAGTATTTGAAGCATAAATGTACTTATCTGGTCTATTATCAAATCATTTTGGTTCTTGAATTCTTTAGCTATCAGATGATGCATACAAAACTATTCTAAGAAAGTATCAAAACGATATATCACGGCTACCGATGTCAACAGTAGGGAAATCTTAGACGGCATATATCGGCTACCGATGCGAAACGATACATTACAACATTAAGATTGAAGACATTTTGTTGGTAAAATTATAAATTAAAATAATAAATAAAAAATATATAAATTTATTTCCTCAAGTGAAAAGTTCATATATAACTTTAAAACAGCGTGATGACTGAGATTTAAGTGACAATATATATATTCACTAAAAACCCAAGTTTATTTACAAAAATAAAATACTTGAAAATAATTAAAACACGTCCAATGTATTACTTATTAAAGCAAACATGTGAAATATTGTATTTAAATTTTACAAAATGCTTGAAATATATATATAATTATAATAAAGCTATACAAATATAAGGTCTGGAAGCCACATGGCAACATAAACTACTAAGCTGTCATTTATCAATATCACAGATTCATGCCGTAGAGGATTCGTAGAACTTTGACAATGCTAACATCTTGACAGGTGACAAAAATTAAAGGTGCTTTTGTAATAACCGTATTCTTAAGCTAGACTGCGGATATAGGAGAATACGAAAGCATTAATAACGTAGCCAAATATTTTCCGTCAAGTAGCTAAAAAGAATATGAAACGAGAATGAGAGTATTGACGAAAATATTGTTCGAAATGTGCTGTGGGCGAATCACAAAAAGCATAATCGAAAATCGATAAAACAGCCACTTAAAAGTAATGTTTTATTCATTGGTTTTTGTTTATAATGAGTGAGAAAAACAGACGAGTAACGAAATAGGGAAGGACCCGAAAACAAATCGGCGTTGTCAAATGAATAATCAATGAGGCTTTAAAAGAAGCAAAAAAAATACTTTTGTACATTATTGAAGTTTCAGCGGCGATATGTATATATTTGTTTTTCTTTTCAATCGTTTCAAAACCCTTTCTATTTGGTTTGTTTGTTGAATTATTAAAAATGAGTTATTTGAGGTAAGCCACAAATTAAAGATAAATCACAATAATGAAATAACAAAAAGCACAAAGCCAACCAAAAATTTAGATTTTTTTTTTTTTTAAAGAAATTATAATAATTTATTATAGGTCGTGGGTTCGATCCCAGACAGAGATTAAAAATAAAAAGATTGGTGTGAATTTGATCTCTCGCCCGTAAAATGCCAGTCATAGCCTATTAATCAAAATTGGTGGTAGACGAAAGTCGTCACGTAAAGAACACCCATTCACAGTAAATTCCTGTAATCATTAGGATGATGCGTGAATCTCGGGCTGTAGTCTATGAAGTTGGCGGATCAACACTCCACATGCAGCGCTTAGCCTTATACACCATGTTAAGCGTCATAGAATTCCACAGATGAGACTACAGAATTACTATCAACGTCTGTCGGTATTCTCCTGTATGTATTTACATAAAAGTAAAAAAAAGCATAAGAGTAAAAACATCTTTGAAAATAGCACCTCAACGAAGCTGAAATACCAGTATGTTTCGAAAAATAATATCGCAAACTAATTAAACATATTGTAATCGTAAATATTAAATTCAATTACAAAGAAAACTGAAGCTACGTAATGAGTATTGCAACTACAATATAAAGACTAGTGCGTATTATGGTATCAATTTTCTACATCATGCTTTTGATAAATTTCATGAAACCAAATGTAACGTCAATCACGTTTACAATTTCTTCAATCTGTAAAACTGTAAGACACATAAAAAAGCTCACTGTGTATCCGGTTTAATTTCGCGGTAGAATAGACAATACAGTGATTCCTGAAAAAATGCGAGACATTCGAGCGGAAGTACGGCTGAAGAGAAACTTTTTAAAGTGCAATGTAGCGAAAGTTCGCGCGTACAAATGTTAAAGGTCGCTCCGCGGCTGAAAGCTCAGCCAGAAAAGTTGCCCGCGGCTCAAAAGTAGTTCCAGCAAAAGCTGGTCTTAGTGAGGCCTAAAGTACAGCCTTCGGGATTCTCGCACTACTGCTTCTATAGTACAGAAAAGAGCTTTCTAAATCTGATGTCAATTTATTTGATTTAAAAAGCTAATTATATTTTTATTGACTAGATTTTCACGAACTTTTAATATGATTTGTGCTTATAGATTTTCAAAATGGCATAAAAGTAAACATATTTTGTAATTATACATGATATTAATTCATGATGTTTTATTTTCAAAGACTTAATTACATATGGTGTTCACAATACAATTCTTAAATAATAGTAGGTTTATTCATATCTCATATTTAAAATGGATCTCATAAAATGATTAATTACCGATTAAATAAGTCACAACAATATTTTGCAAAGATACAAGTAAAAAACTCTATGACTTTTAAAATACAAAAAAATATACATGAGTTGGGACTTTTGATAAAATAAATTGGGTAAACATCAAAGTTTCTCGAAGGTTTCATCAATGAAAAACAACAACTGTTCAAAAACTGATAAACGAGTACATAAATTTTCACAGCAAATACCATTTTATGACACTTTGGCAAATTGCTGTGAATATTCGTATTTATCTATATCAGTGGTCTATAATTTTTTATTCAAGTTGTTATATGTTAAAATATTTAAATGTATATCTACCCCCCAAAAAATTTAAGAAAACCACAGTGTTACATAATCGTAGTTAACCGCTATATGTACATAACTTTTCCCGGCAAATGTGTGCGGTGCATCTCGTGTGTGTTTCGTGGCCTAATCTAATATGCCGGCCAAATAAACGTAAACACTTGGCGCTCTACTTTCACGGAAAGTTCGCGTGAACTTTAAAAGCAATAAGCGGGAGTAAGAGAGGCGAGCTTAGATTTTCTGAGTTGAATCAGGCGCACTGTTTCTGAAACGGAATAGTTCCAGCAACGTCAGTTCAATACGCTTGTGACCGACACATACCCGAAGCTTTCGCAGTGTACAACACTACAACACCAACGTGCCTTCTCATTTCCTCAAATGCAATTTATGTATGATTGTTCATTTTTTAAGCACACATAATTATCTTTATAGCGATACCATATACACTCTTTAAATTTAGAACATTAGCTCAATAACAACTGTTGCTAATAAATTTGATAGTTTACATATTTTTCCGTTGAAAATATTGTGTGTAAGCACCTTTCCTTACAACCATTATGCTCACCGTGACACCATGTTTTTGTTACATAATTTATTTGTCGCAGTTTTCTGTTACAATATGAATAATATAGGTGTAGTAACTAAATGTAAAACTACTTCAAATAATGTAAAAAAAAAACAAAATTAAACGAAAGTTAACCTAAATATTCGTGACCGATTCGTATTCGAAAAAAACAGCAAATCGCATAGTAATATGATACTAAAGTGCCAATTATTTCCTTTAGACGAATTTAGTATTGAGTTATAATAATGACTCTTACACCGTTGGAACACAAGTGATCATCTGAATGTTTTTTATTTTTTATTTTGTCGCTGGATTGAAAACACTGGCCGGAGGAGAAGGTCCAACATTTCGTTTCAAGGGAGCACCGCGTGGAGTTCTTTTTATGCTCCACATATAGAAAAAGAAGTACTATCATGAACAGTGTGAATGAGGCGAGAATCTATTTAGCAGAAAGAGTTACAAAACCTAGGTGCCAATGTAGAGTAATTATAAATAGCCTCTAAACGTGCTGTGCAAAGCACGCTCTATTGTTGCCGATTATCTTTTTTGACTAATGTGTTAAAACAATAAACCAACTACGATTCCATATAACACGTCGTTCAAAAAGGTACACTAAAACTATATATCATCTTGTGAAAACATCAGCAATAGTCAGTCGTAAGTGGTATGTGACAATAATTAAGGTGAAAATGAGGTGTGGGTTAAAGGTGAATAATTGAAACATAAAGGAGTGTATTAACGAGTAAGATAACTTATTGAATGGGAAAGATAATGGAATGAAATCATGTGGGTTTTACTAGATCGGCGTGTGCACGATGCGCTGGATTCTCAATTGCGTGAAATGCAGTCGGGTCACAAACACAGTAGCGAATGCGCTTTGAATCTGTGACGAGAAGCTGCACTTTAGGCATGCACACTGAGAAATACTGTAGTACAAGTATCGATTCGATGTACACTTGTAGATATCTGTCTCTCATTAAAACACCACATCAAATGTGTGTCAAATGACCACTACAAACTGCAGTCAGATACTTCTACTGGATATTGTCATATCAAGTCAGCACCATATAACAAGGCTCCAGTAGTGAAACTCATGTCAGATGAGAAGTGGTTTAAAGAAATTATTTTTCAAGTTTGTGATTCATTAAATACTGTTTTTAACTTGGTTATGCTCGATGAACTCATAAGAATATAACTAGGTTTTAAGCGTTAGTTCCTGTTTTTTTTTCACTGAGGAAATGATTAATGTTTACTCTGCTTTTTTTAACCACCGCTTTTGACAGATATTGGGTGACATCTGGTTAACGTTGCAAATATAATAATTTAAAATATATATAGAATAGTTGTTCTCTTTCCATATCTGTTCCGTAATTGGAACATATGGTCATCGCAAATTTCTACCACTTAGTTCTCTCAGTTTCTATTGGAACTCTCTGGTCTCAAAACATATCGGCACCCTAAGGTCCATGGGCATATACATTAACATCCTCCTCTCTTTCAAAATGTGTTATTCAGGCGAGTGAGGACATGATAAAGCAGGGTAGCAAAACAAATACTTTTTCTGCACATTGACATATATTTACGATAAAGTTTACAAATTTATGGCCCGACCTAGTCGGGCCTATGCTCGGGAATATGCTCTCGCCGTCGGGCGGGACACGACTGACGCGCGTTCGTGATGGGCAATCGCACCGCGCCCCAAGTGGCGATCTACGTAACAAGTCCCAAAATGCCAATATGGCGACACATGCATGTCGACAAGCGAACATAAATAAGAGACGAAAGTATATCGAGGTTTTCGGTACCAGTCAGCAAAGGCTAAAGGCTATAACATGCTGATATCAGCATGTATAGCTTGAAGAGACGGCAGATGTAGAATCCGACGCACTTTTAGTGTGATTTAATAATCGGATTTTTAAAGATAAAGGATTATCATCCCGACGTTTCCAAGGTTTGTAGGTTTTAGTCTTAAAGGTTGGCATAACCTGACTAACGACACGCGGTTAGCAACATGTGGTGTCCATCTGAAGTTTTGGTCCGAGTCCAATATTGCTTAACTTTGATGATCTAACTAGAAATGCGCTTATAATATGCCATTGTCGCTGAACGATACGATATTTCTAATCTCTATCTATTGTTGTTTATATAGACAAATATAATAAAATCATTTATCAATTGTATTAATCGTTTAAATAGTAGGTTTTAAATTATATTCGAATACTAGTCAAATATTTAAATCTTAGAGAAAATGAGTTCATGATACAGTTAATTAAAATCAAAAATTACGTTGTGATCCGATGTAAAAGAGGAAAAAAATTCAATGTTCGACAATCTACAGACGCGGAAAAGAGACCGATTACGTTAATAAAACAGAATAAACTTCTTCCACTTAAAAAATAAAACAATCAAAAGGAGCTCGCCGGCGGGAAAAAAATGCGGAAAAAAGTATTTCAGTCCACAAGTTTATTGCGATAATTTATTATCCATAAATAAATTATTTCGGCTTCGGCGTTCCGCATTTTCTTTCCTTGAGAGCGCCGCAAATGGATTCTCCCGGGGTCCAATAAGGCCCGAGTTGTTTTGTAGAACTTTTTGAATCGTCAGTGAAAAAGTTTCCGAGGCGGGCCGGAATATGGAATCGGTGGAATATATGAAATAATATAATTCGCGTTCGATAAGGTCAGTGCGGTTCGTGTTGTAGGCAGTAGTTGAAGAGTATGTGGTGTACATAAACGTTCAATACATTTAAATATATCTACACACATGGATATCTAAGTCTTAATATGAGTCTAAATATGCGAAGTAAACGGCCTCAATCAATCAAACAAAGGAAGGTATACATATTCAAAAAGTGAACAACCAAATTTATTTTTATGTAAACACATGAATGAACTAAACTGTGGAATTTATGATGCTTCAAATTTTTAAGTAAGACTAAAATCAGCATGTATGGGATACTAGTCCGCCAACGCCATTCAAGTTTCATCCATTTTAACGTGGACTTACTTATGAATGAGTGAAGCTCACGGGATGACTTTCATTTACCACCAATTTTGATTTATAGGCCTTAACTGGCATTACGAGAGACGGTCAAATTCACACGGGGTATGTAGCTTAGAAATTTGTAAAAAATATATATATTTTATTTTGCCTTTTTGGGAGTGGAACCCGCGACCTTTGGAAAGCTAAGCAAACGCTTTTATGAGTACATTTATTATTCTTCTAAACAATCTTTATTGTTCTTACATATTCTCACAATTGACCATCAAACACCCCTTAAACAGTTTCAAAATAAATCTACACGATTGAATTATTTTTATATTTACTTCGATTCAGAACAAGCGGTTTTATCACTCTTTATTTAACCAAAGACAAATAAGAAAAACCTTCAGCCAACAAGATATGCCACCTGGAATGTTCGAACATTACTGCAGAACGGCGCCCTAGTCGGGAGTATTTGCAGCAAGTATTCGAGGACATGAACTGTAGCGCTTATGCTGAGCTGAAAAGGGTTGCGGAGGACCGAGAGGAATGAAGATCGAGATGCAAGATTCTGTTGCTGCAAACCAATCCACCGGATTGATACTACGAAGAAGAATTTAGCATTAAAAGATTTCATCAAACATCTGGGCAGGCCGACACCTTGCAGTAATCGATCACAGCATACCTTGCGGCAGAAGAGACAGAAATTAAGCCTAGACTTAAAAAAAACTCAATGATAGCGGACAGCTCCGCCAAATTGGTTTACCAAATGGCCTGGTCTTTCCATGTGTGTTCCCTTCACCATACTATCTGAATCATTTTTTATATTAAACTAGCATCGAGTCGACTATATTGAATTTAGCTACAATTTCAATATCATGAAGTACTGAAATACAATAGGCGCGCCGCTGAATGTATTTCGCGACCCAAGCGACCATTCAGTTTATCGAATTACGCTGTGCATCACTGGGCAATAATTCTCAAACGTGACTCCAAATGTCAGAAGACCGGAAAAACGAATATGACAATCGGACGGGGAATAAATTATGTAGATGCCGAGAAACTTTGGTCGGGCCAGGGATTGAAAGCGTAAGCAATATGTAAGAATTATTTTTATAAAAATATTTAATGATATATTTTTATAATTATATTATTTTAAGATTAAGGCACGACTATAAGCCAATTTCAACAAACATATTAATAACATATATATTTTATAAACTGAATGTCAAATGTTTTATTTTAATTTGCCTTTGAAAGATTTAAAAAAAAATCGTACCGAAGTTTTCCTATCAAATAGTTACTTTGCTGGTGGTTTAACTATACGACATATAAAAGAAAATTAAGTATGATCCCTGATTATGTAATTAATATTATATTTATTAGAATTGGGGCTTAAATAAAAGTAAAAATACTTACAATCACTGAAAGTAGGTACAAGCTTTTTGAGTGACAGGTGAAACATTACAAATTTTAATAAATCAATTATTTTTATAGATATATATCAAATTATATAAATATTTTTTATAAATAAGGCTACGAAATACAATATTAATATTTATCACCTTTTAGACTTGAGGATTTTGAAAAGAAGCATCATTTTAAGGAACTAATTTTCAATCATACAGTCGACCAAGACATGAAGTTCGATCTGTGTTATACAGATGCCTGAATATAAACTAATCATTTTCTACACCATGCAACATATCGGAAAACATAAAGTATTTTTTTTTTTGGGACGATAGTCAGACTCACGTGAACAGGAACAAATTAAAAGTAAAATAATCTAACATAGACTGACGTAAATATATATATAAAAGAAGTCACAATCTTAAGGCTCTTAAAAAAATCATTTAGCGATATCACGTATCGCTTATTACAGCATATGGTCACTTCAATGTGACCAAATGAATTACTTTGAGTTGGCCAGTATACAGTGCGGAGGTTATGATTTTCTCGTACTATGTTATTGCGGCTAGAAGGAAGATTTCCATTTACAGAAAAGTGATTCTGCCGACCGTCCTGACCTTATATTGGTTACGTGATTTTCGGCCTCAGGCGTCGACGGGCGTCGCGGCGCCTCGAGCCTGAATACTAATGCATAGCGAATCACTCGAGTTTTGTGGCATAACCTGAATTCAAGTGACCGAACTATTACGTAAGAATAATAGTTTTTTTTGCGTAAGCACATACAGGAGAATACCGACAGATGGTGATAGTAATGTTGATGTCTCATCTGTGGAATTCTATGACGCTTACCATGGTACATATGGCTAAGCGCTAATGGAGTGTAGATTCGCCAACGTCATAGAATTTAGCCCGAGATTCACGCATCATCCTTATTATTACAGGAATTTTACTATGAATGGGTGGTCTTCACGGGACGACTTTCGTCTACCACTAATTTTGATTGATAGGCTATGACTATCATTTTACGATGAGGGATCAAATTCACACCAACCGGGGTATTTTAGAGCTCAGATCGATTAAAAAAAAGTTTAATCTCCGTCAGGGATCGAACCCACGACCTTTGTGACTTGCAAAGCAAACGCTTTGACCATTGAGCTATACCCGCCGGAAAAAATATGACTGGCGCAAATGAAATTGGCAAATTCTAACGTATGAAATGGCATAACGACATTAGACAAATAACAAATTTTTTGGCGTAATACTAGAATATGAGTTGTAAAAATTAAATGTTACATTTGTAGAGCAAGGGAAACACACTTATAGAGATAATTATAATTCACATATTTTTATGCAGCTGCAGTGGTGGGGGCGAATGTTGGCCGAACTTTGAGTTTAACAAACTTGAAAGTTTAGTAACCATGCAGTACTCGATAGATTGATAAACAACGTAGTTTCGCTATTATAGTGTGATTATAAAAATATTATATTCGAGTTAAGGTGTAAATATTTATTTTCAAGTTCAAATAAGAAAATTTTGTTTGATAATTTTTCATTGACAATGTAATATGAATACGAAAAGATAACCAAAAAAAATATTAACTGAACTCATTTTATAAATGCAAGTACAAAAATAATAAAATTTAAAAAAAATACTAAGACTTGGTAAATCGTAGTTATTCTACTTTAGCAGCTAATGGTGGCCGTATGTGCTTTTTTAAGTACCAGGTATTAATAAAATTTTACCAACGAAAGATCTTATGTTAAAATAACAAACTAAAGCCTAATAACCAAAAGGTGAAATTATTTAAACTTCAGACAGTTATTTAGGTTATCGATACTTTTGGGTATATTTGGAAATTACCTGGAGAAAATTCACAGCGTCAGACACAATATAAATTTACGTGAGCCAATCTATGAGCATTGAGCACACAATGTATGCCAATTTAGTGTTTACACTGCGATTATAAACTGTATTGACCGAGCTTTCATAAAGCTCATTCAGGAAGTCAATGTATGGCGGACTGTTATGTTTAAGTTTTAAGCTTATGATCCATATTTATCATAGCCTACAGGTATGAGCATCGCTAATAACCAAACATTCCTTGTGAAATTATTGAATCAATTTGAAAGTCGACAGCATAGATTTTATCTCTATTTTTTAATCAATGAAAAAATATTTAGAATATTGTTTATGTTAAATTTTACAGACTCTGTTTTATTGTTACTGCACAATCTTAATATTTATTTAAGGAGGGGCGGGTAGTATTCAGTATGACAGATTTCAAATATAGTTTTTGTACAATTCATCCATATATATTTGAGATTACGTGGGTAAAGTGATTTTTCAATTCTGAGAGCCGTATGCAGACACATTCCTTGACCTAAAGTAGACTTAACACCCTTTTGCATGGACGTATATAAGATATGAGTTGAGTCAAGGGCTGAGGCTTCCTAACTTTAATAATTCCTACGGCCTTGAGAAAGGAAGGAGGTAACTGTTGTGCGTTGGTTACCTTAAGAAATGTCTGTATATACGAGTCTTTAGTTGGTTACCTTATGCCAAGGAATGACTTTGCATGAGGGTATAAGTCCTTCGGACATTAAAGTAAGCAACTAGTCAGATTCAGGATGCATTTGATGACGCGACCATCGGACCTTATCTTGCCCTACAATATCATATCCCTTTACAAACAAAAAAAAATTATATTTATGAAAATATGTTACATATTATCTTCATATTAATCTTGAACTGTTAATTATTATAATTAATCTGAACACCCAATACGTTTTAACCAAACTGTTATATATGTATAATATCATAATTAAAAATTACAACACTCAATATCAATAAAGTAATTATATACGAAAAAGTTACTAAAAAAAAACCGTTGTATTCATACTTCTTAGACTGCTAGTGAAAAGAGTATAGAAAAAAACACCGAACCTACAGAAAAGCACAATATTTTTCATATTCGCCCGGTCCGACCTGACACGTTATGCAAATTTTAGGCAAGTTGAAAGTTGCACGGTTGCAGAAACGTATTCCGGCAAACGTATTCGCAAAACTTTCCGCAAAGTGTTGCGGTCTGGTATTTCACCCGTACTGCTTGTTCCAAATGAAGAAAAACACAGAACGAAATTGAGCCACCCTACACTGAGCCTATACATACAATGCTGAAAGACAGACCACAGATCATTAAAGTAATATTTTATTGCGTATTTATCATACCTGTACTTCGATAGGTGGACGCTTTAGAACACCGCACATTATTGAAGACTAAGACAATTTTAATTATTAAATTATATAAAATAATGCTTAAATGTACTTCGGATAAGACAGTCTTCTATTCAAGCCCTTTGTCCTGAAAACCGTTGGTTACTATGCATACCATGCACTTGGTGCAGAAACGACTTGATTTAATGGAAATATCATAGCAGGTATTATTACTAATCGCCGAAGATTTAAAGCGGATTTGAAAGAAGAAAAAAAATATTCTGACCAGGAGAATATATAAAAAACACTGTTAGAAAGTAATGGAGGTGTCGCAAATGTGAATTCTGTGATGTTTGCGATTTTGAGAATGTTTATGGGTGACTATAGATGGGTGTCATATAGTGGTCATACAGAAGAATTCTCGGAATTTCCTGGAGAGACCACGTCACGCACAATGAGGTTCTTAGCATAATCAAGGAAGATAGGCACCTAGTATGAACCATATCAGAGAGGCGAGTCCGATGGAAAAGTAACATCATGCGCCACGATGGTCTTTTTAACGAAATTGTGGTTGAGGGTAGAAACTGTAGAGGGCGCCCTAGACGGGATTGAAGCAAGTGTTCGAGGACACTGGTTGTAGCTCTTAAACTGAGCTAAAGATATATTGTGGCTTTTGGGTTGCGCCGTGTGTGGTGAACTTCCTTCACCAATATTTCGATCGCCATTGCAGGGGTCTTCTTCAGGATTAATAATTTATTTAGTTTTGAGTTGGTTTATTCAGATTATATATTTCTTTTTTGAGCGTTATTGATTAATATCTCCATGGCAACTCAAGTTTCATTCCGAAGTATCGTAGGTATGTTGGAAGTTCACCACACACGGCGCAACCCAAAAGCCACAATATCAAATCTGGTCGTGAAAATCTAAGAAGTTATTTGAGCTAAAGAGGGTTGCAGAGGATCGAGAGGAGTTGGGATCGAGATGCAAGATTTTGTTGCTGCAAACCAATCCACCGGATTGATACTACGAAGAAGAAGATCGCTGTTAAATTGATAATTAATAACCAACAATTTAATAGCAACCAGTAAGTTGTGACAGGCATTGCGGACATGTTGAGAATACAACCATACATCAAGCCTTCAATTACTAGAAAATATTTTTTTATGTAAAAAATAGTTTTCCTTGAATTTTCGGCGCATTAAATCGACATATTTTTCCGTGTCTATTAAAAAAAATGTTTTTAGAAAATCTTCCACGCCGTTAAAGATATTAAAATATAAAAATAAATACAAAAAGTATACTGCGTTGCATGCCAGGGATGTCGAGTGGCGGCTGGTAAGTTGAGGAAGAGCTTCCAAAATGGTGGTTCGAGGACCAATAACGGTCTTCCATTGAGGAATATAATTAATTTATTTATTTTTAACAAAACACAAGCTCCTTTAAAATATTTTACATAAATTTATAAAAATACACTTATCAAATGAATAAAACAAGATTAAAGAAGTATAAAAAGTGTCAAATCTTTCTTCGGGTGTCAAGAAATTACAAAATATTGTACATTTTAATTCATACTAACATATAAGTGTCGCGTTGTATTGACACATTTAGTGTTAATGACCTCACACTCAAAATAAGTGTCGGGATGCTCAACGCAAATAGTTGGACTTGCAACAACAAAAACCATGTCATAAGTATATCATGGTTGACACACAAATAACACGGTATTATTGTAACATTTAAAAGTTTTATTTTTCGATAGGTGGGCATTGCAAGTGCCTTATCAATATGCTTCTGGAAATATTGAAAATATTCAAGTTAAACATAAAGCACAATGTATGGGTAAGAAAACATAAATGCCAGTAGAACATTTCAAGGCCTACAAGTGATAATGAATTAGTTAGCATAACTGCTGGTTCTAATTAGATATATTATGTCGACCGTGTAGGGATGTGCAGAGTTTTATGGGTTATTTAAAAGTATGTTCAGAAGAGCATTGCCTTAGATAATAGCAATTCAAGGATTAAGAGAATTGACGTACTTGTGATCAAATACATGAATAAAATATTTTAGACGTCAAAATTACACAATTACACAGACAGTAATGCGGAACTATTATTTAAATTATTTATTATACAGGGAACGGCAAAAAAAGCTGAAGGAAGTAATCAAAACAACGACGATAACCATCAGTTTTTTTTGTCGCTCCCTGTATCTTTAAAATTATGAAAATAGTATTTATGAGAATACAGGTATATAATTACGAATTCAGTAGTTTGTGAGGTTCGAAAGCATCATACTGATCTCCCAGAAAATGTATTTAAGATGCTTTCTCGACCATGATCATAACTTTTTCAATCATGAAGACGATAGTGGATTAAAAACAGTTGCATTTTTCGGTCATGTCATTCAAGAAGATCTTTAACAACATATTGTATTCAGTAAAATTTATCATTTCGAACTGTTGGCGACGAATCTGGCAAAGATTCAAGTCGTTGTTATGGGTTGTGGTGGACGTATGCTCCAAAATAGGAGCGAATATGTCGTCGAGATGGGGCTGAAAAGTTTGAAAGCGCTGGTTCGGAGGGTAGTCCGCGCCGGTCTGCTCACGAAGCAAAAAAAAAAACATTCTAAAAGTAAATTTGCGAGTTTGAAGTGTTAGGAAACGAGATTTTCGGGCATATCCGGTGGGCGGTGTCACTCCTGGCGCCATCCACCCCACAGCGGGGAGAGAGAGAAGCTTCAGAAAGGTTCCATTAAACAACCAAACTCAACATAAGTTAACGCAAAGAGTATTTTTGAATCAGAAATAGTGCTTATGAATCGTAATTGCTTAAGAATCAACGCATTTTAATAATTTTTGCTAATTTTCTGACAGCTTTCAGTTTTTTCAAATGGATTATAGAGAAACGTTTGAACTATTCGTTTTGAAGAATTATGTGGTAAAAATAAGATAAAGAGTAACGAATACAAGCATGTGACAATTATTATATAAAATTAATGATAATATCATACTTTTACGAAATTTTGCCAATTTTAAGGATTCTTTATCGTTCAAGAAGATTGCCTAACTAGTATTTTTCATTAATTATATATATACATTAATAAAAATTATTAAGATCATAAAAGAGAACACCAAGCAATGATTTCTTTTTTGGCTGTAAATTTCGCTTTGTTAATTTTTTTATTTTTTTTATGTAAACGCATGCAGGAGAGCACACCCGGTCAAGACCAGTGCACTCTATGACGCTCAGCCAGGGAGGCTGGACGCTGCATGCGGGAAACGTGTGTTGTGTTCGTGTTTGTGTGTGGGTTGGGGAGATTGCAAGTGTATATTTATCTGTTTCTTGAAGAGATCCAGATTGTAGGAAGGAGGAAACACAGACGCTGGAAGAGCATTCCATAGCTTACCGGTGGCATTAAGGAAGGAACTTTGGAAGCTGCCAGTTCTTGGTCGACATACATTAACCGTGTATGGATGTTCGGCAAGTGCAAGACAAGTTTGTGTAAGATATTTATTTAATTATAAATCATTCATAAATTACCGAGTCATAAATTATACAAACTAATTAAAAAAATAAAACAAACTTTGGGTAGAAAATAATTCATTGTATTCATAATTTAAAATGTAGAAAACCTGTTAACTTCCTGTTTTTAAAACTAATAAGAATGGATGTTTTAAATTGACTTTCGACGTAATATAATGATTAACAGTAGTTATAATTGAAATATTAATTAAATACGTTGCGTAAAGAATTTTAAATTGATTTATTATATTAACTATGAACTCGGGGTCAGGCATTCGGGCGAGGGGGTCTTCCGAAAGTCGGGGACTTAAAACTTTTCAATTGCCTTAAGATTCCTCTGGTCGAAAAGCTTAATTCATGATATACTCACACAATAAGAACATTAAAAAATATATGGTCGTCTGAAAATTTAATCTCAGTATACAGAAGAGTACCAACCGCAGCGTCCTCACATGCATTTGATTTAGATTAAATATATTTATATTATCTTTATGAACATTTAAAGATGAGTGTTATTACTGTAGATAACATAATTTTAAAATGTATTTTGTTGAAACTCAAGACTCTAATCTTTTGTATTCTGAAAAAAAAACTGTAATATGTAGCGACCATAGGATCATAGAAAATAAAAAGCCCATTTTCCAACAGGTCTGAAATATTTTAACGTTAAAATATGCATTGCATACTCTACGTGTTAAATGTCAATCAACATGATCCATATTTAAACAAAGTGAAATTTACATACATTTCAATTTGAAAATTTGCGTGTCACTAGTATAAATAATTATTTAGAGAGTGTTACAAACCCAAGAAGAGCGTTGCTTTTTAGATATTGTTTTTATTTTACATCGTGAAAAACAATTTTCAAAAATCACATAAAAACAATGTTGAAAAGTGATATTTTAGTTTATTACAGATGGATTCTAAATAATACATTGTTGATAGGTGAGATGGTGAGATTGATCTCTTAAATCATTAAAAAAATTGCTTCTGCTTGTGGAGGCATTCTCCAGAATGTGATACTATAAAAAATGTGGCTTCTGTCGGGTAGCTTATTTCCTGATGGATACACAATGGAAGAATCAACATTTTTATGGTCGCCTTTGGAATTTCATAATACCAAGAAATCGTATTGACCAACAAACCGACATCACATATACCACGGTTAGCCGCGTATCAAATCCCTAACAGAGTAGAAGCATTAAAGGTAATAAAGTACCAAAAATAAAATAAATATACGATTTATTTGATTTAAAAAGTATTGTGAGCTTTATATGTTTTACACAGGATGCTTAATGTATTATATTCATCATCATCATCAGCACCATTACCATGTCCGCTTCTCTAACTCAAGCATATGGCATTCACAAACTGCCGCCACAAAGCTCTGTCAGCCGCCATAATATTTGCCTCATCCCATGTCACCGACTGCATTGGTTGAGAGTTTCAGCTAAAATCCAGTACAAATTATGCCTCTTAGCTTACAAGGCACTCAACGGAACTGCACCGGGCTATTTGACATAACTTATCAAGCCTTGAGAAATTAGCGCGCGCGGAGAGACACTCAGATCGGCTAGAGCAAATAGAAGCACCCTGCAGCTGATGGGAGGTAGTCCTAGCACGGTTTTTGGCAATCGGGCTTTCAGCTACGCGGCACCAATGGCCTGGAACTCGCTAACAGAAAGCATACGAGAGCTTAAAGCGGAGGCATCCTTCAGAAGCAGACTCAAAACCCACCTTTTTACTCAGAGAGGCAAAGAAGCTCTTTTGGAATGATCATTCGGTCATAAAAGAGCGCTATACAAATACTAATATAATAATAATAATAATACCAGTCAGATCTGTCTATCAATCCAGTAAACCAGCATTTTTCAGTAGATTTCATAATTAAGTCTATCGCTCGTGAAGGATCCCAGACCATGAAATACTAAGGGGTTGCTCAACGCAACACATTCCATGCCCGATGTTGCTTAACTTGTGAACGGAAGAGAACCAGCTGTTTAATGCGACAGAGTTGTTGATCACAATGATATCCTCCTCTCTGAATTGGATATTGAATTACTGGGTGACAGGATGCTGGATCAGGTTCACAATGCAAAGAACTGGTTTTATGTTTTACAATTCGCGTTTATTTCTCACACACTTGCTTTTTCGTCCACCCGTTATGGCTATTACGCTATTAGGCGTGCGTCATAACGTTCGCGAGCGAGCTCCAACTGACGGCGCGCTCTGACATCTAGGGCTGCCAACAGTCGCGGCAGAAAAGGTGAATTAAAGATGACAGTGTCACCAACATGACATGGGTCAACTGTCATAACAGATAAAATGGCGTATGCAAACACCGTTTATTATTATATAACTAAAACTAACATTACTAGATATGCATGTCAGGAACATAAATAAGAGACAAAATATCGTTCTTCGAGGCTTTACGGCATCAGCCTATAGGAGCTATATCAAGCTGATATTAACAGTTTAGAGACATACAAGTTCCATCTTGACCTGCGCAATTCATACGATGACGGGGGTGAATTCTCTTTATCAAACGTAATAAGTTATGACCTCCAGGAGATTAAATTATCAAATTTAATCCAGCATACTGAAGATCGTCTAAAGAAAGAAGATGAGACTATGTCGCCATAAAATAGATTTGAACTGTTGAACATTCGATTGTTATGCGAGAAGTCGCAAGTTCTCATCTTGCACAAAAAGAATTTTGTTACTGAGATTTGTGGTACCACTTCCTCTAGCAAAGAAACAGACATGTCAATTGAAATAAATAAGAATCGAAACTAAAATATGAGAGCGTATATACCAAGCTTAAATACTTCATACATACAATCATAAAAGTAGTTTCTTGTCTTCATCATCATCGGCCTGAATACGTCCACTGTTGAACGTATGCCTCACGCATGAGTCTCCATCCTCTTTGATCCTCCGCCTTCTGCATCCAAGTCACTCCGGCTATTCTTCTTATGTCGTCAGTCCATATTGCAGGGGGTCGGCCAATGCTTCGTTTACCAGTTCTTGGGCGCCATTCCAATACTTTTCTTCCCCATCGACCGTCGTCTTTTCGACAGATATGTCCTGCCCATTGCCACTTGAGTGTGCCTATTTGTTGGGTAGCATCCACTACTTGAGTTCTTCTGCGTGTTTCCCCGTATCGAATTCTATCTCTTAGCGACACTCCGAGCATTGATCTCTCCATAGCACGCTGGGTGACTTTTATTTTATGGGTAAGACTTGCAGTCAGATTCCACGTCTCTGCGCCATAAGTTAATACAGGGAGGGTGCATTGGTTAAACGTCTTAGTTTTAAGACATTCCGGAATTTTCGCTTTAGTTTTTTTAGGAAAATTAAAGTACATAATTCTTGTACAAATTCTAAATTATTATTTTTTACTTGTAAGGTCCCAGTTAAGATTTTCGAAGTACTGACAATCGGCGTTCGTTTTACACATGACGCTAGTAATAAAATGTATGAAGATAATTTAAGTCGGCTTGATACGTCTTCTACTAAGTATGAAGGATGAGACAATAAAGTAACTGGTGGAGGATGGAACACAGATGCTGGTGAACGATCCATCTCTGCAAACTTAATTATAAATGTCTCGTGGGTCCTAAGATGAAGTAGCGTAACACGATAACAAGTTCAAGCTAGTCAAGTTAGGAGACTGCAGTTTCGACTAACACCTAGCTTTCTTCGGTCCATCACTGTCAAGAGACAACTGAGCTGCATATTACTTAATAAGTGGTCGAACCCATTTAATGAAGGACGGGGTAGGGGTGTGTCTATCAGGGAATGATAAGAGAGGGAGACAGATAGGGTTGCAAGGATAAAAAAGATAATTATTAGGTATATATTATTTTAATTTTATATTATATATATTTTCTTTTACATTTATAAGGAATTCAGTTTTTATTAACTTATTACTTGTCCATAGTGTTTATTTATACTTTTTTTTGTTATTCAGTTTATTATCTAACGGAAACATTTTTACTATAAGTGAATTATTTTTGTGATAATCAGATATTACGTGTTATTACACATACGTGATCCATGCAAAAACAAGGTAAATAAATAAATATATAACATTATAATAACATGTATATTTTGACAAATTATGCAATGCACACTACAGTATCGTTGAAAAAACTATTTTTCCAATTAACAATTGCATAATTAATTTATAAAACGGCAGTTTTATATGTATTAATTAAATATACACATAAAATTATGCATCAAAAAAAATTTATACAAATCAATTCATTCAGAAAAAATATCGGCAGACGCGGGATTCGAACCAAGAGCCTTGCAACCTTTGCTCTATTCTTTTAAGCCGCGCAGTCCACCCGACTATTACTCTGCCTGAACTGATACGCGAAAGATGGTGTATTTATACCGTTGTTACTATTGTTACCATCGTTTAACGATAGGTGTCTCTATAGTATATATACAGAGTATGTATATCATTATTTTTTATCATTCAATCACTCAACATTTATTCACAAGCTTTTTATATTATAACTTTCCGACAGTCTATTTATTTAGTAATTTCCTCTCGTGGTTCGAATCCCGCGTCTGCCAATATTTTTTCTGAATGAATTGATGCGTATAAAAAATTTTGAGGTATAATTGCATGTGTATATTTAATTACTAATAATATTGAAATATAGTCAACGTTCTATAAAAGAAAATTATAGTATTGAAAAAATATTCTAATAAAAATTTTAATCCATGTAAGGTTTATGTGTTTTCGTCTAAATGGGATATTTCATTCTTAATTGTATAACAGAAAATTAAGCTTGGCAGGATAAAAATTCTTCGGAACTAGTTAAATTGTGCAACTTTCCCATAATTTTTCAATCTGGCTTCGCTTAAAAGTTTCGGGTGCAGAGCCATCTTTCTCTTTGATAATAATTACTACGGGCAGCAGACCAAGTGGAAGCAAAAATGTCAAGGCGACTGATTACTTTCTATTATGCGAAAGAATACGGGAATGTTCGTAAACAGCACGATCCACGAACACCACGAAAAAAAACATAGTAAACCTATAATTTAAAAATGTACTAACATCTTCCTCTCTCTCAAAAGGTTGTTATTCAGTCACGTGAGGGCACGATGAGGAGCAGGTTAGCAAAACAAAGACTTTTTCAGAAGCACATTGACATATATTTACGATAAACTTTATTATTTAAACATATGGCTCGACCTAGTCACAGCTTTAGGCCGAGCCACAATACAATATGCTGTCGCCCACGGGCGGCACACCACTGATGCACCCGTGATGGGCTGTCACACTGGCACCACAAGCGGCGGTCTATATAACTAGTCAAAAAATGCCAATATGGCGGACACATTCATGTCTGACAAGCGAACAGAAATAAGAGACGAAAGATTGTATATCGAGGTTTTCGGTACCAGTCAGCAAGGGCTATAATATCATGCTGATAACAGTATATGCCGAGAATATTTTCTTGAGTTTAAAATGTATTTTAAATTATATCATATATTGTATTTCAATTATCATTAGAAAAGATTGAAGAATACTCGTATATATACCAATATTCAATAAGTGATTCGCAAACAAATAAACAGTCAACAACATCTTATGTGACATTTCTCTCATAAATAAATCGTTGAAAAATAAACGTCACATGCAGGGGATTCGAATGTAACCTCTTTGAAGACGTTTTTTTTCGTATTTAGATCTTTTTAGCACGCAACATGCCGCCTTTTCTTTGTTGGGCGATGGGAAGGATGGGCGGCGACAGAAGGCGAAGTTGGCAGTTTATCGCCAAAGTCATCCGCAAGATGGAATAACTTCGCGAATAGTTGGTCGCGGATCTGCAGCGGACAAGAGGTGAAGCAATTAGTTTACTCTCTCTCCTCTCTCTCGCCCCTTTCAGCGGAGGATGATGTTGTTTTTTGTTGTTTCCTTCGTCCCGGAGGACCAAGAAGTCTCTTCTTCGTCCTTTTTATTTGTGTTCACTTTAATGCTGTTAAGTTTTGATATTGACTCGGTACTTTGTCAATAGCCCGTGCCTTTTATGTTCGAGTAGATTTTTTTATTCCCATATCCGTGTGGGTGTTTAGTTTCCACTATCCAAACCGTATCGTATTCAGACATCCGGAGGTGGTCTTAGCACGGTCTTTGGCAATCGTGCTTTCAGCTACGCGGCGAAGAGAACTTAAAGCGGAGGCATCCTTTACAAGCAGATTTAAGACCCACCTTCTTACTCAGAGAGGCAAAGAAGCACTTTTGGAAGGAGTATTCGGTCATAAAAAAGCCCTATACAAATACTGATATAATAATGATAATATATGATTCGCGACAACATCCAAAGCAGAAGCCCGAGAAAATCGGATGATTATCCCGACGCTCCGAAGACTTAAGCCGTTTCGTCTGAAGAGGCTGCTTAACCGGAAAATACTAAGACATCTGCTCTGGAAGTTGTCCCGACAACTTCATGTTTCTTTTTATTAAGTGGATTTTCAGGTGCAGACATGTCCCAGAACAAGAAATGGACATTGGCAGCCAACAGAACTAATAGCGGTAATTTGTGGTGACCAGATATGGAACGTATATGGGAAAAAGAACTATATATTGCTGCCATCGAGTCCTCGTGTCTTTGCCTCGTGACAAGATATACCTGCTCCCGAAGGTACACCTGGGGACATATGTGCTTCAAGATGGCCTCCAGGGTAGAAACCGAGGACTTAACAAACACAGCATCTGTAGAATCTGAGGTATATATATATATATTTTTTTTATTTAATCGAATATAAAAAGATACATTTTTTACATAGTAATTTACATTCCAATCTTTTTTTTTTTTTCTTTTTTTTTTTACATTCGCTTACCACACCACTTAAAGATAAGATCTTGTGTGTGGCGTGGGAAAATAAAAATATTTTTAGATGATTTTCTAATCGTATTTTTATTTAATGAGATTATTAGCCTGATGCACCCTGTTCAAGTAGTGACCACTGGCAATTTTATTTCTTCCACATCCACTTTCTACCTGAATTACATAAACGTCACAAATTTCATCTGTTACAATTATTTTAATTTAGTCCCAAGTCTCTTAGTCAAACTCTGTATACCGCATCTCCAATGTAAATTAAATAAATTAAGTGTTATTTTCTATTACATGATAAGCCACGTTTCGTGTTCAAAAAAAATCTTATAAACTATAGGATTTTTTAAATGAAATTGCATGTAGTATAAAAGCAAGTGTAGTAGGTTATATAGTACTCGTGAAGAAAACGTGTGTTATGTTTGTATGGAAGATACACAGATACTGGAAATGATATAAACAAGTATTGACAGATGTAAAATCAAGGTAGAATTTTATACATAATATATAAAAGTCTACCTTGGGTCTATAGCGACATTTATCGTCTGCCCAAGAAAAAAAAATGGTTGAAATTGAACACCATTTAGGGGTAAAAATCTTCGATAACCCACGAGGCGTAGCATAGATCTATTCAGGGTCATGGCATCCAAAACGTTAAAGGTAATCTTTAAGATTTTGGATATTCCTCTGATTACGGCTTAATTCCTTAACGAAAAAAATATAATTTTATATATACAAAACCAAAACGCTGTTTTTCTCAATCTTTTCAAATAACTGGCTACGAAAGTCTCAACGCTCAAAGCAGTAACCCCGGAGACCTGTACAATACAATATGCATAACATTACCCAATAATAAAAAGAAACGGCATATCGGATGATGGCATCCGCGTCATCCTGTAGTCGTGTCGATAAGGTACTAAACTCGGAGCTATTTTTGTATTGGCACTCTCGCATCTTGTCAGCTCTTTCACCGGGGCCATTGTTGTGCAATTTAATATCGGCGTTGACGCACGCATTTGCTTGTTCATTGTTCGAATTCCACGTAGCGTGCACTCACAACATGCTGTGTGCACTACGGACAGGGGTACGCAACCTGCGACCTTCACCTTTTCCTTACGGTGACCCCTGACTGCCAAACATATTCATTCCTGTATCTGTTACATACCTGGAACATAGTTTCAACACAAACTGCTGACACTCATTCACCATTTTCAAGCGTTGTACCCAGACATCTCTGCATCTGAAGGTATATATAAGGTTACTTTCGATCTCCAAAGTAGAAGTCCGAGGAATTGAAGACACGGCAGATATACTCGTAGTATCCGAGGCACATTTTGAGTGGTCTGTTAATCGTATGTATTTAAGGATATCGAATGTTTAGCTAAAAGATAGAATCCGAAACGAGGAAATACGCAGAAGAACTCAAGTAGTGGATGCTACCCAACGAATAGGCACACTCAAGTGGCAATGGGCAGGTCATATCTGTCGAAGAGACGATGGTCGATGGGAAGAAAAGTATTGGAATGGCGCCCAAGAACTGGCAAACGAAGCATTGGCCGACCCCCTACAAGATGGACTGACGATTTAAGAAGAATAGCGGGAGTGACCTGGATGCGGAAGGCGGAGGATCGAAGAGGATGGAGACTCATGCGGGAGGCCTACGTTCAACAGTGGACGGACACAGGCTGATGATGATGATGATGATGAATGTTTAGCACAACGCTCCCGAAGG
The DNA here is from genome assembly GCA_022606575.1 of Glossosoma conforme. NCBI lineage: Eukaryota > Metazoa > Arthropoda > Insecta > Trichoptera > Glossosomatidae > Glossosoma > Glossosoma conforme. Next base: position 1,476,161 of record JAGTXR010000082.1, on the reverse strand, counting down.
ATGGAAAATTTGGTCCTAATAAGCGGCTCAACTCGATCAACAACAATACGTGAAGTTTTGGTCCGCGTCTTGCTTATACGTGTTGATTAAATTCAGTAATTTAAAGAGAACCATGCTATCGAAGTGCTATTGTCGCTGGATTTTTGGTTTAAAGAAAATTATTTAAAAAATTACATTGTTATAAAAATAAAAAGAACACCAAATATGTTGTCTAACTACTTGTTCCTGATTGTGCCTGGTAACATAAAATGATTCTCAACCACTGACGTTGTAATTACAAAGCTCTACACTTCCAACAGTTCCAAACTACAGCGCACCAGGGGTGTGAAGGAATTTTATTTGAAAAGTCATGATATGACATTATCGTTGCGAAGGAATTATCAAACTTGTATATACGAAGGAAATAGGGGACTTTTATTAATCTCTTGTAGTAATTTTTTTAATTCAATACATCGAAAATGTAAAATTCATCACCTTTTATATTTTAATGAATTTTATATGTATTTTATATTTAACGATAAGATGAAGGCGAAACTGCCATCGCTAATAATCAAATGTCTTATAACAGGCATATAATTGTTAAATTAAGATATTTTATAATACAGGTGGATAACAGAATATATTTCATATACACATCTTTTTATGTAGAGACATACAGGAGAATATCGACGTGATAGTAATTCTGAAGTCTCATCTGTGGAATTCTATGACGCTTACCATGGAGCATATGGCTAAGTGCTGCATGTGTTGACCCGCCAACGTCATAGACTACAGCCCGAGATTCATGCATCATCCTTATTATTACAGGAATTTAGTATGAATGGGTGGTCTACAAGGGACGACTTTCGTCTACCACCAATTTTAGTTAATAGACTATGACTGGCATTTTTGTTTGACAGTTTACACTTTATTTTATTTTCCTTAAATGACATTACAGAATAGGTAACATTTCAATGCATCATTAAAGTAGATACAACCATAAGTGTGGCGATGTAAATTTATTGACGCATTTTACGGGTGAGGGATCAAATTCACACCAACCGGGTGTTTTAGCTGGCAAAATAATTCATCTCCAAGCTATTGACGATATTTTATAAATTTATATTATTAAAAGAAAAAGAAAAATTACAACTGTTTTTTTTTTAAGTAAATATATTTAACTGTACATAGTCGATATTAAATACATTACGTCTTACCTTTTAAATTTATATATTATTGATCATGCACATAAGCTACACACGTAATTGTTATTCTTATTAAATCGGCCTTAATTCACAGTTGAAGCTGTAAGTGTGGGCGCTCGGATTACTTGTTTAATTTTATTAAGGAAGTTTTTCAATTATTTCCTCCAGAGGCGCAAAGTTGGGCTACCTTGCCAAAATAAATTAAAGTGTTTTTACGCGGCATTTGGAAATCGCCTAATATTCCAGAAAAACTTTTTTATTTGCTTTTAATTATCCGCGCAGCTTTCGACAACTTCCCAATACTCGGGTGCCAGCGATTTAGCGAGATTAAGCGCAATGTGGATTATATAATCTTCTTCCTCTTCAGAATTCATGACTTTTGGGTTAAGCCGTTTGTCAAAAAAAGTTTTCTGACCGATATTTCGACACATTACTTCTGACATCAGCATGACATAGCCCTTGCTGACTGGTTCCGAAAACCTCGATGTACAATCATTCGTCCCTTATTTCTGTTCGCTTGTCATACATCTATGTGTCGCCATATTGGAATTTTGGACTAGTTACGTAGATCGCCACTTTGGCGCTGGGTGGCAGCCTCAGGGCCGACAAGCGCAGGGAGTCGTGTGCCAACTGTCGGCGGGAGCATATTGTATTTCGGCCTGAAAGCTGTCACTAGGTCGGGGCCATAAGTTTTTAAAGTTGATCGTATATATATGTCAATGTGCTACAGAAAAAGTCTGTGTGTTATTAATCTGCTCCTTATCCTGCCACCTTGCGACTAAATAACGATCTTTTTAAAGAGTGGAGGATGTTACTTCGTAATCGCGCACATAATTTCTTCGATGGTAGTCTAAATATCTGAGAAAAAAACAATTTACTACGCACAGCTTCACCTAAAAGCATTGAATTACGTTTGTAGATTCATTTTTGTCTTTGATATTCATCTTCTATTTCGTTGTCTTCATCTATACCTCCGTCATCAACATTTTGTCCAACTTTTTAATTTGCTGCCAAATATATTATTGGCGGCAATTTTATGAGGTAAGAAGTGACTATTTGAATAAATGCTTTAATTTTTTGTGTCAAGCAACAGCCATTTGAGGAGAGTATGTTCATAACAATACGAAAAACATTAAGTTAAGTTCGAAAGCTTGCAAAGCTTTAGATTTACAAAAAAGAAATCGATGCTTAACGGGAGATATGATAAAAGCTCATATTAGTTTTTTTTTTTTTGTTACAATGTATTTGTGTTATATATTGTCCACAACCATTGTGTCCATAGTTATTTATTATAGGATTTTTTTAAATCTTCTTAAAATAAAACAGCCAGGTGAAGGCCATCGTAAATTTTAAAGTCAGAGTTAATAAAACGTAAGCAACAATGTTCGTGTTTACCTTTTTATGAATGAATACAACTTGTACAATTTAAGCAAGTAAGATTTAATTTTCTTAATTATTTACTGGAACGTGGGTTATTTTAAGAACATCATTACTTTATTCAACAATGGTTTATTTTTAGTCTAAAGACATTTTAAATTCTACTGAGAGAGAGAGATAATAATACAGTAAGACTGATGACGAGTTTCGTTATTCATGTTTTTTTTTTGTTAATGTATCAGATTCAGAAAAAAACATAAGGCAATAATCACACCATCAAAAACATTGCATATTCAATAAAAATCAATTACAAAAGGAGGAGGCCTGACTATGAAATACACCTTTTAGATATGGCATGTGCTATAGGATTGTTTATAGTATAAAATCACTAAATGAATCCTTATCTTATCTAAGGTGGCTGAGGCGGCTGTGATGGGGATATAATCAATATTTTTCTACCTTTAGTTTCAATGTATACTTTACACGGTTATATACAAAATATGAGCAGTAAATATATTATTTACGTGGAATATTTCTGTTGATAAAAATAAAATGTTTGATTTACAAGCTTCAAATAAGACTGGATTATTTACAACTAAACTGTGCGTGGAGGCTTCACGTTAATCTTGATACTTCCGAGAATCGTCATATTCCACGGGGAAGATAAGACCTCTAAAGATTATACGGCCACTCAAAAGAGGGTATTGTAAATTCTTTGACCTCATAACACATCTGGCTGTAAGTCCATATCTATCGAAGTATGGGCTCAATGGTATAGCACACTCAAATTTAATGCATAAAAGTTAATACTCTATATTATTTATTGATTTTATTATTAATTATATTATATATAATCGTGTCGGAAACAACAGGGTCAGATCCTGTCTGCCCAGAAGTGGGCGACGTCGATGGCGTTACTCCCGGCCATCATCGGGTCTTCCTGGGTGCAGCTACTCGGACACGGCGCACACTCCAGAAGGTGTGACAGGGTATTGTCTGCTTCACGCCGCAGTCACATTCAGTCGGTCCGCTGTAAAACTGCCAGGCTTTCATTTGTGTCCTTGTTTTGCATTAATTATATTAATTTCATTACATAAAGCAGTAGCCAATAAATCGTTTTTTATGTGTATTACGCTTTGAAAATTTTGACCGCGGTGTCTTTTTGGTAAGTTTGTTAACACATTCGCATCGGTGACATTCGCACTCAGCTGCTCCTCTAATACGGGCGATAAATCGATGTCGCGCGTAAAAAATATGTTTCTACATAAATTGCCATAACTTTTAAAATATCCAACATAACTACATATTTTTTTCAATATGATACTCACCAATTATAGCAACACCAGCAAAATTATCGAAAAGTTGTAGAACTTCTAACAATTATTTTAAATTATGTCTACAACTTGAAAATACACATTAAAACTTTTAAGGGTACGTTTTTTAGGGTTATGAATATTTTTTAAGATTTAGAATATGATATTCATGGTAATAATAACCCTTATAAAGGGAATTATAACAAAAAATATACATAAAATACTAGCGATTTTTCATTAAAATTTAAAATATATGTTGATTTTACAAAATAAACAAACATTATTTATTCTAAAAATTGAAACGAATTTGTAGTGACCTTATGTCTTAAATATGCGTTTACTTTTGCAAAATTGATAATGTCGAACCTTATAAGTATGAAAAAGTCAAATACTTGTAGAAAAAAACAAGTATAAATACTCTACCCGACTTTAAGGATGAGAGAGCGTAAAAGGTAAAAATACCCTTCCCGTAATTAACCGTCAATCGACGTAACGGGTATTAATACCCTTTCCCGATGCGAATGTGTTTTAATAGATTTATTGTAATACGTTTTCTACTAGGATGCATTATATGTTCAATAAGATATTCAACCAATTTCGTAATATTATGCTACAAAATCCGTGAAAAGTTCATGGTCGCTATATACGTTAAACGCTGTGAATGAATTTATATCTCAGTGTTTAATGTCCTCAAAACATGCTATGTACCTCTGGGATTATTCTCCAGACTTCGGAGTGGTGCTGCGGTCATCGCTGCATTCTTTAACGATGAGCAACGAGGATGAACGGATGAAATCGACCGTAAAAATTAACAGTCGCTTATCTCATAAAATATGCATTTGAAAAATCCATCCCCATTTCTTGGAGAGCCGATATAAATCACGGTGTATTCGTCACACCGAAAGAATGCGAGAACGCTCAATGAAACTTTATAGCCTTGCAGACTCGGTGATACATACTTGTATGACTATGAGATAACTCGCTGTGAAATAAGAATATTTATTACTTTATCAACTTTCGGATATATTTTAGTGGAACACCAACGATGCAGAGTTTTTATTTTATTCAGTTTTTTAGCATACAAAAGTAGAAAAGAATAGTTGCGTGCGGTACCGTGCAAATTACATTCGAGGATATTTCAAGCGAAGAGTAACAAAATTAAATAATCAACATCGGAATCGATTCTATGCCAGCCACGTAAGCCGCACGCATTAATCCCACGATATCATTGATGTAGATATTGTAGATTAACAGCAAGGGACTGTCAGAACCAAGCAACAGTTCAGGAAAGTCCTCCCAAGAAATAGCATATACTCACATGCGATAACACAGAACGCATCTCCTGTTCTCATTGTAGATGCACTTTTGTCTTATTGTCTGTTGAATACTAAGATTCACAAGGACAAGCGTTGCAAAAAGAAAGGGCAAAGTATGCAGGGTTACAGAAATTAATAAATATGTATGAGTGAAGGCACTAAAAGGGCTGATAGTGTGTGTACAGCTTATAAAAATCATTGGTATATTTAATTTCTCAGGGTGATGTAAAAACAAGGTTAACTATCGGTGTTTTTAATACGGGGCACTTTGAAATATAATTAAATAACTTTTTTTTCGCATTTTTTGTAATGATTTCGTAGGTACACATTTTATATATTCAATTTTCAATATTTCATGATGTACTCTTATATAAATCGTTTGTATACAAAAAATGTATTTTAATACGATGCATATTAATGGCGTATATTATGTTTGGATATACATATATTATTTTACCCTTTTCCAGCTGATTGCCTTTTTATACAACGATTAACAATTTTAGCATATTTTGATTTTAAAAACAAATGGATGTTCCTATTTATTGACTGTGTCCCAATAGCATTTAATAAAAACAAATTTATACATTAGTATAACCGTACCTTTATAATATTCAATAACCATTTCCATATAATATCCTGAAATTCTAACAAGCAAATATTTTTGTTCAGTGTAGGCTTATTCAGTTTATTCATGCATAAACACTTATTTACATCTTAGCCGGCAGGTATAGCTCAATGGTGAAAGCGTTTGCTTTGAAAGCTTAAAGTCGTGGGATCGATCCCTGACGGAGATTAAAAAAAGGATTTTTAAACGATTTCTGAGCTCTAAAATTAACCCCGGTTGGTCTGAATTTGATCCGTCACCCGTCATAGCCTATTAATCAAATTTGGTGTTAGATGAAAGTCGACCCGGAAAGACCACCCATTCATAGTAAATTACTGTGATAATAAAGGATGATGCGTGAATCTCGGGCTGTATTCTATGAGGTTGTTGGATCAAAACTCCACATGCAGCGCTTAGTCATACGCACCATGGTAAGTTTCATAGAATTCCACAGCTGAGACTTCAGAATTACTATTACCATCTGTCGGTAATCTCCTGTATGCGTTTCCATCAAAAATACCTTATTAATGTAAATTATAATATACATAAAATAATTGGGGATTAATTCCGTATTTTATTGACGTATAAACAGTAAATCAATGTAGTCCTAAAAAGCGGTTATTCAAGAATTCATACAATTCAAAAGTCCAAACACATAAATCTTCCGAGCATTGTTTCCGTAATTCAAAAATCCCACAAATCGAGATAAATCCTTTTTATCAGACATCGGGCATAATTGTCTGAGGCCTGTTTAGATCCCCAATGAAGGATTGGAGAGCTTTCAGACAAAAGACTGATCCTCTCAAGCATTAGTAACATTCGAACATTATTTGCACAACAATTCGAAATGGGCGCGTCCATTTTGCCAATATTAATGTGCCGAATAAATAAAATAATGAATCGAATATTATTAATAAGTATTTTTATAATACACGTATTATCTTTTATGAGAAAAACATTGTATTCAAAAACATAACAATAAAAAAATGAGTAAAAATAACATCAATCAATCAATTTTTATTCAACATAAACGTACAACGGCTGTGAGAGATGGTGCTTATTTGAAAGTGATGGGAAATGACTAGAGGCCTTTGAGATGTGGTCATACGGAAGAATTTTCGGAATTTCCTGGAGATACAACGTCGCGAACAATGATGTTATCAGAATAATCAAGGAGGATAGGCACCTAGTAAAAACCATCTCAGACAGGCGAGCCCGGTGGATCGGTCACATCATGCGCCACGATGGTCTTATTCACGACATTGTGGAAGGGATGATTTAGCCTAGACGGGAGTATTTGCAGCAAGTGTTTAAGGACATAAGTTGTAGCTCTTATGCTGAGCTAAAGAGGATTGCAGAGGATCGAGAAGAGTCTAGATCGAGATGCAAGATTTTGTTGCTGCAAACCAATCCACCAGATTGATACTACGGAGAAGAAGAACCGTATAAAAAAAATTAACACCAATCATAGTAATTTTAACACAATTCAAATAATTTGTTTTTTCAATACAAATTGTCATTTTACTCTTATCATATGCCAATGCGATAACACAATTGCATTGTTTTTTAGGTCAGTAGTTCCCATCCGGTAAGAAATTGCAGGGAATTTTTCTTTTGCTAAAATATATGTTTAAAATGATGATAATATCTAGGAAAAGAATTGTCTTCATTAAATGGTCAACAAGTAAATTGATTTTGGAAGATTGGTATTTTTCAAGAATAATTTACTTTACGTGGAAATTGATTATTTGACAAAAGTAATAAAAAACACGTATACTCTTTTAACTAGTATGACATCATTTAGAAAATACAAACCATTTTTATAAAATCATTGAATAAACTCGAAAAAATACAATTATTTACACAATAGTATTAATTGATATTAGAATTTTAATTGCTTCACTCACATGTTTGTCCTAAATGACTAATAGCTTGTATGTACCTACTTTTAGTGATAACGTTTCAACTTTTATATAAGGCCGAATTTTATTAGGAAAAATATATTCTTTAAATAATCACAAATTATGCTAAGTTTTCTTTAGTAAAGTATAAATGATAACCCTAACATAAATATCAAGACTCGCCAGTCTGTTATGACATTTAACAGTTTGCTTCATTAGTCGGTAACTATCTTCGGTTAATTAGACCCGAGACTCGAGTCCGGTCCCTGGTCATTTAGACAACATCTTGTTTTCCCCGGGGAATGATTACGACCTTGTGACCTTACGCCTTTACGTCGAATCGCCCTTGCGCCCTTACGTCGGTTTGCCCTTGCTCGTTTATGCCTTCCTTTTGGTCCCTAGCCGCCCTTGGCCGCAAATTATTCTCACCGAAAAGTCTCACAAGACCAGAAAGTACCCAAAACAATTAAGAAATAAATAAAAAACGTACACATCAATGATACTGAAATGAGAGACACAGCATTGAAATTTAAAGAAATATCGACGTAAAAATATTTGGGAATAAAGTAATTGATTGAACTTTGCAAAAATAAATATACGTCCAATTTATGACAAGCGCGTTATGTAATGACATATTAATCATACAAAACGTGGTAATTTGTCGATTCTATGCGGCAGTGAAATTGGGCGATTGGTCAAAGTGTTGGGCGAAGAACTGAACAATAGTGCAGGGTCCGTGGTTCGAATCCCCGCGTCCGCCGTTTATATTTCTCCCATTTATTGAAGAAAGAAATATCATATAAGATGGTGTGTGCTATGAATTTACATGTTACAAATTCGAAATTCTCAAGAAGAATGTTAAGCCTATCACCAATATAATAATCGTATTGGTAAACTATGAAAGTATGAATATATTGATTTTGAACTATATATTTTGTAGAATCGCACGAGGACACAAAAAGCCTTAACCAAATTATTATCTTATCGGTTAAATATAAATCAATATGTGTAATATACGCAGCGATATCAATTTTTAGCAGAACATAGACAGGCTTATCAATGACTAAAGCTGTTAGTAGGAAGAGTGAAAAAGATAAAAAGTATACTGGTTGCCACTCCTTGAGAATGCCGGTGAGTCGTCTAAGCATTTTTTTTTTTAATAACAAAACTGTAGTGTTTTATCTTGTTCAGCCAGCCGCGAGAATTTGTGTATAAAATATAATGATAATAATGTATTGTAATAGAGTGAAGAACAATAGCAGTAAATGCATGGTATCGATAGTGTTCGTGGGGCAGAATCAAGCCACTAGTGAAGGTCTGATAGTCTCTTATACAGAGTGTCCTATAAGTCACAGAAAACAGTAATTCCAAATACTTTATGATAATATTTCATTAATAGTATTAAATTAAATTAGTATTATTAACAGTTATTGGTAAAACTGCAAAATTAAAAAAAAAAATGCATAAAATATCGTTTGATTAAATGACCAAACATGAACTAGAAGTAAAGTACCACTGCTTAAAGTGTTGCATTCAAAAAATGTTAACTGCAACTAATCAATAAGCGTCATAGTCTAAAGATCCTCCGATAAGGTTTCATCGCCGAAAGTCCTCCGAAATGTAAGGTCAAAGGTTTGGAGCATATTACCTCCACATACAAATTTTGTCTCTAAGATACTAGATCGGATGGTTTTTTAATGTTCTTTTACTCTCTTTTTACACCATGGTAGCAATTAATAACGATAATATGCTTCAGTTTTGTACCTTTCGCAATGTCTTAAAGCTAAGGCGTTTAACAAATACATCTTCCCTGTATTAACTTATGGCGCAGAGACGTGGAATATAACGGCAAGTCTTACCCATAAAATAAACGTCACCCAGTTTCTCATGGAGAGACCCATGTTCGGAGTCTCAACGACATAAGAAGAATGATGGGAATGGCCTGGATGCGGAAAGCAAAAGATCGAAGAGGATGGACACTCATGCGGGAGGCCTACGTTCAACAGTGGACGGACTCAGGCTGATGATGTAGACGATCCTAGTCCATTTCCCAACCTTACCATTTCCTTATCCATTCCCACGTATTTCGTGGTTAGCAACGTGTTGCCAAAGAAGGCAATTCGAGACTCGCTGTAGTATACTTACTTCGCAGCCTTAGACTGAGGTCTATTTAACATCTAACTGATGCACCTAGAATGACGGGAAGGCCTTCAGCCACTCTCTATCAAGTAGTTTTTAGCATGCGTCCAGTAACGGGTCCCCATCTGGGTCTCCAAAAACAGGACGGGACAGGGAGGGTTTTCACCAAGATTCTTCAACTAGGGAGCGGATATGGAATGATAATCATGTATTATTTAATATGTTAATTGTAGCCTGTTTATTTTAAGAGTTTACGTTTCTCGCTTCTAGTATGTTCGATAAGCAATATTATGTGCCATAGCAGTCAGCAAACTCGTCCTGTACAATGTTAGTGCAAGCTTTGAATCGCAGAACCGGTCCAGTGACCCTGGTGTGGTAGTGGAATAGCGCAGCTGCATCTGATACGTACTTGATTCGGTACTTAGAGGAGGTGGTACTGCTTCGAAAGAACATTTGCATGCCGAGACCGCAAACCTCGACCAGGAATCGAACTTAGCCGAACTAAAGATAAAGCGAAGTCTGCGAATAAGAGACTCACTCTGTGATATTAAAATTTAAACTAAAATGTAAACATTTCATGTCAAAATACATAATTGAATATGGCATGAAAATTGTAAGCAATTTAAAAGAAGGTAATAAATTTATGATGAAAATTTGAAAAATAAATAAGTTTTTTTCGTATTCTACAACTTACATAATTAATCTTTTCGTACCTTGTTTTAACATGGATCACACTGGACACTGTGAAATGTGATAACCTGCTGATTAGGTTATGCTTAATCTGTTAATATTTATTTATACTTATAGTATGATTATACACGTTGGGAATGGATGAAGCATTTATTGAAGGCGAAACGGCGGTCTTACAGCAAGTAATGTGATCCATGTTAAAATGTACGTACAAGTACGAAATATTTATCTATTTAATATTGACATTGAAATCAAAATCAATGATAATAACATTAATAGCATAACATCAAATTAAACTGTTTGAAAAGGCTTTTTACATTTTTAACGGACATGTGTTTCGGTCCAAAAGAACAATAAATTAGAAATGATCGTATTTTTTATAAATTATGCAATTTTATCTGCATTTAAGATGAATACAATTTTGCATAACGTGTGCATCTAGGTAAGGGTTACCTGTGAGAGTGCACGTGTCTTCCCACGTAATGTTCATACCTGGCGCGAAAGCAAGGATTTGCACTTAATCCGACATGCAGGAAGGCTTTTAAACAGAGAGCGAAAACCTGAACAGCCAAAAAATAAAAACGTTATAATAAAAATTAAATTACAAAGAATTATTACCGTGGAACGTTCTCAGCGCCGGGCGAGAAAACGGCATAAATGCGAGATGAAATCTAGTTGAAATATATTTAAAAATATGCAAAATATGCATTCATCTCAGCATCATCAGCATATACTCGTATACCCTTAATTTCAACACTTACACAACGTAATAGATGTTTAAGTCTGCCTGGCTAGATTCTGACTAGCAATTTAAAGTCCAGCTATTATACAATAACACATTAACACGCACAAAGTGCGGCTCTCGTTAGGTCACCGAGTCACAACATTGGGCGCTGATCAAAACTATGATGGGTTACTGCCTGTCGCCAGTCGCATATAGGCTGTCGCGCTTAGCGGTCTTTAACCCTTTCGCATCGGTTGCCGGCATATGCCGTCAAAGATTCCCCAACCGATGACATCGGTTGACGTGTTATATCGTTATTCTGCTTTCAGTACTCATTGTGACATATACGGTAGGAAATTGGAAGTGCAGTCATTCCCTTTATCAACATGTGTATTATTTACAGGAATCTTTAGAACATTTTTTTTTAAACAAATATAAAAGATACAGTTAAGGATTAAGTGACAGTAAATACATTCCAATTTTCCTGTTATATATATATTTTTTTTGTAAATTCGCAAACCACGCCACTTAAAGATGAATCTTGTGTGTGGCGTGGGATTCATCTATGATATTACAGTGTTCTACAATTTTACATATTTGTACACAATTTTACACAAATTACATAGTTTTATACAATTTTATACAGTTAAATAAAAATTTCAGCATCATTCATATACATTTATATAAATATCGTTAGGTTTCGAAACCCCCTGAACATCTGTAGTGGAGATCGTCGGAAACTATATGTGTTTATAAGGTGGAGCTTCGGGTGCAGAGTTGTTTTACAACGCAGGCATGGATAGTGGAAAATGACAGAACTGAGTGGCGGAAATCTGTGGTCAGTAGTTCCAGATATGGAACAGATATAGATATATATATATATAAACAGATATATTACCGATAAAATTCTAGTGCCTATAAAATAGTAAATTAAGCAAGTATTCGTATATTAACTGGTTAATGTGTGTTGGGGTAGTTAGTTAAAATGACATCAGTTCTGTCTGTGAACAGCAGGTGATAGTCCCGAGAGTATCTCTCTGCAAATGATAATGAAAAGCTAAATGATTAATTGGAACCACTGTATGGTTACGCCAATGGTTTACAGTCAAACCATACAATACAAAATGTAATCTAAATGCTTTGATATAGCCCAAATTTAGATATATATTTTTATACATCAAAAAGTGGTAATCTAATATGCTCCATAACATTGGTGATATTTTTCAGTACAAAGAGCAGTAACACATTTATTTACGGATGTGAGAATCTTGAAATCTTACAAAAGCCAACGCAGCCGTCTAATGGATTTCGAGAGCAGGTTTCTGAGATAATCTCATGAAAATTGGTGTCGATTTTTTTATAATAACCATCGCCCAATCTGCTCTCAAAATCAATTATACGGCTGCATTAGCTTTTGATAATATTCCAAATTACCTTCAAAAATACCTTCCCCAAAGATGAATGAGGACTGTCCTGGACCATGTTCTGAAAAAATTTGTATATATTTTTTCTTTAATCATCATAGAATCTGCTTTCAAAATCCTTTATACGGTTGCATTGGTTTTAGGTAAAATAACAAGACTTCCAGCTAATAAGAAGAATGGAGACTGTCCTTAAAACTTTTGTCGATTTTTTCTTCTTTAATCATCACAGAATCTGCTCTCAAATCCATTATAGCGCTGTATTGCTTTTTGGTTAGATGCCAATATTCAAAGCTGCACTGATGAATGGGGACTGATCTGGATAGTGACCAAAAATCACACGGCTCAAATTAAGAAGAAAGTTTCCTACAGTCAACAACGCAACTAGTGATAACTGAGGCCACCCTGAACGGCTGAACATGTGGAGAAACGCAACTGAGGGGAATACTTGGATTGCCCCGAAAGAGGACCTAGCCCCTGGACACGACAAGGCGTGGAATATATGGAGGTCCCTTAACCGACTTCGGACCGGAGTATGCAAGACGAGGAAAAAAATGAAAGCCTGGCAGTTTTACAGCGGACCGACTGAATGTGACTGCAGAGTTGAGCAGACCCTGTCACACATTCTAGTGTGCGATGCGAGTAGCTGCACCAAGGAAGACCTGATGATTGGCCGGGAGTAACGGCATCGACGTCGCCCACTTCTGGGCAGAGGATCTGACCCTGTTGTTTCCGACACGATTATATATATACCAGAAAATTTGAGTCATTTTTTTTTCTTTGATCTTTGTCAAACCGGGTCAAAATATATTGCTCGAACAAGGCCGTACAGAGTGGGTGAAACTCGGCACAAACTAGAGACCGAAATCAAACAGAACTAGGGGCAAGCTAAATTAGCCCGTTGCGCCACAACACCGTGGTGTGCGCACCTCAAACCAGGACCGAAAGACAAACATAAAAGTTTCGGAGCATAGCAGACCTCAGTACGGACCAAGCAAGCAAACCGTAGTCGAAAGGTCGCACTTTGAGTGCAGTTCAGCTACTTAACATTTATAATAGTATAAATAATATACACACTCTGAATACATACTATAGAGACATCTATCGTTATATGATAAACAATGGTATAAATGCAACTTATTTCGTACAGCAGTTCGGGCAGATGACGGTCGAGTGGTCTAAGGTAATGAACTTGAACAAATGGTTGGTTTCAAGTTTCGCTGGTTCGCATCCCGCCTCTGCCGATATTTTTTCGGAGCGAATTGATGCGTATAAATAATTTATAGTATGTGTATATTTAAATACATATAATATTGTAATATAGTCAATGATCTATAAAAGTAGATTAGAATATTGAAATATTAAAATAATATTCTAATAAATATTTAAAAATCCATGTAATAATCAATCATCACTTAATTACAACGACAAAACGTTGTTTCCCGCTGCTATTGAATATATTTCTTAGATTCAAACATTTAACAGTCTCATGTCATCTTAAAATTCAAATCAGATCTAGAAAGTTAAAGACTCACTCCGCAGGATGAAGAGATAAATAATATGTCAACAAGAGTCAACGACTTTCTCCCCCGCGGTGACGTTCTTCCTCCACATCGTCTCCCCGAAGATGTTTTATCGGAGTTGTACAAAGCTTATAAATAAATGAGTTATTTAACATCCGCGAGATGAAACTTTCGCCTTTGTCATTAAAATGAGCCAGAGCCGCGAGATCCCGCGATCAAACGAAAATATTTTGCTACCGAATACATCACTACGCCGAGATGTGAGTAAAAGTTTTATGAACTTGTGAATAGATATCAAAATAAATAATTGCGTTTTTGGAAAAATATATTTGTACACACTTTCATTTAACACACCGTGTTGATAATTGTAAGATGTTTTACGTTTAACCTGCAATTCTTAGAACACAAACGTATGATTGGTTCACTTAGTCTTTCCTACCGTTATTACCACGGCCGTTGCTCTTCTGAACTGAAATTATTAAATATTTCTACACCCATGCAAAAGCGATAAACTCGTTTTACACTTGTCTAACATCTGTACACGGCTAATGTTTGTGGAATAAGAACAAGCAATTTTCAAAGTTCTTTCCGAAATGCTAACGGTAAACTTTAGAATGCTTTTCCAGTATATGTGTCTCCTCCTACATATAATCTGGATCTCGTTAATTAAATTTATATCAGCATGATATCAATTTATATATTTATTTTGGTACCAAAAACCTCGATAGACAATCTTTCGTCACTTATTTCTGTTCGCTTGTCGTACATGTATTCGTCGCCAAATTGTCATTTTGGACAAGTCCGGTCACGGGTGTGACGTTAGTTATATCAATCGCCACTTGCGGTGTTGGGTGCGACCATTGATCGCATTGTTGCTGGCCCGGCCTGAATGCTGTTAGTAGGTCCGGGCCAAAAGTTTGTAAAGTTATCGAAATATATATGTAAATGTGCTTCAGAAAAAGTCGTTGTGTTGTTAATCAGCTCCTCATCCTGCCACCATACGACTGAATAACAACCTTTTTTTAGAGAGGAGGATGTTAAAATATACACATGCAATCTACTATTCTCGACTCATTGTGCTCTCGTGCATACGATTGCATAAAGAAATATATATGAAAATGCTCTTCGATTTCACAAATGAGGTTTAAGGAGCCGACTATTATCAATTTTTAAGATGACCTGGATATATATATTATAACGGAAATATTCAGAAATTCAAGCATTGTCTACAAAGGAATATTATTCCTGAAAGAGACATTGCTTTGAATTGATGATGTTAACGAGACAACTTTTATCCGTCAAAAAATTTGAATAAATATTCTATAACGTGCATTGTAACTAGTGTGTTTATTTATTGCATTAATTGTTAAAAGGTTCATGAATTAATTGCAAGCCATTCTTATCTTATGGAGGATAATATTTCAATATAAATAAAAAAATGTTGGCAAGCAACAAAAATAGTTTATAAATCTTCTCTAAACGAGGACAACTCATTGACAGGGAGATGGGAAAAATTGCAATAAACTTCCGAGTTATTTTTCATCAATTGTCGATATCCGCCGGGAAATGATCGCGGAAGCGCTCTCGGAAAACGTAGATTTCCGCAAAGAAAAGTTCATTGCGACGTCTGGAAAAACGTAATGAAATCACTTGAGTGGATTTCATATCGACGCCGAAATCAATGCCGACGAATGAAAATCGAGCTGTCGAAAGTAATTTTTGACGTCTGCCCATCTGTTTAAAGAGATCGAATAACATTACTTTCATATTAAATGATAACTAATAATATTTATAATTCAATGATAAAAACATTAACAAAAATAATTTATTAAGTGATACTATTTAACGAACGATGTTAATTAAGGTTATTATCTGATAACTCTTCATGAAACTGCATTTTTATAATTGTAACGTTCCTGTAATTAAAAATAAAAATATACATACTTTGAATATATACTAGCGACACCTATCGTACGATGATGATAATGATATAAATACTAGTTTCAACGCGAGTCGGTCTGGGCATAGCAATGGCGCAGTTCGCCGAGCGGTATGAATACCTGGGCATAGTTGGTTTCCAAGGTCCGCGGTTCGCATCCCGCTTCTGCCGTTATTTTTGTGCTTAGATTGACGCGTTGAAAAAAGAATTTTGTGTATAGTATATGTATATTTAAGTAATAATAATATTGTAATATAGTCAATGATCTATAAAAGTAGATTAGAATATTGAAATAATAAAATAATATTCTAATAAAAATTAAAAAAAAATTCATACAAAATATGTAGTTTATTTTTGTCTAATCCAATAAAATTAAACCAAATATCAAAAATTTTAATTATTAATTTTAAGGTGTTCTCTGCCAATATGTTTCTGAATGAATATGAATAAAAATTTGATGTATAATTGTATAGGGTCCGCCATCTAACGTTTTTTTTTTCAACTAGTGCTTATTTCGTGAATGGTAACACTTAGCTTATGTCTGATTTGACAGATAATTAGTTTTATCTTTCCGCTGAACGAATTTGGTTGCGTATACGCTTGAACAACGCTGGGAAATATTGCGACATTACTTTGAAAATCATGGTAATGTTGCAGAATGTTGCAGAATGTGTGCGAAAATTGCGTACGGATTTTGGAAGAAGAGAATCACCGTCAGCTCCGTATGTTCGTTATCTTGTGAAAAAAGTGAAAGAAACTAGCATCCTCATCGATAAACCAAAGCGTGAAAAGCCAAAAACAGTGCGTACACCCGAGAATATTGCTGCTGTGGCAGAAAGTGTGCGTGAAGCGCCATCAATGGCACTTCCATGCGGCGCGGCCATGTTGAACGAATTATTGTTCACAAAAATTGAAGAGGAGGATATTGGCAACATTTGGTTTCAACAGGACGGCGCTACGTGCCACACAGCCGAAGCTGCACTCGATGTTTTGCGCCCTGTTTAAAAAAAAAAAGTTATTTGGCGGACCCTTTATGTGTATATTTAATTGCTGATTATTGAGGAATTTGGCGAAGCGAAAAATTGTCACTGCGTTTATCATTTCTAGCTACACTGTGCTATCTGTATGTGTTTAAAGAAACATAGAGAGATCTAAAAGATGCCCCCTAAAAGTAGTGGAGGACTCTGCGAAATGCCTTATGGTCACAGGTTCGATGAAAGGAAAATCCTGATCTATCTCCTTCTCGTGGTGGGGGGTGAGCGACATCAGTCGGCCAATATAGACAGGGACCGAATGTTGGCCGGAAAAAGGTAACACCCAGCTAACCTCATCAGGTCAAGCTGGTTAGGGCACTCAATTGTCCTGGAGGTAGTAAATGATCTCCAAAGGCGGATGAACCTTCATGGTCAACGGCATTAGGGTGTGGAAATAAAAGGGAAAATACCAAACTGTCTAAAAGACATCCCATGTATCAGCAAAAATGACTTGCAGAGCATCCAAAAGAGAGGAGATCGAGATGCAAGATTTTGTTGTTGCAAACCAATCCTCCGGATTGATACTACGAAGAAGAAGAGAGGTCAGACAAAATAATGTGGGTCACAAATCTTATATTCATGTATTACATTGATGTTAATGGTAAACTTCTATATATTGCAAGAAAAATGATTTTCAAAATTCATTCGAATACCAACTGGAGCATCTAGATGTACGGCTGTGAGACATGGAGCTTATTTGAAAGTGATAAAAAAATACTAGAGGCCTGTGAGATGTGGTCATACAGAAGGATTCTCGGAATTTAATGGAGAGACACGTCACGAACAATGAGGTTCTCAGCATATTAAAAGAAGATAGGCACCTAGTAAGAACCATCTCAGAGAGGCGAGCCCGATGGATCGGGACATCATGCGCCACGATGGTTTTCTTCACGGCATTGTGGAAGGGATAGTTGAGGGTAGAAATTGCAGAGGGCGCCTTAGACAGGAATTTGCAGCAAGTGTTCGAGGACGTGAGTTGTAGTTTTTATGCTGAGGTAAAGAGGATTGAAGAGGATCGAAAAGAGTGGTAATCGAGATGCAAGATTTTGTTGCTGCAAACACATCCACCGGATTGATACTAGGAAGAAAACCAACTTATCCTACATGATTATTATTCATATTACTCGAACCTCCACATTCCACATCTAAGCTACTTATGGTAGCTATGCATTTCCGAGAATATCCTTAATTACATTTGAATCTACGCTCCGAATTCTTCTATATATCTTTATCTTTAAAAAATATACACTTTTTGTGTATAACGTTGCATACATTATATTAACATCTCACTGAAAACTCTTTCGTACACATATTAGAGTCGCATGAATCCGTATTTTATTTCCCCATATGAAACCATTGATACCTCTCCCCTACATTTTATCACCATTATTTTTCGAGAGCCGCAACGGAGCAGATAGTACCTAGAACGGTAGTAAGCAGCCGAGTATTTTTTACCGATACTATAGTTTTTAATTTGCACTCTACGTTTCTTGTTCCGTACCGGAGCGCTAGAATGTGTGGGTACTAATGACTGTACTTTAGTGTCCTGAACACCTGGCTACTGTCCATTCGTATTTGTACATTTTTCAAAAAATACAACAAAGAAAATATAATATTTCTAGATATTAATGCCATATAACACCTTTTTATATGACAATAATATCATCAATTAATTGGCATTTCTATTATCATCAAATAATTATTTTATTACTCAACGCACGCGCAATTTTTTTTGCCCACTGAGTGAAGAAATAACTTTGTATTAATTATAACTAAATCAAAAGCTGACACGAGCCTATTTTTGACATTCATTTCAGACTTTACAAAATCAAGTATTTTTTATGGATTTAATTGAGTAAAAGATGGCACTCTGTATGTGTATAAGCGCGCGTGGAGAGACACTCAGCTTTCTCAGATCAGCCAGAGCAAATAAAAGCACCCTGCAGCTGACAGGAGGTAGTTCTAGCACGGTCTTTGGCAATCGTGCTATAAGTTACGCGGCACCAATGGCCTAGCACTCGCTGCCGAAAAGCATAAGAGAACTTAAAGCGGAGGCATCCTTCAGAAGCAGACTCAAGACCCACCTTTTTACTCAGAGAGGCAAAGAAGCGCTTTTTGAATGACCATTCGGTCATAAAAAGCGCTAAACAAATACTGATAAAATAAATATTAATAATACTCTATGACAACTATATTTCCGATAAGCTTAAATGGATTGTGTGGAAACTTGATAAACTGAGTCTAAAAATTATAATCGGCAGGAACCATTCGACCTACTACTGGCGTGTTCTCAGTGAGTGTCGGGTTCGTTATGTCCGACATTCTCTCGGTCCCGCATTTTTACGGCCCCATTTGCGGACCAACGCCTCCGCCAGGCAGACAGAATCTGGGACTGTTTTTAACCTAATTTGTTGCGGACGACTGAAATGTTCCGCGCATTTCCATATTAATATATACTCGTACGTCCATTTGCCTTAATTACAAGATACCTTGTTGCTTTTCATTGCTGGTGGCTGACTCAGTAGTAGTTTCCGCGAATGATATTATGCGGACATAAAAGTATTTAATGCATACTTTTAAGACTTGATTAAATCCTAGGATTTATTTAGTTACCATACTGAATTCTTATTTCGAGCATATGAACACCGTAAATTGCTATTTGACAGTCCTGTAAGCTGAGATTGTCAATGCCTTATCCCAGGACACCTGTATACCCGGAGGTCTACATCGGAAAATAGATGGTTCCCAGGAGTCTCAAGGGCAAAACCCATATATATATATATATAATCGTGTCGGAAACAACAGGGTCAGATCCTGTCTGCCCAGAAGTGGGCGACGTAATGGCGTTACTCCCGGCCATCATCAGGTCTTTGTGGGTGCAGCTACTCGGACACAGCGCACAATCCAGAAGGTGCGACAGGGTCTGCTTCACGCCGCCGTCACATTCAGTCGGTCCGCTGAAAGACTGCCAGGCTTTCATTTGTGTCCTCGTCTTGCATACTCCGGTCCGAAGTCTTTTAAGGGACCTCCATATATTCCACCACTGGTCGCGTCCAGAGGCTAGGTCCTCTTTCGGGGCAATCCAAGTGTTCCCCTCAGTTGCACTTCTCCACATGTTCATGTGGTGAAGTGTTGTGTTAAGGTGGGTAAATAAAATTACTTTATAAAAAATATATATTTCAATAATGTAGTCTGTTTGGTTTTATTTTATGAACGCAGTAATATTGTACGATCTTGATTGCAAAACTTTCAAGCAGACGTTGTGTAATTTTAGTTCACGTATATTCTTTTACAGTTTATTTTTCTAAGCCAATATTACGCAGCGTTTTAAATGTATTATCTTTTAGAGTGCACGCCAATTTTATAAATAGCTTAATAGCTTAAAAGCTTTAAGTGTCGATTCTAATCCGTAAAGGTTAAAGCTAATGCGGGCATGTGTGGCCTCCTGAGGAGCGTTTAAGAGGTTTCAGGAGCTCGTGAGTGGATCATCATGCTAGGGTTGCGATCTAAATAAAAAACTATGGTGACGATGTAGTTTTTATTTCCGTTAAGTAACTCACTTATGTTTTTTAAATATTTTTTAAGTGACTTAAAAATATTATTTCTTTCTTCATGTTTATAGTGCTTACCTGTATATGCAAGAAAGCAAAATAGTAAAAAATGTGTATTGATTTGATAACGAATAATTTTTCAATGATAACTTCCCATCCCCACTGGTATGATGGTCATGTATAAATTCATGCAATAGTAAAAGAAAGTGTTAGAAAGAGCAATTTTATTATAAATCAATTATATTTACAATCAAGAAAGAGATCAAATTTTGGCGGAGCTTGGACTAAGGTATGGCGGATAATGAGGTTATTTGTGATGATCTGTGTTAGCCATTTAATGGAAATATGAAGAAAATACGCATATTAGTAAGAACCATCTCAAAGAGGCGAGCCCGATGGATCGGTCACATCATGCGCCACGATGGTCTTCTTCACGACATTGTGGTAAGGATGGTTGAGGGTAGAAACTGCAGAGGGCGCCCTAGACGGGATTATTTGCAGCAAGTGTTCGTGCACATGAGTTGTAGCTCTTATGCTGAGCTAAAGAGGATTGCAGAGGATCGACAAGAGTGGAGATCGAGATGCAAGATTGTGTTGCTGCAAACCAATCCACCGGATTGATACTACCAAGAAGACGGCATATTCAGTGAGTACACAATCACATAAAAAGTATTAAGAAAATTTTGCACGCACCCTGATTATTTAACGAATTAAATTGTATTTATCAAAATACAGCCTTCAATAAAAATTAAAATACTTGAAAGTACTGAAAGTAAATACCAATGTTTTTCAAATTAGTTATTTGAGGCAAACATGTAAAATATTACAAATTATAATAAATATCAATTATTTTGGTTAGTACTGCGGAGAGGTCATGCAATATTTTCTTGAGTACAGTATCTTTTAATGTTATGTTTTTAATCACTCCGATACATTAACAACAAAGATCAAAATCGACATTATCGAATATATTTTGTCGAGTAACATTACACAACTAATACAATTCAGTACATACATTTTGTAAATAAATACGTACAAATAAATATTTTCTTCGAGAACATACATTACATTTTATTACGCAAAAATCAGTACACTTTAATCTTTTTTTTTCGCCCGAGCATCCATATCTGTCCTAATAATATTTACGCCGCTAACGATAATCTCATTTTTTCCATTCATCTCCGGTAGTCGCCCCTAGTCGCGAACCGCTCGAGATTTATAAATAAGCATTAATCCCATACAACCGGAGGAGTCTGTGGATTTATTGCATCTTCAGAGATGCCAGAGTCCTCCTCCGACTCCACAGACATTATGAATGATATAATCAGACAAGAAAACGTTAAGTTATTGCTCAGCTCCTTGACAGCGCTCAGCTCTGAACGTTTGGGCAAAAGCGAGTGTGGCGCTATGTGTGACAAGAAACTTGCGGACGAACAAACTGGGTTACGTTTTTCATCACACTTTTGCAGATTATATGATGCGGAATGTGGAAAATGAAAAGATGAGTAAAAACCATAAACTCTCTTAAATCATGTTTTTTTACAGTACTGCAGCGCACTTTGTAATTTTCTCTCTATACGTATACGAGTATAGTATATCCTATCTCATACTGAAACATATTTCTGGACTGAACATTTCTTGTCACATATTTACACATAGATCAAATCAAACATACAGTCTCACACTTGGTAGACATTTATTCACCATCTTCTTCTTCGTGTCAACAACGTCGAATTGTTTCAGCCCAATAATGGTAACATCGATGACTCGTGTGCTGACCAGCATTAGGTCTTGGGATGTGCAGATAGTCGAGCAAATGGTGCAGGATCTTAGATGTAATATGATCTGCAGGTCTCCAGTCACACAGCAGTGACTATCTCTATCCATATCGAAGCACTCCCCACTGTTCGAGGTTGTCCTTTATTATTTTATTCGACTGCAGATTTACAGGTCTGCCAGTCAAAATTCTTGCCAGTTGGAAGGCTTTGCTTTGAGCTAATCACTATTATATATGTCAACAAAGGACTGTCAGTTTCTAACAATCCTTTCTTAATGCCAACGATAAGCTCTGTGTTTCGTATTTCGTACTATGTGGATCTCTTCGAGAAACAGATCAAAATATTATAAACTCGTAATCTCCCTAACCTGAACATAAAAACAACACCTTTCCCGCATGCAGCGTCCAACTATCATAAAACCTACTGGTTTCGTTATGATGTACTCTTTTGGATGTGATTTAACTTAAAAAAAAAACATTGGTATTGGTCTTATTATGCGCTCACTCAGCATATATCAATCACAGTGTATAAATGTATCAAAAATATTTGTAGCAACGTCTTAAATACGTAGCATAAATTTCGTATGTATAGTAAGATTATTACGCATGTTATCATATAATTCAGAATACACGGAATAATATATTCCTCATTCAATGGTTAGTATAATATGGAAGCGTCTAAAGGGCATATTGGAGACTGTATCTCATCACAGAATCGTCGTAGAAACCTCACTGACTCTCCTTGCTCCGCAACGTCGAAATAATACATCAAGACGTGACACGAGTGGCCTAGCAGTGGTTGCTATTAGTCCTCGTGATGCAGTCCAGCAAGTCGATTGTGCACCGGTTTCATGAAAGCTTTCTATGTGACATACGAGTACATCAAAAGCTGTCTATATCACATACCGTAGATGCATATTTTCACTCAGCTTAACGCATCATAAAGTCAATATTATTTTTAGTAAATTTTCAAATAAAAAATAAACATAAACCATTTAATAATAAGTTTAAAAAAACCTGAATGCGAGGCACATATTTGCTGCAATCTTATGCCTTTCCAATTCTATGAAATAATAAGCATTTTTTTTACATATTTTTCAACATCAAAACGGTCAAAAATGGCTGGTGCGTTGTTTATTTAAATAAAAAACATTTAAAAGTATATAAAATCTTATCAGCGAAATAAATAAAACTCTAAACACATTAAAGATAAGTAATAGCTGTGTAGCTAGCATAATTGGAATACTGCACACTAAAAAGACGAACCGTTTAACAGTTAAAAATTGAAAATCGTTTGATTTCTAGCAATTAACATTTCAATGTAAATAATTTCTTGCGTTAAAAATTAAATAAAACTTAGATATATAATATTTTGTGTAAAATGTTTTGCGCCCCATTTTCAAAAAAAAAAAAGTTATTTGGCGGACCCTTTAGAATCCGAAACGAGGAAATACGCAGAAGAACTCAAGTAGTTGATGCTACCCAACGAATAGGCACACTCAAGTGACCATGGGTAGGACATATCCGACTGACGATATAAGAAGAATAGCGGGAGTGACCTGGATGTGGAAGGCGGAGGATCGAAGAGGATGGAGACTCATGCGAGAGGCTTACGTTCAACAGTGGACGGCCACAGGCTGATTATGATGATGAAGATAAAATACTTGCTTTTTTATTATTATAGGGTAAGAATATATTATAATATGAATATATTAAAGTTTCTGGGTTGAATCTCCGCGTAATCTGTCTATTTTTCTCCGACTTATTGACGAAAGAAGTGTCATATGGTGTTTGTTTGACTTTAAGTTTCGGTAGAATTTGAATACTAGGCCAATACGGCGCGGACAAACCCTTAGAAATATTATATATACAGAGAACTTCAGTCGTTTGGATACAGCCCTACAGGTTATTGTTTCAGCTTTCAGTCTACTGTTGGTCAGGCGGACAATGTGACATCCAGTCGTCCCCTGCGGCAGCACGAGCGACTTTCAGGAGAATGCGTGAGCAGAATATGGATTAGTGTTTTTGACTAAACAATCAATGGCCACTTGTGTATATGAAACAATATGTGATCAATAAGGATAATGTTACAAATAGTAAGGTTAAGATGTTTAAAAGCGTAATGATACTTTGTTAATAAAAAAGATATAATGACATGTGGCGCCACCAAGATAATCGTGGCTAAGTCATAAATTACAGTTGACAGTTGAAGCAACATGAAATGGAGCAACTGTCAAAAAAAATAAAATGGCGTATGCAAACTCCGTGTATTTTTATATAAAATTAAAACTAACATTATTAGATGTGCTTGTCAGGCGAGCGAACAAAAATAAGAGACAAAAGATCGTTTTTCAAGGCTTTTCGGCATCAGCCTAAAAGAGCTAGATCAAGCTGATATCAAACATTAATCAAGGAAAACAGTTTGATACCAGTCTTCAGGCATTATTTGTGTAACATTATAATTTAATATACTGTCGCTAGCAGCGGTCAAGTGCCGCGTCAATTTCCTTCGTCTCGCACGACAAACCAACCAAATAATTTCCCGAAGCGGACCGAGAGGCGATTACGGGGAAAAAAGACCAGGCCGCAGAAGGGTCAAAACCCTGACGGAAATACGCTTTTTTTTTTGCTCTCGGTCTTGGAACAATTCTCGCGAAACAAACGCCGACGAAGTGGAGGAGACGATCGTAAATAATAGCGACGGTCGGAGATTAGTAATGTTGTAAAAAATAAAATAATATGTATTAAAAAGGCGGTCGACTGGAAAATATTTATTTTTTTGCCGTTGTATTGTCGTTTTTATTGTAATGCAATGGTCGAAGATTTTGTGACGCATCATCTAATAGTTTTTGAACTAAGATCGAGTACGCCTATTTAAAGAGAATATTATATAACTGATACACAAGATCGTTTATGACATTTCTTTCAATTATATACCGGAAAAAACTACACAACGAGCGATTCGAACCACGAATGTCCTTTTCAAAAATACAAAGTAAAAATCAATGGAATAAGAAATTATGGACTTGGAAATAATATTTTTAGGATAGCAAATATTTCAATTTTACTATGACTACAACGCATGGTTACGATCAATCATTTGTAAAATTAAAAAAAAAATATTCCTAATATAATACATTTACTATATATTTAAAGTTCCCGACTACTCAAAAATTGATTATGAAAAATATTAAAAGCGTAATTCATAGTAACTTATAAGATTATACGAATTTATTGGTATAAAAGTTATCAAAAAAGTATTTGCAGTAATTGATATTAAATATTTGATAAAATTGTAGCATGAAAACATTTAATACATATCTACGATTTAGAATATAAACGTAGGTGTAGTTAACAGAAAATAAGCTGTTATCAAAATTATCATATCTGAGAGCGATATGGTGGTAACAGATAACAATAAATCCTCAGTATTCTATCACTATATGATTAATATACACAGTAGTTATTCTTCTAGTATCACTGAAATGTGAATGATTAATAAATAATAAAAAAACTATCAACTCACAAACCAGTCTATCTGCTACAATAACTTCACTTACACGTTACAGAATATATTTATTTATTTTATTATTTTATGTTTCATTACAATATCCTGATTTTTCTGGTTTGCATCATTTTCAACTATAAAAATCCTCGTGTGTTCTCATGTATACAAAGCATCTCTAAACTTCATGTATTACGTGTATCGCGTTTAATAGCCAAGATGCTCGCCTCATCCCTGTTCTTAAAAACACTTAAATAATAGCTCAACAAATGCATTCTGTGGATAGTTAGATTGAGAAATGTATTAGTTTGTGGTATCCAAGTTCAACTTGTCTCCTTGGACCGAATTAAGTACTTAATAGTTGCCGCAACTTCTCGACTTGGACCAACTTAATACGAGTATATATCAACAGCACATGCATCGAGGCATAAAGCTCTAAATAGGAGACTTATTGGTGCCCTGGATTCAATCCTATATCATTCATTAAGTATAATGGTTTCAGTTTGAACGAATCTTTAGGACCAAATAGTACAAATGGTGGGAACGTCAGGCTAAAAATCCGAGCTCTGTAAAGAAAGAAGGTCGACGAAAACCATGTGTTCTCAGGTGTACCTTTGGGTGCAGATATACGAGCATCTTGGGACAGGCTATGGACAATGGCAACTGACAGAACTGAGTAGCGGCAAATTGTAGTGAGCATTTATTCCAGATATGGATGAAAACAAAATATAACAAATAGGAGAAGAAAAAATTGTATGATGGTATTACAATTACAATCGTATAATATATAGCTGTGACTTATTGTTCTACCGAGCAATGTTTTTTTTTCTATTAATATGTGTAAGCTTTTATTTTTCAAAGTACTCCAATAAACTCCATTCTTGAATAATATAAAATAGAAAAACATTTTAAAACATTTTTTTAAATCGTTCTTTTCAAATAAAGCTCCCACAAGGTTGTTGTCGTACATCGTGAGCTTAAAAAACTATTCAAAGTATTTTTACATAAAATTCGTTTAAATAAAAGCCTATCTTTCCGTCATCAAACAATAAAAGTCCAGACCACACGAGCAGTATCAAAACAAAAAAATCTTTAAAATAACTATAAAAGTCGTTATTTTTAAATCACGTACATGTTGTCTTAGGGCACCCATCTTGGTTATCATAAACAAATTAGATTATGATTAATAATGCCCTTTCGTCCTTC
Organism: Glossosoma conforme; assembly: GCA_022606575.1. Lineage (NCBI taxonomy): Eukaryota > Metazoa > Arthropoda > Insecta > Trichoptera > Glossosomatidae > Glossosoma > Glossosoma conforme. The sequence continues at coordinate 1,448,957 of JAGTXR010000082.1, read as the reverse complement.
CCTCAGGCAACGTGCGTGCAGGGCCACTGAGTCTAGCACGTTGACCCTCACGATTAATTGCGAGAACACATCACGTACATAGGAACGTAGAGTAACTCAGACGCATGATTTGATGACTATCTGGTTGATCAAACTGGCAGGACATATTATGTGTCACTTCTTTCGTAACTCAAAGCTTTCATCATCATATGATCGTTAAGAACTGCCGTTATAAAGCTCTGTCAGTCGCCATGGTCTTAGTCTCATCCCATGTAAGCTCTTTGATGGGGACAAATAAGCTACCAAAATACATACATCACACTGTGAAATGGAAAGTTGACAGTTAGTACGAATATATTTGGGTGAGCGATAAAAACAGTTCTCAACAAACAATTTCATCCAAATATCTAAAATTTTTACATTCTGTGTCTGAATCATCTTTAATAATGAGAAGCAGTTGACTGAAGAAGCGTGTAAACCAAATTTATTGATAATTAAATATATACATACAATTATACCTCAAATTTTATAGGCATTAGCTCATTCAGAAAAAATATCGGCAGAGGCGGGATGCGAACCACGAGCCTTGGAACCTACTTTTGTTCTTGTTCATTACCCTAATCCACTCGACCATCTCCTGCCTGAACGGATGCGCGAAAATAAGTTGTATTTATACCATTGTTACCATGGTATAACGATAGCTGTCTCTATAGTATATATTCAGAGTATGTATATTATTAGGCTCGTGGTTCGCATCCCGCCTCTCCCGATATTTTTTCTAAATGAGCTGATGCGTATAAAATTTGAGGTATGATTTTATGTATATATTTAATTACTAATAATATTGAAATATAGTCAATGATATATAAAATAAGATTAGAGTAATGGAAAAAAATATTCAAATAAAAAAATATATTAAAAATCCAAATTTATTGACGTTCTACTGGAAAATCGCAAAAATGCAATTTAATTAAGAATTACAATAAAACACTCTTCGTAGATTGGTTAAAAAAGCAAAAAGTTGCAAGCTGATAAATGGTGATGTCTGTTTGACTCGTCGTGGCAGACGACATGTCTTCACGGACCGTCTAATCGCAGCCAATTATGCGCAGGCATTTCTTCTGAGCGAGGCCGAGGAGGAATGTCAGCCGACGGGCAAATCCTAGCGGTGACATCCGCAGTTGGGTTGGTGCTTAGGGTCAGTACCGGCTTTTGACCCTGCGGCACCCTAGCGCCTTTTTTTTCTAGCGCCCCATATTCTTTACATTTGAAAAATATATGAAAAAATTGTTCCCCTTTTTTCCAGTTTATTCGAAGCCCTGGGGCACCCCCTAAAACTATCGCAGCTTAGGGTTAATCACCCGGGGTTCTATACGGACTTTAATACATGTCCTTATTGTGGCAACCTCGGACGGCGTGTCTTCCAGCAACACTAGTAGAAATATTTGGTAAGAAACTAATTATACACCAAATATCTAAAACTACCCGATTCGTGCTCATTGATTAGCGTGGCAATTCAATGTTATATTCAATGAGTTTTTTCGGACGCTTTTCATTCATAACATCGAAAGTATCTGCATGAAAACATGATATTAAAGTATTCTTCAATTAACCATCGACAACAGATTTTTTTTGTAGTTTTCGCAAAATCAGCAAAGTGTTAACATTGGATGAGGATCAAAACGTGGACGTGTTACAGCCTGTTGCTTATCGCTTGCCACAGATTGGAATGTTCTACTGACAAATTGACCTAGAACTAAAAGAATGATGTGGCAAATATAATTGAAATCAGTATAGTTAGCATCACAATATTATAACACAGGAAGTAGAATTGTCATGGAACGAAAATAAGGGTTTATGCAGTAGTTATATGATGACCACATGCTCCAACAAACAGCGGACAAAGCAGAAAGCATGCCGCACATTCTTTCATTGTGAGATGACTATGAGAGATTTACGTCCAAGATGTTTTTTTGTTTCTTCGCTATTTAATTGTGCAGCATCGGAATCTGATTGTTCTCTATAAAAAGTATTCAAGAAAATTTTCCGCACTGCAACAGCAAACCAAACATTATTTTTTTTATCAGATTACTGGAATTCTTTTTTATTTAAAAAAATATATAATAAAGTATTAGATCTTTGAAAATAGTTACGTTAATACTTTTTAAAAATATTATATTAAAACTCTTACTGCAAAAAGACGTCATAAAATGTCGCCATGAATTTTTTTCAGTATGTAAAGCAGAACAAAGAACATTAAATAATTACACATATGTTTAACTTCATATTTTGCTTAATTTTGGATAAGACCGCATCTTAGGACCAAATGGTCTAAGTCTCGATAGCGATGGGCAAGTCTAAAATATGCTTTCAGATACTACAGCTGCCGTCTTAGCAAGTCGTAAGCTTCTGCCCTGAAGGTCGTCGCGAACCATATATGATCACAGGTGTATCTTCGGGAGTATACACATCGTGGGACAAAGCATGAATAAAGGCAACTTACAGAGCAGAATGGGGTCGATGTATGGTGATCATATGCCTTCGTTTTATTTAGCGCGTATTTCAAACAGTGAATAATATAAATAACTTCTTAAGTTTTCACGGCCAGATTTGGTATTATAGCTTTTGGGCTCAGTCGTGTATGGCGAAATATTTCGACCGCCATTGCAGGGGTCTTTTTCAGGGTTAACGATCACAAAGTCTTAAATATATAATATAATGTAAAATGACTCTGACCTCACTTCAATAACACTTGATTAAGAAGCAGAACCTATATTACGTAAAAAAAACGACAGAAAATAAATATATTTACATTTTTTCAACTTGGTTATATAATCAGACGATTGATGAATATTATAAATTTTATTATTATAAAAGCTGTAATATAATTAGTATACGAAGCTATCCTAGCTATAAAAAGCTCGATATACACTGTTGTATAGATAAATAAATTGGTGCTAAATTTCCCCTCGTGCAAAAATTTGCATTTGCATTTAATTTAGCTGCGCCGCGGGAGGTAGTTTTCCTCTTCGAGCTATACTGGGAAATTGTTAATGTATTTTTTCATTATAGTTTTTCTATCATTACTAATAACAATAGAAAATGATGGTCATCAATAAAACAGTAATAAATTCATCATCAATATAACCATTTTCACAAAAAAATAATACAGTAAAAATATACAAATATTTGCTAAGAAATGTATGTGATTATAGATTATTTCTTAGAAAATATTTTTAATTTATAATACAGGAGAATAGTGACAAATGGTGATTCTATAGCGCTTGATGATTTAACGCGCAGACGTCGTAGACTACAGCCCAAAATTCACGCATCATCCATTTATTACAGGATTTACTTTGAATGAATTGTCTTCACGGAACTTTCGTCTACAACCGATTTTAATAGTTTGGCTATGATTGGCATTTTTCGAATGAGTACACAAATTCACACCAATTGGGGATATTTATAGAGTTTAGAAAACTATTAAGAACGTTTTTTTATTCTCCGTCGGAGATCAAACCCACGACTTTTCGCTTTCACCACTAAGCCATACCCGCTGGCAAATGTGCCTTCTTAATTTTTTTTTTGATTCCCTAGATTCTGCATTGAGCTGTTTTTCTGATTTCGGTAGCTCATGTAGCAGCTCGGCATTAATCCCATTTACCGGTTCTTGTGCGCCACTCCTTCAACATCTACTTTTAAACATGCTTAAATATCATTCCCGTTTTTTCGATTTGAATATTAAAATAATAATTAAATTTCACAAATTTCAAAACTGTATGTTATAAATAAAATAGCAAACGATATCACAAAAAAATGTAATCCTCGATGTTATTGATAATTCTCCCGTAAGAATATTATGAAAAAGCGCTAAAAGAAACTTTTGTTGAAAGAGATCCTCTATAAGTATATATTTCTGTAACTGAATGTCAATATTATCCAAGAGATCAGATCGCTTAATCGCCTTACCGGGAAATCCAAAACAAAAGATTTGTATCGTACACTTGCCACGTAAATCCAGAAAATCTGATAATTCTAGATTAATACGTTTTTTTATAAAATACCGTTGTAAATTGGAAGTTGAAATAAACAACAGAAAATATATATTTTTCATAGATACGAGGGTGTCCGTAAAATAAGTTTCCCATGGCGCTACAGTCCTGAAAAAGGATCACCCTCGTATAACCAATGAAAAGAAGTGAAGAGACTTTGAATTTGACTAAACACGAACTGGGAGTGAGAGCTTCTTAACTGATGTAATAAAGTTTCAGCAATTTCGTAAATTGGAGAATAATAAAAACGTAAAGTTAAATATAATAGTGTAATACGTTGTATGATGCTTATCATTTTTAAGGTGACTCATAGTAACGGGGATTGTTTTTCTTTAGAAAAGAGTCCTAGAAACAAATTAAGTTTGAAGAGTAAAGTCTCACCAAATAACACTCTATAAATTTAATTAGAACAAATAAAGGGCAATTTAGCACAAAAAAGGGTGATTAAGTGGTTATATCGAGACTTTATCTTCATCTAATTACAAATACGCTCCTAGTTTGAGTATACCAAATGTCGGACGGAAGGCTGCCGTATCCTTTTCCTTAATATTGCGCATGAAATTGAACAAATATCCACGCACAATTCTAGCTCCCTTTACAGACCATTTTTCTCAGTGATGCGCACGCCAAGATTTTTGTCACTCTCGAGTATCGACTCTTTCGATATAGAATCCCGATGGTAAGTACCCAACGTGCGATGTTGCATTACAACTGGGTATTCTTTGAGTTAATTACACCATTAAATTTTGAAACCAAACCAAAAATATTAGGATAATTGACTATGTCGAATGAATCGCAATGGACCGCTGAATGCGGTCAGCTAAAACGAAGAATATCATTTGTAAAAAAAGCTATAAAGCATTTCTAAGCAATTAAATTTAATTGAATTTTTTATTTAATTAACGCGGTGTTCGATCAAATGAACTACAAATTTGAAATAACTTTTCCGGCGAAAATAAAGTGTATCGAATACGACAATAATTGTTTTCAATTAAAAAATAAACCACGCATTTTGATGATTAATTTAAGCGTTCGTAAATGTAAAATTGGAAATAAAATTTAATTTTATATAAGGGAAAAAATACATTTGTTATTGCTCGAAAATACTTTGAAAAAAGCTAGTGTATTGTAAATTATAATGATTCTTACCCTCAATCAAGGTTTAGTATTCAAGGTAAGTTTTAAAATGTTTTAAATTTAAAAAAAGTTATTAAACAAACAGGAACAAGGTTTTTTCGGTACTGTGTCGAAGCCTTCCGTTTCACTCTGTCATACTCGTATTAGTATAATTTTAAGCAGCTAGGTGCCTTTGCCTTGTGCAAACTTTTCAAAAACTGTCTTTTTGATATGAACTCAAACTTGCCTAATTCAACTTTGTTCAAAAACAGCCGTAATCAACTGGCAGTAAATGCCACGCTTTTATCATAAACTACAGTTATATTGACGTTGAGACTGAGTTAACGATAGTTGCCAGGAGTTTACAAATTGTTTAGTCTAGACATTAGATACACGTGATATTACCTATCCACGATGGACCGGAATATATGTTTATAATGCCAAATAAAAAACTACAAACGGGAATAAAAATCGTCATAAAAGTTTTTTTTTTACGATTCTAGATTGGATGTTTTGACTTCCTGTTGCAGTTGTATACAAGAATCGAGAATCTTTAAAGAAAAATCACGTGTAAACATATTTTGTTAAATGAAGATTACGTATGAAACTTATACAGAAAACATATTTTTCATAATGTTTTTTGACAATTTCATAATATATTCGTATTTCCTAAAAACATTTATAAAAATCATAATCTTTTTCAAATCAAGTAAATGTACAAATAAATTATAATTTCAAAGAAAGGTAGAAGGCAGGTAGGTAAGTATACATATATTTTATGTGTATTCATTAATAACTTATTGTGCGAGAAAACTGTTTTTTCTGTATTTAACATAAGTGTTTTTATTCTTCCTATAAACATTCCATATCTGGGACATATGATCACCGCGAATTGCCGGCATTCAGTTCAGTCAGCTGCCATTGTCCATGCCTGATCCCAAGACTTCTCTGCATCCAGAGGACTACCCGGAAACATATACGGTCCTCGACAATATCTAGACCAGAGCACCGACGACTTAATGAGACGACCGCTGTAGTATCTAAGGAAGTTAAGGTTATCAACTGACAATACTTGGTGAAACTGCATAATAATGATATTACATTCATTTTAATTACAGAGTTAAGTTATGCATCCCTTACCATAAGCGATTCTCAGTTTTTAATTTAACCATTATTGAAGATGGACTCCAGGGAGTCCGAGACATGTAATCACTTAAAATTGATATAAAATTACAGAATCTAAGAAATATTTCTTTCAGGTGATTTGTAATCAGAATTTGGATTGAAATAGAAAGATCGTAAAATTAGCCCTATGCTTACTAAGTCTAGAGATCGATTTAGTCCAAAGGAGTGGCTCAATGTTCATCTGTATGATTTCGTTTTATATTATCATCTGTATATGTGATAAATTATAAAATAAATTCAACATTAAATGTATCTAATACACTCGTAATTCTATATAAATGTATTATTATTTGACTTTTTAATTATATTCATATTATTGAAATGTAAAATATATATATTCATTTTTGTTGTAAATGTAAAATAAATCAACATCATAACAAATTTACGAAATACTCCTGAAGGGTGAATGGAAGTGAACAGACGGAGTGGATTCATAATATGAGATTTTTACGTTCATTTTTGTCAAACATTCGTGTTTAGCTAAGTCCACAAGACACAACATCTCCGAGAGAGACGAATAAGCCAAGTTTAAATAGAAATACCGCGGAAATTGCGTATGTGAGCTGAATAAAAAATTTCAGCCTGAAAACGGAACCTCGCGGCGCGTAAAGTATAAACAAGTTCCGCGGATTACTATGACAGCATATTAAAATTTATGGAAAGCAGCTTTCGCAAAATTTAATCTTATTTTTCCGCGGCTCGGGGCGGGCGTATTTACTTTTTAAACTCGGTTTGACAATTATTTGAGAGTCAAACACAAAGATCAGACGGGACGGGAATGGGAATTTGATGAAGACGTTCCGAGTATCATCAAAAACTGTCCAAATGTTTTCAGGGAGGCAGTCAACGGCAGCAGTTTTCACATAATTGTTTAATATGAAATCATAAGTAAAATGTTCTTGTATTTAGAAACGAAACGGATTTACATAACTGAGTTTTAAACGTTAAATCGAATGTAATATGTATGAATAAATATAAACTTTTACTGTAAGCTTAAGTTTGTTTATGAAAATAAAAGATTATTTAGATTTTTTTATAGGACGATGTTTCGGCTACGTCGGATAGCAATTGTCTAGTCAATTACGCAACTAAGTATGCGCGTTTATAAAGGACAAGGTGTTTGTGAGTAGGTAAGTGAAGGTTGTGATACAGTTATATGTATAATTCATGTAGTGTAAAGGAAAATTAATTTCGCTATACATTTTGGCTTGAACCGACTCTTCGTATCCCTATGATCCTGCCCTGAAGGAAATCACAAACCATATATGTTCCCAGTTAGACTTTCGGGTGCAGGTATGCCATGGGATAGGGCATGGTCAAAAGTAACAGACGAAACTAAGTGAAGTTGTTGACCATGTGTTGTGGATATGGTAAAAATATTTTTTCTCACACAGGTTTTTTTTCCAGGTAAGAGTCGAAAAAAGTACCTTTAGTTATATTAAGTTCTATTACTGTTTCATAACATAAATGCTCAATGAATAGTATAGAACAACTATCTAAAAGCCTTACACTATTCAGTTTAAAGCAATCAAAATTTTATTACATCTGCTATTCTCGCAAAACACAAATAAAATGATACATTACGCGCTCATGCCGTCTCCGCCAGCAATCCTATTGAGTTATACAGAATAACACTTAGCACGGAGTGCTGTACGTAATTTCATCGCCATACCTGAAACAAAGAGGAAAAATTCATTAGATAAATTGCTTTTTCAGGCTGAAATTGTTTCAGTTGTTGCGAATACCGAAAACAAACAATTCGAGCATTCCAAGGGGCTGTTAGCGAGCTCCGCCCGGTCGGGATTTCTTCCTTGAATCCATTATTTCATATCGAGATTAATACGAGAAACTTCAAAACTCTAGACATCAAAACTTAGACTATCCGAGTGGCGTTAAAACATTATCAGCTAAACCAGCTAGAATAATTATTTTAATAGAAGATTCATGGGACGCGATTACATTAAGGGTCGTTTGGCATACTCGAGATGTCGGGAGAATGGTTGCTGAAAATTTCATCTTGCATTTATTACTTTTCAGGCAGTATTTTATCATAGCATAAAAACATATCAACTCAACAATAAAGATGACGATGTATTATTATAAAAAAGTTTATCATTACCTCATTTAATAAATTAAGAACTAATGGCATATGACATTGTTTTGTTAATAAAATCATATTCTTTTTAGCACACAGTATAATTTATGTTTTACTTATAAAATGAATACAGATATTGAACATTAAAAGCCATGTTTAAAATTCATACAAAAAATAAACGACTCAATTAATATAATACATTTTACACACTAATTAATGAAATTGTTAAGGCGGAAAATTAAGAACAAAACACAATATCTTTGATCACCGACTCCTACTCTTACATAGTTTTATTTCAACTAAATTAAAACTAAAATTCATAATGTTTCGTAAAACAAAATAAGTATTTTTTTCTAGTCCAGATAAAAACACTTACACAGCTCTAAAATGAAACTGAAAGAATCGATAAAAAATCTCTACTGCTAGCACACACACATTATGTTCCATGTCTCAACTCGTTCTCGATGACGACAACCACTTGATCTATGTCTCCAATTGGATGGTTTGATAGATTCCATTGTTCATACGAGTCGATTCTTTCCCTTTGTCCGCGATCTGCGAGCTCAGAGGGTCTTTTCAGAAATCTTTCACATCTATCGGGACTATTGGTCTTTCAGCTTAGGTTTTTCTAATTTTTATTGCAGAGAGCTGAAAATTTATCGCACACGCTGAAGAATGTTTCCCCCAGTATAAGTTATTACTTTTATTATTTATTCCGTTTCAGCCTTTTAGTCTCGATTTCTTTTGATGTCAATGAATGATTGGTGACGACTGCCTGATAGAAAAGGATATTACAGTATGTGAGAAAGTAAGTATTAAACTATGATATTTGAACTTGAATATAAACGTATGCTAAATAACAATTATTTAGGTATAAAATAAAAGGTTCTTTAGAATTTATTCCACATATTTTTTTTTGGCGACATGTTTCAGCCAGGTCGGATGGCCATTTTCAAGTCATCCGACCATCAGACCTGGCTGAAACATGTCGTCAAAAAAAATATATATATATGTGGAATAAATTCTAAAGATTCTTTTATTTTATATCTGATATTATGGAATTCCACCAAGAAATATCGATCGAAAAAATCGAAATAATTACTTAGGGATCATGAACTAATAATAAAATTTTAAAGTACAGGTTTGTTTTAAGAAACCATTGAATAATTTTCTAACGCGACAGGTATCGCAAATGTAAGTATAATATGTACTTTAGATTGCGATAGTCATGTGCTTCATTGAAGCAAGTTATCCATAATATTAAATTTAGCATTATTACAAATAAAAAGCAAAAAACAAGCAATTGAATTGCAACACAATCATTTATTTACAAAACATTTAAAAAAAACGCTATTATTCATCTCTCTATTATAATACTTTTTATAAATTTACAATCCACGTAATATGATTCATCCAAGATATGACAAGAGTGACCCACAAGTCTTCATAATGTGCATGTATTGTCCGTTGTGTTATTTTTTTCTATTTCCACGTATATTTTTTTCTCCGTAGTGTTCGGTACACTGAGTACACACAACACAAGGCTCGGGTCACAGCATTCATACAAGCCACAATGGCCTGCATTATTATAACCGACGCACCGCGTGTGTGTGTTTAGCTAAAGTTATGAATAAAAAATACAATGAGGTCCCATTCATAGACAGTAATAACGTTCTCGACAGTCGTGCGATAAGTTCTGGGTTCGGCACCCGAAGAAGTATATTTTTTCCATTCATAATCATCATCATTTACATGTCCGCTGCTCTAAGTGGATCTTATGATCGGTACAATCAGCCTCTATAAATCTGTCAGCCACAATAGTCCTTGCTCCATTTCAGCTCTGCCTCCCTGAGTACATTATATGTACAGTTCCGCACGGCTTTGCAAGAAGGAGCAAGCCTGGGGATTGAAGAAAAGGTAGCTGTCTTGCATGCAACGTAAATATCCCAGCCAGGTCCACTTCCGTCTCTTGACCGACTGTAATATACCTGTATAAGGCTCTCATACAACGTCAAGCTATCGTCCGTTCAGGATTGCGTCTGTTTTTAAAAACCCATTTGAAAAATTTACAAATTTCACCTAATCGACATTAAAATGACTGAAACCGTAATATCTGGAAACATCGATGAGTTGTATGTTGCCAAGCATGTGAGAAACAGTTAGTTGGTCATGTTTATCGGGATCTTTAAACGTCAAGCGTCATATCGAAAAGCATTCATATATGTATAATTACATTTGATGAGAGAATCTTTATTTTATCTTTATCCCTTTTGACAGTCGTACGGATTAATGTATCAAAAATTGAAAATCGACCAAATCAGCCTGGTAGTTTATGACGGAAGTTCGTGATGACGATATGCTACAGTTTAGAGAGAGGACACGATGTTGACGGAATGAAGCAGAAGTGCATCAGACGTGCTCAACAAAATTACAGGTGTATAACATCCCAAAACATAAGAGAGATGTAGCATTCAGAGGTATCATTCAGAGGAAGACCTAAGACCCACCTTTTAGCTTGAAAAGTGACAATGAAGCGCTTTTGGAATAATCATTCTGTCATAAAAACGTGTTATATAATAATAAAAGACGGGAGTATTTGCAGCAAGTGTTCGAGGACATAAGTTGTAGCTCTTATGCTGAGCTGAAGAGGATTGCAGAGGATCGAGAGGAGTGGAGATCGAGATGCAAGATTTTGTTGCTGCAAACCAATCCACCGGATTGATACTACGAAGAAGAAGAATAATAACAAGCTAGCGACAATGCACGAGATTTAAAAAAAAAAATTGCACTGTTGATGTTTTAAAAAAGATAAGAATGTGGTTGTGTTTAAAACAATAACTCTCTCATAACGCACTTTGTGTGCCATGAAACTGCTTTATGAAACATGGCTGCACTATTATTGCATCAGAGATAAGTGCTCACTCGCCTTTATGGGTCTCTTTTTAAAGTTTTCAACAGTCTCAAGAGGCTTTTCAGAGTGCCATTATTTATTAATAAAATGTGGTTTTCCTCGCTTAAAAAATTATTACATTCAAACAATAAAAATGTATTGTTAAACATTGTAAACATTCTGTTTTATTTTCCAGGTGTAAGTTTTGCGATTTTTTAAGATCGTGCGGTATTTTGTTTCACACTTCATTGAATGTCAGGTGAACCGAAACTGAAAAATCAGGGCGTTCATCTTTCAATTTGAAGTACTGCCAATTGCAAACAAATATATATAAATTTACAGCAAACAGCATCTTATAAGATACGTATTTCATGAATAAATTGGACAAAAATAAACAGCAGACGCAGGGATTTGAACCACGAAATTTGTTCATTTATGATTGTCTTCTACTTCAACATGACATCAATCGCTTCAATGACTGGTGCATTTCAAACTGTCTACACCTTAACATTGATAAATGTAGAATTATTTCTTTCACCAGAATTAACAATCCTATTAAGTTTAACTATAACATCAACACTGTTGCCCTTTCTCATGTTCCTACTATAAAGGACCTTGGCGTCACCCTAAATAGTAAATTATCTTATCACGTCCATATTGATAGTATTGTGAACAAGTCCCTTAAACTTCTAGGTTTTATCAATAGAATCATTAAGGATTTTAAAAACCTGAGCTCCATCAAGGTCCTTTACTATTCTCTGATTCGTCCGCAGCTAGAATATGCTGGCGTTATATGGTCTCCCTACTATCGAACTCATATCGACCGGATTGAATCAGTCCAACATCACTTCTTGTCAAGAGTTGCACGACTGATCGGCCTTGAGAGAGGTAGCTTCTCCTATGAAGATGTAGAGAGGCGACTTAATGTATCTACATTGGAGAGACGTAGAACAGTGACTGACTTGCTGTTTATTTTTTAAATTATGAACTCCATAATCGATGACTCGACATTATTGCAGGAAATTACGTTCAATGTTCCCTCCCGGTTTACTAGAGGCAGTGACCTGCTACATGTAAGGACATCCAAAACCAACTACGGATTCTATTCTCCTATGTTAAGAATGTGTAGACTGGTTAACTCCTCTAGTGACTTGGACTTTTTCGGGGTGGACCTTCCAGCATTTCGCAGATCCCTCTACTAATGTACTAGATTTGTTTTTTTTTACTCATGTTCATGTTTTGTCTAAATGTATTGTCTTAGCTATAATATTGTTCTGTTTTACCATTTCATTTATTGTATTTTCTATTTTAAAACCGTATGTATTGGCCTAGGCCGTTAATAAAATAAAATAAAATAAAAATGTATTAATAGAGTATTTTTAAATATCGAATATTGAAGACATATATTTTACCCCAAAAAAACTATAAATTTAATTATTGTACATTAAAAAACACAGCGTGATGTTACATATTTTTTTAAGAACATAAAACTGGTAGCAAAAACTATAGCTAAATATACATTTAATTTATCATCCAGAACAAAAATATCAAACAAATTATAAGACCACACTGGACATAGTACAAGTTGGTATTTTAGTAATTCGGAAAGCAATGTTATGTACATTAAATATCATATCAATCAAATCAATATAATTTTTAAGGTTAATTAAAATTTAAAAAAAAAGAAGAAAGAGACAAAAATGTTTCTAATATCAATCAGTTCATATAACTAAGGTAAAGACTGGCTGGAAAAACCTATATAATATTTATTCAACGGAGCTCTGGGTCTAGATATGACTAGAGACAGCTGAAAGAAAAATGGTAGCTAATAGAACTGTGTGCAGGAATATTTTTTTCGCGACCATATGTGCCGACCAATGGAGCAGATTTGAAATCATTCAAGTCGAATTAAAATCTATTAAAACGTATAAAATAAGTGATATTATTTTTTACGCGTATAAAAATATTAATATCTCGTTCGTCGACTTCAAAATTTATTTCATTGTTTTCTCAGGCAGGTAAACTCATAATGCAAGTCAAATAAAAGTCTGTTGTAAAATTTACCTGGTGAATGCCCGGCATACTAATTAGTTCAGGTACTGTGTATCACAGCAACGTTAATATCAGCCTCGGCCAAGAGATAGCGACAGTTCATTACTACAACTACAACACCGGTTATTAAATGTTCAAACAATGTCGCTATTGACATCCGGCATATTTTTGTCATTGCGTTACTATTAGGGTAACCAAGCACATACATGAACAATACATTTTTGGTGACGGTATTAACAAACTATTCTGCTTATTAAACATAAAGCCTTCAATGTAGACCCTAATCTATAAAAAATACATCTCATTCCACGTCCGTTCGATATCTGTAACATGTAATAACAGTATATGGTCAGCAAAAATCACAGTCACTCAGTAGTCTGTTGCCATAGTATATTCCATTGCTAAATGCCACCAATAAACTTTAGAATGCTGTTCACTATCTGTGCTTCCTTCTTCATACAATAAGAATGTCTTCAAGAAACTGATCAATATACATTTGCAATTCCCCAAACCTACAAATAAACTTATTAGAGAGTATGCCTCTTGGGAGAGGGATCAGACTGTTTAACCAAATCGCCTCGGATGTTGATATATTTCACGTAAGGGAGGCCCCATTCAGACATGAACTCCACGAGTTTCTTTGGAGGAATAATTTGTTGGAGTCGTCTGTTTGATGAGCATTGGGACAATTACTTGTCTTTATTGCTTTGTTTTTAGTACTTAATCATAAGTATCTATATTGTATTTTTTTATTTTATGATTAATTCTTATTGTACTTCAGAAACGAATTGAGTTGTTCAAATTTGTAATGTTTATTATATGCCACAAGAGAGCATAAGCTACAGACCATTTAGAAATTACATGTCTGCATATTTTTTTAAATAACAAAAATTTAATAAATATTTATTTATTTATTTACCTTCTTTTTACATGGATTACGTAAGATACGTTCTCTATTTAGGAGACTGCAGTTTCGACTAACTCATAGCCATCTTCAATTCATCACTTTTCAAGAGACAACTAAGCTGCATAGTACTTCATAAGTGGTCGAACCCATTTTTTGTAGGAGAGGGGATAGTGGTGTGTATCAGGGAATAATAAGAGAGGGAGAGGTCTCCGAAATAGAGACCATATCTTATGTGATCCATGTAAAATTAAGGTAAATAAATAAATATTTTTTTATTTATAATGGATCTCAAAGTGAATGGTAAAAACATTAAGAAATAACAAAAATGTAGTCAAGCATAAGGAACTAAAATGATTTGGATTGTTTGATCACCTCGTGTGATAAGAATTAGTGTTAAACGTTTCATTTTTTCATCAGAAAAACGCTTATCTCTGTTAGGTTAAATACTTAAAGAGGATAATTTATGATAGCATCGCTCAAAAGTAAGATAACGTGTACATACTTTAAAAAATATATATAGCGTAAATTTAATATTATATACAATGATACAAAAATTTACTCAAGAGGCAATGGGCAGGGCATATCTGTCGAAGAGACGACGGTCGATGAGGAAGAAAAGTAATGGAATAGCGTCCAAGAACTGGATAACGAAGAATTCGCCTCCGCAATATAGACTGACGACATAAGAAGAACAGCGGGTGTGGCCTGGATGCGTGAGGCAGAGGATCGAAGAAGGGGTATACTCATGCGAGAGGCTTACGTTCAACAGTGGACGTATACAGGCTGATGATGATGATACAACTATAACTTTGGTGTGCATTATTTTATATTTAACTTATATATAATATTGTTGTGTTAATTGTTCAATTTAAATACTAAGATATGGATTTTTTTTAATTTTTATTAGAATATTATTTTATTATTTCAATATTCTAATCTACTTTTATAGATCATTTTACTATATTATAATATTATTAATAATTAAATATACATATACTATACATAAAATTCTTTCTTCAACGCGTCAATCCAAACACAAAAATAACGGCAGAAGCGGGATGCGAACCGCGGACCTTGGAAACCAACTATGCCCAGGTATTCATACCGCTCAGCCGACTGGGCTATTACTGTGCCTGGACCGACTCACGTTGAAACTAGTATTCATGTCATTGTTATCATCGTATGATAGATGTCGCTATAGTATATATTCAAAGTATGTATATTTTTATTTTTAATTTTTATTATTCAATCAGTCTTCATTTATTCACAGGCTTAATATTATTACATTCCGACAGTCTATTTATTTTAGTAAGTACCACTCGGGTCTCGAACCAAACTATAGACTGAATGGATGAGAAACGACTACTTATAGTTCCGACTTGGACTTTATAACCAATCATTTACCTGTGTTACTGATTAATAATTTTACCTTCTTGATATTGTCTCAAGGAGACATTATTATATGGATTTTTTTAATTTTTATTAGAATATTATTTTATTATTTCAATATTCTAATCTACTTTTATAGATCCATTCAGTCTATAGTTTGGTTGTAAATGTGAAAAAACAGGGAATGTAATAATATTAAGCTTGTGAATAAATGAAGACTGATTGAATAATAAAAAATAAAAATATACATACTTTGAATATATACTATAGCGACATCTATCATACGATGATAACAATGACATGAATACTAGTTTCAACGTGAGTCGGTCCAGGCACAGTAATAGCCCAGTCGGCTGAGCGGTATGAATACCTGCGCATAGTTGGTTTCCAAGGTCCGCGGTTCGCATCCCGCTTCTGCCGTTATTTTTGTGTTTGGATTGACGCGTTGAAGAAAGAATTTTATGTATAGTATATGTATATTTAATTATTAATAATATTATAATATAGTAAAATGATCTATAAAAGTAGATTAGAATATTGAAATAATAAAATAATATTCTAATAAAAATTAAAAAAATCCATATAATAATGTCTCCTTGAGACAATATCAAGAAGGTAAAATTATTAATCAGTAACACAGGTAAATGATTGGTTATAAAGTCCAAGTCGGAACTATAAGTAGTCGTTTCTCATCCATTCAGTCTATAGTTTGGTTCGAGACCCGAGTGGTACTTACTAAAATAAATAGACTGTCGGAATGTAATAATATTAAGCTTGTGAATAAATGAAGACTGATTGAATAATAAAAAATAAAAATATACATTCTTTGAATATATACTATAGCGACATCTATCATACGATGATAACAATGACATGAATACTAGTTTCAACGTGAGTCGGTCCAGGCACAGTAATAGCCCAGTCGGCTGAGCGGTATGAATACCTGGGCATAGTTGGTTTCCAAGGTCCGCGGTTCGCATCCCGCTTCTGCCGTTATTTTTGTGTTTGGATTGACGCGTTGAAGAAAGAATTTTATGTATAGTATATGTATATTTAATTATTAATAAATACTAAGAATTTATTAACATTACCATTTGCTTATATGTTATTTAAATGTACAATAACCGATAAGTTCTAAGTTCTAAGTATTCGCAAAGGGAATTATCAAAGAAGTAATTATCTTTTGTGAAGGTATAAAACGATCCCACACTAAATCGATTTCATAGCTTACCAAACATTTCATTTCATTTTTACGTCAAATTAAGTTACCCATGATTAATATGGTTACTGGCATCTAACAGAAAGACAATGTTAGATACTGTATTTTGGTTAGAAGTAAAAATCTACTTTATGTGATCTCATTCAAACATTACTTTAAGATTTAAAAAATGACAAGAATATATGCCAATTGATACAAAGAATAATAATATTGATGAAAGAAATATTAAAACATGACAAAGGCGGAATATATTAAATATAGGTGTATAAACAAAGAAATTTTCCGTGTCTCACAATATTACTCCAGCATGATAAGGCCATTTAGGCATAATGAACTCTTGACAAATGAAGTGGAAAATTTAAGTCCTAGATTCTGTTTGTAAGCTCCAAGCAAAGTTGCGCGACAAAAGACAAAAGTTTACGAAACACGCGTTAGAGAAGTCATCCCCACTCGGATACTTAATTATTCAGACATTAGGGACAAACAGTGTTGAAAACATCGACACAGAAGACGTGGAAACTTTCAAATGAAAAACGATAAAAAGTTGTTATCAACTAAATCACTGATAAGATACAACATAAACTTAATTAAATGTGTATTTATACATCGATCACTCAGGCGGACTGATTGCTAGGTGAGTCATTATTAGAAGAACCTTAACGATTAACCATTAACCACTCAGAAGGTATACAGTGCACTCCGGGTCCAGTATAACAACGCCTTTTCGAATGTTGTTGGGTCTGCCGCAATACTGCAGTGCCTCAGGCATGTTGAAGGAGGCGCGAGTGGATGGCTTCCATGCCATAATAAGGAAGCGATGCGTTTCTCTGTGGGCGCGCGTACGCGACAATCCCAACGCAACAGTCGCTGTGTAGGAGGATAGGTGAGACTCAATGTTGGAGGGGCACTGGATGCGCCTTCACGTGGCCATCCAGAGGGGATTCGGTGCTCCACTCACAAATATATAAATATAGCATATTGAATACAATAATTGCCTTTATGAATACGTCTTATTAGGTCGGTCCATTTAATCTCTCAATATTTTGCAGTTTTAGTGAAAGGCAGTAAATTTTTTCATATAAAATGTAATGCAGGAAAGGTTCACCCGTCGTGACTAGTGGACTCTATGACACACGGCCAGTACTACGGTCTTAAATCACCAGCGGCGCATCCAGCTTAATCTATTTACAGTCTATTAGAGCAGACAGTTATGTTCACTATATATTGGGAAAACGAATGGAAAGAAATATTTTTTAATATATTTTGATTCGAATTTAGATCGCACACGGGAGAGTACAAATAGTTGAAGCCACTAGGTTCTAAGAGGCTCAGTCTGGACGGCTAGACGTTGCATGCGTCAAACGTGTATATTGATTTGTTTTTTTTTAAGAGAGTACATATTGTGTGATGGAAGAAACACAGATACTGAAAAAGCACTCCGTAGCTTAACGTTTTAGCATATATAAAGAAAATTCGGTAACTGCCTTGTTCTTGGTCGACATACATAAAACGTATATGGATGTACAGCAAATGTAAGACGATTTAGGTTGTGGGTGAGTGCATGAGGAGTGAATTCATTTAGTTCAGAAAAGAAATAATAACGGCTGAAAAGACTAAGTGAACCAATCTTAGTTACGTGTGTAGGCGTAAGTATTACATTATTTACTAAGAAATATAATATTAAAGTATACACAAAATAAAAAGTTATATAATTATCTTTCAACGTTACGATTATGTATTCTATTGACCTTTAAAAAATGAAAAATTAATACGATGTACTGTATACTGCCTCGGGGCGGACGTAATATTTTGGATAAAATGAACAAACATAAATAAATATACCTATAATCTCTAAAAAAAATACAAAATCGTTTTTGAAGGAGAGCTATATAGACGGAATATTTATCGGAGGACGGCCAAAGAAGATGTATAAAAGCCGTGGGGGAAATGATCCCAGATTGTCCAGAAGGCCCGGGCGATTGGCCTCGTGATCCTCAGTATTTACGGCGAGGAATCGAAGATTCGAAGCTAAGACCCATCGAAAGCAACAACTCATCAGGATGACAAGGGTCGGAGGCTTAAGGAAACAAGCGGAACGCACCAGCTCGGCCCACGAGACAAGGGTGCCTACAAATTCTATCGCAGATATCTCTCGATCGATGGCGAGCATTTTTTTATTACCGATCCGGGAAATGTCGGAGCAAACGCTGCGTGAAGAGTCGTTTAAGAGTTGTCGGGGATTTATGGCGTCCATTGGCAAGTTATTATGTTTATTATTTTTTGTGTGTGCCTGCTCGAAAACTTTCGCTCAGATTCAAAACTCTCGTATTGCTGAATAAATGCGCTTACATTTATAATGTTATTTTAATCCAGTACCGTCTATAGTAGAAAGAATTTTTCTTATTACTCGTAACATGTTCGTTAGCGGAATTTTGAATATTACTTTATCTATTTGATATCCACATACTATCATATTTTAATGTGTCATTAACACTTCATACCGAGAGGACTGGCGATTTTTTAAATTCTTCCGCCAACGTCATAAACTACATCTTGAGATTCACGAATCCTCCTTATTATTACAGGAATTTACTATGAATGGGTGATCTTCACGGGACGACTTACGTCTACCACCAATTTTGATAAATAGGCTATGACTGGCATTTTACAGGTGAGGGATCAGTTCACACCAATTATTTTAGAGCTAAGAAAACGATAAAAAATATATTTTTTTAATCTCCGTCGGGGATCGAGCCCAAGACCTTTGGCTTGCAAAGCAAACTCTTTGACCATTGAGCTATACCCGCCGGCTAATACTTTTAGATGCCCGTGTCATAACCAGCTTCACTTTCGTCTAATGACAGGTTGTAGTATTAAACGCTATCTTGACCGCTGTCTCAACTATCATTCCTCACAAGGTCAAAGTATCGTACCCTAAGTATTCCATAGAGGCATCAGCTGTCAAAACCCACTAAACGGTTACATAGGCTTTTAGCAAGATGTCAGTATTCGAACTCTAAATACTAGGTAGTATTTTTATAACTGCTGATAAAAATTATTACTTCAGAAATATATCGCGTGGTAATTGAATACATACTAGTGAATTGCAGCTCAAGGCCGTGGTGTCGGAATAAGATTTGTTTATTCAACATGAAAAGTAAAATTAATTACTAGATAGTTATTACAAGGCATCCTAACATCGTATAAAAGCGTTTAAATTTTCACTTTGTATGAGTGAAGGGGAGGGAAATTATTCCGGGATTTAGAACAAATACGTCGGGCCTGATTTCGGTTGGCATACCAACGTTACTAAGTTAGACGGCTCTTGCTTGACCAAGCATAACAGGAATGAGAGTACGAGACTTGAGGGAAGTTTCAGATGAAGTTACGGGATATGTCGACACTCGCGCCATATAAGGGGAAGATTCATTATAATTCCAGGCTTTGGGTCGGGAAACCAAATGTTTATAAAACTTGCAAACCATGTTTCAGCGTCTCTTGTATAAATCGTCTTTGATTTATGTAAAGCTGTACACAATAAACTTATATTAGGTTTATTTTATATACATACGTTCCTATTCTTCTTTGCGGCTGTGAATCTTGGCATCTCATGAAGAGCCAATGCAGCCGTATGATGGGTTTCAAGATCAGATGCGAGTAAGCAAGGCAGTCTTCCATACTACAGTCCGTTAAGAAGCGAAAGTAGACCTGGTTGCGACATGTCCTCAGAATGCCACAAGAGAGCATTAACTACGGCAGCCTTTTCTTCAAGTCGTCGGGCTCGTGTCGTCTTGGAAGGCCGTCGGGAACTATACATAAAATATACTCGGCGGATCTGCGGGAGGCAGAAATGACACGGGATGAGGCGAAGACTACGGTGGCTGACAGAGCATTGTGGTGACAGTACGTGAATGTCATATGCTCCAGTAAGGGGAGCGGACATCATAATATTGATGATGATGATATTATACATTATTTTATGTAAACACGTACAGGACAATTCCAACAGATGGTGATAGTAATTCTAAAGTCTCCTTTGTGGGACTCTATGTCACTTACCATGGTGCATATGGCTAAGCGCTGCATGTGGAGTGTTGATCCGCCAACGTCAAAGACTGCAGCCCGAGATTCACGCATCATCCTTATTATTACAGGAATTTACTATGAATGGGTGGTCTTCACGGGACGACTTTCGTCTACCACCAATTTTAATTAATATGCTATGACTGGCATTTTACGGGTGAGGGATCAAATTCACACCAACCGGGGGTATTTTAGAGCTCAGAAATCAATTAAAAATCCTTTTTTTTTCAATCTCCGTCGGGGATTGCACCCACGACCTTTGGCTTGCAAAGCAAACTCTTTGACCATTGAGCTATACCCGCCGGCAAATAAATAGCCCACATTAGATACACATTCAAAATACATTAATAAATTAATAAAACATTAATATGCAATGTAACATTGTAACATTTTCGAGCTTATTTAAGTCATATATACTACTAGAATATATAACGTGGAATTCTGCATATAAAGAACACCTTTTTCGTTTCTTCTACAATTGTAAAAAATATAAAACATTGCTTCGAATTTAACACAAAAAAAAAAAAAAAAAAACAGGCAAATCATGAATATATTTGGTACAACAAAAGCCGAACTTATATTTTGTGACATCACCCCAGTTTCACATAACATCTCGAACAACATAATGTTGTTTTGTGAAATAGTACACGTGGAAATGTTGCGGAGGGGGTATTTGTACCTTCGATAAACAAAACTATGGTTCAATATCTTGTGCGGAAATTTCCGGTGAAATTTCAATTTTCGTCCTTCTCTTAGTTTCTCTTCCCCAGTCGAAAATAAACATATTTTATCAAATAAAGAGACAATATACCTGGTCTGCGTCATCCTCCCACGTACAATCGAGGACAAAACATTCTTGATTTCTTAAGACGTTATCCCGCGAAAAATCCGACGCCTACAGTATAATATTTGATTTGTCTTCTTAGTAAAGAGAGTCGTCATTGGTGTATGTGTAACGTGATACATATAACACTTGTGTTTCTTGGCCGAACGAATTCGAAACGGACGATTTTTTTTATATGATTTTTTTATACAATATTTTTTGTATTCAACAATTAATTTATTGCGCAATTATTTATATTATCAATATCATAAATATAAAACTATGATAAAACAAAGCCTACTCAATCATAGTTAAAAGACAGCACAATGTATTATTTGCCGGCGGGTAAAGCTCAATGGTGAAAGCATATGCTTTGGAAACCAAAGGTCGTAGGTTCGATCCCCGACGGAGATAAAAAAAAAATTACGCCGGTTGACGTGAATCTGATCCCTCACCCGTAAAATGCCATTCATAGTCTATTTATTAAAATTGGTGGTAAACAAAAGTCGTTCCGTGAAGACTACCCATTCATAGTCAATTCCTATTATAATAAGGATGATGCGTGAATCTCCGGCTGTTTTCTATGACGTTGGCGGTTCAATACTCCACATGTAGCGCTTAGCCATATGCACCATGGTAAGCGTCATATAATTCCCCAAATGAGAATTCAGAATTACTCCATCACAATCTATCGGCATTCTCATGCATGAGTTTACATAAAAACAAAAAAAAATGTAATACTAAATAAATTATGTGCACACGGTAGTTAGACAGTTGGTTGATATTCAGATATATAATAAACTATGTAAATAAATAAATTCGTTGCAAAATAAAATATATCTGTCAGTAAATAATTGGAATGATAAATCTGCATACTGGCAAAGCGAAGTTACAAATGAACATAAGAATCGTTGACGCCTGTCATATATTTTTCCACAAAAATATTCTTTACTATCGTGATTTTGTTGTGTGTCAATTTATAATGTCAATAAGAAGTGTGAATGTGTGAAGATTCCTATAGAATTTGATTAGCTCGAAGTGAAATCCTAGTCACACAAAGTAAAGAACAAAATTATTCACGATTTTGGTTACAATATGCGTTTCTACAAACATCACATCGCATCACTTCATATCAAATGTAATATTTTTTTATTGTTTTTAAAAATGTAAATGTATCGAGTCTCGAGTTCTGCGTCACACCAAGTTTTTTCATTTCGTTTAATATTTATAGTTCATAAAAACATAAGGCCGCTTTGATGGGACGCGAGTGAAAATGCTTTGTGTCGGTTGTTTTGGAAAACACGAAACCGGCATCCAATTGAGAAGAGAATCCCATAAAAGTATACCTTTCGTAACAATGGAAGGTTTATTGAAATTGCGATATCTATTCCATGGCGCTTTTATATACTTAATTAAGTAACAAAGGAAATTCAATAACAAAACGAACTCTATGTAAAAATAAAATAAATAATAATCACCCATTACAATGCACAGAACGAAATTAAAACGTGAAACATAAAATCAATTAAATCGATTTTGTTTGATGGATTCTATTTGTTGAATGTTTCGTAGAATTATCTTGCTCCGGGCTCTTACGTAATGTCTTCAATCAATGCTTCATCAGTGCTGAAATTAGATATTCTTAAGATTTCAATCATCATAAATTAATAAGAGATCACTTTCTGTGTGTATTGATATAAAAAATATATATTACATAAAAAAAATGTAAACATATACAGGAGAATACCGCGTGGAGTGTTTATCCAACAACGTTATAGACTTCAGCCCGACAATCACGCATCATCCTTATTATTACAGGAATTCACTATAAATGGGTGGTCTTCATGGGATGACTTTCGTCTACCACCAATTTTAAATAATACGCTTTATATATTTTACGGGTGAGGGAAGAAGTTCACACTAACCGGTGGTATTTTAGAGCTCAGAAATTGTTTTATAATCTTCATCAGGGATCAAACCCGCGACCTTTGGCTTGCCGAACAAACGCTTTAACCGCATGCACATTTTTTTTTTCATATATCTGAATGGCCTCATACGTAGGTAGCATGGTATTATTGGCAAAGAACGATAAACTATTTGAAAAAAAACTTAAACAAAGTACTTATATTGAATTGTATTTCTTAACATTAAATAAATTGTACTTTTTTAGGAGGTTTGACATAAATTCACTATTGATACGTTATGATTCAATGCAGAGAGGCAGGGAAAAATATTTTGCAAATTGCTCTTCATTAAGACGCATTACAGATTGGACAAAAATGGTGTGAAATGGTAATACTAACAAAAAATAATGGTATGATAATTGTTAAGTCAATAAATCAAATAGAGTAAAAGAGTCGTGGTATTCGGTATCAAAATCGTCAAAGTCACGTTACTATGTCATCTATCAGTCCACTATTTAATCTGCTAACGTCGATGGTTAAATATTATTCCAGCCGGTGATAGCTAGATATATGCAGCTCGTCCCTTCATTTGATAAAGTGTTTGCCCGTAGGAGAGGCTCAAATCGGGAATAGGAGATGTATTGCGAGACCTGCGAAGTCCACGTTTACATAAGATAATTAAATGGAAACAGCATATAGATTAATCTCCTCGGATAGGTCCATCAGTGGGCCGACAGAGGTTGCTAAATGGACTTATACGCTTGCTTGTATAACGATAATTATATGTATAAAATATCTAATAAGTTTACAAAAAACTGTAAAAAGAAAGTATATTGCCATAGATCCCCAATTTGAAGCGTTTCGCCTCCACATAGACAATACTAAAGACCTCTGCTGCCTGGATATCTACTACACCTCACACTACATTTATTATCGTTTCCCATACACATGTCTGTCCAAATTAATTACGTAGTTGTCGCATATTCACGATAACGGTTGGGTTAGAACCTCCAGAAAAGATGCATAGGCTAACTCCGACGATAGCTCCTACATAGAAGAAAAGTCATCATCCTTAACAATCAATTCCTTTAACCTATAATCCAATACTTAATGTTTCCGATAAATTCGCTCTGTTCAACCGGTTCCTCCACAGAAGGCTCAAACACTTCTCATCTCTCCTCCACTTCTCTGACTACTATTAATTAACTGTTTTGTTTGTATGTTTAGTTTTAAATTTGTCCTAACGATGGTGACATGTCACCGAAACAGGTATTAAAATAAATTCAAGCACAGTGTTTTTTACAAAGTTTATAATTTTTTATTTAATTACGTCATTAGCAACCCAGAGAAAATATCTCATATGACCATGGTTTTCGTGAAGAGTGTTCGAAGCAAATACACTAAACATAATGAACCCCTACACAGTCGAAACATTTGTTTCTCTCGTAAAAGGTCAGCACCTCGCATGAAGTGAAGCACTTGCTGCATCACCTTAAGATTCTAATGCAAATTATAAGCCGTACTTCATGTTTCCTGGGGGTAGATTATTACAAATTTTCAAAATCTTTTCAGGTATGGGGGCCACCCGAAATGAAGCCCGAATGAACTCATTTCGAACTCTGTCAACTCTAGTCACACCGCCCGCCCACCTCAGCATCATCATCTCTGCCACATGAATCCTATTATATACAGGTATATCATCTATTCGAAACAAATCATACAAATACTTCTTAGTGACCCTGTAATCCCTATCTCCTGATATCAATTCCGGCAACGCCCAAATTATGTTAGTATATTAAATTATTTGAAGCATGTATATTTGAAATAGCTAAATAATACCAGCCCTCGGATTGGTCAGTGTGTAGTTGGTGAGGATACTGAATAGTCCCACGCGTTGAGTTCGGCCGGTCTTCTTCCGCTTGCAGAATGTGTTTATTCTTTGAAAACATCCAACGGACACGGGCTTCATTCCTCTCGGAGCGTGGAAGAATACAATGTTTGGTGTTTACTTAAAGTATTTGCCAAGTTGCGAGCGAGCTCCGACATCGTGCATATCCGCTCTCAGAGAAAAGAGAACAAAATAAGTAATCCCGAAAAGTATTGTAAAAATACATTCCCAATTTAAGTCTGATTACTGCAGCAAACTAAAAATGCAGATAATTATTATATTTCGTAATATGTACAAGCCTCTTTAAATTATCAATTAATTAATACAATATGATACCAATTCGATGTGACCCTTTCAGGCTGGTGCCGAGACGCCTCGAAATGCGATCTTTTATATTTTCAGATATAAATAAAATATTTTTTAGAATTTATTCCACAATATATTTTTTTGACGACACGTTTCAGCCAGGTCGAATGGCCATTTTCAAGTCAGTAAGTAAAGTGAGTGTAGGCTCTACCTGTATATAAAGCAAAGAGTGAGTGAAAAGGTGGGTATGAATTATGTGATGGGTATACCTGTATGTGTTTTGGAAATCATTAATGTATAAGGGAATTCATTGGTCATAATATCTTATATATAATAGGTCTTATTATATTGATTGCGGAGGACCGAGATAAATGAAGATCGAGATGCAAGATTCTGTTGCTGCAAACCAATTCACCGGATTGATACTACGAAGAAGATATACATAAGATTTAATATTTTGTTCGCTCGTCTCACACCCTCATATACAAATGTTTCTAGTCTATGTCTTATATTAAGTATTTCAGTTTTGAAAGCCGTTCCATGTCATGTGGTAGCAGATAGTTCTCCAGATGGGCGTTATGTTGTTATCGGGTGCTGTGACTTTCAAGTCTCCGTTCGGCCGCTGTGAAGTAAACAGCATTGTCTGTGTCCCGGACGGAAGACAGAATTTAGTCTGTTTTTTGTTTAACGGTAAAATAAATGTTAATGTGCTTCTCGACTAATTATTTGCTTTGCGGCCTGTTCTTCATCCATCCACCACGCATCGTAATGACAATCCCATGATCTGCAATCGCTTTAATTGGACGAAGGAAGTCATTTTATACATCAGTTTCATTTATCAATAACATACATATAAACAAACTTTTGATATTGATTATATTGAGCCTTGTTAAGCGACTTTAAGAAAGTATATTTTATTACAGTGTTATTCTCATCACAATTACTTTTGAACTTCAATAGCGTAATAAAACATAAAAAATATAATAATTCATGAGTAACTATATTCCATAGAAATTATTCTTAAGGTTTTTTTATCTCCCCTTAATTCTTACCCAGCAGTGATATAGCATTGCCGGCTAGTGCTAATTTAAAACGAATTACCGAGGCTAAACTTTCCCAAGCACCAACTCCGACCAGCGGCGAATTCTGCCGGAGAGTGAAATTCATCGCGGAAAACACATAATTATACAAGTGATTTCCACATTGCAGATCCACACAATGCCTCTAAGCCTTCCGCATGTGCATATCTATATTTGTACGGAAATGTTTACCGTCACAAGCATTGGCAATATATTATTTTAGAGCATCCAGGGAAATATCTCAAAATCAAATGTCTGGGCCAGGATCATAGCGTAACATTCAATCGCTCATAGAACTAATTTTATCCTCTGTATATGACATAAATTCTAGACAATATGCATGAAATTTATGTTATTCATACATACTGAGCATTGTTAATTTCGTTTTGATGAAAAAAAAATTAATAACTTTATTATTGGATAAATGTTAAGTTGCTTTGTAAATAGCACAGCCTGAACCGATATGAAGAGAAAAATGAGGAACTAAATCTCACAAATTTCTAGAAGCTAACTATATTATTTTATTGCTTAAGGATCTTACTTTATTAACTTATGATTAAACTCCAAAATATATAGCCGGATCCTTTAGTATTTACCAAAATAATTGACAATTATTAGAATTTTTAATGTTTTTCATGTTTGTCCCAAATAACTAATAGCTTGTTTTTATTGTGTGTGTAAGTGATTTTAAGTATTGTGGCTTTTGGGTTTAACTGTGTGTGGCGAATTACAAATTTCAAATATTTCGACTGCCATTGCATTGGTCTTCTTCAGGGTTGATGACTTAGTGCTTTGCTTGATGTTGATGCCAGGTGTTGATGCCGCTAAGTCATCAACCCTGAAAAAGACCCCTGCAATGGCGGTCGAAATATTGGAAATTAGTAATTCGCCACACACGGCCAGATCTAAAAGCCACAATATCAAATCTGGCCGTAAAGACCTAAGAAGTTAATTGATTTTAAGTATTTGGAATTATTATTCGGATTCTACTTAATATAATGTATTCAGTATATAATTAAAAGATCATGCTAGATTTAATTGGGTGTAAGAAAAACAAAATAACTTTTTTAGTAATCGTACTTTGTTTTTTTTTTCTTAATTGTAGAATAACACATAATCATCATCATCAACCTGTCCGCCCACTGTTGAATGTAGGCCTCCATCATGAGTTTCCATCGTCTTCGATCGTACGCCTTCCGCAATAATAAAAAGCAAGTGTTTGTTGCAAGAGTATTTCGATGAATATATCAAAGTGAAATATTTAATATTCTTTGAAAAGCTTAATAAATAGAGCTTTCCAGAAGACATCTACCGGCCGTTTTTTCATATTTTTTCGTGACATTTTTCGTGAAGAATTCTCGCGATGAGTTACTGTTTGAATGTACCAAGCGGCCGGCTGGCAGTCGATATTCTGAGGGAACGAGGGAAATCCAATAGACTTAGTGGAACGGCCGACGAGAGAATAAAGAGACGCGACCGAAATTAAGTCATATTTTACACGAGCCAAAAGAGAGGCGCCTACAGCGTGTGAAGGAAACTAGTAGTGAGGGAATGTGATCTGTCAGGTACACGCTGTTTCTAACTAAACTAATCAGATTTAGCTTACACACTATCACAAATTTCAGCCATTTATATATTATTATTTTTAAAATAAATACAGGAGAATACTGGATAGTAATTCTGTAGTCTCATCTGTGGAATTCTATAACACTTACCATAGTGCATATGGCTAAGCACTGCATGTGGAGTGTTGATCGGCCAACGTCATAGACTATAGCCCGGGATTCACGCATCATTCTTTATTATAACAGGAATTTACTATGAATGGGTGGTCTTCACGGGACGATTTTCGTCTACCACCAATTTAAATAAATAGGCTGTGACTGGCATTTTACGGGTGAGGGATTAATCTCACGCCAACCGGGGGTATTTTAGAGCTCAGAAATCAATTGAAAATATATATTTTTTAATCTCCGTCGGGAAACGAACCCACGACCTTTGGCTTGCAAAGCAAACGCTTTGACCATTCAGCTATACCCACCGGCGATGTCGAAACTGCGCTATTCCAGCAAGTGATTTAACAGTCAATGTGATCCATGTTAAAACACGATACGAAATATTTATTTACGAGTATTTAATATTTTTGTGACTCTTATTTATTAAATTCGCGTTTCAGAAACCCCACTAAAAGAATATCGAATTTTAAGATAATCCAGTTAAACATATTTGACACTATACTATCAAACTTCTATTAACTTTTCAAATCTGTCGTCGTCTGTGTGGCAGTGAAATGTCTGAAGAACTGTACAGCACATCGTAAACAGATGAAAAGAAAGTGGAAGTACATGACAAACGCAATCGCGAACTTGTGTAATGATTTTCATCCTAGAAATGTGATGTCGAAATGAATGTCGCCGGGAACAGCGTGTGACCGACTGTAAGAATCGGGGCCGACTTTTTCCGACGCACAATTTTCCTTGAAGGTTTGCGTTCGCCCTTCAGCCTTCGCGCCCCGCCCTTTGAATGGTGTCAAAATAAATTGGAGAGATGAACTCGTGGGCCGCTGCGGGCCGTGATCTGTTCAAAGCGGCCTGCAGAAAGTGTTTTATATTATGAACGGAGAGAGAGTGAGAGTGAAAAAAGAGCTTTTTATACAAGCGGTGACTGAAAAAAGGCGACAGGCTTTCAGCGCAGTTGATTTCAGCGCGTATGGATAAAATTCAAGAAGCATTTTTTACGCGTCATATAAAAATGTTTATATGTATGCTGATAGAATGACAAATTATACCGCAAAAAACTTCAATAAACTCTTCACCAATAGCAAGATTAGTATATACGACAAAGGCATTTCAATAAAAAATATTCACTTAAACATTTGTCGTGAAGAATTTTGATCCCCTAGTGTAGGATTGGATTGTTTTTAAGTAAACACATACAGAAGAATACCGATAGATGGTGATCAAGAATCTCATCTGTAGAATTTACGAAGCTTACTATGTTTTTCGCATGGCCAAGCGCTGCATGTGGAATGTAGATCCTCTAACGTCATAGACTACAGCGCGACATTCCCGCGTCATCCATTTTTAAAAGAATTTACTACGAATGGGTGTTGGATAGGACGATTTTCGTCTATCATCAATTGATCAATATGCTATGACTGGTATTTTACGACTGACTGATCTAAGTCACACCAACTGGGGGTATTTAAAGAGCTAAAAAGTCGATTTTTCGAACCCACGACCTGCGGTTTGGTAAACAAAGACTTTAACCACTAAGGTTATGTAGGCATGCATGTAGCTTGGTATGCGTCATACAATCCAAAGATGGGTCTTCAGCAATACTATTACCATCTATCGGTATTCTCCTTTATGTGCTAACATTGAAAAAATATAAGATGTAAGATACTATATAAAATATATATATACATACTTGTATATATTAAGCGCTTAATCAACGATTGCCGTTTATATTATAGGTCAAATATAATGTTTAATATTTTAATAATCTTGATAAGTGACAAGTCAAATATTGAAAATTATATTTTAAAAGTCCCTTAAAAATTAAGAGCGACGAATTTGAAAAATACGAAAGATATAATTAGTCGGTCGGCCGGCCGAGTTTTTAAAGCCTCCCATCATACGGTGGCCCAGCGTGAAAAGTACGAAATTAAAATATCAAAGGTTAAAAGGAAAGTAATCCTATTAGGTGCGACCTTCATTAAAAACCTTTAAGCCTTTATTTATTGACACAGCGAGATTATATTTTGATTCTGTAAAATTCAAAGGTACTCTTATAAACATAAATAATATGGATAAAATTTCGGTGCGTGTTTGTACGGGCCGGGAAAATTAATATACACACAGGAATATTAACTTAATTTAGAGTACCGAAGTTTCAAGTAAATAATAATGTTTTTTTTTTTAATTTAAAATTTTGTTAATTGAAAATAACAATATAAATTATCATAATTTTATATAATATATATATTGCATATACAAAAAGTCTTTAATTTACTATTTTTAAATAAGTGTCGAAAACAGCAGGGTCAGATAGTGTCTGCCCAGAAGTGGACGACTTCGATGGCGTTACTCCCGGCCATCATCAGGTCTTTCTGGGTGCAGCTACTCGGACACAGTGCACACTCCAGAAGGTGTGACAGGGTCTGCTCCGCGCCACAATCACATTTAGTCGGTCCGCTGTTTTTTATAATATTAACTGATGTAAATAGTATTTTGGTGTACATTGAATTATTTTATACGCTAGAAATGATAATCAAATATATTGAATAGTAATTATACAAATATAGACTAAACTCATTGAAAATGAACTAGTTACAAGAACATTGTTCAATTTTCTACTAATTAAAGAAAAAAAAATTGTTACATACCTCTTTTTATATTTTATGAAATAAGAACTGAACACCTGAATAATTGATTATTAAATAGAATATGTATATTATTACTTAAATATACATATACTATACATAAAATTCTTTTTTCAACGCGTCAATCCAAGCACAAAAATAACGGCAGAAGCGGGATGCGAACCGCGGACCTTGGAAACCAACTATGCCATTTGGATTACACATGGACACATATTGGATTGACGCGTTGAAAAAAGAATTTTATGTATAGTATATGTATATTTAAGTAATAATAATATTGTAATATAGTCAATGATCTATAAAAGTAGATTAGAATATTGAAATAATAAAATAATATTCTAATAAAAATTAAAAAATTCATAAAATATGTATATTAATAATTAACAAGCAGTAGTCTTTTATATCTGCTTATATAACTATTTTTAAGTAATTATTGAGTGATCGTCTTACTTACTATAAAGAAATATTTCGCAATTAATTGAATAGTTTGTCTTTGTGCATATTTTAATTTTACAAATAGCATACGCGCGAGATGCTGCGTTGCAGAAACGTTAGAGAGAAGTTTACGTACCACAAATCGACAGCATCCTTGATACAGCGTATCATATTACTACTCTAGATTATAAGATAGTTGAAGGATTTAAATTATGGAATTCATAAATCCACGTTTAAAATTACTTATATTTTTGCAGAAAACAACGTCAGACCACCAAGAATGTTTTTTTAATTAACTGTATTCGCGAAACTCTGCACCGTTTCGGCGAAATTGCAAGTAATCGCAGACAAAACACCTGCTCCGGGTCAAGTTATTCAAAGGCGGGCATAATAATGCGAGACCCTGGTATCAGTAGGAGCTGAAACTAAGCAAAAAGATGAGTCAGACTCTTCTGAGAAAACAGGTGTTTCAGTCGCCATGTGCCT
Source organism: Glossosoma conforme (assembly GCA_022606575.1). Lineage (NCBI taxonomy): Eukaryota > Metazoa > Arthropoda > Insecta > Trichoptera > Glossosomatidae > Glossosoma > Glossosoma conforme. The sequence goes on along the minus strand of JAGTXR010000082.1, from coordinate 1,416,682 downwards.
CGCTATTGTCTGAATGAAAATACGAGAATACAGAATACTTCATTGTATTATTCTTATCCACCGCCTTTTAATAAGAATCAAAAATAATTTTAGTTGTTCCAGGGTTCATACTGTTTAGTATTCGTAATTAGTATTACATGGGAACCCCCTCTCGCTGGACTTCAATTTCGAAGTATCATTAATCAGAATCCACAACCGACAGAAATGCTGAATTTTTACATTTACAATGTATTTATGATGATTTGGTTTCTAATAGTTTAATGGTAATTTCTTGCTAAATGCTACCGGTAAGCTCTAGATTGCTTTGCCTCGTAATAAATTTTCTTCGTCATTCATGGCACTATACATGCTGTACTGAATACTATATACAACATTATTATAAAGAACACTTATTCTTAAAGAAGGCTCATTGATCTATGTAGTGCTATAATAATGTATGATTTACACAATTTGATAAAAAAATGTTCTAACATCCTCCTCTCTCTCAAAAAGGTGTAACTCCGTCGCGTGAGGGCATGATGAGGAGCAGGTCGGCGAACAAAGACTTTTTCAGAAGCACATTGACATATATTTACGATAAAACTTAACAAACTTGTGGCCCGGACCTAGGCGCAGCAGTAGGCTAAGCCACATTACAATCTGTTTCTTCGAAGGGCGGTAGGCAACTGATCTCCGCGCTCGGTACGGGCTCTCGCCCGCGCCACGAGCGGCGGTGTAAATAACTAATGCCAATATGGCGGACAGATCCCTGTTTGACAAGCGAACAGAAAAAGAGACGAAAGATTGTATATCGAGGTTTTCGGTACCAGTCAGCAAGGGCTATATCATGGTGATGTCAGTTAAATTAGTTTAATAATGTTTATAAATGCTGATGAAATTTTATGAAAAAAAAAGTTGTATAATACATTTTAGTATCTAGCCAAAAACTAAAAAATGTTATTTTGGTTATTTATTATATTAAAGAATGGCCTACTTTGTAAGCACATTTTTGCTGTATATATTCATAAATGGCAGCCATCAATCAGTAACGTTGCTAAAAGTTAAGCAGTCTTACTTGATGTCTGTACGTCCTATTATGAAACTTTTAGAAAGAGATTGCGTAAATTTTTCACTTTGAAACTTTTCAGCGTACAAAATATTATTCGTATATATTTGGATTGTCGTTTATTTTTACATCGCAACAAAACAAGATATTTTTTTACTCGCTCGTAAAACAAGAATCTTGCCTTCAAGACGTGGGCGGCCCATCTTCATTATCAACTTTTAAAATAATACGAGTGACCGAGTGGCGAAAGTTGCGCAATTTTATTTTACGCACAAAGTCGTAACAAAACGGACGAGTCGGTCAAAAACGCTACGCTCAAGTTTTTTTTTTTGACAAATATCTCAGCTGAAAAAAAAATATGAAAAAAGTAACGCTCTTTGCGACTGTTTTGTTATATGGAATAATAGTCTTGTTAAAATGATCGATTTGTGAAATTATAATCAAATTAAGTAATACAACTAGGACGAAGTAACTTCTCCAAAGAAATCGACAGGTGTATACAACTGAGATGGGGAGCATTTGGAAAACTAAAGTACATTTTTAAAGCGAAAATTCCGCAATGTCTTAAAACTAAGGCGTTTAACCAATGCATCCTCCCAGTATTAACTAATGGCGCAGAGAAGTGGAATCTGACCGAAAGTCTTACCCATAAAATAAAGGTCGCCCGGCGTGCTACGGAGAGATCCATGCTCGGAGTGTCGCTAAAAGATAGAATCCGAAACGAGGAAATACGCAGAAGAACTCAAGTAGTGGATGCTACCCAACGAATAGGCACACTCAAGTGGAAATGGGCAGGGCATATCTGTCGAAGAGACGACGATCGATGTGGAAGAAAAGTATTCTAATGGCGTCCAAGAACTGGCAAATGAAGCATTGGCCGACCCCCTGCAAGATGAACTGACGACATAAGAGAATAGCGGGAGTGACCTGGATGCGGAAGGCGGAGGATCGAAGAGGATGGAGACTCATGCGGGAGGCTTACGTTCAATAGTGGACGGATACAGGCTAATGATGATGATGATAGGAATATCACTAGTGTCCTCCATCAGAGACCTTGGTATAGAGTTTGAGAGCAGACTGACGTTCCATGCGCACATTGAAGCTGTGTGTGGTAAGGCACTTAAGATGCTGGGTTTTGTATTACGAAATGGCAGGGTTTTCTCGAGCACACACGTAATGGTAGTGTTGTTTAACTCATTGGTCCGTAGCATACTCGAGAGCGGATCTATCATTTGGGCACCCCATGAGTTGAAATATAGCCTCATGTTGGAGAGGGTACAGAAGAAATTTCTGAGATCTCTCTACATGAGGGTATATGGATACTATCCGTGGCTGTATCCAACTAACTTCATACAGGGTATGTTGGGGTACATTGAGTTGAGGACAAGAAGGGATATATGCTTATGTATACATTTCTTTCGACTGTTGCGTGGCGTGTTCGGGAATCCTGAAATTTTGATGAATATCGGTTTGTGTCCCCGATAGATATCTGAGAATAATGAAGCATAGATTGTTCGCTCTCCCTAAGAGTAACACTAACCTGCCAGAGACTATGCCTCTTGGGAGAGGGATCAGACTGTTTAACCAAATCGCCTCGGATGTTGATATAATTCACGTAAGAGAGGCCCAATTCAGACAAGAACTCCAAGAGTTTCTTTGGAGGGATAATTGGTTGTCTTCGTCTGTCTGATAAGCATAGGGACCTTCTGTTGCTTGTCTTTTGTTCCTAGTACTTAATCATAAGTACCTATTTTTGTATATATTGTATTTTTTTATTATTATTTTTATTGTACTTCTGAAATGAATTGAGTTAACATAATTTGTAATGTTTCTGAAAGGAAAAAATAAACAAAATTGAAAAAAAAAAAAAAAATGATGACAAAAGCATAATTTTTTTTTATATAAATAGGTACACACGAATAATGTATAATTTATCCGTGAGTACAATGCAAGTGAACGTTATTTACATTTTAAGGATATGAATATATTTCAATAATTTTATACTTAAAAACCCTCTGAAGAATTATAGCAACATTCCATAACTAAATAATACGTTTCTAAATTCACAGTAAGCATCGCAATATATGACATTTCTCTGATCAATAAATCGGACGAAAATAAACGGCAGACGCGGAGATTCGAACCACGAAGTTTGCACAACACTATATCCTTCTCCTAAGCCAAACCCGATGACCGCTCGGCCACTTACGCCGCTCATCGAGCCGAGAAATTAACACGTATTATTTAAAACGTGTCAATTTTTTTTATTAGGTTACTGCAGTATTTATAAATGATTTCTGACATCTAAAAGTATAACTATTATATACTACTCATTTATATTTAACATTTTATGCAGGTAAAAATGACGGTTATAAAATGTGTATTCTATATATGTGCCCATAATTATGAAAGTGGCGTAAGTCAAGAAATTGTGAAAAACGAGTTATTAATTTATTTCAGTTCCTAATGTTGTGAATTAATATAATCTTTATCTAACATTAATTTAAAAAAACTAAATAAGGCATTTTATGCATCATCAAAACACACAACATCAAAACACAAACCTTTAAATATCTCAGAACGAATAAAGCATGACTTACGCCACTTTCGTAATCATGGGCACACTATACTACTGACATTATATTTTGTGTGAAGTGATAACATAATTTACAAGCTGAATACAAGATATATCTGAAAAAGTTATATCCTAGGAATGATATATTTTTATCTCGCCTTTATTTTCAGACACTGCATTAAGTTTTACGAACACCCCTTACTCTTATTTATTATTGCCTTTTATTACACTTTGCGTTAGTTTTACTACGCTTTAAGAATGCACACCTACACAGCGGGGCTTATTAGGATGGTATCTTGCATTATCACTGTTCAAAACCCCGAAACTGCTCCTTTTAAATCCAGTCGAAAGTGAAGAGAAAAGCCTCCGCGGCCGTAAAAAGTTAACATCGCCAGTAAAAGAAAAGGCCCGAGTCATAAACAAACCGGCGCTGGCGATAAATTCAAATTAGAAAGAATGGGCGCAAGTGAAAGCTATCCGCTGAAAAAATCCACCCCACATCAATTAAACGGGACCATTAAGAAACCGCAATCGACAAAAACCAGAAACGGGGGGCAGTAATTTTTAGCACAGATTAAACGTAGCTCTTGGTACTGATCTTATAACAAATGTCGAGGTCTAGGGGCGAAGGCAAAGGCGCAAAGGTTTCTTAAGAAAACCCAAGTAATTTAGTAAGATTTCTGAAAAGTAATTTAATGAAGATTTTATTGCTTAGGCATCTTTATGCGTTTTTTTTATATATGCTAAGTCTCAGTCAGACTAAGGATACTCGCTTGGTGAAAACCCTCCCTGTCCCGTCATGTTTTTGGAGACCCAGACCCGTTACTGGATGCACGCAAAAAGCTACTTGTTCGAGAATGGCTGAAGGTCTTCCCGTGATTCTAATCAGTTAGATGTCAAATAGACTTCAGTCTAAGGCTGCGAATTTAGTATACTACATCAAGTCTCGAATTGCCTTCTTTGATAACACGTTGCTAACCACAAAATACGTGGGAATGAATAAGGAAATGGTAAGGTTGGGAAATGGATTCTGCAGAATAGTAGACATCAGTTAGGAGTCATTACTTGCGTCTGCACTCTTGCAGATGGACCCTCGAAGCGCTCAAAAGCAGCGTAATTCCGTTTGTTAGCAACTATGTCCTGGTATCCGACTGGACCTGATGCTAGGATAATTAATTTCCTTTAAGAACTGTTTTGCATCAACTGATTACCTCTGGCGTTTATTAAATATGTATATTTATTAAAAAACGTCAAATGAAGAATAATTAATTTAATTTACAAAATTGATTCCTACACACCACCAAAATTCCTTAGATCATTTTTTCAACATAAAATGGATTTCCTTCATCACAATTTCAAATGTTTAATGCCTAATAAATATCTTTGTTTCAAATCCAGCATCCAGTCGTTCTCGTTTAACACCAAAAAGCTCATAAAATGGTCGTAAATTAATTTGGGAAATTATTATTATGTATTTACATAAAAAAATATGGTACATGTATTCTTTAATTCGGTGAATCCCACATACGTTTCAGAAGAACTAGTGCGGTCCATGTGACATTTTCCTTTCATTTTCCCAGCTCCCTTACAAGAGTCTTTAATGAGCTGAACCATAATTCCCAGCCTATGGGAACCATTGAGCCGAAATGAGCTTGCGGGGCGAAATTTTCCCAGCCCAGATTCTTTATTCCCAGAAATCAACATTCGTTAGACCCCACCGCAGGTCTAGTCCGAACCTAATCGACCGTAAAGGTCAACACCAACCCACGATTCAGTGTTTAGACCCACAAGACTAGAATTATAATTTTTACATTAAAATAAATGACCCAAGAGATACACCGTAACAAAATATATGCGGTCGTTGTAGCCAATTTTGAATCAAGCTCGTTGGTATTGCTATATTAATTTCCATTTCTACTGTACAGTAAATATATATCAGACTAATATTTTTTAAAGGATGTTTTAACTATTTAAAGTGAAGTGTGTGGTATTTAAAATACTAACATTAAAATTTTTCGCTAAAGAATCCAAATGAACGAAATCACTTTATTGTATCAAATTTAAAATATCATTACATATATACAAGGAGCGACAAAAAAAGGTGACGGATTGATTATTTGTTTACTAATCAAACCGTCAGCTTTTATTTCTGCTTCCTGTATATAATGATATTCTTAATTTGATACAATTAAGTGATTTTGTTCATTTGATTCCTTTGGCGAAATATTTTGTATTACTATTTATTTTGTGCTGTATATCTTTAAGTTTTTGGTTTGCCAACTGTCGTGTAATCATTCTGATTTTTTTATATTTATGATACTCGCGATGTTTCTTGTGGTATTTATGTGATGGCTTTAAATGTCAACAACATTTACAAATCTAAAATATTGCTGCACATACTTTATATCACGTGATCTCCACTTATTTAACTCTTTTACCAAATTGACACCTTTTCGCACTAAAGTTCGCTTGGTACATAATGTAAGCGGCATTCCTTCGTGATATCGGGAAATATTACGAGTGCAATCATCAAACGAATCATCAATTATATATTTTCCTATAATTATAAATATATATTATTAAATACGTGTATAATCATATGAAAAGTTCACATTGATTAAAGTATCATACGAATTGCGTTTTATATATTCATAACATTCACTCAAATGGGTTCAATTTCAACCAGAGGATACGAATAATTTAATTGAAATTGACCTTTTAAAATAATTGAAAATAATACATTTGAAAACGAAATTCTGTGCGAAAATACCCGTATTATGATTCTGCAACATTTTAGTTGTATCGAAAATGATAATCAAGAAAAGACGATCATTTAAAATACAAAATTTATTCCAACACCCCCAAATCCTGTATTGATTAGAAGTTGAAAAGGTAAGATAAACAAGGCAAAAAGTAATATATTTGAAGATTGATTACTTTCATGCAGATTTTTCGAGATGTTTCCAAGACAATCTGCTAGCTAGCTTTCCTAAGAAAGCTGTCCTAGAGTTTCTAATTTCATCCATTCATTTCTCGGGACTCAAACTCCGGCGGACGATGATAATTTCCTCCCAGGAAAACGGCGCAAAACGGATAATTACTACGCCCAAAAGTCGACAATTCCTCGGCGCCAAAGTCGGCATTGTCTGTCCGCTTCTTAGCTCCTGTCCCCTCCCGGGGGTGAATTAAGCGAGACCTTGCGCTTACGAAGTCTACTGAAATTCGCCAGCATACTTCTGTTCTCTTCTCACTCATATTACACTGGTACGCAAAAGCTGTTTTCATATCACTAATATATACGATACTAAAAGTATCAAAAGTGTAAAGTATAACCCACAAAAGATGAGCAAGATCAAAAAGCCCTACAATCAGTCAATTTACTCTATTTGTAAAGTAAAAAACATATTTCTAATTACATCGACCAGATCACAAAGGCCTACTTACACTATGCAAACACTATATGAGAGTATTCTTAAATCATCATCATCACATTAACTTGTGTCTAACCTAACCTTCTCGATCATCCTATCTACCACATCCTCGTCCCTCCCACTATTCGTTAATGTTATAAATCTAAATTGCAGGGGGTTGACCAACAATCCGTCTACCAGTTTTTTTTCTCTACTCCAACACTTCTTTCCCATCGGCCCTCTTCTATTCAACATCAAATATTAGACATTCCCATTGCCACTTGAATGAGTATATTTATTGGTTAGTTTCCACTACATGAGTATTTTTTTTGGATATCCTCGTTTCGGTATATATGTTTTACAAATACCTCTACACGTTAATTATTATTTATTTTAAGGGTACGATCAGCTCAACAAGTATTTGCGTCGTAAGTTAATATAATATAAGAAGGCTGCAATGGTTAAGCATTCAGTTTAAAGAAATTGCGGAAATTTTGCTTTAAAAAATGATTTTTTTAAATGCTGCCCATCCAATTGTATGTGATTCTTTAACATGAATTGTGATATCTTCTCATGGTAGTGAAACACTATAGATTCCGTTATTTCGCGGCAGGGGCACAGGCAAGGCAAGATCGGGGACGAAGGTTTAAGCAAACGCCTCCTTAAGGCCGCGTGAGTAATGGGGGTGGCGCCCGCGAGCTTTGTGAAAACGAAAGCTCGGCCGAGCCTGACGGGGTGGATGGGCTCGGAAAAGCACATTCAAAGGAGGCATATGCTTCAACTTGAGTTTAATATTCAACTTTTGGTCTCAGTATATGCCAGTATTTTAAAAAATATCTCAATTTATAGTGGCAAATGGCGACATCATTTATTTACACACATATTTCGTGAATCGATCCATTATACTTAATGTTATTTTTTTCCATGGTTTTCAGACAAACTTCTGACCACCAAGGTACTTTCAATACATTTATTTTTAATTAAATAAATAGTCATTCAAATAGTGCCACTTTTCTCTATATTTCCATCGTAACTGAAACTATGTAAACTTTATTTATTACCACCACTGTATAAACATGTTTAAATTAAAAATATCAAATAAACAAATATCTTAGTTTTTTCAGCTTCTACTGTGTACACTTGTTTGTAGCATCTTAATGTACGGCTGTGAGACATGGTGCTTATCTGAAAGTGATAAAAAAAAGACTAGAGGCCTTTGAGATGTGGTCGTACAGAAGAATTCTCGGAATTTCCTGGAGAGACCACGTCACGAACAATGAGGTTCTCAGAATAATCAAGGAAGATAGGCAACTAATAAGAACCATCTCAGAGAGGCGAGCCCGATGGATTGGTCACATCATGCGCCACGATGGTCTTCTTCACGATATTGTGGAGGGGGTGGTTGAGGGTAGAAACTGTAGAGGGCGCCCTAGACGGGAGTATTTGCAGCAAGTATTCGAGGACATGAACTTTAGCGCTTATGCTGAGCTGAAAAGGGTTGCGGAGGACCGAGTGGAATGGAGATCGAGATGCAAGATTCTGTTGCTGCAAACCAATCCACCGGATTGATACTACGAAGAAGACTGTGTAAAATTTTTACAGCGAACATAATACTTTCGTATAAGTTTAATTAGTTGAAGTTAAATTAAACTTTGATATTAGTTATGCAAAATTATTAACCCTTTCGCATCAGTTGTCGGCATATGCCGTCATAAGATTCCCCGACCGTTGACATCGGTTGACGTGATATATCGTTTAGCTACTTTTTTAGAATAGTATTTTATGCATCATCTGATAGCTAAAGGATACAAGAACCATTGTGATGTATGAAAATTGACCAGATAAGTAGATTTATGCTTCAAATACTAGTTTAAAAATTGACAGTATAATTTGTATTCAAACCGAGCCGTAATGCAAGGGTTAATCTTTTTGTTACTACTTATAAATCGAACCAATAACTAACAATTGGTCAGTAAATATTATAATCTTGAGAAATGAAACAATAAGCAAAAACGTAGAGATGTGCCATTTTTGATTACCGTTCCGTAGTTCCCGGGACACCTGCACCTCTTTCTACGTTCCCGATATAATCTAAACAAAACAATGGGGGTGTTTTAAGTCGTCATTTATATTGCTTTCGATAAAATGCGCCATTTTCATTATAAGGAAGCATTAGAGCACCGAGAGCGAAGAATTATTAACTTTCATAACTGGAATGACTTGCAATTTCGCGAATAAATATCATTTGTTTTCTATTAAAGAACATTTTGAACGCGGCAGTTACCGGGTTCCATAACAAGGGTTGTAAAATATTACGCTAATGTAAAATTATTGCGCGGCTATTCTCTCCACGATGAACATGCATTAATATATTTTATGTGGACAGTTAGGATTTTACTTAAGTGCAATGGTTAAATTTAAATTTAATAAAAAGCACATTTTATATTTTAAATACGTATTTGGTGTGATCTTAAAGCATCTGCTACCCAGTGTACAGCAGTCTTATAGTGTGATTTCAATTTTTTCAGCCATTTCAAGTAAACTAAATAACAATGTTTTTTTTGGATTTTTTAAATTATTTATTAGAATATTATTTTATTATTTCAATATTCTAATCTACTTTTATAGATCATTGACTATATTACAATATTATAATTAATTACATATACTATTTATAAAAATCTTTAGAGGAGTCAATTCATTCAGAAAAAATATCGGCGGGAGCGGGCCTTTGGAACCAACCTTTTTTAACGGTATAATTACCTAGGCAAAAAGGTTGGTTCCAAAGGCTCGCGGTTCGCATCCCGCTCCTGCCGATATTTTTTCTGAATGAATTGACTCGTTTAAAGATTTTTATATATAGTATATGCATATTTAATTAATTATAATGTTTTTTATGTATGATTTAAAAATATGCCGGTGAGTAAAGCTCAATTTTAAAAGCGTTTGCTTGACAAGCCAAAAGTCGTGGGTTCGATCCCCGACGGAGATTAAAAATAATAATTTAATCGACTCCTCAGCTCTAAAATATCCACGGTTGGTGTGAATTTGATCCCTCACCCGCAAAATGCCACTCATGGCTTATTAAGGATGATGCGTGAATGGCTCATCATTGTGTTTAGTATTCAAGGCCGTAATTTAAAAAATCTGTGACCTTGTTGACTCAAGACGTATGAAGGATACGAATAAATTGAGGGTTTCTTAAACGACAACTTGATATAATAAAGCACAGTTAAAAATAGAGTATTCAAAAAGTGCCAAGGCTTAGGGAACACTATTATTCCATTCATTTTGAAGACTGACGCTGGACTTAAGGAGGCTGTTACGGCTCCACGCGCACCTTTCCTTCATCCTTTCCCCACCCAGCGTCCTTTTGCGGGAAGACCATTCATCCCTCAAGTTTTTGTGGCGCACAATGCTCTCGAAGGAGCGTGCGGACGTATTTCCTACACAAAAGCGCTCATCGGCGCATGGCGAGATTCGCGGGGCAAAGAAAAAATAAAATAAGATTAAGAGCGTAAGGGTTGTAAGAAGTTTTTTTTTTTAAGTTTTCATTTTAGGGAAAAGTAATCGGCTTGTATCGGCTTTTCCGCATTATAGGAAGCCATTGTAACAGTGAAAGCATTTTAAACGTAATTTATACTTAACATTTGATTTATTTAATATTATTATTTTTTACATTAATATCAATAAATTATTACACGTACTAAAAAAATATTATAAATACACCCAAACATCGCTTTACGGCATAGATAAGTTCCACGAGCATGGCAGCAAAGTGAAAAGCCGTATAAGGAATCAATTATTCTAATTCAAATTCATACAAATTCAATAGGATCGGTTGCAATTTTTTTAAATATGTAATATAGTTATTCATTTAAAATGCATTTTATCTTTTTATTTTACATTTTAGAATTTTTTTATTTAATTGAAGAGCGAAATTCCGTATAAAGAGCGGCCGTATAGCGAGGAGTGGGTGTATTGATGAACGCTTACAGAAAACTAAGATAATTTTTAAATGTAACACTCTAAGTCTACAAATATTTTTTCTTTGTAATTTAATTTGAAAATTATTCAAGTAATTACTGAAAACATATTTATTTATTTTCTCCCTAAAATTTACTCTATTCATAGAATACGGAATAGTTCTTAAAACAGTGCAAAAAAGCTGACGTCCAAATTAAAAAAAAAAACTTATTTAATTATAAAAGATTTCCGAGAAATAATATTTTTACTGTGATTCAGTAAGCAGAAAAACAATTCAACGGAAATCAGAAAGGCAAAAATGATTTGTTTTTTTTTATTAATTTAAATGAAAATGGAAGGTAACGTAAATACTTCACAATTTTTTTTTCGTATTTCTATCTATTCGTAGCCTGTTATTTTCATGGGTCATTATAATTAGTGCGCTGTTTTTCGTGGCGTAATGGCGAAAGGGTTCTTTAAAGGTAACATGATAAAGTAATGATCGACGATATTCGAACATTATTGGGCCCATTATTAAGTAGCTTAGCAACAAATAACGCGGCAAACATTGAACGGGTCGCAGCTGATTTGCCACCCCTTCAAATTGCCGAAGAACCTTTACGGATTTCGGAGATACTTAAGTATCAAAGAAAAGTCCATCCACGATAATAATATATATTTACAAAACATGGCTTCGAAAATACGACGACAATTGATCAACGTGAGCCAAGCATTGAAGGATAAAAGGCCGCAATACACCAAAAGATACCCCACCCGCCGTATTCACCAGAACTCTCCCTCTCCGATTACCATTTGTTACGGTCTATGACACACGGGCTGGCTGAGCAGCGATTTTCTTCTTATGATACCGAAAAATGGGTCGATGACTGGATCTCTTCTTCGTGTCAGCGACGTCAAATTATTTTTTCCCAATATCTGGCAACATCAATAGCTCGTGTGTTGCCCAGCATTAGGTCCTGAGATGTGCAACTTGTTGGCCACATGGAGCAGCATCGTGAGTGTGAGGCGGTCTGCAGGTCTCCACAGTCGCACAACAGTGTCTCTCCCTGCCGAAGCATTCCCCACCGCTCGAGGTTGTCCCTCGTTCTACCAACTCCAGTTCTTAATCTGTTTAGGGACTTCCAGGTCGGCCAGTCAAGGCTCCTGCCAGTTGGGAGGCCTTCCCTTGGAGCAATGAAATCCTCTGGTGCGATTTGTTGCCAGAGTTGGAGTCTCTCATTTTCAGGGCCGGATGTGAGAGGTTGTGTGGATTTCAGAAAGCTGCTTCGAGACTTCAATCTTGGTGTTGGGGGTATCTGATTATACAAGCAGTGGGACGGTTGGTTGATTGCCTTACGCATTTCTTCGGCGCATATGACTTTGCGTCTTATGTTCGGTGGTGCGATACCAGCCAAGGGGTATAGTTTAGAAATGGGTGTTGGTTTGAGGCAGCCTGTGAAGACTCTGCATGCATCATTCAGGGCAGTATCCACTTGATTACAGTGGGCTGATCGACCCCACACTGGTGCCGCATATTCTCCGGCTGAGAAACAAAGTGCTAAAGCTGAGGTACGAAGAAGGGGTGGTTGGGCTCCCCAGTGAGTGTTGGTCAGTTTGCGGATGAGGTTGTTCCTTGTTGCAACTTTCTGTTTGGTGTTACTGCAATGACGCCTGAAGGTGAGGGTGCGATCTAGAGTGACTCCGAGGTATTTTGGATGGTCGCTATGTTCCAGCACTCTACTTTCCCACGTGACACGAAGCTTTCTGTTAGCTTCCCTGTTTCTAAGGTGGAAACAGCAGACTTGTGTCTTTGATGGGTTAGGTTTGAGATGGTTGGTTTCGTAGTAATGGGACATCTCGTTGAGTCCCTGGCTTAGGATATCCTCAACTTCTTCAAACGTTACTGTTTGTGCTGCCAAACCTAAGTCATCCGCATATATGAAAGATTTTGTGTCTTTAGGGGTGGGTTGGTCGTTTGTATATATATTAAATAGTATAGGAGCAAGTACACTGCCTTGTGGTAAGCCGTTCTTTTGGTTACGCCATCGGCTGGTTTTCCCTGAAAATCCACAGCGAATCTCCTGTTATGCAGCATAGCCGCGATCATCTGCACTAGCGAGAAGTCACCTGTCATTCTGTACAATTTACTGAGGAGTGTGCTGTGCGACACTGTATCGTATGCAGTTGTGGCCGCGTGCTTAACAGGAGCTGTTGGATCGTTATCCATTTTTCGCAGGAGTCTCCAGGCCTTGTGGCTATTTGTGGTAAGGTCAAGGCTTTCCACCATCGAGATCCAGCGTTCCCGTCTGCTCTGCTCCACTGCAGCTGACACCTTTTTGCCCAGCTGCATAGTTTCCTCTGCAAATGGACTGGTATCAAAGCAGTCAGTGTATTTCTCGAGCAGGGCTACAGTGTCAAGTTGTAAACCGGGAATAAATTTTGTTCGACATCCTCTGGGGATGTGGGCTCTGGACACTTTTTTGATGATGTTTGTAAAAGTTTCGTAGTTCTCCGGTGTTGGCTTGACATGTCCGACGGATTCTTCTAGGGCATTTGTGTATGCATCCCAGTCCGATTTCATGAAATTATATCTTCTACGGAATGGCGTATCTTTTGGCCTGATAGCTGCCATTACGTGGAGAATGAGAGGTCTGTGTTGGGAGTGTGGAATTGGCGTGCCCATTATTTTGGTGCATTGTTGGCTAATTTGGCTGCTGGTAAAGATGAGATCCGGGTTGTATCCCCTCCTCCATCTGCCGCTGTTAAAAGATGCCGGTTGTTTAGCATCATGCACCAAAGATAATCGGTTAGCCTCAAACCACTCTTCAAGGGCTTCTCCATTGGGGTCAGTGTTGTTGTATCCCCAGAGAATGTTGTGGCTGTTGAAGTCGCCCAGGATAAGTTTTATATCTTTATTTCGGAAATTTGCTGGTTCATGGAAGTGGAAATCTTCATTTGGGGGCTTATAATACGATGTAACGGTGCAATGGTCCAACTCGACCGTAAGGGTTTCGATGTTATTAACCTCTGTGTGGTCAGTCGAGGTAACCGTCAGGCCATCCCGTACAAAAATTGCACTTCCATATTGCTCGTGAGGTCTTTCCGAGACCAGGCGCATTCCCTCAATGGATGGTCTTTTGCTTTGCATGCCGTGATGGGTCTCCTGCATGCAAAGAACATCACATTGTATTTGTTTCGTCATGTGGCAAAGTAGTTCTTCTTTGCAGGAAGATAGTCCTTCTATGTTGATGGACATGGTGGTGAGAGCTGGTTTGCTGCTTCTCATTTTGTTTTTGTTGTCGCTGGGTTGAAAAGATTGGCCGGAAGAGGAAGTCCGAGATTCCGTTTCCAGGGGGCACTGCGTGGAGGTTCTTTTCATGCTCCCCATGACTGGATTGTCTCAAAAGACCAAGACTTTTTCCAGCGTGGAATCCGTTTGCTACCTGAATGATGGGAGAAGGTCGTAGCTGCCGATGGACAATATTTTGAATGATCAGAGTCTGATAGTCTTTTCAAGATAAACTGTTGATTTTGATAAAAAAATATGTATTTTTGTTTCAATTTAAGGTTCAGCTGCCATTTCGTACAGCCCGGGGGCTTTTGGTGTGATAGAAATCGGTGGCAAATTTTAAGAATTAAGTTAAAACAAATTAAAGTGGATTCAAAACAAAACAGGTAATTGTTCATCAGTAGCACAAGTAAAATAAATTAGGTTGTGTATTGTCTGTTTAGTATTATTATGTGTCAGCAGTCATTTAAATCATAATGTTTAACTTTTACTATTTCAATAAAATTAAGATTATCAACTGACAATACTTGGTGAAACTGCATAATTATAATTTTAAATTTATTTTAATTAAAAAAAAGTTTTTATTCACATTTATTTTGAATGAGGGAGGCTGAAACATGTAATCATTTAAAATAAATGTGAATCTTTTTTTTTTGTAAATTATAATTAATTTAAAATTATATTTGTACTATTTCCTTCAGCTACCATTAGCTCATATTCTATTTTTTTGCAATTGGGCCAGTATTGGGTCTTTGATGAGCAGTTAGTCATATATGTGACGAACGATCTAAGATGTGATCTCAGATACTGTCCACAGCATAAGAGAAACATATTTACTTGCTTCAACATTCGTTTTATGTTATTTCCAGCCGGCGGTCATAGCGCAATGGTCAAAGCGTTTGCTTTGCAAGCCAAAGGTCGTGGATTCGATCTCCGACGGAGATTTAAAATAAAAGGATTTTTAATCGATTTATTAGCTCCAAAAAATACTCCGGTTTATGTGAATCTGATCCATCACCCGTAAAATGTCAGTCATAGCCTATTCATTAAAATTGGTGGTAGATGAAAGTCGTTCCGTGAAGACCACCTATTCATAATAAATTCCTGTAATGATAAAGGACGATGCGTGAATCTCGGGCTGTAGTCTATGACATTAGCGGATCAACACTCCACGTGCAGCGTTCAACCATATACACCATGGTAAGATCGTCATAGAATTCTACAGATGAGACTTCAGAATTACTATCATCATCTGTCGGTATTCTCCTGTATGTGTTTACAAAAAAAAAACTTGCAATTTTGGTAGCTTAGACGAAACTAATGAAAGAAACCTATCGGTGCCTCATGGAAATATTGTAATGATATCTTTCAATCTTTCACAATAGAAAATATCTTATACGGAAAACAATGTGGAAGCAATAGTAAATGATAATGATTAGCATTACATCTCATTGTAATCTCGTCAATGATTCATCCTTGTATCTAGGCCCAATGACGCATTATATAGCGATTTACTGTAGTACTAGGGAACGTAGTTGAGTATTGTGAATAGGCGTAAGAGTCAGAATAAGAGATAGTGTTAGGCACAGCACGTGCCAACCACTGTTGTATTTTTAATGATTCAAAACGCAATTTGTGCGACGAATCACGTAGACATATAGCGCTACGTTGTAACAGACAAAGCCATTAACGGTACACAAGCTCAAAGGCCAGCTGACAGTTATATTTTTAAAGCCTCTCGTATGATTGTTGCGTTTATTCTTGCCAAACAGAGTGCGTAGGTTTTGTCAGGGGGGAATGACAATTTGTGGATTTTTTAGGCTTTTTTCAGCCGTTTGAAGTGGCGTGAACTTCAATCACGGGGGAATATCGCACGTTTTCAGCATTTGGTTTGAGATAAATATTACAAACTTTGCGAGAGAATTTATTCATAAATTTAAGTATACATATGGAAATCGAAATATTGATTACAAATTTTACACGAAGTGTATCGCATTCATTGTTGATTTGATATACACAATTTACCAATAGGATAACTATTGAAAAAAAATACTTACTACGGAGCTGTTGATTTTTAAGTATTCCGCAATTATGATCCTCTTACCTAAAAAAAAAAAGATAAATTAAATATTTTTTTCATAGCATAGAAATGAGTTTTAATATTTACGTGAATTAATGTATAAATAAACAAGATAACTTAATTTTACTAAATGAAAACTTTATAACATATACTAGTAAAAATCTTCCAAACTCTAGAATTGTCTTCCAGTATCTGTATTTTCTCTTCAAGAAACACATCAATAAAGATGTGCAATCTCTCCAACACAGACACTACACTCATTTCCCGGATGCAGCTTCAACTCGTCCTGACTGAACATCATAGAGCCAACCGGTTTTGATCGGTTGGTATCTCTTGCATCCCTAACCCAAACCGATCTTCAAAACGTTTTTTTGAACTGAATAAAAAACATTTACCCACACACACACACACAACACACATTTGCAGCGTCCAATTGTCCTGATTGAGCATCATAGAGTTAACTGATTTCGTTGTGCTCTCCTGCATGCGATTTCACAAAAAAGCGACTCATCTTGTTTAGAATATATTTTTAAAAAGCTTTATATACGTGTAGATGGAAAAGTCGATTTATTATCTGCAGCGGCTTAGCAGCACCGGGATTTTTTCAGATTATTTCATGGATATTCCAGCTTGATTTTTCAGGCGAAATTTTTCATGCCGAAAGAGCGATTTTATTTTACGGCAGTAGTGCAATGGACTCGCATGTCGTGTCCCACAGGGGCATCAGAATTCAGGGTGAGGGAGACTGGCGGTGGGACGTTTGAATATATCTGCAGTAAACATTCACCCTGGCTGACTGACGAGCCATAGTATATTGAACCGGAGTATTTTTCGTTATAACTCAAATGTCCAATAACACTTTGGTACGTGTACGTCATGCCTCCCGCCCAGAGTCGATGTCATACGTCAAGGCCTTATTTCAGTATACGTGAATAAATAAAATAGAAAAAAAGCACAAGAATACGAGTATGCTATTAGAGATCACTTAGATTTTACTTTTTCACTCTCATTATACTCACCAAAGATTATTTTACACATCAAGTTCATATTACGATTTTTTACAACGTGCAGTACTAAAAAATCCAAACATTACGAATCTACTAAATATTATCGTTATTTAAAATAAATAAAAAGTAAATCTATTTATTGGTTTAGAACAAGCACTATTTATAAATGAGCGAGATGATCTAGCGATCAACGTAGGGTAAATAAATGAACATGCTGTTAACAAGATTCGCAGTTCGAATCTACGCGTCTGTCGTTTATTTTTTTCCGATTCAATTATGAGAGAAATTTCAAATAAGATGGTTTTTACAATAATTTTGTAAATATGTTCATAACTTGTATTACATTGGCTTTATGGGATCAAATAACTAATTATACAAAACAAATGTTTTAATCTACGAAGTTACAAATTGAGTTTATACATGTTGATCGAGTCAACCACCTAATTGAAGCATTAAAATAACAAAATATTTTTGGAATACACGAAAAAAATGTGGCTTTTGGGTTTATCCGCGAGTGACGAATTACTCCTTTCCAATATTTCCAAAAGCCACAATATCAAATCTGGCCGTGAAAACCTAAGAAGTTGTGTAATTTTTAATGTTATTATTTAAACAATAATTTGCATAGACTGTGGCAGTATTGACATAATTTTAATATTAAAAAACGTATATTTATTGAAGTGTATCAAATATTAAAAAATGTTGAAACACGAGTAGGCGTCTAAAATAATAGATTAAGGTATTTTTTATCAAGATAGTGCTGTACATTTTTACGTAATAAATTAGACACAAACACTTCACAATAAATGATAAGCAAAAACTGATAGTGATAAATTATTCAGAAACCAATTAATTTCGAAACCTCCGTTGTCCTTTAAGACCCTTAAGAATAACGCTGGCAGACCACAAAAGCAATTTCATACCATTGTTATATAAATCTCTTATATTATACACCGGACCCACAATCAGATCTGTTAGGTCCTCGGGCTGATCCCTGAGGTATAAGTAGGAAGGGTCCAACCTTGCTGGTCCCGTAATAAGAATGCATTTGCCCTCTTCCATATTAAAATGGAGGCTACCAAAAACTAGCTCATGTTCTTGGCGTAGAATAGATACAGCGAGTCTAAGACCCTTCGGCCCATGCATTAAGAAAACAAATTACAATTTTTAATTAGACTATCATATACTATAACAAATTTATATACACATAGAATTATACAGCTAGTATCATCTTCAATGACATTTTCCACGTCAGTATCGGATGTAAATTTGTAAAAAAAAAAAAAAACAATTTAATGAAAACTATCAAGCAAGCCACACATAACTAATAACTTGGACACCTACTGAGTGATATTATTTCTTAATAAATATATAAGCCAGGATTCCAGTTAAAGCAATTCATTCATTTAGTCAGGTATCATTATTTTTTTCTATTTTTATTTTAGTATAATAAGAAATACTAATAATTATATTATCACCTTAATTATAAAACAGTTATCTCATTGAACTCTTGAAAATATGTTTAACGCAGAATAATTATATATAAATTTGAGTTTACTTAGTTTTTTCATTATTGCAAAAATATTGAAGATTAACTTGATAATATTACAATGTGTGTTTCTTCATCGAAAAATAATAAGGAAATACTTTTTCTGGTGTTTTTGTTGAACTCGCCAGATATCACGTCCCATTCCCTTATTTGGGAGCATCAGGCTGACCTTTGGGTCTTTGGATGACTTACTGTATTAGAATTCCTAGAACGTATTACCCTTAATAAAGCCAGCCCGTGACCACAGGTTTCGATCGCTGACTTTCGAACCCAAGCAAAGGTCTAAAATTTACACTCATGACGCAAGTTACTCACAATTTAATTGTACGTCCTGCGATTTGCACCCTTAACATTATGTATGCATGGTCAAACACACTTGAATGTCTCAAAGAAATGAAATTTCCTTAATTATTAGTAAAAAAAACTATATACAAAATTCTTACATAAATTTAACTTTCAACATACTCGTAGCACGCGAATTAATTTTATTAATTATATACTTCAAATAAATATTACACCCATTAAAATTAAGTAAGAATGAAAGAATTTGAAAACAAAAATTTATGCATAATTGTATGTGTAAATTTAATTACTTATAATATTGAAATATAGGCAATGGTCTATAAATGAAGATTAAAGAATAAAAAAAATATTTCAATTTTTTTTTAAATCCGTGTCATAATGTCACTTTGAGACAATATCAAGAAGGTAATATTGTTTATCAGTACACAGGTAAATGACTGGTTGTAAAATCCGCGTAGGACTTACAAGAAGTTGTTTCTTATCTATTCAATCTATAGTTCGGTTCGAGAGCCGAGTGGTATTTACTAAAATAAATAGAAATAAATAAAAAAAAAAATCAAAAAAAAAAGCTTGTGAATAAATGTTGACTGATTGAATAATAAAAAATAATAATATACATACTATGAATGAATAATATCGAGACGTCTATCATTATACGATGTTAACAATGGTATAAATACATCTTCTAACGCGTGTTCGTTCAGGTGGAGAAATAGTCGAGAGGACTAGGCGGTGTAAAAGACCTGAGCAAAGGTTGGTTCCAAGGCTCGTATCCCGCTTCTGCCGATATTTTTCTGAATGAATTGATGCGTAAAAAAAAATTGATGTATAATTGTATGTGTATATTTAATTACTAAGAATGAAAGTGTTTGTGTGAAAGTAAAACCAATAATATAAAATATTTTTACTAGTTTTATTTGTTTGATGCATTCTAGAGTTATCGTTTTCTTCTAATACATACATCAAATCCTCTTCCTACATGTAACACATTACCTCAGATTACCTCGATAAACGCGTTTAATCAATATCTAAAATGAAGTACATTATTAAAAATACATTTTTACCAGTGCACTCTATGACTCTCAGCCAGGGAGGCTGTACGCTGCATTCGGGAAACGTGTGTTGTGTTCGTGTTTGTGTGTGGGTTGCGGAGATTGCAAGTGTATATTTATGTTTCTTAAAGAGATCCAGATTGTAGGAAGGAGGAAACACAGACGCTGGAAGAGCATTCCAAAGCCTACCAGTGGCATTAAAGAAAGAACTTTGGAAACTGCCAGTTCTTGGTTGACACACTTTAATCGTGTATGGATGTTCGGCGAGTGTAAGACGAGTTTGTCGGTTGTGGGTGGGTGCAGGAGGAATTAGTTCTTTAAGTTCCGAAGAGCAGCGACCATGGTAATAACGGTAGAAAAGACTAAGTGAACCAATCTCACGCTTGTGTTCCATTGATTGCAGGTAAGATGTAAGAGTGTTATTGTTATTATTTTACATTAGTCTTATTATAAAGAAATTAAATCTAATTTATATTTTCTAATATAACACTGCATAATCAAAAAAAAAAAACATTTAAAAAAACTCCTTCATACATAATTTCCATTAAAAATCTAATTATCGCTTCGAAAAGAGGCGAACTAAAACATTAACACTTTAACTAACTTAACAAAAAGATATTTTTTGTATTTTAAAATAAATCACGTTATAACGAGTGGTCCTACCAACATATTTTCAGGCTAAACGCTGCGTACTAAGGACCCCATCCCTCCATCTTGCCCGAGGGAGGCTCTTCTCACGAACCATTTATCTTTGTTTTCCTGTGTTTTTTTTTCTTCCGTGGTATCTAAAGCTATCAGTATTCTTATTTTTTATTCCCTGTCGCTCCCTGGGCAGTTACTTACTTGATGTGACAATGCTCACATTCACGGAATAATCATATTGTTTTATTATTTATAGCTTTCGTTTGACGTGCATCGACATTAAATAGGTAAAAACAAAAATACATTTTTATTTTACCTATTTAACTAAGGAATACATCAGGAAGCAACTGCATCATGAAAAACATTTTAACTTTATAATTTACATGAAATTAAATACCTACTTGGATCGACGTAGTAACTGACATATTAAATATGGATGTGTTTAAAAGAGTTAAATTTAAAAATGTGTTATAATTGTATACAAAAAACACTAATTCACAATTTATTTTCAGATACAAATAATTATAAATATTTATTTATTTATTTACCTTGTTTTCACATGGATCACGTAACAAAAGTTCTCTTTTAGGAGACTGCAGTTTCGACTAACTCGTAGTCTTTCTCCACCTATAATGCAGTTTCGACTAACCCGTAGTCTTACACCACTTATAAGTACAACGCAGCTCAGTTATCTCTTAACTAGAGAAGGATTGAGAAAGACTACGAGTTAGTCGAAACTGCAGTCTCTTAATAGAGAACTTTTGTTACGTGATCCATGTGAAAACAAGGTAAATAAATAAATAAATATTTATAATTTATTATGGATCTCAAAGTGAATGCTCAAAACATTGAAAATACAAAGAATTATTTTCTAAATGTACGAATAATTTTAATAGATTAATTATAGTATAAAACATAAATAAATATATTTTAAATGATGAAAAAATAGATGTGAACATCATAATCTCGAGATCAGCCCGTTCTGATAAGATAAACGTATTCAATGTGATTTTGGTTCGATGATAATAAAATAATTAATATCGACATACCTAAGTATATATATTACAAAAGTGGGCAATTTTTAAGAGCTATAAAAAATTTGATAAAATTTACACTATTTATACCGACTACAAACATTTAATCAAGTATGTATTAGTTTTTTATTGGTAAAAGTAAAATTAATAACTATTTATTACCGCAAAGTAATATGTAAAATAAAATTTTAGGAACTACTTTTTAACCCTTTCGCATCGGTTGTCGATATATGCCGTTCAAGATTCCCGTTGACATCGGGAGCCGTGATATATCGTTTTGCTAATTTCAATACTCATTGTGACATTTACGGTAGTGAATTGGAAGTGCAGTCATTCCCTTTATCAACCTACATGTATTATTTAAAGGAATCTGTAAAGCATGTAAATAAGTATCGTTAGGTTTCGTCACAGGAGCGATTTTTCTGTAAACAACATGTGTCAATACCACCACATGTATAGAGTTATATAATGAACGTTTGTTAAATATAATAGTTTTTATGCATTATCTGATAGCTAAAGGATAGAAGAACCAATGTGATATATGAAAATAGCACATATAAGTACATTTATGCTTCAAATACTAGTTTTAAGCAAAAAAATTCACGCCGTATTGACAGTATAATTCAAAACAGAATCGAAAGCTGCATTAATGAACGTCATACAATAGTTTAATTTAATATATTTCTAAATTGTCCTAACGCATAATGAAACACATCTGAAATAATATCAAAGTAGAAATAAAAATATATAAATTAAGCATTTTTATGTACAATTTTCAGCTTTACAATTGAAAATATTAGTTGTTTTATTTTTTTTAATACCATCATATTTTTATGGTTATTCTAAATATAGTTGTCGAATGTACTATCCTTCGCCAGGGATTTTAATGCATTTAGCCCAGGGGCACAGCCGGACCGCGGTCCGTGGGAAATGAACTACTAACGCAGGTGGACTGAAACACCTGGAAGGGACGGACTGAGACCTTGAACTCGATAAAAAAAACGGAATTTAACCACCCCACAAATTGCTTAATCAATATCTCAGAAAATAATGATTTAAGTCGCGAAGCAGATTTCTAGTATCGACGAAACCTTTCACATTCGTGACAGAGATTTTATTCACTTGCTTGTATATAGCGGTTTCGCCTTCAATGAAAGCTTTTTTAAAAGAGAGTTTAAGCTCTTTAGATAACAAAAAGAATATTTTTTTACAATTATTTATTTATTCATCGGTAAGCTTACACGTGAATAACTGACGAAGCTTTCAGCAAGTGAATAAGCATTGCTTTATGTGATCCATGTAAGAAGTATTTATCTGTTAAACATATGAACTGGATTTCAAAGGGATTACCAAAAATATAAACAACATAATTTCATATCTGGCAGTAACAAAAAATATTAGACCTTCATATCGGCAATTATTGTTGGAAATTCACGAATACTAGTGACAATAAAGAGTTTTACATAAGTATTGTCACTGTTAAAAAGCCCTTATACCATATCACATATAAGATCTAATTGCACATCCCGAAACCTTATGTGACACCCATTTAGATATTTTACATATAAAAAAAAACTCAATATATTTCGTACAAGAATCATCAAGGATTATAAAGAACATTATTACTGTAATCTTGGATTTCCATAATTCATTATTTACGACATAAATCCACACAAAAAATATGCATTGAATAATTAAATTAAATCCGTTGTTCGTCCGCTCCTTTTTTATGTACTGGGAACATTGTCCCTCGCAGGAAGTGGCCGTACCTTTGTCTAACCCTAGAGGAGTCTCAACCGAGACAGCAACATGCACCTCGCAGAGGAAGGAAAGAGACAACATCGCTGTCTCAGTTGGTCCCTTTCAGAACCCTTAACCATTCATCGTCAGAAGAACAACTCGCAAGTCTAGAGTCCCGACCGAAGATTTTCGGTTGAAAAAATAGAACGAAAAAAGGCGGGAGACGCTTAATTAAAAAAATAAACGAAAAAGAGCATAAGACTGATATATCCCTCTCATCCATGTTGTTAACAACTTTTTAGTATGACTCGACAAAAACTGCTACCAACATAACACTTCTTTTAGTTTTTAAGCAATAAATTCATCGTTTCTTTATCATTAATACATACAATTACCTGAATCGATATTCTAATGGGAAACATGTTTTTTTTTTCGATAAGTATTGATACTTAAAAATCCATCTATAATAACAGGAAAATTCATAGCAAAAATAACTTTGAACGTATGGCTCATCTTAAATTAATAATCACATAAATTAATTTTACATTTATTTTAACATTACAACTTTAATTAACAGTCTTCAATTATATATTTCGCATCATCAAGAGGATTTAATTGTCTTCCGGTGTGGTGCGGATGTGAGGCATGAAATGTCGTAACTTAATTCTGAATGCTGTATTTTCTAATATGGTATGTAATCGGCAGCTTTTCTCAATGAATGCAGACTAAAGCATGAAGAAATTGCGAATTATGTTGTGTTATTGTTTGGCAACCGATCCTTAGTTATAACATATAGTCACCACAATTCGAAAATATATTTGGTTCGTGGTGTAGTAGGGTGCCGAAGTGTAGAAAATGGCTACCAACCTTGCACTACTACTACAGTCTTACCACATTAAGATGATAATCTTCCGCCTGCCTAACCACGGATATTATATATATTCGTCGCTCGACACTCAAACCGAGCGGACGTCTTGTCATCCTACCTACAGGATGGCCCGTAGTTGCGATTGTAACATCGCGCAAATACATCGTCGCTTAGACGAACAACGATTGCTGCTGGAGCGGCTCTTAAAGGCTGTTGGATGCGGGAAGGAGGATACACCGAGGTCCGTTGGTGTGGACTCTCCACCCAACCCAACAAGTCTGCCGTCTTCCCGCAGAAGGCGCTTGCCTAGGAAGTGCAAGGAGATTCCGGCTACCTTCGCGGAAATTGTTACAAGTCCTCTGAATGAAATGCAGCGACCGCTGCATTCAATCCCTCTTGAATGACCATCAGGAGGATTATCAGCAGACGGACGCTGTCAACTTCTTTCAAAGTCGGGGTCATCGCGACTTCGCTGGAGTCTCTCATGGAGCCTGAAGTGTGGCCTGAAAAGACCATCGTTCAACTCTGGATACGTGTAAGACAACAGAATCGCAGTGAACAGAGGTTGAAACCAGCTTAAGTGAAGATTTGGTGTAATATTACTTCAGATTCAGTGCTGGCGTTGATAGATGCAAAATATTAGACGTTTGATTTTGTGACAATAATGCCTTGTTATTTGTGTGTCAATCATGATATACTTATGACAGGGTATTTGTTGTTACAAGTCAAGCTATTTATCTTGAGTCTCCTGACGCTAGTTTTGAGTGTGAGGTCATTGACACTAAATGCGTCAATAAATTTACGTCGCCACACTTATGGTTGTATGTACTTTAATGACGCATTGAAATGTTACCTATTTTGTAATGTCATTTAAGGAAAATAAAATAAACTGTCAAATAAACTGTCAACATGAAATCGTAACCAAAATTAATAGCTACATCGATATCTGAGAAAAAATAATTATTTGTACAATTATGTATATTGATAAGAATATTGGTTCAGTGTCTCCATAAGGCTATAATTTAATACTCGTACCTGCGTAGCTGATGTTTTATTAATTTATGATTTGCCTCAGCAAAAGTAACATTCTGAAAGGCATTGTGTTACACGGGGAAAATCATTTGTCAGCGGCTCAGGCAAAAGGTACCGTATGTAATTTTAGCTACCTCATTATTTATTGAATAATTGCGTCAATTATCGGGGAATCGAAAATTAAATTTGATATTCAAACAATTTATAATTTGTAACAATGAATTATTAACGAATGCCCCCGGGGGGCACAGGCCGTGGAACAAGAATTACACAAATGATAATGTGACCCTGATTTGGCCAATCTGCATAATTGTCATATTTTAATTTTGAATTATTCAAACATGACGGACACTAAATACAAACAAACAGTTTGGAGATTTGATTATCCACTTGGAATGGCAATTTCTGTAAATAGAAATTAAACACAATACAGACGATAATAATTGTGCGGCCATTTCACAACACTGGTCAATGTTATTATCATTAGGGACTTTCCCATAATAACAATCAAATTATATAAATAATATACGTATAAAGACCTGGGCAAAGGTTGGTTCCAAGGCCCGCGGTTCGCATCCCGCTTCTGCCGATATTTTTCTGAATAAATTGATGCGTATAAAGAATTTGATGTATAGTATGTGTATATTTAATTACTAAATACGTTTAATAATGCATGTCATTATTTTAATATTTACACTCACCAACTTCAGAGCAAGGTTTATGATAATTGAAGAATATATTTAAGTTAACTATTATCATTTTCTTCTTTTAATTAGAAAAGCTTTAGGGAGTATTGAAGTGGGGCTGCGCCCTAGAGGTCCGAATCAGCAAGACCCGCCGAATACAACCTTACTTATTTTTTAAAAATATAAGCAATAAGGTGATGCTAGGAAAATCTAAATCCGGATTCTTATCGCTCACTACATTTTGTACCCAAGGATTCGCACAAATATTATATTTTTTCATATGAAAAGGGCTTCAATAGATCAACCAAATCACAAAACAATTTTTCAAATAAATCATTCCAAGAAACAACTTACAGCAAACGCAATTTATTATCTTTGAAAAAACCTTGTTTAAAACTCGATCCACCGTAGTTCGAGGTCCCTCGTCACGAAAATGTTGAGAAAGCATGCTGCTCCATAAACAAGGAACAGTTTTTCCATCACAAAAGTTGTGACGGACATAAGAGGACGGCGAGAGGTCCAGGGATTGTAAGACATGGGGCCGCAACGGGTGGGTGTTCCCAGAATGACAGACTCCGAAAGTTTCGGCTGCTTCCCGCAAATCTACAGGAGGCCCGACAACTTAAAGACCGGCAAACTGCTACCGGACAACTTACACAGCTACGGGACAAATTATTTATCAGCCTGTATAAACAGGAACTTTTGACCTTTATACAGATTATCTCGATGGTCCAAAAGGTGCGCCTGTATTTGTATCTTATGCAAACAGACTATATTAAAACAATATATATTTAGTGGATCATACGAAAATGTTGAACCCCAAAACGAAGGTTTATTTTAGATAATTACTATATTATATCATCAACCTTTTTGTAAGATGTTTTGGTAAATTGACTGGATCTATTTCATCACACACCTCGCATTTTTCGAACATAAAATTCAAACGATTATGGATTGCAAACCAGTAATAGCAGCAATTTATGACAATCATGAGTTCTAGAAGTAGGTCACATTATATTTTTTATTATGAATTTTAAATGATGTTGCACATTATCGTAACCTAAGAATAAGTGTATATGGTGTATGATAAATCAATCATATATGTCTGATGGTCGATAATTCCAGAAGCCCATCTATTCTTCCATCAATAGCTGCTACTGTTCAGTTTGGGACAAAGCATAACGCAAAGGTTAAAGGCAGTTAACCCACCGCACAAATCATAATTACCTCTGGAACTGTTCCAAAGCGGAGTATAAATTAACGAACGGATCGAGCCGTGATTCCAAAGTACAGTGAAACCAATGTTTGATGCTTTACAATTATATTGTTGTCGTACGAAACCTTTGATTATGATCAATAAATAAAAACATATGTACATATTTCAATAAGAGGTATTCTTTTTTCAAAAAAATCTCAAGTGAACGCACGATATTCCAGTATTTAAAACCACCTCCTTACTTTCCTATTATATTATACTATACACTGATCATTTATCTAACTTTATCGTTCAGTACGTTTCTGAACGTAGATAATTGACTAAACTCATCGAAAGCGAAACTGCGGTCTTTCACTGTGTGAATGAATGGTGCTCAACGTGATTCATATTAAAACAAGGTAAAAAGTATTGATATATTTTTTAACAAATAATCATCTCCACCTACCATAATAAAGGGTCCACCAAATAACTTTTTTTTTTTAAACAGGGCGCAAAACATCGAGTGTAGCTTCGGCTGTGTGGCACGTAGCGCCGTCTTGTTGAAACCAAATGTTGTCAATATCCTCCTCTTCAATTTTTTTGAACAAAAATTCGTTCAACATGGCCGCGCCGCTTGGAAGCGCCATTGATGGCGCTTCACGCACACTTTCTGCCACAGCAGCAATACTCTCGGGTGTACGCACTGTTTTTGGCTTTTCACGTTTTGGTTTATCGATAAGGATGGCAGTTTCTTTCACTTTTTTCACAAGATAACGAACATACGGAGCTGACGGTGATTCTCCTCTCTAAAATCCGTACGCAATTTTTGCACACATTCTGCAACATTACCATGATTCTCAAAGTAATGTCGCAATATTTCCCAGCGTTGTTCAAGCGTATAAACAACCATATTCGTTCAGCGGAAGGATAAAACTAATTATCTGTCAAATCAGACATGAGCTAAGTGTTACCATTCACGAAATAAGCACTAGTTAAAAAAAACGTTAGATGGCGGACCCTATACAAAAACAATCGCGCATTTTTTCATATCAAATATCTACTATTATCGTACGACAGAGCTGGACTTTTTCTCTACAAGATGATTATATTGTCAATAAACTACTTAGAAATGCAGCGGTGGTTCTCTTAAGAATAATTGTGTCTATTGCACAGAAGCTAAAAATAAACGGAAAAAGAAATACTGAGTATCTGTTTTTTTCTGAATTATTCGTTATACGTGTAATTTGTCGTAATTCGTGCTACTGTACTTGCCCCATAGAATTTGTCGGTATTAGAGTACGATAGGAGAATTATCGAATGCCCAACTAGGTTTGAACGGATCAAAGATGGATGGTCCAGTGGAAGACTGGCTGAGGACTTTATTAGGTCAGAATTCGGTTTCGGATGCTGTTAATAAATCTGGTGATTCTTAAGACAGCAGAAATGTACTGCAGAGGCGCAGTGACATGAAATTTTATTACTCAATGACAGAGTAAAGCAATATTATCAAATTTAAAAATTAATACGCAAAATACATGCTTTAAAAACGAGTAGCCAAATAAAATATTGAGCTTTTTAAAATGATCACATACAGGAACAGACTTCTTCTTCGTAGTATCAATCCGATGGATTCGTTTGCAGCAACAAAATCTTGCATATCGATCTCCATTCCTCTCGGTCCTCCGCAACCCTTTTCAGCTCAGCATGAACGCTACAATTCATGTCCTCGAATACTTGCTGTATATATAAATACTCCCGTCTAGGGCGCCCTCTACAGTTTCTACAATCAACGGAACAGACTATTGATTAATAAAACTTAGCACATAGGACAAAAAAATCAAGAGTACGAAAAGAGCTTTAGAATGATACCTTCTACGACATAATAGCTCAAAGGCAACCAGTAACTAAACGATTTTGAAGTGATCCGTTAGATACATTGTATCACCGATGATATTGAACTTGTTTTATTGACTCTTCCATATTGCTGAACTCTTTGGAATTAACATATGTGGTATTCCACAAATAATGTATAAATGTCAACCAAGCAGTGGTTTTCAAAATCTCTTCCTAAATGCCACCAGTAAGCATTGTAATGCTCTTATAGTATCTGTGCTACCTCATAAACACAATTTGGATACCTTCAAAAATATCAACTTGCGACCCGCACATAAAAACACATTTTTCTCGCATGCATCGTCCAGTCGTACTAGATATGCATCATAGAGCGCACTAATCTTGATCGGTTGCACTTTTCTACGTGATTTATTTGACGAGAAAATGTAGCATTTTAATACTAAACGACTGCATTTGAATCAAATTCGTTTAAAAATATATTTCATGCCATTCCTTTTTCCAATACGGTGTAAACTACATATAACTGTCTGCTTCAATAGACTGCGAATTAGTTCAGCTGGATGCGCCACTGGTGATGTCAGATAGTTCAGCTTTTACTAAGGCATCAGGTAAGGTCTCTGTAGCAATTACACGGAACGGTAACACACCGCACTGCTCATCCTACCTGCTCAGAAGGCCGACAAAGTGAGCCGATGAAGACTTACAGCGTATCAGACGCACACACACAACCATTACATTTTCAGTATTAAAGTAAAAAGATTCATGATTAATATTGGTGAGTTATCAAAGTGGACTATTGATAAGGTCCAAATTTATGATAAGTGTGTGTAACTGACAAAGTTCAAGAATCTCGGGAATACTGCGATGTTTACTGACAGATAAAATATGCAATGAGTAATATAAATATACAACGGTATTTCAATTTGAGCGTATAAATCCATCCAAATTATTCCAATTTATTTTTCAATTATTTATTTTTTCCCTTACAGAAACATTACAAATTTGAACAACTCAATTCGTTTCTGAAGTACAACGAGATTTAATCATGAATAAAAAAATACAATATATACAATTATAGGTATTTATGATTAATTAGCGATAAAGAAAAGCAACGGAAGGTCGCAATGCTCATCAAACAGACGACTCCAGCAAATTATTTCTCCAAAGAAACTCGTGGAGTTCATGTCTGAATTGGGCCTCCCTTACGTGAAATATATCAACATCTGAGGCGATTTGGTTAAAGAATCTGATCATTATATACTCGTATAAGAAGACAATTAAATGTTAATCATTAAAAAAATATAATGTAATATAAAACTAAATATTTGATGTATCAAATGATGAATTAAATGAATCTATGTTTTCATTTAGAGCAAAAGCAGCCCCGTTCTATGTGAGAGGCCATAGGTACGAATCCCAACGATAGTTAAAATATTTTTAATAAACTTATAAGCTCGCATCATGCATATCATGGATTATTTCACATAAAAATTATTTCAGTTCATTGTGATTTATTTTAAGAATGGACAATGCGTAAATGCAGAGTCGTAAATAATTTAAAGCTTTTGCTTTCGTAATAATCTTCTGACATCTATTTTATCTCAGAATTTTTCTGGTCAACTTCTTAATTAAAAAAAAAGTTTTCACCATTCATTTATTCTTATATTTTGCCAAGTACTCTTAAATCTTACATTCTCGCAGTTTATTAAACGATTTATCATAATCATCAAAAAGTTTTAAAAAACTCAAACATTTAAGATTTTGTAAATAAATATTTGAGCACATGCATGTGGTTACCGATAGAGGTAGTCTTACTGTGGATAAAAGTATATATTTTTCAGTAAAGAAATATTTATGAATAAATAAATTAATTAAACATTACAAAAACAAATAAACATTCAGTTTACAACAAGCAAAATATTAAAATAATATGTATTATTCATATAACACGTGTAATTTCTCGATGAGGCGACAAAAGTGGATGAGTGATATAGATCGGGCGTAAAACATGACATGCTGCGTATGCGGTACGAATCCCGCGTTCTTCGTTTATTTTTCTCCGTTTAACTGATGAGAAAAGTGTCTAATAAGACGGTGTTTTCTGTGAATTTTAACGTCCATCAATATGTATACCTTTTGCTTGAGAATCCCTACCCTATGTTATTATTGTCTAGTTACCATACAGAGATCAACAGTCCATTGTAGCCGATTAGTTGAGCTTCCTTTTAATGACAGCGGGAGCGATAAATAAAGCGATCCGGGAAGCTTATTGTCCCGTGAAAAATAAAATAAAATAAAGCAAAGCTCCCGGGGCGGAACGTAAACTCTTGCAGTCTACGACTTGAGCTTTTCAAAGGAAACAGATCGTAAACTTACCGAGTTCACGCTCCAGTAGACTTGTCCTTAAATTTGTATTGAGCTTTTTACGGTAAGAACTGTCAGGTAAAAAACGAATGAAGAGATTCTTTCGTGTGCTTTCAATAAAAAAAAAGTAAATACACTATATTTTACCTGATTTTTGACGCAAAAAATGTAGTTTTATTTAATCAGAAAACCATCCCGCGAGAATCTTTTTAGTTGAACGTCGATATACTCGTATAAAACTGAACGCAACGTTCACGCAAGCCTCTTACGGTAATTATAATTAAATTTTAGTTTCTAAAATATACACTAAATAAAGAACATTTTAGGATCGCATAACTTTTTTAAATTAGTGTGTATGTAAAACCAGACCTTTCAGACATTTAAAATATTATCTTTTTACGCTACGTTGTATGAAAATTTTTAAGAACTAAGGATTTTCATTATTTAAAAATACTGAAGTATGAAAGGTGAGGTAAACAATAACCATTTATTAAATGGGAAATATAAAATATTTTCTTAAGAAAAAATCATTAAATTTCTACGTTTTATAATTAATTATAATATTTTACGAAATGTAAAGATAATTCGTAAAAAAAAGGTCTTTTCTTGGAGGATTCTGAATGAAAATCGACATTGAATTTGGACCGAGTGAAGCTCGTTCTTTGAAATAAAAATGCCTAACTTCAGTTGGGAGAATTCATCGAAACTACTCGCCGAGCTAAAGCACCACTTGCGGCTAAAACCGCTCTTATTTTTGCAGTTCAAGCTCGACTATTACGTGAATATTTCACAAGTCATAAGTACAAGGCGCCCGGTACGTAGGAGCAGCTACTAGGCACCGCACGGTGGGTCTATAAATTAGTCAGCCGAAGGCAGACGTGCCTCTGAGGAGCAATCGAAGAAACAGAGGTAAAACCATTGTAAAAACTATGGAGCGCATTTTTTTGTGAATACTTTTTTGACACTTAAACAAACTTTACCTAGCAGTGCTCAAAGTGATCTTTATTTAAACGAGGTATAAGGTATTTATATATTCAGTACTTTAAATATGAAAAATGCTTTTTTTTACCATATCTGCTTCATATTTGGAGCAAATGGAAACCGCAAATTGCCGTTTCACAGTTCTGAAAGCACAGATTGTCTATGCCTCGAACACCTCCCAGAACACTTGTATACCCGGAGGTCCACACGGAAACATATATGGTTCCCGGGAGCCTCCAGGGCAAGAGCCTGCCAACTTGCAAAAACTGCGGCTGTGATACCAAAGAAATATTTGGACACAAAATGAGTATAACTTTAAAAAAAACGCAAATTTCTTATTGAATATGCACAAGGCGGCTTGGCTACTAAAGTCTTCGGTTTTTTTTAATACTTTGCATTTAAATGTTAATAAAAGTGGCCAATAAATTGTCTTTAAATGTGGTTCTTAACTCGTACACTGGATAGGGAAGAAAATTAGAGATAAAATACAAGATAAAGGACATAGAAATGGTGACTGTCTGAATAAAAGTATCTTCTTCTTCTTCTTCGTGTCAGCGACGTCAAACTATTTTTTCCCAATATCTGGCAACATCGATAGCTCGTGTGTTGCCCAGCATTAGGTCCTGAGATGTGCAACTTGTTGGGCACATGGAGCAGCATCGAAGGTGTGAGGCGGTTTGAAGGTCTCCACAGTCGCACAATAGTGTCTCTCCCTGCCGAAGCATTCCCCACCGTCCGAGGTTGTCCTTTGTTCTACCAACTCCGGTTCTCAATCTGTTTAGGGATTTCCAGGTCGGCCAGTTAAGGCTCTTGCCAGTTGGGAGGCCTTCCTTTGGAGTAATGAAATCCTCTGGTGCGATTTGTTGCCAGAGTTGGAGTCTCTCATATTCAGGGCCGGATGTGAGAGGTTGTGTGGATTTCAGAAAGCTGCTTCGAGACTTCAATCTTGGTGTTGGAGGTATCTGATTATAAAAGCAGTGGGACGGTTGGTTGATTGCTTTACGCATTTCTTCGGCGCATATGACTTTGCGTCTTATGTTCGGTGGTGCGATACCAGCCAAGGGGTATAGTTTAGAAATGGGTGTTGGTTTGAGGCAGTCTGTGACGACTCTGCATGCATCATTCAGGGCAGTATCCACTTGATTACAGTGGGCTGATCGACCCCACACTGGTGCCGCATATTCTCCGGCTGAGAAACAAAGTGCTAAAGCTGAGGTACGAAGAAGGGGTGGTTGGGCTCCCCAGTGAGTGTTGGTCAGTTTGCGGATGAGGTTGTTCCTTTTTGCAACTTTCTGTTTGGTGTTGCTGCAATGACGCCTGAAGGTGAGGGTGCGATCTAGAGTGACTCCGAGGTATTTTGGATGGTCGCTATGTTCCAGTACTCTACCTTCCCACGTGACACGAAGCTTTCTGTTAGCTTCCCTGTTTCTAAGGTGGAAACAACAGACTTGTGTCTTTGATGGGTTAGGTTTGAGATGGTTGGTTTCGTAGTAATGGGACATCTCGTTGAGTCCCTGGCTTAGGATGTCTTCAACTTCTTCAAACGTTACTGCTTGTGCTGCCAAACCTAAGTCATCCGCATATATGAAAGACTTTGTGTCTTTAGGGGTGGGTTGGTCGTTTGTATATATATTAAATAGTATAGGCGCAAGTACACTGCCTTGTGGTAAGCCGTTGTTTTGGTTACACCATCGGCTGGTTTTCCCCTGAAAATCCACTGCGAATCTCCTGTTATGCAGCATAGCCGCGATCATCTGCACTAGCGAGAAGTCACCTGTCATTCTGTACAATTTACTGAGGAGTGTGCTGTGCGACACTGTATCGTATGCAGCGGTTAAGTCGACGAATACCACTCCGGTAACTTTCCTTAGTTCGAACCCGTTTTCGATATGTTGGGTCAGGTTTAGTATTTGCCCATTGCATGACTTTCCGGGTCGGAAGCCCGCCTGCTGGGGTATCATTTTAGGTTCGATAAAGGGGGTGAGTCGGTTGAGTAGCATTCGTTAATAATAAAAGTATAATACTCTATGAGGGCATGACAAAAAATCAACTGGAAGACATCAATACTAAGGCTTCAAATGATGACATTAACAGTCTTAAACGATGGTTTGACGTTAATCTACTTACATTAAACGCAGAAAAGACATATCTAATCCCATTCTCCATTAACAAAAAAATAACGACAACTCCCATACCTAAATTATTTATTCATTACCCTGGATGTAATAATACCAACTGCGAAAAAACCTGCTCATTGATCAAAGCTACTGATAAAATAAAATACCTGGGTATAATTATTGACAGTAACTTAAAATGGAAACCACACACAGCTGAATTAGTAAAACGTATACGCAAATGCATCTATATATTCATCAGACTCAGAAACATCTTAACTAAAGCAGATCTAAAAATGGTATACTACTCCATTGTCCAATCTCAACTGCAATATGGTATTGTTGGTTGGGGAGGAACATACCTAAATACTACCAACCCCATTAGAACTGTACAAAAACTTATCATCAAAGTGATATTGAAAAGGCCTCCCACCTACCCAACAGAAAGCCTATACAATAAATTCAAAGTGCCAACGGTAGATACACTATACCAAAAATACACTATTTTACAGACTAGTAAAGAAAGGAGAATTGAAAACTGGTACACTTGTCATTCTGCTAGGTATATGTACAACTTATTAATACCAAAATTTAACACACAACATGCAAAAAATGGTTACAAATATAACGGAATAGTTAATTTTAACAATCTTCCTCAGGAAATAAAAGAGATCAGCGATATTAAAATATTGATTGAAAAGGTGAAACAGTACTTTAAAAGAATGATGAACAGAACCGACGTCACTGCATAATAAATTGAAATAATGAAATGTACCAAAAATGTATTATTAAATTATATATACATTAAATTTAATTCAACACATAGAATATTAAATCTTTAATCATATAATGTTAGTTTTATATCAAAATCATGTAAATGTATAAATATGTAATACTCTGTATAATTATATAAAACTGTAAAATAACATAGATGAATCCCACGCCACACACAAGATCTTATCTTTTAGTGGTGTGGTAAGCGAAATTAAAAAAAGAAAAAAAGAAAAAAAAAAGATTGGAATGTAAATTACTATGTAAAAAATGTATTTTTTTATATTTGATTAAATAAAAAAATAAAAAAAACATATTGTGTGAAGTATAGAACAACATCACTACCCAGATAATTTTAGACACTTAAGCCATGGAAGAATCGATTTCTCCGACATGGAGAGGATTGCTGTTCATTGGGAGCGTATAATTATGTGCAAAGCAAGGGACGGAATCCTCTCGGTGTCCTCATTGAGCATTAAGTGGAGTGAGAGTAAACTGTTTTTCAGGAACATTTCCCGTAAAGTGTGTGGGCCGAGACTAGGCCGCGATAAGTATCGACTGGGAGGTGATAAAGTGGCGAGGCTGAAGGGTATTAATTAGAAAGGCAGCGATAGTTCAAATTAACACGATTCCACTTCAATAATAACGCATAGTAAAAACATACAAATAACCTATTGTAATCAATACGAGAAATTTATAGAAATATGCTTAATGAACGTTTCTCATATAAGTCTTTTTTCTATTAATATTTAAAAACCGTATTGAAAAATGGATCACGTTGAGAACTGTTTATTCACATACTGGAAGACTACGGTATTACTTTCAATGAGAGATTTATTAGTACTTCACATATACAAACGTACTACTTTATTGTTATGTATATTTAATATGTTCTTAAGTGATACATTTAAAATACTAAATATGTATTCCGAAATATTATTTCTTACCGACACGTTTCAGGTAGGTCGGGTAACCATCATCAAGTAAATAAGATATGAATAAGAAGGCGTGTTTATATTCATACTTGCGATAACACAATAAATCATTTACGCATGCAGCGTCTATAGAAGCCTTGGTTGAATACATAGATCTTTGCAACCTATTTTCGGTTATATCTTGCATTCGTTTATATAAAATAAATAATATCAATTTTGTTACATGCAAATATAAAAAATAATTTTATTATAGAATATCCATCTATTTAAAATTTTCTTGAATTGTTAGTAAGCATTGATAATAATTTGACATCAATTAACATAACAATTCATTGAATATTCGAGTGTCTCCAAAAACATATTCATACTTAAAAGACCCACATTAATTCCTGGAAAATCGTATATTTACAATAATAATTTTAAAGCTGCTTCGCAACATTGGTAAATTTTATTTCATTGGCAAAATACATTCCAATACATTAAACATCTCTCCAATATCAAAGCCCCCTAATTTGTGTGCCCAAGTTTAAACAAAAGACATCTCGCGAATCGGAATACTATTTGGTTTAACAAGCTTTTAGGAAAACAGATCGAAAGCGCCGTTAATTCGATAGACGTAAGCGAATTGGAGAAAGTTCAACTGGAGCTTTCTTATTTGGGAATTCCGCCGAACGAGAGAGCTTACTTCTTGTCGCCAGACAGCTTTCCCGAGAACATTCAAATCCACGTACTTTTAACAAATTTTCTTTTTTTTTTCATTCATATATTTTTGGGTCAAAGTATTTTTTTTAAATCAAAGATATTTTCCACGCATTATTTAATTATAAAATGTTTTTTTTTTTTTTATTATATTTCTAACATTAAACACTTATATCTACAAAAATTACCAATCCATAGATTTTGTTTTTATTGATTAACTTTACAATGTAATAATTGTAATAAATCGCTACAGTCACACATTTATCTGTTGCATGTAACAATTTGTTATTTATTCTTAAATTTATGGTGGCCCTATACTTGAAAATAAACCATAATTACCATAGCAAGTCAAAAGATATGTTTGGTGTATTAAGCGATAAATATTTACGTAACCAAAACAACACTAAAATCCATTAAACTTTTAAAACCATGAACATATATAAGTATTTTACGTTATTTATTAATAATTATTTACGTGCTGATTTAATTATTTTATGGGCAGTGGAAAACGGTCGGACTATCAACGATGGTCAAAAAAATTAACGTGGTATATGATCGTACAAAGTATGTAATTCGCAGTTCGAATCCGAACGTCTACCGTCAATTTTTTCTCTCATTTATTAATAAGATAAATATCATATAATATGATGTTGACAATAATTTTTTGTTGTTGAACACTGCGTATATAAATATTTATGTATCACACAAAAAAAATAGCACAAACATTGAGGCAGTATAAAGACTGAAACTGACAATCGTTTGAATTTTCGCAAAAAATGCGCCAACACTACGGCCCAATCTCTGTAAAATGTCAACTGTAAAATACAAAATGAAATATGTATTACACACGTAGTCGGGTTAACACGATAAAATGTCAGAATTGAAAGTTTCACCGACAAATTGAACAAACAGAGCTGCGCCGTAGAGTTACGTGACGGAGCTTTCGTTCGGTGAAAATAAAAGCTCTACTAAACGTCGCTGAAGGCTGAAATGCATCGGCCGAGCAACCTCCAAGAACCTCCTTGCCAGATCGAGAAAGCTTTTATACATATAGATGTATTGCGGAAAGAGCTTTTAGATAAAAATAAATACTCGTGATTGGATCCGGGAGATTTCACTGCAATATTTTCCATTTAAAAATGTGATCATCTCGCATTCTTGCACTAAAATAATTTTATAACTGATAAAATCATTGAAACTAGTATTTTTTGGCCTTGACTTTATATTGATCTTATGTTTTAGTTTAAGATGTGTTTAAGTGAATAGTATAATAAGTAATTCGCATCATAAAAGGTGGAATTATCTATATCACTATGACATACGAAAAATTTATTCACTAACAACTAAACACTAAGCCACTTCTCTTCCGTCTTTCTTCCATACTTTGCTGGAGCATATGGTCGCCAGAAATTACCGTCAAAAATTCTGTCAGTCGTCATATTCATCGCTTCGCTTCAAATCAATTGTATATCCCGAGACGATGTTTTATATTTATTCGTATATTTATAATAATTAAGAAAAAACTGAATTTTATTTTCTTTTATTGATGCTTTCTTCTTTAGTTGTGAATATTATACGTACAATTAAACACTATTAAAATGTGTCCATTTTTTTAACATGTACATTTTTGCTTTTATGAGTAATTACTTCATTGAGCTTACAATATGTTGATTTTTTAAGCAAATTTGCAAATAGATTAAAATATATTTTCATAGTACAATGAGATATTTTGAAAACAAATTGCCGTTAATTGAATGGGTGTTTTACCCATTCTATAATCCCTAACACAATGGAGACGTTTATTATAATTAAGAAAATATAATATCTCTTAGGAGGCCTATTATCAGACTTTATAGAGCCTTTAACAACAGACGGGTGTTCCCCGTCCCTTCAGTGTCTGTAAATAAGCAGGAACATACAGATATCTCGACACTGACCCACTTTAGGTTATATTGAATTTTCAAGAAACTTTAGCGAAATTTTACTCACTTTGCGAGTATAGTTAGTAAGGAAAACAAATTTGTAAAGCACTTAGCGTGAGGAAATCGTAAACAAGTGAAAAAAACAAGTAAAATTTGTATGTAACTTATATCGTTTATGCGAAGAGAAAACCAACTAAGAATAACACTGCATTTTCTACTGCAAACTACATTTTTTTTAATATTTATTGAGTTACTAGGAAATTATGGAAATGAGATTGTAAAAGAAAAATGCAGACTATAGTATAGCATATTTCATGGATATGGCAAAGCAACAAATTTTAATACTAACGTCTCTTAAATACTACAGTAATCATATAAAAAACAATACCAACAGATGGTGATTTAATTATTGTGATTTAATTCAATAAAATTAATGTATTGTTTAATATTACTGTATCACTCTTGTATTAAACTGTATTACCGTTTTGATATTAATATTTTTTTATTTATTTTTTCATCATATCCTACCTATTTAATATCATATCCCCTTCATATTTGGTGCTCATGGAATATTGCTAATTGAATCGAAAATTTTTAATTTATTAACTTCAATTAAAGAATGACCATTAAACATAAATTCTGACCATTTAACATAAATTGTGACTAATGTATTGAATATTATCATCGAAACTGTATTACAATTCTTAGCCCAATATTTTAAATTTAATTTTTAAATATATAAGATTAAGAGCATCTTACATATTATGTAACTACGTGTGAAAAACGAGAATCCGATTAAATATGCATTAATAGGTCATTGTTAACGTTTCACCCATAAGTGCGGTATTTCAGGCGTTGGTGAGGGTTATGCAGACGAGAAGTGCAGCAGGCGGTTAGATGTAGCGATAAGGGCTGAATGGGCTATGAGGTCATAGCAGATGTTATCTGAACCGCGGACGCAAGAGGTTTTAACAGCGTTCCCTCATTGCCGTGTTTCTAAAACACAGATTCATACTCTTCTATTTGCACTTATGCAGCCAGGGATTACTCATCAATTGTAATAAATGTTTAATTACTCTTTAAAGGGGGCAACCACTTTGGGATGCTGTTTTTTGTAACCTTTTTTGCGATTTTTTTTTTTAAGTTTTTCTCGGATATTGTCCTAGATATGATGGTGTATTGAGCAGAACGTTTAAACACTCATTCACACCTGTGTGCAGAGATTTTTTGACTTAAGGTAACCAACGAAACACAGGCATTCAGAGACATTTCTTTCTATTTGTGGTGAGTCAAGGGAGGCCTCCTCAGTTTAATCATTCTAAAGTAAAGAAGCTATTATAGGTTGATTACCTTTAGAAATGTAAATGGGTCTTAAATTGGTTACCTTCAGCTAAGGAATGAAAACTCTCCGGGAATACTGATATCAGAAATATAAAGTCGATGATATTTTAAAAAATGTCGATATTATTACCTGAATACTTCCAATCTACATAGGAACGTATTTACGGTATGCGATATATACTCGTAAATTACAATCGTAAAAATACAGTACGAAAAATATATGTCTTTTGCATCGAATATCCGGATTCCTGACCTAAAAAATATCGATAGCAAAAACGTTGTGTGAAATCTGTTTACGTTATATATATTATATATATATAACGTAAACAATAACCATTCGAAGGAGGGTTTACGACATGCTCCTCTATTGTACGAGGTTAGTAGTGGCACGAACGATAGTATATGGCTTCTGTAAAGTAAACTTAAATCGTCACACAATGCAAAGCATTCCATTGAGCTTACGTTTGTAGGCCACAACCAAGCAACATTCTATGTCACATTTTATCAATAAAATTAAGCGACTTATGTACAAATTCACAGTAAACATCGTCTTATATATGACATTACTCTCATCAATAAATAGGAGAAAAATAAACGACGAATGAGGGAACTCAAACTACGAATTTTATACTATACCATCATTTTTTTACCCAATGAGATGAGCGCTCTGCCACTTATTCAAGGCGAGAAATTAACACGTATAATATTTTATAATTAATAGGCATTACTTTGAAATGACGCTTTTTAAAAACTGCATGTATATTTATTACTGCTAGGTTAATTCGTCAGAAATATTATTCTAACTCTCGAACTATAATCAATTAACTGGAAAATTATAATTTTTTCAATGTTTTCGGCATTCACTTTGAGATCCATTATAAATAATAAATATTTATTTATTTACTTTATTTTTACATGGATCACGTTAGGTATGGCATCTGTTTAGGAGACTGCAGTTCAACTGACTGACAGCCTTCCTCAATCAAGAGACAATTAGTTGCCTCATTACAGTGATGGATACCTTGTGTCTAGCGAAACTCTTTCCTATTAGTCATTTACTTACATAGACGCCACACATATATCTCTACTTCTACACAGTTAATAACCCTCTAGTGAAACGTTTTCTTTATCGGTAAATCTTCATTAATACGTCAGTACGTTTGTGCATATTGGAACTGGTGAAGCTTTCATACATCGCGAAACTTCAGTTTATCATCAAGTGAAACAGTTGCTCAGTGTGATCCACATCAAAACAAGATATTCAATTCTTATATATTTAATGAAAAATACGTAAAAAAGTACTTGGAATGATATTCGCTTGTGCTGTTCGTCATTTAAAAGAGTATAAAAGTCGCCCACAGATACCAGTGACACATAAATGTACACAGAGTTTATTTTGTAATATTTGCAATAGTATTGCGCGTACAAAGGCAAGGAAGCCAGCGAGGTTATAAATATGTAACCTTATTCCCGCGCAAATGTGGATAATCCACAATTGCGTTAGTGGAATCAATAAAAATGTGGGTAAATACAAGTAGTATTACACAAACAGATAAAAAATTCAGTAGAATGAGAAATGCTAGGGCGAAGAAAAGTTAACTTAGCTATTGTGCGAGTTCAAGTTATGAAGTCATGAATTACATTATTATGAATTGATAAAATTGATTTTTATTTTACTGAAAACAACAATGAATCAAAACAATAATTTATATTAAAAAGATAATCAATAAAGTATGATGACAATAAGAAAGTAAAGAAGAGCAGGTGGGTGGAGCTTAATGAATTTAGAAAAGATGATTAAGGCATGTGCAAGCTATCTAATAGTGTTATATTTCAAATTTTAATGTTTTATTCACTACGTTAAGCGATTCTTTTAGTTAAATACTCGTGTTTTTATTCTTCTAATTATTAATAGTAGCTTTGACTTTGTGTCTTCTCCATTATACAATCAAAATGCCTCAAAAAACAGATTATTCGGTATATCGTCAATCCATATACGCGCACTACTTAACATCCTTTCCACACCATGAGTCTAATTGGCAGAGCTGATTGATTTTAAGAATCGAAACCCTCATTTTGTATTGAATGTGCCGAAATAAAATTATAATAACGTTTTTTTAAAGCACGGTGAACTGGTTACTATTTAAATTTTAACATTACTCAGATGATCAAGGCATTGAACTGTATATTTCATACATTGCAGGGTAATATCATAACCGGGCCAAGAATAGCTGAAAAATGTATAAATTTGGTAGCAGAGGAAATGCTTGGACATCAGTTTCTAGTCAAGTTTTGTTCGCCGGCACAGAGCTTTTCCACTGATATTCATCTCAATAAATTTTACAGGTCTATAATACACTACTATGTGACCTACTCTCCTATGGTACTCCATCTGTTACAGTTCTTCAGTACAAGGGGACGATATCTTTCATATTGCTTCCGCAATAATTCACCATAAACTCCGCAGTACGGCGTAATGTTATGATATTCTTCGACGTTATATTTTTCAGATCACGGTTCGGAAACAAGCTTAATATTGAGAGACAAGTTAAATTGTAAAAATTTGTTAAACTAGACACTTTCTGCCACACACTCGCATCACATCGGAAGTAACAAAATAACCATGATGATACATTTATTATTATAAGAGTACTTGACGTAACAAGAAAGAAACCTTGAAAAAGAGCCTCCTTGATAGACAATTTTTCAGCCAATAATTTCACTATAGCAACTCTGAATTGCTCTTCGCCATCATTGCTTTATCCTTCATACAATCTGCATTTCTTCAAGAAAAAGATATACATTTTTCTTCACAACTGTTACACAAGTAAAACATATACTTTCCACATGTAGTTTCTGTGAAACGAAAACGAAAATTGTCAGATAGCATGTAAACAAGCAAGTAATCTATGTTTATTTTACATAAAAGCTCATGATTTGCATTCTATTTGCTTATTTAGAGCATATAGACATCACTTTCTTCGTCGTATTTTACATCACATCCATGTCTAACTTTACATACATTGTAGTCAAAGAAAGTATGTAAAGTCATGTACGTATTTTCAGTGACATAATCTACGAGTATATAATACATAAACCATGAGATATTTTTACCTAATACTTCCATGCAAAAGCTAATCTTAATCAGAGAGGATTTCGCTATACTTATCAGTTAATAACTGACAACATCTGAATGAACCCTTCATTGTGGAGATTTCATTGTTCATTGAAGTCAAACTTCGTCGAATGGCTTGTTCTACAAAATGCAATAGTTTTAATATAATAGATGGCTTATGTTCTCCTATGAAACCACCACAACAAATATTAATAAAATTTATTGTATGTCACAATTAGGTTTAAAATATATTATTTTTATGTTAACAAATGCAGAGAATACCGACAGATGGTAATAGTAATTCTGAAGTCTCATCAGTGGGATTTTATGACGCTTAGCATAATGCTAAGCGCTGCATGAGGAGTGTTGATCCGCCAACGTCATAGGCTACAGCCTAAGACTCACGCATCATCCTTAATTATTACAGGAATTTACTATGAATTCGTAGTCTTCACGGGACGACTTTCCGACCAATTTTGATTTATAGGCTATGAATGGCATTTTACGGGTGAGGGATCAAATTCACACCAGCCAGAGCTCAGGAATCGTTTTTTTTTTTTTTGGAATGCAATCAAACGCTTTGACCATTGATCTATACTCGCCGGCCAAAAGAAATGTAAATTGATTTTTAAAAAAAAAAGTGTAAAATAAAATCCTCATTTAAATACTAAAAATAATTATTCCGGAATTGATGTAATCCTTTCAAAA
The DNA here is from genome assembly GCA_022606575.1 of Glossosoma conforme. Taxonomy (NCBI): domain Eukaryota; kingdom Metazoa; phylum Arthropoda; class Insecta; order Trichoptera; family Glossosomatidae; genus Glossosoma; species Glossosoma conforme. The sequence continues at coordinate 1,372,405 of JAGTXR010000082.1, read as the reverse complement.
AATATGATACTCAGATAGTTAACATTGTATTTTTATTTTTCAATAAAATGAAGAAATTTACATTTCGCCATTGAATGTAAAACGCTTGTTACAATAGAATATGGTAATACGGAAAAAAATGTTATTTTAGTTTTTATTTCCCTTTGAACTCTTTTTGTTGCCATTTTTTTAGATGAAAAATTGGATTGCAAGAATAATATCATTTACATTTATAATGCAATATAAATGAGAAGTGGTTATTACGAGTATTTCAATGGAATATAAATTTAAACCCGGAAAATGTACAAATATTTTAACCATATTCGTGCAATATTATTATAATAATTGACAGTGGTTAATGGAAAGTATATTTACTTTGGAAAAATTGATACACACATTAAAATCTAGAGCAAATATCATATTTTATGACGTTTCTCTTATGAATATCGGAGAAAAATAAACAGCAGACGCCGGGATTCAAACCGTGAACTTTGCACCTTTGTGATATTCTTTACACTTTCGCTGTCCAATCTTGCTAATTGCTTTCACCTACTGAGTTGACAAAATAAGACGTACTTCTAGTATTGATACGTATTATTACAGATGGCGCTTGTTGTAAATTGCGGGTACATTTTTTTATTTAAGATCTAAACATTATTTATTTACAAATTTTATTTTTTACCGACAATCTATTTATTTAGTGAACCCTCCGGGTCACTTCTAAGCTATCTTATTCATTTTTACATATGGGTTCTATATATGAAACATTTGGTCACCACAAGTTGCCAAGATATAGCTGCACCTGAAAATCCACTTGGGGACATATATACCATTCATAGTAAATTCCTGTAATAATAATAATGATGCGTGAATATCGGGCTGTAGTCTATGACGTTGGCGGATCAACACTCCACATGCTGCGCTTAGCCAAATGCAGCGTCATATACGTCATAGAATTCCACAGATGAGACTTCACAATTACTATCACCATTTGTCAGTATTATCCTGTGTGTGCTTACATAGAAAAAAATGTTTCACAACTCCAGATTAAAACAGAGAACAGAAGTCTAAGTACATGAAAAGGGGCTGTAGTATACGAGGCATATATTTGAGTGATTTTTTAATCACTTTTTAAGAAAATGGATGATTAGCTCGACGATTTTGTCCTAAGGTACGGCTTAACCCAAACTATAAATAAGCTAATCTACTTTTTTATAGATCATTGACTATATTAAAATATTATTATTAATTAAATATACATAAACTATACATAAAATTCTTTTTTCAACGCGTCAATCCAAGCACAAAAAGAACGGCAGAAGCGGGATGCGAACCGCGGACCTTGGAAGAAATAAAAATATACATACTTTGAATATATACTATAGCGACATCTATCGTACGATGATAACAATGATATAAATTAAATTAATAAAAAAAATGATATAAAACTAGTTTTAACGCGAGTCGGTCTAGGCATAGCAATGGCCCAGTTGGCTGAGCGGTATGAATACCTGGGCATAGTTGGTTTCCAAGGTCCGCGGTTCGCATCCCGCTTCTGCCGTTATTTTTGTGCTTGGATTGACGCATTGAAAAAAGAATTTTATGTATAGTTTATGTATATTTAATTAATTAATATAAATAAGCAATCTCAACTATAATACTCGTGAAGTACAACATATTAAACTGAATGGAAATAACTTTATGTTTATGTTTAATTTGAAAAAAAAGTATATTTGAAATCAAAGTCATGTTTCTATTTGTTGATGTGGTATTGTTTTAATTCCAGCATTCACGGTGATCCACATTTAAGGAACAAAAGTTCACTACGAGAACTTCGGCTAACCAAAGTAAAAGAACAAACGACTGCGTGTAACCGATAGTTAAGCTGTGAGGTTAGTCGAGACTGGGGAGGGTTTGTGGAGAGCAGTTCAGTTCGCTCAGCTTCTGTAAAGCAAAGTGCAATAAGAGGAAAAGACAATGCTCGATTCATCGAACTCTACGCTTGGAAATTGCATCAACTTCACCAAACATTCGGTTCGCACAACACAAAGTTATACATTGCAGTTTAAGTTGATACGTAACGCTGTTCATCAGACATTCGGTGAATCAATGTACAACAAATGGTGAATTATATTTAAATTTGATAGCGGTGTTCACGAGACACATTCTTTAACAGAGTCAAAAATTAGGAATATTACTGTAGGAAATTTTAAAGGGTGTGGCGGAATACGCTCACGTTCAAATCTTTCAGTGACTCATCGCTTAAGACCTGAGGCTAAGTAGACATCTCGCTTAATATACATGTCGCTTACTATACGCTAACTCTACAAACCGCTCACGAATATGCAATTAACGAAACATACGGCTCTCTATACTTGCACTTTACGCTCAGTACATAAATCGCTAACACACATATAAATGTAAAAAAACACTTTTTTTACATAATTGAAACACGCTCATGATTAGATATAGACAAATTTCTGAGAAAAATACGCATTTCACAAATAAATACTAGCATTTTTAATTACAAATGGCATTGGGTAAAAATACTTATTATTTCAATTTATTTTTGGGGATGTTTAGCCCAATAACATTTGGGATGCGTATCGTAAACATTCAACACTTTTTGTAAGTGCATAAACTGAAAAGGTTTTTTTTTATCAAAATAATTTTATTTCATAAAGTCTTCAAAAACATTTTTTTCAATAGTTAGGATACGTAGGCAGCTGATCGCAGTAAGCTTAATTTAATTTATGATTATTTAATGTTATTTTGAACGTACTTACGTTTTTACGTTTCTACGCAAAACAGTATGTAATAAATAGATGTCGGAGTATGTGAGCTCTCATGGTACTTAGAGAGTCGTAATATTTCATTAGTTCACTAAGTATTCACAGAATTTAAATTCGCAAAAAACGCATCTAAATTGCGACTAGATTTACGTATCCATTAATTCCCAAAAACACGTCTGACAATGTTTAAGCTTGAACATCATTAACTGTCTAGTAAATACTTATGAGTTGTATGAGATAAATATATTTAAATAAAATCTCTTTGGCAAGTTACGAAATACGGTTCGAGTCGCCACATTGAAAAACGATTTCCGTGGTCAAACAGAATACGCGTCAAAGGTTTTAAGCCTCGTTGAATGTCCAATTGTATGAATAGACTTTGGGATTTCCCTTTTTCGTCTTGGGACGCACATTTGTGGTCATTTCACAAACAGTCTCAAGCAGAACAGAACAAAAGAAAGAGCATGCAGTTGTCACTATTCAAAAAAGTTTCTTTTTCATACATTCACTAAGTGGCTATAAATAATACGTTATTTTTGTTATTGCGCGAGCTTAAGAACGTTAATGATTGATGTAGCTTTTAAGTCACCATTCAAAGGTTTTGAGTGTGTCACTTAAAAAATATTATGGAGCTCTAAACATCACCTGTTGTTGTTTATCGTGCAGTTAATTTGTTATAGAGATATAATAATAAAATACGCCGGATGGTGGATGTTGGTTTTAGTGTACGCATAAAAAAATAATTACGTATATATATTTCTTCAGCGTCGTCCTGTGGAAACTTGATAGGTAATCATATTTGAAAATAAAATGAGATACGTTAAGAAATACGAGATTCTAACAACGCGGAAGAAAAACAATAACAAATGTTCATTGAAAGGGCTTTTTGTCAACAATGGAGCTATTTTTATATCGTTATTAAATATCATTCGTTAGACTACTGATTAAATTATTCCTTTTATTCTATATCGTATAAATAGCACCAGACTAACTGATTTGAAAAACTTTTATATGAACCAAATCGGAGCATAATTATATACTCGTAATTCAGTCAATACAAAAATTCACACATAAATAACGGGTCCGCCATCTAACGTTTTTTTTCAACTAGTGTTTATTTCGTGAATGGTAACACTTAGCTCATGTCTGATTTGACAGATAATTAGTTTTATCCTTCCGCTGAACGAATATGGTTGTGTATGCGCTTGAACAACGCTGGGAAATATTGCGACATTACTTTGAAAATAAGGCCATTTTTCTTCGAAAATGACCAAGGAGTGGCCGTTACAGTCAATGGCGATCGTTATCGGGCCATTTTTGTTCACAAAAATTGAAGAGGAGAATATTGGCAACATTTGGTTTCAACAGGACGGCGCTACGTGCCACACAGCCGAAGCTACACTTGATGTTTTGCGCCCCATTTTCAAAAAAAAAAATATTTGGCGGACCCTATATATATAAATGGAACTGATGAAGCTTTCATAGATAGCAAAATCGCAATCTTCCATCAAGTGAAACAGTGGTCAATTAAAAGACGGAATGAAATTCTTATTTATTGAATAAACATATTCGTTTACAACTTAACTCCAGGACCACCTAAAGGACTTAGTAAATCACGTAAAAAACATATTCATATAATATTAACCATTCCTCCTATAACGTTTTTATAAGATCGGATAATTAATCCGATGCTCCAGAGGCATGGACCATTTAGTCCTGAAAGACTGTTCAGCACAAAATTACAACAAATAAGAGACCATTATATTATTATGAAAAATCACCTTTAACACAATCTCCGTTACAAATAAAAAAGCGCGTAATAGAATGGTGGACTGTAAATATGCGGCTTTATCCGGCATTCATTTTATATTTCATATTCGTTTTATATAAAACAAAATATGGTCACCAGAAATTGCCGCACTTAGTTATATCAGCTGCCACTGTCCATTCCTCGTTCTAGTGCATATCTGCACATAAATGCCTACTTGGGAACATGTATGGTTCCCGACAACCTTCAGAGCAGCCCAGGCAACAAGTCCAAATACTTGAAGCTGGGGAAGATGTAATATCCAAGCATATATTTGAAAGATTTGTTTTAAAGAAATCGGATTACTTACCCGACACTTATTAACTCGAAACAAAAAATATATCACACTATTATCAAGCGTACAGAATTTTAATTAAAAGCTTTTTAATAACATTACGGTTATCAACTGACAATGCTTGGTGAAACTGCATAATTTTAGAATTAATTTTAATTAAAAAAAATCTAAATTGAAAATATTTAGTTTTGATTCACAATTAATTTAATTGTGATATAAATAATGTGTTGTGAATAAATTGTGAATCAAAACTAAATATTTTTGATTTATTTATTTTTAATTAAAATTAATTCTAAAATTATAAAAGCTTTTTGACATTGTTTTCATATTATATTGTTGTTAAAAGCGTTTGCGAATGTTCAAAAGTCTCTAAGAAATCTTACATGATCCATACTACGTCATAGCAGGTAAATGTTGTATCGCATTTCGTTCCAATAAAACTGATTCATACCAACAAAGTTTGAAATACACTTTGGTATCAAACTTTATATTAGGGAAACAATGAACCAAGATTTTGCGGGTTTCAACAAAGTGAATATAATACTCCTTTCTTCTAAAATATGATGTTATCACATTTAAAGTTAACTTCACGTAACGAAGTAAGTTATGTTTGTAAATATATATATATATATGCTTAATATAATTAAACCTTTAAAGAACAATAACATTTAAAGGATAATTTAAGTAAAAGATTTTAATTATAAGACGTCTCTTTCAGAGGATCCCTCAGTCGACTACATGACAACAGGACTTGTATTTCCCTCCCACATAAAATCAGAATCTTTCCAAGACGGATAATAAAAATTGCATATAATCCACTTAAAGCCTACACCCACACAACCACTACAAATCGTCACACGAGCAGAATACAGCCGACCCGATTGACCGTCATGAGTCCGTGAAAGCCCTCTGCTGACATATCACATTCATGACACTCAGATCAGCCAGTGCAAATAGAAGCACCTTGCAGCTGACGGGAGGTAGTCCTAGCACGGTCTTTGGAAATCCTGCTTTCAGCTACGTGGCACCAATGGCCTGGAACTCGCTGTCGGAAAGCATAAGAGCACTTAAAGCGGAAGCATTCTTTAGAAGCAGACTCAAGACTCTTTTTTTTACTTTACTCACGAGAGGCAAAGAAGCGCTTTTGGAATGACCATTCAGTTATAAAAAAGAGCTATACAAATACTGATATGATCATTATATTTAGTTTCCACGTGACGACGAATGTTTTTTGTATATCTTAATGTCTTGTCTTTTAAAAAGTAATGACTATTTTTTTTTAATTAGCTAATAAAATTAGGTAAATTTTACTTTCGATAAGTTTTAGTAAGTATTTATTGATATATACATTAATAACGTTAAGGTTATCAACTGACAATACATGGTGAAACTGCATGATTATAATTTTTTATTAATTTTAAATTTAAAAATAACAAATTATTATTTGGTAATTAATTTATTAATTAAAAATAATTTGTTATTTTTTCGTTTAAAATCAAAATAGAATTACGATTATTTACATTACACATATATGTTTTATTTATATCAAAAGTGAAAAATGATTTTTTTACATATATCAACTTCGTTTGTCTTCATTGTATGTAGTTGATATTTTATTTTTCATTAATTTGTTTAATCCCACTCACCCAAGCTATTTAGAATTGAAATATGGTTGGGGATACACAGGTAATGAAAATATTTAGTTATATGTAATACCATCCGACAAATAAATGAGTTACAGAATATATTTCATAAAATGAATTTAGAGTTCTGTCAAGTGAATAATTTAAGACAGCTAGTCCACAAACTCTAAACCTGTCGTCTTCAGGACAGGTACTAACGATTTGGAGAGTTTTTTTGTGGACCCAAAATGGGTAGGTGAAGAATTCAGACCCGAGCCATCTGCTGTGTGAGCGATGTTTTTTTTTCTATTATTTTCGGTCCTCTGGTAACACCGTCGTGGGTCGGGCGTATTAGCTACCTGACTGCTAGATTAAAACTGATTCATAATTCATCGTGACGATCTATTGTCTATCCGATGCTAATATAATCATCGTCATCATCATTTTCATGTCCGCTCCTTAAACTGTAGCATATCGACATCACGAAACGCCCCTATAAAACTCTTTCAGCCGCCTTGGTCATCGCCTCATCCCACGTCAGCTCTACCGAGTACATTCTTTGTATAGTTACTGACGGCCTTGAAGAACGGCGTTAACCCGGGGGCTTGATAAAAAAAGCAACTGTAGTAAATGCCCTCTTGCGGCATCCGTAGTATATGTCCCAGCCAGGTAAACCTTCGTCTCTTGACCGATAGCAGTATGGAAGGCCGTCTTGTCCGCTCTCTCTCACCTCGTCATTCCTCACAAGACAAACCATCGTACTCCCAGTATTCTACGCAGAGATGCCAAGATTCACAGTCGTAAATAAAATAGGTTGCTATATAAAAGACTTTTTAAAATTTCATTATATTATGGTTATGATATATCTATTCCAGAATTGCATTAATGACTAACATAAACTGCCATCAAGAAGCTCCAAATTGATCAGTCTTTGAATTTTTTACTTTGTACTATATTCTTAATATATTAGTAACATACTTGTATTCTTAAATCGACTATTGTTTATACTCTAAGGTGGCAAAAGCTTGAGGAATTAATCACACAAAATATATCCTACATTTTATATAAGGACGTATATAACTATAATAAAAACGGCTCTGAAAATCAAATTTAAAAAAATGTCACCTGTAACGCCGCTACTTAAATCTAAAACTTAGACTTACATACATTATTACTTCACAATATACTCCATTCGGTTGGCTATGCAAGTTAACTTCTTTGCCAAGCTGGATGTTCCTTTTAAAAAAAAAAACAACGATCTCCAGCATATTGTATTATTTTTCTTGTAATACTTTTCTTGATTTCTTTTTCAGTCACCTGCTGAAATGACGGCGAAACGACGCTATGTTCACAGTATTGAAAACATAAATGCTTTCTAATTATCGAACGAAATTGCTTTCCTTTGTTTTCTATAATAATACAGCCCGAGTTTTTTATTATTATTTTCCACGAATACAAAACATCCGAGACATAATAATTTCTTGCAGAAAGTTGAAAGCTATTGTAAGGAAAAAAATAACCATTAATTACGAGTGCCAACTTAAATGAATTAATTGAATTCTATTTACAATTATAAAAATAAGCAAAGAATATTTAATTAGTAGGAAAAATGTTTCATAATTCATTCAAATGTGAAGAAAACGCGCACTTTGGTAGTTATAAACATATTTTAACTATTTTATTATATAATCAAGAGGTTTGTGACGGCTGTTTGTGACGAAAATATAATCCAATTAGGGAAACAAACATGGTTTGATGATCAAACGGCTACTAAAGTTACTACATAAAATAACATTTTAAATGAGAACATATTCATCATTTAGTACACGTAATCGTAGTTAACGAAACTCGACTAATCTGGCAAACCGTTTAATCACTAAATAATCTTTTTTAAAGAACTAAAAAGAATTACCTTTGATTGGATCATCACGAACACCTTTGTCAATAAATGTCACATACCTGAAACAAAAAAAAACATACACATTAGTTTTTCAACACCACACAATTATGTATAGTGTAAAAATGTATTATATAACAGCGTATATGTCAGTAATAGTATGTATATTTGATAATCACAAATATAAATGGGACTTTATTATATTTTAGTTTTAACTAAGAATGTAAGGCAAAGAAAATTTCGTATACTGCAACCACTGCATCCATTAAAACACTATATTTATACAATAAAAACACAAAAATCTAAAGATGAGCTTAGTTTTCAGAAACACTTGAGCGTGGAAGCTCGTCTAAAAAGTCCGAGTGGCCGATACGGGGGAGCGTATTGAAGCTGCACCGAGAGCTTTACACCAAAAAGCTCATAGTTGCCGGCCCGTCATTAATCATGATGGTTCCGTGGGAGCTTTTGAACAAATAATCTAAAAATGTAAAACGAAAGCTGTGACGTGATAAAATTGCAGGAATATCTTGCTATCGGATACTGAGATTTTGATTTTCGAAGATCTTTTGGTCATCATAATCTACGTATTAATTTTATTCTTCATAATTAAAAAAAATAATGAATTATTTTAACAATGGATTATGATGAAAATATATAAAAGCTAATTTTATAAATACAGACGTTTATTCTTTATAAATCCAGAATCAAATAAAAAAACTGATTATCATTTCTCCTATACGTCGTAAGAGATCATAAACTACAGCAGCCTTTTCTTCAAGCCACCGGACCGGGTTCGCGCCGCCCTAAAAAATCATCGAGAACTATACAGAGATGCGATTTCGCATTCACGCGATTTACTTGTTCAATGACCAAGTTAATCGCGTTTTATAAGTAATATTTTCTTTGTTGGAACTGATTCATCGAAATATATGAAAATTTATTTCTTTACACGTCACTTTCTGGAACCAATTATCGCATATGAAATGATACTCTGTATGAACATGACTTTATCTGGCATACATGTAGCAAATGCCATGAATGTATACAATATCTGAAATAACAGCCAAAAATATAGATCGGAAGAAGTGATACATGATGTGAACTTAAAAAAAAATTAAACATAAAAATATACCAATTGTAAACACATGCAGGGGAATACCAACAGATGGTTATAGTAATTCTGAAGTCTCTTTTGTGGAACTCTATCAGCGCTGCTTGTGGAGTGTTGATCCGCCAACGTCATAAACTACAGCCCGAGATTCACGCATCATCTTTATTATTACAGGAATTTACTATGAATGGGTGGTCTTTACGGGACGACTTTTGTCCACCACCAATCTTGATTAATATGATGACTGGCATTTTACGGATGAGGGATCAAATTCACACCAACCGGGGGAATTTTAGAGCTCAGAAATCGATTAAAAATCCTTTTATTTTTCAATATCCGTCGGAGATCGATCCCACGACCTTTGGCTTGCAAAGCAAAGGATTTGACCATCGAGCTATACCCGCCGGCAAATTTTTAATAGTTTTGTAATTAATAATCTATTTACTATCTTTTAAAATAAATTAAATAATTGTTTTATAGTTCGGGTAACACTGATGAATGAAACCATTAAAAGTATGCCAACAATTAATTAATTAATTACATATCTGAAAAACTTTCTCAACTTGTCAGAGTCTGCTGGAAATTTTCATTAATACTCGTAGAACTTTTGCAATTATACATTTTTTGTTAAATTCGCTATTTTAATTTATACGCATATTACATTTAATGTTTTAGCCATGGTGAACAACATATTTTTAGTGTAGAGCCTATAAATAAATAAAAGAATTATCATTCTAAATTGACAGCTAACTTATAATGGTTTAATATATGTATATTTTTTTCCTTCAGTGAGTCAGCAATATAGAAATATTTTCATATCTCTTATTTAATAAAGTGACAAGACATGACTGTAGAATTTACATACTTGTGGAATGACAGATCCAAACTCTATTATAATGTCTCAATCGATCAGTTGTGAGATGAAAAGTTAAAAGACTGTTATATGTACACCCCTATATATAATAATATGATTTAATACTGATATCAGGTTGATGCCGAAAAGCCTCGAAAAACGATATTTTGTGTCTTTTTTTTGTTCGCTCGCCTGCCATGCAAATCTAATAATATTAGTTTTAATTTTAAATAAAAATACGCGGCGTTTGCATACGCCATTTTATTTGTTTTGACAGTTGCTCCATTTCATGATGGTTCAACTGTCAAATTTAGTTTGTGACTTAGCCGTGACAATCTTTGGAGCGCTACATGCTACTGTGCCCGTCTCGTATTCGGAGTTCCCGTCCGACCGAGGCCCCACAATACAGCATGTTACGGTCAGGCGGGGAAACCGAAGTCTTATTTTGAAAATAAACGCGAATTGTGCTTCTGAAAAAGTTATTTTCTTTATGACCAGCTCCTGTATACACTGTATATAATTTTAATATTTCAAGTACTACAATATACAGAGATATTTTTTTATAATCCGTTAACACTACATGCTTTTTATTTGTCAATATCCCAATACAAGTGCATAGTTCCTTTCCATTACATTACAACTTATACATTTGTCTCATAAGATACTCGTCTACTCACTCACACTTTTGCATTATATAGAATAGTTTAATTATCACCTAATCGACTTGATAATGGCTTCTCGACGTAACCGAAACATTTCGTCAAAAGATGTGGAAAAATTATAGTCATCTTTATTACTGTTATGAAATTGAATTATTTTTTAAGATGGAGCTAGGATTATTGAGTACCTTCTATGGATTATACCAGTAAAGGTTAAGAATGCATTTGAAAGAGTTGAAATTGAAGAATAGTGGCATTTCAATAGGAACGCAGTCTTGCGTTGTCCCAATTCCTACAGGCTTGATCTGTCATAGAGTTGACTCGGGGGCTCCGCAGATAAGGATCCGATAGCCGGGATGCCGAGATACAGCGTACATCATGTGATTTAATCGGTATCATAAAAACGAAATTGTTCGGATAGTTTGTGCAGCTACAGAGATAAAAGAATCCCAAAAAAATACTTTCTGTCAGCCGGAATCCGTTTCGGACTTATCCGGAATTCATTTGAACCCAGTAGCGTAACAATCAACGATATTCTATACGATATTTTACTCGTACATTGAAATACTTTTTTCCCATAAGATAATGTCTTGTTGGAAGCAAATGATTATATTTGAATGAAAATACAGATGCAAAGGTAGCATTACAAAGCTTGCGTTTTGTGTTTAAAACCAAGATATACTATTCGTCTTGAGTTGACATATATCTACTGTGTAAGGATGCTCGGAAAGGGTTCCACGAGCCATTGACATATAAGTACATACGAGATCAATCGAAAATGTTGGTAAGATCGGTTTCCATAATAATAGCAACAGTACCGGCTTTAGACCCTGCGGCGTCCTAGGGCATTTTTTCTGGCGCGCCATATTGTTTACATTTAAAAAGATATAAGCGAGATTGGTTGCACTCGGCGACCCTAGCTTATTCGACGCCTTGGGGCACCGACCCACTTCGCCACCCCGTAAAAGCGGCACTGAGTAGCAATATTATATGCTTAGTTAACCGACTGAATATCTGTATTCCATACATTCATAGACACATATATTAGTGTATCATTAATTATTCAAATAATATATACAGATCAACTGACGTAACTGTGACATGGATACTTGAAGCTTCTGAAGTCTTAGAAGAAGAATAATAGATAGTACATATCTTCTTCGTAGTATCAATCCGGTGGATTGGTTTGCAGCAACAAAATCATGCATCTCTGATAGACATCATATGCAGATAGTATGAATTCGGGTAAAAAGTTAACTTGGGACGATCAATGAATAACAGCTGGTAGAACTAGATAGCTGCATAGATAATACCGTTAATTTCTTTTCATTAATAAATGCAAATATTTTTCGCAAAAAACTTCATTTATGTTTTAAATATAACAGTAGAAGATAACCTACAAAAGTTACAAACCCTTCCTTGAACTCCACTCACCGACTATTATTAGTAAGTAATTTCCATTATAACTTATTCATTATTTATCTATCTTCCTCCGTTAGCAAGTTTGTATATGTGGACAAGTGACGAAGCTCTAACTAAAAGCGAAATCGCTGTCTTCCAGTATGAGCTCTAAAATACCCCCGGTTGGTGTGAATTTGATCCCTCACCCGTAAAATGCCAGTCATAGTCTATTAATTAAAATTGGTGGCAGACGAAAGTCGTCTCGTGTAGACCACCCATTCATAGTAAATTCCTGTAATAATAAGGATGATGCGTGAATCTCGAGCTGTAGTCGTTGGAGGATCAACACTCCACATACAGCGCTTAGCCATATGCATCATGGTAAGCGTCATAGAATTCCACAGATGAGACTTTAGAATTACCATCGGTATTCTCCTGTATGTGTTTACGTAAAAAAATGTGAACAAACAGTGCTCAACGTAATCTATTTAAAAATAATCTAACAATTACTTATTTCATATTTGAAAGGGATCTTTAAGTTAGTTCTAAAAATATAAATAACACCATAGAGTCATTTTGAAACGGATATATTTCTACATAAGGAGAGCAAGTTTTTAAAGAAATTCAACGTCTAACAGAGCTATGGGTCTGTAAAGGTCCGCCTTTGTTGAAACACCAAAAGCTTTATTTTTGTTCACATTCACCTTCGTCATGTGTATTAACAATTACTTATTTCATATTTGAAAGGGATCTTTAAGTTAGTTCTAAAAATATAAATAACACCATAGAGTCATTTTGAAACGGATATATTTCTACATAAGGAGAGCAAGTTTTTAAAGAAATTCAACGTCTAACAGAGCTATGGGTCTGTAAAGGTCCGCCTTTGTTGAAACACCAAAAGCTTTATTTTTGTTCACATTCACCTTCGTCATGTGTATCTCCACTCGGTGAGGAGCTTTTTCATGTCTGTTGTTTGTTCGCAGATGGGTTGACCTCGCGCGATGTGCGTGTTCCATCGCGTATGATATAATATGTAATCAACACTGGATATTAGAAAGAACCAGAAAGGAAAATACAACGAGACAGTAATTTCGTTAAGACGGCTACGGCCGGAATAAAAAATGTATGTCGGCATTATCCGCGAACAAAGATTCTTCAGGCTTTGTGTTCTGCTTTCTTCGGTTTGCCAGGGAAAGGAAATGTTTTGGAAGCCAGTAGGTAAAACACAGTGGGCTATGACAGTCAAAAAAAACCTCCACATTATTTTTACAAAAAGAGCTTTCTTATGTGCTCTTCCTTGGGCATATAATTATTCAACATTAAATACTGAATGCACTGACGAAAATAGCGTGTAAACATGTATAATTGTGTTAACTTATTAATACTGAAATAATTTTAACCATACCAACTAGATGGAAATGCAATGTAATAGCTGTACTATTTTTTTACAAGCAACAAGAATCATTCTAAGACAGATAAGTACACCCGTGCACGTGGCAATCCATTGTTTATGATCCCAGTTGATACTTGTGGAGCTTCGAGCACTCAATTTAGTACAACGGCAATGGCGCTCCCAAATGGCCTACCAGCACACCTCAATCCTTTTTTTTTCATCCTTTTCCTCTTTTGTCGATGGTATTGTTTTCCTAGATCTTTGACACGTGTCATCTTCTTCCTCTTTCATGTTATTTTAATTTTTTATTCTCTTTTCTAAGTATTGTATATTTATGTATATTATATGTTTCTTAATATTTGTACATTGCAACTTTGGTTCTGTGAAATAAATAAATAAATTATATGAGAGAGCCTAATAACAAAGTATAGAACAAAACATCGCATATTTGACTTAAATCGGATCATTATAAGTATGGGAAATAAGTTTTCAATTGAATGTAAAAATAAGGCACACTGAAGAGACGGCAGTCGATGAGGAAGGAAGGTGTTGGAGTGGCGCCCGAAAATTGGTAATCGATATATCGTTCGGCAACTTCTAAATGAAATGACGATATCAGAAGGAATGCATGGAAGCCTGTGCAGAAATTTAACGATTAACAGTAATAATAAAAAATACATCTGAAAGCAATTGTGGGCATACTACCTGTATGATTTTTGTTTTATAAAACAACAATGTTGTGTATTAAATGTAATAATTAATTTCCAAATCTAAGCTATTCTTTGTTAGAGAGACAGATAACAGGAAAATCATTACAGAGCTTGCCGGTGACATTTAAGAAGGAATTCAGTAGGTAATTTTAACCGTCATACTTTGGTCAACATACATTAACCGTGTATATATGTTCAAAAAATACAAGTCTATCGGTTGGAGATGGATACAGAAGGATGATTAGCACTGAACGGACGACGTCTGATAGCGATTTTGGTCGTAATGTTTATTTAGACAAGAAGGGATGTGTGCTTAGGTATGCATTTCTTCCGGCTGTTGCGTGGCGTGTTCGGGAATCCTGAAATTTTGTTGAAGATCGGTTTGGGTATCCCCGATAAATATCTGAGAATAAGGAAGCACATATTGTTCACTCTCCCAAAGAGTAACACTAGCCTGCCAGAGACTATGCCTCTTGGGAGAGGGATCAGACTGTTAAACCAAATCGCCTCGGATGTTGATATATTTCACGTAAGGGAGGCCCAATTGAGACATAAACTCCACGAGTTTCTTTGGAAGAATAATTTGTTGACGTCTGATTGATGAGAATTGGGACCTTCTATTACTTGTCTTTATTGATTTGTTCGTAGAACTTTATCATAAGTTTTTCTATAATATTTATTTGTATATGTTGTATTTTTTTACTTAAGAATGAATTATTGTACTTCAGAAATGAATTTGTAATGTTTCTGTAAGGGAAAGAATTAAATAAAATTGAAATTATTTTTTCTTTTTTAAACAACCTTAATATTGTACTCTATAATAAAAATAATAGATTTTTCGCAAACTAAGCTTATACAAATTTTAACATATCAGATATTAGAGGAGTTTTACGAAAAACAGGATATATTTCTGTGTCAAAATTAAAAAAAAACTATATTAAATTCGTTAAAAACGAAAAACTACCACCACACAAATCACCTTCAGGCGGGCGTTTTCGCCAAACATTATGTTTTCACAATGGCTGAATAGTCTGTCAGAACAAAACGGTTCATCACGAAATGCCATAGTTTTTATTCGCGGCGGTACGCTTTTCATACGTTCGACTACCGCGCGGTACACTTCCGGTATTATTTGGACAACAATTTCTATGGAAAAGGAGGCGGCGCCATTCACCGCGGAAATATATACAAATTTCGACGAACGCCCGCGGTATAAATCAACGCAAACTTTGAGAGCGGTAAATCATACATTTAGTATGGGATTGCGGTTTTGTTTCGGGTTTATTTTTTCGGGCGTGGAAATGCCGCTAGATCACTCACATATGAAATGTCACAAGTAACAATTGGAATGCGCATCCATCTCACATTTACATGGTGCTATAAACGCTTTCTCTTAAGTATGTGAATAATTAAAACCATGTGTTGACAATCTTATATATGCAACGCGTATTCCAAAAAAAAGCGTTGCTTTCTTAAAAACTGTCAACTTATGTTAGGAGTAAGAAGATGATTCACCTTCTTCTTCGTAATATCAATTTTCATACATCACATTGGTTCTTGTATCCTTTAGCTATCAGATGATGCATAAAATACTATTCTAAAAAAGTAGCTTAACGATATATCACGTCAACCGATGTCAACGGTTGGGGAATCTTATGACGGCATATGCCGACAACTGATGCGAAAGGGCTTATAATTTTGCATAACTAATATCAAAGTTTAATTCAACTTCAACTAATTAAACTTATACGAAAGTATTATGTTCGCTGTAAAAATTTTACAGTCTTCTTCGTAGTATCAATCCTTTGGATTGGTTTGCAGCAACAGAATCTTGCATCTCGATCTCCATTTCTCTCGGTCCTCCGCAACCCTTTTCAGCTCAGCATAAGCACTACAATTCATGTCCTCGAATACTTGCTGCAAATACTCCCGTCTAGGGCGCCCTCTACAGTTTCTACCCTCAACCATCCCCTCCACAATATCGTGAAGAAGACCATCGTGGCGCATGATGTGACCAATCCATCGGGCTCGCCTCTCTGAGATGGTTCTTATTTTCACCTAAAAATACTCAAATACACGATAATCAAAATGAAAATGTGTAGTCAATATATTATATAGATCACATCGGTATTTCAACGAAAAACAACTTCTTCTTCTAAATGAGAAATCCAACCTATCCTTGAATACGGCAGTCACCTTTGGATTGGAGCCCCAAAATACCTTCTAACCTTAATTGACTCAGTTCAAAGAAGAGCAATTCGTTTGATAAACAATGACACTCTTAAGTCTAACCTGCAATCAATGGAAGACAACCGACAAACTCGTCTTACACTTGCTGAACATACAAACACGGTTAATGTGAGTCGACCAAGAACTGGCAGTTTCCAAAGTTCCTTCCTTAATGCCACCGGTAAGCTTTGGAATGCTCTTCCAGCGTCTGTGTTTCCTCCTTCCTACAATCTGCATCTCTTCAAGAAACAGATAAATATACACTTGCAATCTCCCCAACCCACACACAAACACGAACACAACACACGTTTACCGAATGAAGCGTCCAGCCTCCCTGGCTGAGCGCCATAGTGCACTGGTCTTGACCGGCTGTGCTCTCCTGCATGGATTACATAAAAAAATATGCCTGATTCTATATCAAATTTATGATTACCTCATTCCTGTATAGTTACTTATCTAGTCTCATCAAGGAGTACATTTATTCATGTGGTGAACTGAAGATGTTCTCATTGAAAAGGAAACCATGGACACTACTATGTGAATAAAACGTGCTCAACGTGACTCATATTAAAAAAAAACCTATTAATCTCTTAATGATATAATATGGGTTTCTAATAAATACTAAAAGTATTAATAAAATCAATTACTTTGATATTTTCATCGAAAACTAAATTTTAAAATAGTGGCAGTTGATTACGTTTAGTAATTATTAAATAAATGTGAAATTCTACTAACTAACTATTTATAGTAATTAAATATACACATACTATAACATCAAATTCTTTATACGCATCAATTCATTCAGAAAAATATTGGCAGAAGCGGGATGCGAACCGCAAGCCATGGAACCACCTTTGCTCAGGTCTTTATATACCGCCTAGCCCTCTCGAATATTTCTCTGCCTGAGCTGACACGCGTTAGAAGATGTATTTATACCATTGTTATCATCGTATAACGATATATGTCTCTAATATTGTATTATAGTCAATGATCTATAAACGAAGATAAGAATACTGAAAAAATAAAATAATATTCTAATAAATATTTAAATACATGTAACTATTTATAATGTCAATTTTGAAATTATAAAATTATAATTTAGAAATTACCACATATTATTTTGATAACCAGATTGGATAAATATTATTAAGGTAATAAATAGCAAATTGTTTCAAAGTAAGCCACCTGAAAATTAGTGATGTTTGATACTCGTAAAATAGATGCTTTATCACACAAATGGAATGTATGTAATCAAATTAATAAAAAAAAACATAATTGAAAGAGTTTTTTATCTAATAAAGATACTGGCCTTCGTATTTTTTACTGAAGTAAAAATAGGCAGTCCTTCGGAATTAGATGATCCATGTTAAACGAGAGTTCTTCAAAAAATAACAAGGACGTATGAACGAAGAGCGTAAAAAGGGTACTAGAATCGCATCGGGTTCGTTCTTTTTATAGATATCTTCGTGAATCGCGTAGAATATTTAAGCATTAAACTATTTTAATAAATAAATATTACTGCGATGAAACATGGATACTAAAAATGAATAAATATATTTTAAGAAAAACAGTTGGGGCATATATTGAAGGAATACGCGACACATATGTTATGGATTTTATAATGTACCAGGAATAATATCAATCCATATTTAATCCAATACATTATCAATCTACTGTTCTACAAACAACGAAGATCTCTTATAATTAAGTGTTTATAATCATATAATTATAACATACATATACATTGACGTCAGCATGATAAGCCCTTGCTGACTGGTACCGAAAACCTCAATATACAATCTTTCGACTTTTATTTCTGTTCGCTTGTCTTACATGAATGTGTCGCCATATTGGAATTTTGGACAAGTCCGGTCACGGGAGTGACGTTAGTGATAGAGACTGCCACTTGCGCCGCTGGGTGTGACCGACCACGACGCGCAGCCAGTCAGTTGTGTGCCGACGGCGGCGAAGGCGCATTGTGATTGGCCTGGCCTGAATGCTGTGGTCCGGGACAGAAGATTGTCAAGTTATCGAAAGAAATATGTAAATGTGCTTCAGAAAAAGTCTTTGTGTTGTTAATCTGCTCCTCATTCAGCCACCACACAATTCGATAACAAACTTATAGAGGAGGATGTTAACATTTATAGAGAAAACAGTAAAAAGTATTAAATAAATTTATTTTTTAAATGTTTTGAATAAGAAAATACTCGTATATGTAAACTTGAGGGCTACGAGCTTTAATTTAATTGCTTAAGGAAACAAACTAAAGCTAACATAATCTCATACATGAAGCTTATATATTATATATGAGTATATCATAAAATATGCAATACGAGTATTTTCAAATTATACATTAAAAATGCAACACTAGAAACTAAAAAAACTATTAAAAATAACACAAGAAACGTTTGCGTACAATACTCTTCGTTACAATTTGTAAGCTCTATAAAAGTGTATATTAAGAGATCCATCGAGTATTTGCTGTATAAGAAAAAAAAATGATGGTACATTTGACCATAAAGTGATAGAAGACCTTGAATGTTTCGTGAACCGAAAAACTCCTTATGGATAAACATACTGAAACATCTTTGTATAGGGATTCATGTAAGACCGTCGCAAATTCGTCACGTAATAGTTTCCCTTAAGGGACCGAGTGGCCATGAGAAATTATGTAAGGACGGAAATGTTATTTTCCTCAATTTGATAGAAGCAAAATTCGCGTATGTAGAGCAATCTATTTCCATATTTCTGGAAAAGTTCCGTAACAACAGTCAGATTGAGCATGGAAAAGCAATGAAATAAAGAGCTTTTACATTAATAGTTTGTTCAGATAAACGCAATAACATTATTGTGATTTAATTCAATACAATTAATGTTGTTGTTTTAAATTACTGTATCACTCTTACCGTTTACCCATATGTAAAAAATTAACCAACAATTTATTACTAGTATCTGTTAAATTGTTTTTTTTTTCTATTTCTTTTCTTAGCCGTTCCATATCTGGTACATATGGTCAGCACGAATTGTCACCACTTAATTTTTTCAGCTGCCACTGTCTGTTTCTCGTTATAGCACATATTTTTATTTATATATAAACACATATAGGAGAATACAGACAGATGGTGATAGTAATTCTGAAGTCTCATCTGTGGAATTCTATGAAAATTGGCATGGTACACCATGGTACATGTGGCTAAGCGCTGCATGTGGAGTGTTGATTCGCCAACGTCATCCTTATTATTACAGGAATTTACTGTTAATGGGTGGTCATCACGGGACGGCTTTCGTCTACCAACAATTTTAATCAATGGGCTACGACTGGCATTTTAAAGGTGAGCGATCGAATTCACACCAACCTGGTATTTTAGAGCTTAGAAATCGATTAAAAATCCTATTTTTTATATACGTCGGGGATCGAACCGACAACATTTTGCTTGCAAAGCAAACGCTTTGACCATTGAGCTGTACCCGCAGGCGCGTGAAGGTCTACTTGGGAACATGTGTTTCCCGACAACCTCTAGAGAAGAAGTCAGACTACATTAAGAGAAGCTGCTATTAGTATTGGAGGCATAATTGTGAATGATTTGTTAATCGGTTTTTTTAGGAAAATTGGATAATAAGCCCGACGCTCTCGACGCCTGGATCATTTTGTTTTAAAGAGCGATTCAACCCCATTAATTGATAGTAATATATTAATATTTTTTATACTCCAATTAGGAGACGGCACTCGTAAGATCTCTTAAATAAATAGTGAAATAAAACAAATAACTTTCAATCAAATTTAATTTTTGATTGTAAGAAATTATTTATTATTTACAACTAAATATCTCAAATTCTCTACATTGTATGCGTGTGTGAAGACCGAGTATAAACTTAAATGCCTAAAAAAATTACTAAAACCAGGTATACTCGCATTGTACGTAAATATTCGCGATACGCATTGAATGATAAGTATCGCCGCATTTGTAAAACGTCACTCCGTTAGTCTTTGGAGTAATAGTAATGCAATTTAAAGGTGTCGAGCATTTCCTAAACCACAGCGTTCATCATTGTGTTTCTCTCGCGCTTATTGATTCAAAAGGTAAACAAATAAATCGGTCCTATTTGTCGTCGACTTCCGAGAGACGGAGAATAAATTGGGCGCAGGTATGGGGAATTTCGCAGAGCATAAGACGTGAACATGAGCGACACTTGTCGACAGTATGGTGAGTCAGTTTAAGATACAATTACTACATTTTATGGTACAAATACAAAAATAAAAACAAACACCATGTGTGAATAACACCATTATATTTCATTTATTTTGTCAGTAAATCAGAGATAAATAAACAGCAGAAGTGAGAATTCAAACCACGAAGTTTTGCAACCATGTACATTTATTTAAATAACGCGGCGACCGCATGGCCACTTACTAGGTAGTTATACTTATTAGGTACTGGAAGATTGCAGTTTTGCTCTCAATGAGAGCATTATCAGTTTTAGAACTGTATAAAACAACCTGTCATACATTTTTTTATGTGGATAAACAGTGCTTAATATGATATATATTTAAAACAAGGTAAAAAGTATTAAAAAATAAAATATTTAAAATTGGTCTCAAAGTGAATGCAAAAAATATAAATAATAATTAATAGCGCTTTATTAAAAAAATCATATTAATAGTAATATATATTATAGTGCTAAGCTCAGCGTAAAATTTAAAGGTAACAAAAGCTCCATTAACATGTCCGCTAGCTCTCCTAAAATCCAGGACGACATGAGCCCAGGGGTTTGAAGAAAAGACAGCTGTAGTTTATACTCTCCGGCTGCATTCTTAATACGTGTCCCAACCACGTCTTCTTGAGCGACTGTTGTATGTCGGCTGCCTTCTTTGCTTACTCACCTCGTCGTTCCTCAACAAAAGTTCCACCATGGTTAAAATATATGCACAACACAATATTAAACAGAATTCCAGTTGCTCAATAAGCACTCGCAGGCTTTATAGCGTCGGGTTCGGAAGCTTTGCTAAGTGATTTAATTCGATTTATCATGTAGCGAGCATTCAGAACGGAGGCGTGAATCGAGGCGAAGCTCACAAAGTTTCAGATTGAAATCCCTTAGCGCATAAAGGCTGGGCACCGACCTCGAAGCCCAGAGATCCTAGAGCGAGCTTTCCCGACTAACACAGTGCCCTCGAAGCCGAATTTCCCATCTGACCCAATACCGACTTAACAGCACCCACGACCTTTGGGCCGAACCACCAAGGTGCGCTTCATCTTCGGCTGTCATTTGCCATTTTCAGTAAGTATCGAATCCCTTCAAAATCGGTTAGAGTTCGAATCTCAGCGTCCGCGGTATTTTTTTATCTCCGATATTGATGAGAGAAATGTCATGAAAATATTTTTTGCTGTAGATTTGTATGTATATATTGATATCCTCCTCGGGTATTTAGGACATCGATTAACTGGAGGAAGGATGCAGGATCAGGTTCGCAATACAAACACTTGTTTCTGTTTCACATATTACTCGTTTATTTGTCAATAACGTCACCCGTTATAGGGACGTCTTTCGGCGGTCCTATCACGGTAGCGGGCGCGTTTCGACTCCTGCCCGCTCTCACATTTCGGCGGTACCAACCTCCAAGATGACAGTTGTACCAACTGTCATAACAATTATTTTGGCGTATGCAAACACCGTTTAACATTATATAATTAAACTAACATTCGATGTAGACGTCAGGCAGGCGAACAAAAATAATAGACAAAAGATCGTTTGTCGAGGCTTTACGGCATCGGCCTTAAGAAGCTATATCAAGCTGATATCAATATCAATTTGATATTTTAAGTAAGATTGATTGTATAAAATGTATTTTGATACTCGATTCAGGTGCGTATCCTGTGGCGGTTCAAATAATTAACAGCATTTTAGATCTTTGACAATATGTTCAACGACAATAGAATATTGTAAGCCCGCAGAAATATGGCGATGATTCAAAAAAAATATCTACGAGTATGTTTGCATTTCAATTGGTAAAATAATAAACTCCAAATTTTGATGCACAGTGAAAATAATCGACCGGCAATCGTTCAAATAAGGCAAGGCCAAATCATATGGCCTTTACAATTACAAATTACATTTCATTGCCGTACATTTCAGTTATTTATTTATATTTATTAAATATCATTTAAAGTGAAACAGATGACTTTTGTAATTTTTCACGATCAAAAATCACAAGAGAAAAATATTATTTTTTAAATATTTTATTCATTATCATCATCATCATCGCCTATTGCCGTCCACTGTTGAACGTAGGCCTTCTGTATGAACATCCATTCTTCAGGATCCTCCGCCTTCCGCATACAGGCTACTCTAGCTATTATTGTTATGTCGTCAGTCCATCATGCAGGATCGACCAATACTCCATTTGCCAATTTTTAAGCGCAACTTTTACACTTCTCTTCGCAATCGATCATCACCTCATTGACAGATTGTTTTATTTTACAACATTTTAGTTTTTTTAATTAATTTTAATGTGATAATTACATATACTTAAGTATACAAATTGGTACAAATTTTATCAATAAAAACCATCCAGTAAATAAATATACACATACTATATATATATTTATTTTTTTGGGGGCTAAGGCCCCCAGGCCGGTCGCCTTGTACCTGCGCTTCTTGGAAGCACTTACCAAGGCATTGTTTTCAGAGTACTTTCTCGTTATACAAGTAACGGGTTTTGGTGAGCAACACCAAACGTGGGTGTAAAAGTAAGTAGTTCAGACGTTAAAATTTGGACTTTTTGACTTACACATACTATAATACATCAAATTCTTTTTATACGCATCAATTCGTTCAGAAAAATTATCGGCAGAAGCAGGATGCGAACCTGCGAGCCTTGGAACCAACCGTTGCTCATGTTCATTATCCACTTATTAATCCACTCGACCATCTCCTGCCCAAACTGTTGCGCGGAATAAGTTGTATTTCTACCATTGTTACCACCATATAACGATAGGTGTCAACGATAGGTGTACTGTATAGTATATATTCAGAGTGCGTATATTATTATTTTTTATTATTCAATCAGTCAACATTTATTAACAAGCTTAATATTATTACTTTCCGACAGTCTATTTATTTTATTAAGTACTACTCGGGTCTCGAACCAACCTATAGATTGAATGGATGAGAAAGAACTTTTTGTAAGTCCGACGCGGACCTTACAACCAGTCATTCAACCTGTGTTACTGAACTTGAATTAGACGTATTATAGTATGTGTATATTTAATTACTAATAATATTGTAATATATTCAATGATCTATAAAAGTAGATTAGAATTTTGAAAAAATAAAATAATGTTCTAATATATATTTTAAAATCCATACAAAAACCGTCCAATTTAAAAATGTTTAAGTTTCGTGGATGAGCCTTTAATAATCCGTCGTTCATTTTAACAAAAACCTGTGACAGTGAAAAAAAAAACAACCAAGAACAATGTGACGAAAAATACTAAACTCGGAAAATTCCGGCAGCCGTATGAAATAATAACGAATGTAAATTAATTTATAAATTCTCAATTAAAAAAGTAATGAAATCACCAAATGAATTTTCACCTCTGCCTGAAGCGTTATTACGTTTTCATTATTACTTCTGTGGAAAATTTCGATTCGAAGGCATTGAAATACCTGTGCGATATTAATTATCATTTCACGGTGACGAAGTGTCCCCGGTGACGTCACAGAACAAATATGCAGATGAAAATTGCAGGCAAAATGTCATTCCGTGGAGAGCGATCTCAAAAAATTTCCCTATAACTTTTCAACATCAATGTGGAAGCTGTAAAATGAAATAAAAGAAATTCGGAAAGCAGAACGTATAGGTTATTCGGAAGCAATGTGTTAATAATGCAAAAATAAAATATACATACTTTGAATATATACTATAGCGACATCTATCGTACGATGATAACAATGATATAAATACTAGTTTCGACGCGAGTCGGTCTAGGCATAGCAATGGCCCAGTTGGCTGAGCGGTATGAATACCTGGGCATAGTTGGTTTCCAAGGTCCGCGGTTCGCATCCCGCTTCTGCCGTTATTTTTGTGCTGGGATTGACGCGTTGAAAAAAGAATTTTATGTATAGTATATGTATATTTAATTAATAACAAAAATAAAGGTTTACCAAAAAAAAATGTACGATTCCCAGCATTTTTTATGAGCCAGGATGGCTGGACGCTGCATGCAGATAACGTGTGTTGTGTTTGTGTGTGAGTATAGTGTTTCTGGTAGAGATTTAAATTGTATAAAGGAAGAAACATAGACATAGGAATCGCATTTCAGAGCTTACTGATGGCATATAGGAATGATTTAATTAAACGGCCAGTTCTTGTTCAACATACGTTAAATGTGAATGTATGTTAAAACAAGTGTAGGACTAGTGTATGATTATGGGTGTGTGAAGGAGGAATTCTTCATTTGAGTTTAAAGGAGCAGTGTTCATAATAAAAATGATGATCGATTCATTCAGTAAAGAAGGCATTTCTGGGCTCCTACCTAACGGTAACTGAAGACTTGCTCTTTATATAGAAGAAATAGTTTTTCAGTGAAATACTGACAAAGATACTTTTTGGATGCGAGACCAAACTTAGCACTCGATCGATATATTTTACTATATTCTGAAATTTACACACAAAGTTACAAGTACAACAATTTAAAAATGCGAAAAACTCGAATTCAAAAGTTTCGCGATGGATGTTTCGCAAAATGCCTCGCGTAAAGCAATACTAAGTACAAACCTAAAAGAATAAAATTATATTAAAACACGGGGAATATCGGTTATTTCGGCTCAGGTACATTTTATTCAGTGGGTTAATGAAACAATGAATTCATAAAACTCGAAGGGCAGAACCGACGTCGTTATTGCCCCGCGCCATATTAATAATACAAGACCATTCCATACTCTTTTATTAAATGTATCGATTATCGGTCCAGATAAGGAATGTAAATGTAGTCGATTGCTTTGTTAATTTACTTAATGGCGAATGCTAACCCGTAAAAAAAAAAAAACCTAATATGTTTGAAGAGACGACCGTTTCAGAATAATAAGCAATTTTAATAGTATTTATCCAATACGCATTATGTTAATTTTACATTAGTAATATTACATTCAGGAATGTATAATTGATCCTTGATTTTTTTATATTTTTGAAATGTTTACAAGTTTACCTCTAATAAAAAATGCTAGTACCTACTTCCAGTAATCAAGTATTTTTACATTAATATTTTTGGCTTGGTTTTTAGTAAATTTGAGTTATGTAGTTAAACAGTCAGGGATTATGTTAAAATTTAGTATAATATTTCATTTTATAATATTTTATAATCGTTCGTTCTCTAGTCGAATTGCTCACCGCGACACTATTAATGAACTTGCTCTATACTATAAATCTTCTCTAATCCCAATTATTATTTTATTTGTTAACTCTTTCGCAACGGTTGACGGCATATGCCGTCAAAGATTCTCCGACCGTTGACATCGGTTGACGTTACATATCGTTTTGCTACTTTCAGTACTCATTGTGACATCTACGGTAGGAAATTGGAAGTGCAGTCATGCCCTTCATCAACTTACATGTATTATTTGCAGGCATCTGTAAAGCATGTAAATAAATATCGTAACGTATTTACACGAGGGCGATTTTTCTGTAAACCACATGTGTCACTGCCACCACATGTATGTAGTTACATAATGAACGTTTATTAAATATAATCGTTTTTTTATGCATCATTTGATGGCTAAAGGACAGAAGAACCAATGTGATATATAAAAATAGGTCAGCTAAGTACATTTATGCTTCAAATACTAGTTTTTAACAAAAAAAATGGTTTGAAAAATTCACGCCATATTGACAGTATAATTTGTATTCCACCGAGCCATAACGAAAGGTTTAAGCAATTAAATAGACTACAGTGGTAGTTTTAAGACATTTAGAAATATTTTCTCATCTGGCACATATTTTTATCAAGCTAGTTTTCGTCCCTGTCTATACACTAAGCATTTTTATATATTGCTCGATGATTTTGTTATCATGAGACTAAATATAATAATCATAACTAATTGTTTTAATTTATATAACAATACCCATTACAATAAAAGGTTGTAATCAATGGCGATCGTGATAAAGAGATAGAGCTGCTATATCAGATTAAGTATTATATTTAGTTAATAGTCCAACTTAATTATTGCAAACGTAAAAGCATTTCGAACAGCACACATCGCTTTATATACAACAATACGTCATTGATATCCTATAAAAGAAAATAATACAATAAAGACCTCATTAAACATATAATTTGCAAAAAAAACAACACCGTTAATACGGCATTTATTTTTCATATATATTTTATGAAACAAACTAGTATAGTATATTGTTTAGTAATTTGAATAATATTGTCAGTAAATATATAAATACTCGTACATTTCTGTTAGCAAGATCTTCATCCTCTTGTTTCTAATAACTTGCGAGAATATAACCCGCACGCTAGCTAGATAAGAGTGACGAAATATTGATACTCCCCAGCTTCCCTTCACATGTATCAACTGTAGAGAAATACACATGCTGCGTTGTAAACAATTTAGGCAACTCGCAAACTATTATACAAGACATTCTATGCTAAAGGAAACAACCGCTTTTGGTGTAAACAAACATATCACTACAGAGCAAAGATATGCCGTGCCCTTGAACCGTATGTTTATGTAAACGATGAAAGCCAGTTGTCAAGATATCGATTCAAGGAAACTCTCGCATCAAAGCTATTGTAAGGAATGAAGGAGATTTTTTCTGTAAAAGAAAGATAGTGCTTGCATTACTTCGATTTAGAAAAATGTATATGAGTATAAATTGAGTTGAAAGTATAAAGTTACAATAATTCTTCATCGTAGTATCAATCCGGTGGATTGGTTTGCAGCAACAGAATCTTGCATCTCGATCTCCATTCCTCTCGGTCCTCCGCAACCCTCTTCAGCTCAGCATAAGAGCTACAAATCATGTCCTCGAACACTTGCTGCAAATACTCCCGTCTGGGGCGCCCTCTGCAGTTTCTACCCTCAACCATCCCCTCCACAATGTTGTGAAGAAGACCATCGTGGCGCATGATGTGACCGATCCATCGGGCTCGCCTGTCTGAGATGGTTCTTACTAGGTGCCTATCTTTCTTGATTATCCTGAGAACCTCATTGTTCGTGACGTGGTTTCTCCAGGAAATTTTGAGAGTTCTTCTGTATGACCACATCTCAAAGGCCTCTAGCCTAAATGAATATATTACGTAAGCATATACATGCAGCTCAGATGACTCTTAACAGTGAAGGATTGAAGAAGGCTACCAGTTAATCTCAACTGCAGATTCATAAGCAGAGGTCGTACTCAACGTAATCTATGTAAGAACAAGGCAAATAAATTAATATTTAAATCTTGTGAATAAATTAATTCATTAAATTTGCAAAATTAAATATACATGCGCTATCTATTAATAATATAATATGTGTTAATATTTCAACTCGATAATGCTACTATGTGACTAAGCGGGACATCGCGATGGTCTAAGAAATGTACACGGTGTGCAAAGTTAGTGGTTTGAATCCACGCGTCCGTCGTTTATTTTTCTCCAATTTTTTTATGACAGAAATGTATTTATTTCACATATTGGTGTTTGCAGTGAAATCGTATGTGTATCAGTTATAGATAAAAGTATTTTTTATCAGTGTTTATGTTTCAGTTTAAGCAGGTTTCGGCCTAAAAAAATAATTTTGAGTCTAAACAAGAGCAAAATCTGTCTGAAAAAAATACATATTTGTTTAATAGAACTATTTTTGTCAAACAGTTAATCACTTAAAGAATGTCTTGATATTGTCATTAATAATATTACCTTTTTCAATTTGAAACAAAGTAATTCCAAGAAAAGCACGGATAATAATTAACACTAATTATTTTTTTATCCGTCTGCAAAAATAATAACTAACATTTTTTACGTCCAAAGCATTGCCAAAAAGTACTTTTAGCTTAACAGCGTACGCAGCAAAACATAAAAGACGTATTTTAATCGGCACCGACCTGATGATTTTAATAAAATAATTACCGCTGCCCTTTGCTCGCAATTCCACGCGAAACTAGCCCGACAGAAAAGGAGGCATTTGCGACGGTTTCATGAGAAAAAAAAACTCTTATTAATTTTTCCTTTCATTACGCGGATCCGTTTAATTAAGTTTGTTACTTCGAGTCTGTT
This sequence comes from Glossosoma conforme, assembly GCA_022606575.1. Classification (NCBI taxonomy): domain Eukaryota; kingdom Metazoa; phylum Arthropoda; class Insecta; order Trichoptera; family Glossosomatidae; genus Glossosoma; species Glossosoma conforme. The sequence continues at coordinate 1,343,394 of JAGTXR010000082.1, read as the reverse complement.
ACGTTTTATAATTAAGAGAAGGCCGAAAACTGTTTGAAGTTTTATGATGAAAAAATACACTCTTAATTTTTCACATGAATCGAAAAATGAAAAAGAGCCTCTCTGTGGAGCAAAAACACGCGGCAGAGTGATGACGACCTTTCAAATAATGTATGTGGAGGGGAATGCTGTACTTAATACGAATAAACGAAATTTAATTCAAATGTGACGATAATATTTACTCTTTCCTTCACATTTATATTCTTATTATACGCTTTTCGTTGGCTGTGTAAAGCTTTTTAAAAGTATATTCATTTAAGATACTTACGTGTAAATCCGTTTATTACGTATATAATTGATTGTAATGTTAATAAGGCGTGAAAATATATAATAGTAATATTACTTAAATATACATATACTAAACATAAAATTATTTTTTCAACGCGTCAATCCAAGCACAAAAATAACGGCAGAAGCGGGATGCGAACCGCGGACCTTGGAAACCAACTATGCCCAGGTATTCATACCGCTCGGCGAATCGCGCCATTGCTATGCCCAGACTGACCTGCGATGAAACTAGTATTTATATCATTGTTATTATCGTGCGACAGATGTCGCCATAGTATATATTCAAAGTATGTATATTTTTATTATTATTCTATCAGTATTCATTTATTCACAAGCTTAATATTATTACTTTCCGGCAGTCTATTTATTTTAGTAAGTACCACTCGGGTCTCGAACCAAACTATAGACTGAATGGATGTGAAACGACTACTTATAGTTCCGACTCGGACTTTATAACCAATCATTTACCTGTGTAACTGATGGATAATTTTTACCTTCTTGATATTGTCTCAAGGAGACATTATTAATTAATTTTTTTTTTTTTTTATTTACTACTAGTTTCATCGCAGGTCAGTCTGGGCATAGCAATGGCGCGATTCGCCGAGCGGTATGAATACCTGGGCATAGTTGGTTTCCAAGGTCCGCGGTTCGCATCCCGCTTCTGCCGTTATTTTTGTGCTTGGATTGACGCGTTGAAAAATAATTTTATGTTTAGTATATGTATATTTAAGTAATAATAATATTGTAATATGGTCAATGATCTATAAAAGTAGATTAGAATATTGAAATAATGAAATAATATTCTAATAAAAATTAAAAAATTATATAATAGTAAACTTAAAAGAAGAAAACAGGTCTAAGCATGATATTGCGGCTTTTGGGTTTAGCCGTGTGTGGCGAACTTCCTTCAACCAATATTTCGACCGCCATTGCAGGGCTCTTCTTCAGAATTTATGATTTATTTAGTTTTGAGTTGGTTTATTCAGATTAATTATTTTTTATGAGCGTCATTGATTTATATCTCAATGGCAACTCAAGTTTCATTTTTTTCACACACGGCTAAGCTCAAAAGCCACAATATCAAATCGGGCCGTGAAAACCTAAGAAGTTATTTAGTACTAAACATATAAATAAACGTAATATACGAATTCAATGAATACAATTGCGGTGCGATGGGTTTTGAATAACCCTTTGTTTTCACAAAGAGAGCGTCACTGAATTTATTTCATGGGCGTTTTTCTGAAATAAAGACTGAAAAAATCAGTTACACAATTACGTCATTTTATTTCTATGTTTGCTACCCTAACCGGAGTATACGGTCGTCACGAAATTCTGACATAGATATATGTCAGCCATCATGGTTTTCACCTCAATCCATATCAGTTTTGCCTCTCAAAACTCTTTCAAATACATTATTTGTATAGTTCTCAATGCCTTTCAGTTTATAATATCTTGCAGCATCCAAAATTCATATTTCAGCCAGGCCCACTTTGCATCCTAAAAGTAGCATCGTTCGCTTCCTCACCACTTTTATCGCTTCCTCACCTCAACTTCGCAGCCTTAGGATAAGGTCTATTTGACATCTAACTGATGCACCTAGGATCACGAGAAGGCCTTCAGACACTCTCTATACAGAAGCTTTTTGCGTGCGTCCAGTAATTGGTCCCCATCTGGGTCTCCAAAAAAAGGACGGGACATGGAGGGTTTTCACCAAGATTCTACACCACGTCATTCTTCACAATGTCAACCATCACGTGTACTCCTTGTATTCAACGCAGGCAAAATAATGGATCTAAAATAAAAATATGTTTTCTTTTATTTTTCATTTCAATCTGTGTTTAAGGAAAAATGCATCATACGAGAATGCAGAAAACATGAGTACTGTAGGAAGAATTTAACTTAACTGAGGAATTCAGAACTCGCAATGGAGTCAGGTTGGCATTCGGATAAAGGTTAAGTTGGGGTGGCCGAGTTTTATTTGGAAAAATGGTCGGTAAAACTTTCGCCTGTAAACGTCATCCCAAGAAAGAAAAATCGTGAAATAGCGACCGTAAGACGTGATAGTAAATCCACTCGAGCTATACTAATACTCATGTTTCGTGACAGAAAAATCTGATAAATTGAATTGTTGCAATTGTAGATAAATCTTCTCTTCTTTAGCCTTGCCATTTCCCATCATCTGGGGTCGGCTGTCCTTTGTGAACGTCCGCCATGTCTGTCTGTCCCACGCTGCATTCTCGGTCAAGCCCAGAGTTTTCAGACCCTTGTCTACAATTGCAGTCCAGGTAAGCTGTAGTCTTCCAAGTCTTCTCTTCAGCGTGTACAATTGCAGATGAATAATAAATATAAGCGATTTATTATTTATTTCTTTTAATTACTATTTGATATTAGTTTCATTTCACGGTATCACCCATGATAGATATTTATCACTGTGTGATATAAATGACTTCTATTAATATCCCATCTTCAAAAAAAAAGATCTTTTTCATTAAGCACATGGTACTGGGAGGAGAGAGGAAGGAGGAAGAATACATAGATAAAAACAAATAAACCTAAGCTTTATTTTGGAATCCGTTCAAAGGATTAAAAAGTCTTCAAGATTATGATCAACATAGTCTAGTAAACTAAGTAGTAGTCTAGTAAGCTCAACATAGTCTAGTAAAGTATATTACCAAATGTTTCATTTTCTTTATGTATGAAAATAAATTAAAATCTAATATTAAAACAAAAGTATTCACAATCAATGTACAATGTAATAATAAATAGCATAATACATGATTATTTACACATAAAAAAGATCATGAATTGTCAATTTTCTATACTCAACAAAGTCTAATAATAGCAGATATAAATAAAAGAATTTAGACTTTATCCCACAATATATTTGTAGACGACATGTTTCAGCCACTTCGAATGACCATTTTCAAGTCAGTCAATAGAGTGAGTGTTGGCTCTATATAAAGCTTAGAGTGAGTGAAAAGGTGGATATGAATTATGTAATGGGTACATGTGTTTTGGAAATCATTACTGTATAAGGGAATTCATTGATGTCACAATAGATGGCTATAATAGATAATAGCATGTAAAATGTTAAAATATTCACTCTCACTACAATAAAAAAACGATTATAATATTTTCTTCATTAAAAAAATGTTGTTTACTTTCAAACACGTAACAAACAATATCTGTAGGTATTCTACAATATATAGGTCAAATATTGAAATATTGGTACAGCACTTTCCTCTCCAGGGCGCTTAAGAAATTCGAGTACAAAATACTGTTTTATTATTAGGAAGATCTGAAAAGGAGGACGAGGCGCTTTTGAAATTTATTATATTTTTTATGGGACGGTGATCAAGCGCGCGGTGTCCCACGCATGCGAAGTATGGGACAGACCCCACTAGGGTATGGAAAAATTCCACACCGAGTCGTCAAGAGCAGAATTCTGAAGAGAATTCTCCGAAACTGCCCGCGTAGGGAGATAGTAGGACTGACGCATTTTGTGGTCAGAAAAGGGCTCAACAAGGGCTCGGAAAACGGTCATGGTATTTTGGAAAGTTTGGACATATAGACGCGGATTTATACAAAATTTAGATGAATAACTGTTTTTTTTTGTGTTTATAAAATGTATATTTTAATATTCTAATACTATACTTAACCACTGAAAGTTTATAGCATTATTTAACACATATAAATTGTCAGCTTTCTGAAATCCACACAACCTCTCACATCCGGCCCTGAAAATGAGAGACTCCAACTCTGGCAACAAATCGCACCAGAGGATTTCATTACTCCAAATGAAGGCCTCCCGACTGGCAAGAGCCTTGACTGGCCGACCTAGAAATCCCTAAACAGATTAAGAACCGGAGTTGGTAGAACAAAGGACAACCTAGAACGGTGGGGAATGCTTCGGCAGGGAGAGTCACTATTGTGCGATTGTAGAAAACTGCAGACTGCCTCACACTTAAGATCCTGCTCCATGTGCCCAAAAAAGTTGCACATCTTAAGACCTAATGCTGAGCAACACATGGGCTATCAATGCTGCCAGGTACTGGGCAAAAATAATTTGACGTCGCTGACACGAAGAAGAAGGTGACCATCAACTTCGTGGAGCTACGAACTTGAATTAAAACACATAATTTTTTAAATATGATTCCCGGTAGCTTAAAAAGCAGAAGTCCGAGTACTTGAAGATATGAATATATATATATAGGTATCTTTAGTATACAAAGTATATTTTTGAGTGATTTATTAAACGGTCTTTTTAAGGAAATCAGATAACTATCCTGACGCTCCCAAGGCCGGTACCACTTTGTACTAAGGCGGCTCAACCCATGAATTATACATAAATTGCAAAATACATAAGATATTTATTTTCAGTAAAGTGGGCGTAAAGATTATCCGGACAAATATTGAGGTAGTTGACAAGTGACGATGCGGGAATATCACATTTTGTAAGCGATGGGTTCCCATCAAAGCCTTCCATCATTTTCAATTACACCCACACCCCTCGTCAGTGATCCCAGGAACATTACACAGGCAGCCTCGGGGGCGAGCGGCGAATTAAAACGATGTGAAAGTATAATAGAGGGCGATTCTCTCTTTCTCTTACCGGTGAAATTCGAAGAGAAATGTGTCAAAACAAAAGGACTGAAAGGTCTCTAATTTCCTGAAATGAATTCGATCGTCAATCACACCTGAAATATGGAAAACAATGATGGAATTTAAATATAATATTTCTGTTTAAAAACTGATTCGAATAACATGATGTACCCACCTTTTAAATTTGATTGCCTCAGTTCAAAGAAGAGCAATTCGTTTGATAAAAAATGACACTCTTACGTCTAACCTACAATCAATGGAACACAGGCGTAAGATTGGTTCTCTTAGTCCTTTCTACCGTTATAACCACGGTCGCTGCTCTTCGAAACTTAAAGAACTAATTCCTCCTGCACCCACGCACAACCGACAAACTCGTCTTACACTTGCCGAACATCCATACACGATTAATATATATCGACCAAAAACTGACAGTTTCCAAAGTTCCTTCCTTAATGCCACCGGTAAGCAATAGAATGCTCTTTCAGCGTCTGTGTTTCCTCTTTCCTACAATCTGAATCTTTCATGAAACAGATAAATATACACTTGCAATCTCCCCAACCCACACACAAACACGAACACAACACACGTTTCCGGCATGCAGCGTCCAACCTCCCTGGCAGAGCGTCATAGAGTGCACTGGTCTTGACCGGTCGTGCTCTCCTGCATGCGTTTACATAAAAAAAACTGAAATACAGAATATTGAAAGTTTGATTCAAAAAACGCAATAACGAATACGAAAAACGAAGTCATGATATCCAGTTTCAGCGTTTAATCATCTTTGTTGATGATGCTTACATTGTAAGCATTCACTTTGAAATACATTGTTATATTAAATACGGATCACCGAGAGCAGCTCACACCTGGCGGGCAAAGTGAGGGGGAGATCCAGCACGTACGGCTGCCAAGCCAAGATTGAGCTCCGCAGGCATCTCGCTAGAGAACGGATTTGGAGTGGGGAAACCAAGGTACACTACAGAATCGCGGGATCCACCATAACAGCGCTTTTCAGGACTGTAGCGCCATAGGAAACTTATTTTACGGATAACCCTCGTATTTATGTAAAATAATACAAATCTACTGACGGCATTGAAAATATCTAGATGATAAACTATATTAAATTTTTATCGGTAAATTTACATGTGACTATATTTCATGAATGCTCCATTTATTCAAATGGAAATCGAATTTATTTAAATTCATACATATACAACACGTGATTAAAATTAATTGGCGTGAAAAGAAATTAATCCAGAACATGTGCGCGTAAATCATTATAATATGCTAATCAGAATTATTATTCATGACATATTTTAAAACAAATATGAATATGTATCTTGGTATTAAAATAACAAATTATGCATAAAATATACTAATTTAATATATAATCTGAAGAAAATTATGGGTGCGATTGTTTGACGATAAGGTCAGAGAGCAATATCTGCAGTCTTACGAGTGCATTCTAGTCAAAAAAGATTCAAAAGTTGATCTGGTAATCGTTCTTTACATGTCGCAATAGATTTTTCATTGAAACACTAAGCTATCGGCATTTTGTGAGGTCGTCATAATCAATAAAGTATTCGGTAGAGCTACAATATATGACAGACTGGCATAATGAAAATCAAGACAACTAAAATCACTATATACCTGTTAATTGTAGTGACACTAAGCTTCTTAGAGCTACACACTTGACTTAAAAATAAATCGTTTAAATATAAAATTATTTTCGCATTTAAAAATAAATAAATTTTAAAAATAAATAAATAAATTTACTGCCACGGTTGAGTGGGTTTAGTTCTCATGAAATCATAAAAATTACATACTTAACATTATATCATATATTCACGCTGAAAAGGCCTGAAAAATATGGCGTAATATTAATTACCGAAGGGCTGTTCTGCTCCAAAAAGTGTGCCTCATAGTTAACGCAAGTTAAATGTCAAATTCTACATACGTACGTACATGTTATAAGCATAACTCCGGTATATGGACAGGCATATTAAGCTAAAGTTCGAAAGCTCATGCTAAATTATGAAAACATCAAATTATTAGTACCAAAAAAAAACACTTGAATTATGTTACAAGACATAATTATAATAAGTTTATAATAATTCATATTTAATGATAAAGATAAATTTTATTATTTTCAAGTCCTATTACCAGTAATCTTTCTTTATCTGGCAGATTCTCCAAGAAGTCCCATTTTAGCTTCGCCAAAAAACGTCTTTTTCTGTAAGACGTGTAATTTTTTCTTTAATATCACGTAACAGGCTCTCGGCCTGGCGTCCAACGGCGACGGTTGCCTCTCGAGTGAACTCCGGGTTTTTGTCATAATTTTCTTCATTCTCTAGATTCACAAGTGAAGGAGTCTATCCAGATCGTTTCTGAAACATGTGCTCTCAACTTGTAGTGCTCTCAATCTCCGTTCGGAACTCTGTGTGCTGCGTTTTGTGGTTTTGTGTTTTGTGACAGTTGCGTTTTCTGTCGAAGTGTCCGCTGAGTAATGGAATCGCTTGAACGTGACATTTGGGAGGGAAGGCCGCGGACAGCACCCGTGTTTTGAACTTTGATAACAGATGGACTCGTGAATCCTGTCCGCTATCTTGCTCTATTTCTTTTTCCAGTTGTTCTTAACCTCTGTGTATTGTCTTTCAACAAAGTCTGACGTTTAGCAGTGTCCGCCATTTTCTGACGCGTCACGTGACCAAAGTGCATAGACAAAACACCATCCGTGTGATCACTTTGAAACTACTAACCTGTCATTTTTGTAATTGATATCTGTCTTCGAATCTGATCTTTAAAGTACTTTTATTGTGTTGTTTACGTGTGAACTGTCATTTTTGGACTTGTGTTAAAGCGGAGGCATCCTTCAGAAGCAGACTCAAGACCCACCTTTTTACTCAGAGAGGCAAAGAAGCGCTTTTGGAATGATCATTCGGTCATAAAAGAGCGCTATACAAATACTAATATAATAATAATAATAATAACTATAATATTACTTTGTTTCTTATTAGCTTTTAAGTACTCACTTTCATATCAATTTTCGTGAATACGTCAATCGTTTGGTCACCTTTACGCTGGAGCCCCTAAATACCTTCCAGTCTTAATTGACTCGATTCAATGCAGTTTATCTAATACATAATCAATCATCCAATCCATGAAACACATACGTAAAATTGGATAACTTAATGTTCTACCGTAGTTAAAACGGCCGCTGCTTCTCTAAACTCAGATAAATAATTCTTTCTGCACCCACCTAGACAATGTATATCAACCAAGAACAATCAACAATATACTCAGCAGAGCGTATTCTTGGTTGTTAGCTACGGGAGGCAGAACTGACATGGCATGAGATGAGAACCAAAGCTTCTCACACAGCTTTGTGGCGGCGGCTCATGATGTCCATATGCTCCAGTTAGGAGAGCGGACATGGAATAATGATGGACCAAGAACTGACTGTATATAAAATTTCTTACTATTAACTATTCTTCTTCCTAAATGCCACTGGTAATCTTTGAAATGCTCCTTCAGTATTTGTATTTGCCTTTTTTATGCAATCTGGATCTCTTCATGAAACGGATTAATGTACACTTGCGATCTCCCCAACTCACACGCAGACACAGGAATCGTGATTTTTGTATATGTGTGCGTGATTAAAATAAATATATTTATAAAAAGCATAATATTTCAGAGACGAAAAATATGGATGTGAAATAGTTATCTAACTTAAGTAGTGTATACATTGGAGACACTTCAGTTAGGGATGAGGTCGTCCCTTGAACTTTAGAGCGGCCGCCGAGAGCACGGACCGTGACGCGTGTCAGTTATATACGAGCTCAGTAAATGGTGCATAAGACGCTCCTTGAAAGCGAAACTTGGTCGCGACAGTTATCCGGTGCGGACGAACCTTTAGCGATTAGTGTAAATATTGCAAATGGGAAAACTTCAAGATATTTTCAAGTGCTTAATTTATTTCGATGCTTAAAATTCCAATGACGTTGTAAGTGTATCAAATAATATAACTCATCGGACAAATCCGCCCTATCCTTGAATACGGAACCTTTTAGTTTGAAAACAAAATACTTTCTACACAAAATCCAATCGGTTAAAAAAAGAGCAGTTCGTCTAATAAATAATGACACACTTGCGTTTAATTTACAAGCCTTGGAACACAAACGATATATTAGTGCATTCAATATTTTTTACTGTTATTATCATGGTCGCTGCTCCTCTATTAATCTCTAATAATAATTCATCAAAGCTTGTCTCATGATTGCTAAATATCGGAACATTGTTAATGTATAGTATGTCAATCAAAGACAGGTAGTTTACGAAATCACTTAAAACCTAAATTCCACTGTTAATTCTGGAACGCTCTTCCAGTGTTTGTGTTTCCTCCTGCATGTAATCCTTATCTCTGAAAGAAAAATATGAATAAATACTTGCAATCTTTCTAACCCACACGCAAACACAAAACACGTTTCACGCTTGCAGTGTCCAGTTGTCCTGGCTGATTTTTAAAAGAGCCCACTTCTCTTGAATGGTTGTGCTCTCCTGTATACGATTTCATAAATAACAAATACAAGCCGATTCTTCATACATTTATATTTAAACTGACTTAAAGCATCAATAATCTTGAATTCAAGAGAATTTATTGAAAATTTGTTCTTTACTTTTGTACCTTGATTTGAACAATTCGTTGCCTACAGAATATTTAATGTGCTTTTACTGAAAAAAAAAAATTAAAAATAATTAATTTTTTAATTTTTTTTTATTAGAATATTATTTTATTATTTCAATATTCTAATCTACTTTTTATAGATCATTGACTATATTACAATATTATTATTACTTAAATATACATATACTAAACATAAAATTCTTTTCAACGCGTCAATCCAAGCACAAAATAACGGCAGAAGCGGGATGCGAACCGCGGACCTTGGAAACCAACTATGCCCAGGTATTCATACCGCTCGGCGAATCACGCCATTGCTATGCCCAGACTGACCTGCGATGAAACTAGTATTTATATCATTGTTATTATCGTACGACAGATGTCGCCATAGTATATATTCAAAGTATGTATATTTTTTATTATTATTCTATCAGTATTCATTTATTCTAAAGCTTAATATTATTACTTTCCGGCAGTCTATTTATTTTAGTAAGTACCACTCGGGTCTCGAACCAAACTATAGACTGAATGGATGTGAAACGACTACTTATAGTTCCGACTCGGACTTTATAACCAATCATTTACCTGTGTTACTGATGGATAATTTTTACCTTCTTGATATTGTCTCAAGGAGACATTATTAATTAATTTTTAATTTTTTTTATTAGAATATTATTTTATTATTTCAATATTCTAATCTACTTTTTATAGATCATTGTTTTGCTTGGATTGACGCGTTGAAAAAAGAATTTTATGATTAGTATATGTATATTTAAGTAATAATAATATTGTAATATAGTCAATGATCTATAAAAAGTAGATTAGAATATTGAAATAATAAAATAATATTCTAATAAAAAAATTAAAAATTAATTAATAATGTCTCCTTGAGACAATATCAAGAAGGTAAAAATTATCCATCAGTAACACAGGTAAATGATTGGTTATAAAGTCCGAGTCGGAACTATAAGTAGTCGTTTCACATCCATTCAGTCTATAGTTTGGTTCGAGACCCGAGTGGTACTTACTAAAATAAATAGACTGCCGGAAAGTAATAATATTAAGCTTTAGAATAAATGAATACTGATAGAATAATAATAAAAAAATATACATACTTTGAATATATACTATGGCGACATCTGTCGTACGATAATAACAATGATATAAATACTAGTTTCATCGCAGGTCAGTCTGGGCATAGCAATGGCGTGATTCGCCGAGCGGTATGAATACCTGGGCATAGTTGGTTTCCAAGGTCCGCGGTTCGCATCCCGCTTCTGCCGTTATTTTTGTGCTTGGATTGACGCGTTGAAAAAAGAATTTTATGTTTAGTATATGTATATTTAAGTAATAATTAAAAATACTTATTTAATGTTTAAAATAGGTTTTAATATTTTTAACAATTTTAAATAATAAAGTAAATACTAAATAGAAATGTACTAAAAACATAAAAAAAATACTAGTCAAATAATTGACAAAATAATATGAATTTATTGAATGTGGATCGTCAAATTAGCAACTAAATGGTTTTATCCCACTGAGGTTTTATCCCGTATGTAATACGATAGCCCGCCGTGTTGGCTGTCGTAACACATTATCGTTTATTTGTCAATGATGACAGAGTTATGGTTCGCCCTCGGTAACTATCTCCTTAGTCGTTACGAATTCGTAGAAAGCATCCCCCTTATAAGTTGTCTTTCAATGTGACATAATTTACGGTTAAAAGGTGCAATGATATATTGTCGTTTGTATTTACGACACTGTGGCATGAAAGCCAAAACCGTGAAAGGCTCTTCTAAACGTAAATCGATAAAATAACAATCAAGAATCTAATAACATATATTTTAACTCTCAAGCAATAGTATATATTGATATTACATAATCGAATATTATTCAGAATGTTTCCAAAATATTTTATGCGTGTAGGGATTCAATATAACGTAAATATTCATTAATATTGTTCCTAAATACATTATGATTGTGATTCTCAAGGCTATCGATGATTTGATTGAAAAGTTGATAACATCACCTTTTCTTTGTCATCAACCTAAATCACACCAAAATTGGAACATTGAACATTAATTTACAAATTCGTTCGTGGAAACTTCATCAATATTAAATCGCGACCTAAAATTAACGACCCAGAATCAAAATGATTGTTTAAAGTGTTTCTTTAAAGTTATTTTCCGCTATTCACTTCCGCACAGTGGATTTTAATACAAGTGTTTTTGCGCTTCCGGGAGACAAACGATCCGGAGCTTTTAAACTCAACGCCTCCGAAAGCTCGTCTTCATCCAAGATTTCGCGGGCCACTGTCCATTAGTCAAGTAGATAGCTCTCCACACTACTTTGCCTACGGATATCTGACTGCCCTGAGGCAAAAAATATTGGACGGAGATTTAAAAAAGATGACTCAATTTACATTCTCATTTTCGCACGATTCAATTTGGAAGCGGAAAGGCATCGGAAGAAAGATTTGTTTTTTTACCATTAGGTGTATCTATTCACTATTTTTCGAGACAAGAAGCATACATTTCAATATTTTAATTGATCACAACAGCTGAAATACTTTTAAAAGACAAATGACGAACAAATTTTCAGTAATCACATTTTTTAATAACATTTCTCTCATTGATAATTCGGAAAAATAATAGCGGTAACGTAGGGATTAGAAACTCTTCAAGTATACAACTTGTATTTTTCTTCACACAACGCTGAGCGCTGAGCCACTTGTGCCGCTTATATAAAACAGTTCATTAATTAATAATTTAATTAATCGTTAGAGATGTTTTAACTGCACGAAATGATTCAAAAACTGTGGAGTCAAAATCCTCAAAACCCAGTTCAAGTTCATAAGCTATTGTTTAACAAACATTTTCTAAAATAGATTACACTCAGCGCATTTTTCGATGTATATAATATCATAATAAAATTATGATAATACAAGTTACGGACAAAAAAACTATTTTAAGCTCGTACCGTCGTACACATATACCATATTGATGTTTCGATGTGAATCAAATGTGAATAAAAGCCACTTGTGTCAGTCCCCAAAGAGAGCTTTTGATTCACACCGTAATATTTCCTCGACGCAAACACCACGAGTGTTTACCGGGCAATATCCGGCAACACTATCGCATGTTTCGAGCTTTTTCGTCCCTCCCTCTGAATATAATAAAATAATGTAAAACGACGGCGTGAAAAAATCGAGGAGCCTCCAGATTTCTTTTCGACCTTTCCCAGCCAGTCCCGCGTGTGGTTTATATGAGTTTTATTCGCGAAATTCAAATTCAAAGTCTGCGAAACATTCTCTCCCCCGCGGGCATTCGGTCCGCCCGAATGTTTTACTCAAAACAAAGAACTTGTGTAACGCGATTTCTCATACGCGCATATACTATTCTTCTCCATGTTTCAACAATTTTTTCGCATTTTTAAAAAGCGTTTTCTTGACTCTTTGCGGTATTATGTGCAAAAACTCGTGAGAAAACTTTTGGCTGACTTTTCCTTTATTCATAATATTTCACACAAAAAGTGACGATTTTTTCAATAAAACAATTGACAAATTAAGTCAAATAATCGTTTTTTTTTTCGTTATTTATTTTTGAAAAACTACACCATTTTCACTTCCCTTTTAATGTTGAAAATCACTTATACGATATTTAAATATATATATAGACACCTCAAAACATTTTTTTATGTAAGCACTTACAGGAGAATACCGACAGATGGTGATAGTAGATTCTGAAGTCTCATCCTAATTTTAATTAATAGGCTATGATTGGCATTTTACGGTTGAGGTATGAAATTCACACCAACCGAGGGTATTTTATAGCTCAGGAATCGATTAAAATTCTTTTTTTTTAATCTCTGTCGGGGATCAAACCCACGACCTTTGGCTTGTAAAGCAAACGCTTTGACCATTGAGCTATACTCGCCGGTAAATTTATATGTATTTACCATTTTTTGAACAGTGATTGGGTCATGGAGGAATTTTTATTTATATTGTTTACAAATTGAGAAAAACTCTTACATAATTAAATATGTAAGAGTTTTTATCAGATATAGTCTTAGTTATAAGCTGATAAAGACGTTGTTCAAAAAGTAGGGTGCACTGTTGGCGTGCACGATGAGGTTCCCAAAATTAACCCGGAAGCAATGTGAAAAGTTTAGTTACAATGGATAGTAATGTAATTAAAGTAATTAAATACACACATACAATTCTACATTAAATTTTTACGCATCAATTAATTCAGTAAAAATATCGGAAGACACGGCATTTGAACCTCGAGCGTTGCACCTTTGCCCTATCCTACACATGTGGTAATTAAAGTGGTTGTCCCCTAAAGGAATTTGTCACCAAAAGCAAAAAATATAAACAAAAAATAATAACTCAATAACCCCACACTCTTATTTTCGTAGTCTTTTACGATCCGACAACATAGCGTGTATTTCAAGCCACGTTAGACGCACACAATCGAGCTTTTTCCCTGCGCAGAAAAAGCTCATGCCCACAAGATCGTTCCGAGAGCACACTTGAATGTAATTAGTCTGAATAATTTGTATTCATAACAATAAATAATAATTCCCGGGCGGGGACGAGCTTATTAAGAGCAAGGCCCGGCCGCCCAGGAGACCGTTCAAGCAAAGGGCCGCTTACAAATTGCCAAGGAAATTACGAACGACTGAGAGATAGACAGTGTTCGAGCCTCTCAAGAAACAAGAGGATCTCTATTATGTCACAACAGTCGGCAACAAATAATAATAATATCTAGACGTAACTTGTAAAGTAGGTGTTCGACGCTGTGGACGAAACCTTAAACCTTTACGTGCGAAATAATATTTCATAAAAAGTCACAAAATAAGTCAATTAGCCAATGAAATATAAAGTTGAATATTTAAGGACGATTTTTTTTATGTGTTTTGATTGGTCAGTGCTGCATTTATATTCACCTTCGGAACTAAATTAAATGAATCCATTATTATTCTTAAAAAAGGAAAATTTGAAACATGTGTAGAATGACCTATAACTCAATACATATCGTTAAAAAAAATTGACGAAAGAATGTCGGAATACGAAACAAAATTACATTCAATATTGTATTCGGATAAATCCGCGTCTCGCACTGAAGCGACGTGTTTTTTTCAGGGCGTGGGATAAATCCGCACCTCGCACTTAAGAACAGTGCAAGTTGGTGCGGATATATCCGCACCTCGCATCAAGGGTTAAGTGTGAGCCACATGCAATTATGATGGAAGTTGACAAATCGGACACTGAGGAAGGATTTTATTACGAGACCAGACTGTTGATAGTTATTAACTGACAATTAGCTACTACGAAACTACAAACATTTAATTGAAAAATAATTTTCAAAAAATCTTAAGTTAATTTAAAATATTTATTATTACATATATCAAGCGATTGTACGCATTTCGAGCCAATATGATCCATTTCCAACATTGAAAATAAAGTTCAAAATATTTTAAGTTATTTATATTTATAGTCACTTTAAGATCCATTTCAACATTAAATAGATAAATATTTCATACTTGGTTATACCATGGATCACACTAGGGATTGTAAATTGGTTTAAATATTCTTTGGAAATCGAACCGTGGGCCTTTGGTTTGGTAAAATAAATCATTTTACGTGTAAGCCACACACGCTGGCAAAAACTAGTTTATATAGCAGATACTATATAACTTTACAAACATAATTCGGTAAAAGAAAATATGAAATATTATAAATGTTTTTTTTTATAAAAGTAGTAAGAAAGGTTATTTTTGAGTAATAACTAAGTATTTATAGTAATTAATTACATTTCGATGAATGTAATTTAAGCTGTAAAAGATAACACAAAACAATCGTGTTATATTTGTATACGAATCAGATTTATTATCTAGAGCAGTGGTTCCCAAAGTGGTCCACATGGACCCCCAGGGGTCCATGGGATCATCCAGGGGGTCCATGGAAAATTAAAATTGATTTGGTGGTCCATGAACATCGTTAGGGGGTCCACGGAGGGTTCAATATAAAATTATTAGAAATTTTGACACATCAGTATTAATTTGGAAGTTACAATAAATAGCAATATATAAATGAGATATGTGTGATGTAAATATTTTAAAGTGCATACAATTAATTTCTTAGCCTGAGACAAAAATAATTAAAATACGGGTTGGAGTCCAACCCTTATTTAAATGGAGGTCTACAAAGCGAATCGCATCTCACCGCCGGTTCCATCTAATTTTGTTATCTGGCCAGGATCTCGTTACTAGCCGACACCGAAGAACACAAATTACTTAATTATTATTGCTTTATAGTTTTCGCTTCCAGAGAAAAGTTAAATGTTTTTGAGCAATTAAATATAAGTAAAGTGCATTTTTTTTTCAAATACTATTAAATTATAATCCGCAGCTTTAATGTTCTGACACGAACTTGAAGTGCGATTTCTTCTGGAGCCTTAGAGGAGAACTAATACAATAGGGTACATCTCTCTTTTTAAATAACACCCTCATAAAAATGCAATAAAGTATTATAAGTATCTCTAATTACCACACTGCACTATGTGTTCACACGATTATCACGTATGTTTTTACGAGAAAGCTTGGCTATTGTAAAACAATAAATAAATAAAAGTTGCCCTTTTTCTGAAATTCTATTTAGGGCAGGAAACAATAAAAATGTGCCTGTCGCCAAAATCAAGAAAGGTGAGACTGACGTTATTTGGTCCATGGGTATATAAACAAGGTTGGTTTACAATTGGGACACAGAATCTTTGATACCTACTGTATTGACCTATAACTCGCTCTTGTTATTCTGTTATTTTCAAGTTGATTAATATAAGTATGTATACTTATATTTTGCGATACTAAGCCACAAAGCTTTTCCATTGTACTTTGGGTTATAGGATCGTATATATATAAGATCGACTAATAAGACGTGAGCAGTTTCCCCTGCCCCGCCCCCAGTCTTCCATCAACTCTCGTAATGTAAGTTTAATATTCAAATATACACACACTCCTCAATAGTTAACTTTTAAACAATCGATATTATAATATTTCCGTATATTTAAAATGATTTTATTATTGCTATGTCTAATTTGTATATATTATTATTTTGTCAACAGATAACTGATACTAAACATGGCCGAATCTAAAAAGAAATGTAGACAGTACAATGTCGATTATTTGAAATTTGGCTTCATTCCATCACAGTCGAACAAACAATTGTGCCTTTTATGCAACAAAGATTTAACCAATGAATCTATGAAACCATCCAAGCTGGAGATTCACCTGAAAAGATGTCACCCTGATAAAACAGATAAAGATTTGGAATACTTTCAAACACTCAAAAATAAAGTGATGGTACCTTCGCTAAACGAAATGTTCGGCTCGACGTCAAAAAGAAACGATGATGGTTTTTTTTTTTTTATGTAAACGCATACAGGAGAGCACAACCGGTCAAGAGCAGTGCACTCTATGACGCTCAGCCAGGGAGGCTGGACGCTGCATGCGGGAAACGTGTGTTGTGTTCGTGTTTGTGTGTGGGTTGGGGAGATTGCAAGTGTATATTTATCTGTTTCTTGAAGAGATCCAGATTGTAGGAAGGAGGAAACACAGACGCTGGAAGAGCATTCCATAGCTTACCGGTGGCATTAAGGAAGGAACTTTGGAAGCCGCCAGTTCTTGGTCGACATATATTAACCGTGTATAGATGTTCGGCAAGTGTAAGACGAGTTTGTCGGCTGTGAGTGGGTGCAGGAGGAATTAGTTCTTTAAGTTCCGAAGAGCAGCGACCGTGGTAATAACGGTAGAAAAGACTAAGAGAACCAACCTTACGTCTGTGTTCCATTGGTTTGCGGGCGTCGTACAATATATCGTTACTTATAGCAAAATCTGGAAAACCGCATACTATCGGAGAAAAGTTTATTTTGCCAGCAGTCGGAGAGGTTTTAAAAACTGTTTTACACCAACCTGCATCTGATATAATTAACAAAATTCCTTTAAGCAACAACACGGTTCAAAGACGTATTGATGAAATGAGTTATGATATTGAAAGTTTCTTGTGCAATTATTTGCAAACGACTCATTTCTCTCTACAGCTGGATGAGTCAACTTTACCTGATAATGAAGCATTATTATTGGCATATACTCGTTTTATTATGGATCAAGAAATCCACGAAGAACTGCTATTTGCGAGAACTTTGCCAACCGACACTGAAGGCGAATCAATATTTCATGTTTTGAAGGATTACTTTACAGAAAAAGAAACTCCTTTGTCAAATATTATGACAGTTGCTACAGATGGAGCTCCTGCCATGGTTGAGCGTTATCGTGGCTTTATAAGTTATTTAAAACAAAATGTACCCGGGGTGTTAGCAATACACTGTGTCATTCATTGACAACATTTAGTTGCTAAAAATCTGAATATTAGATTGCATGAATCTCTTCAATTAGTTATTGATGCTGTAAACCGAATCCGAATCAATGCGTTGCATACACGGCTATTTGCGCAGTTGTGTGACGAAAATGATGAGAACTTTCATCATTTACTCCTTCACACCAAAGTGCGCTGGCTGTCGAAAGGATTGTGCTTGACAAGATTTTTGCTCTCTTTGACACTATTTTAGAGTTTCTGGATGATAAAGATAGAATTTTAAAAGAAAACTTAATGATGAGGAAAACGGACATTACCTATTTAACAGATTTGTTTGCTAAATTTAATGCGGTTAACTTGCAATTACAAGGTGACAGTCTTAATTTGATACAAACAAAGTCCATTATTTCAGCGTTTCTTGCCAGATTAAAGCTAAGGAAGCAAAATATTGGACGGGGCGAATTTTCCCAGTTCCCCAATCTGTCACAGATAAGCTGACAGGAATACGATGTTTCAACCTACTTTCAACATTTAATTGCCCTATATCCAGACTTTGAAACAAGGTTTGAGGATATTTTGACTATGGTAATACCACAGTGGATAATAAATCCATATGGTGGTGACATTGAAGAAACAAATGTCATATTACAAAAGGAAATAATCGGAATATCAACTAACGAAGAACTCAAAGCACAGTTTAATAAAGGATATCAGCAATTCTGGCTTCAAAAAGACATACCTGTCACTTATCCCGCATTGTGGAATATTACGAAAAAAGTTTTTACTTGCTTTTCCATCTTCATACCTAGTGGAAAGGGGTTTCAGTGCAGTTGCCAATCTCATAACAAAAAAAGAAACAAACTGGATGTCATCAAACGAGGTGATTTGAGATTAAATCTCACGAAATTGATGCCAAATGTTGAAAAACTATTATTAAATCATCAAGTTCATCCCTCCCATTAAATGCATTTATTTTTCGCCTAGTTGTAACAGATCGTAAATTATGATTGGGTTCGTTACAATTTTAATTTACAAAATTGTTACAAATATAATGGAGTAGTAAACTTCAATAGTCTGCCTCGGGAAATTAAAGCGATCACTGATATAAAAAAAGTGATCGAAAAGGTAAAAAAAGTTCTATAAACTATTAACAAACAGAACTGACGTCGTCACATAACAATGAGAACAAGGATATGTACCTGAAGTGATATTGTGGCTTTTGGGTTGAGCCGTGTGTGGTGAACTTCCTTCAACCAATATTTCGACCGCCATTGCAGGGGTCTTCTTCAGGATTAATAAATTTATTTAGTTTTGAGTTGGTTTATTCAGATTATATATTTTTAAAGATAAAAAAAAATGTATAATCTGAATAAACCAACTTAAAACTAAATAAATTATTAATCCTGAAGAAGACCCCTGCTATGGTGGTTGAAAGAAGTTCACCACACACGGCTCAACCGAAAAGCCACAATATCGTCAGGGGGAGGCCTAACTCATGAGGCAGGCCTAACTCATGCGGGAGGCCTACTCATGCGGGAGGCCTACGTTTAACAGTGGACGGACACAGGCTGATGATGATGATGATGATGATGATCAGGGGGTCCACGGATAACCGAAAATCGTGTCAAGGGGTCCACGAGTGAAATAAGTTTGGGAACCTATGATCTAGAGTAATAAAATTACGTTTCGTTTTTACGTATATTGTAGTTCTTTCTCTAATAAATATTTCGTCTCTTGAATGACTTAAAACATGAGATGTACGAAAACGATAAACTAATACTCGTATTGCATGCTCTTCGTGTCAAGATTTTCCCTTATTTGCTAATTTAACTATACCATGCAATTTCTTTTACAAAAACATTACACAGTAAGAAGCGAATTTGGCTTACAAAAACTTTTTCTTATACTGTACAAAGCTCGCACCATCATCTACATCATCCCAGTTTCGCTCACCTAACTGGAGCATATAGTTGTCATAAGCTGCCGTCTCTAAAGTCTGTCAGCCACCGAAGTACATGTCTCAGACAGTTCCAATATAAGGTCACTTATCCAACTATAGTATGGTAAAAATCCTTATCCTCTTCCTCACCTCGTCATTCCTCACAAAGGTAAACAATCAACCCCCAGTATTCTAATCATTTGCTTTCAAAACCATTATATGGAGATTAAAAAAATTTCACTTCACCAATATCAAAATAATTCAGCTCTGTTTCTGACAACATCGATTGCTCGTATGCTGCCAAGCATTAGGGCATGTAAGATACAATATGTTTCTCCTAGTTGCAGGATCTTAAAACGTCAAGCGACACTTATCATATCGAAAATAATCATTTAATTACTTTACTCTTAGTTCGAGGAGAGAATCCTTTTTATGATTTTATCTATTTTTGAAATTCTACAGAATGAAGAAGCGGGGGTGAAAAGAGTTTTTTATATAACAGAATACCACGAATCGTTTATAAAAAAAAAGTAATTTAGAAATGTTCCGTTTTTTTAATGCTATTGAAGCCTAGTAATTAATTAACGAGTTGGTAGCCTACATGGAGCATATTTAAGTGTTGTTTATGCATATTAAAAAAGTATCAAAAATAAAAAATAAAAATTTTATATTTACCAATCTATTTAGATGTAGAACGTTTGTCGTAGATGTATTTTTCAAACTCTTACCTGGAAAAGAGACATACGTTTATTAACAAAGGCACTAAACATGATTATTTCAATAGAATAAAGGTTTTTTTTTAGTTTATAATTAAGAATAAAAGCATTTTGTGTATAATGAAAAAAACATCGTTAAAATTCCAATAAACCTTAACATTACCTGAGACGAATGCCTCTCATTCTGAAAAAATTAAAATTAACCAAAGCAAAGCGCCCGGCCTATATATAAATTGGAGTACTCAGAAAAGCACTCGAAGTAATGCTGGCAGATTATCACCGGCCGATGGTTAAGGATTCCGCAAAGAAACCTCTGCATAGCTCGGAAATATTTCAGCGTTAATGACGGAATCGCTGAAAACTCATTACTGTGACTTATTGCAGATATTCCGAGTGCTAGAAGATGAAAAAAGAAACCCTATACAGCACTTAAAATAGAAATATAAAATACGAGTATATCTTACCCCCATGCTTGAAATCTACTGACGTCCTATATTATTAGAACTTTTCAGTAAAATTGTGATAATTTATTTTTATTGTGACTTGATCCCAAGCTTACTTATATTTAAATTTTATCTGTAAAATTGTCTGGCAAAAATGTAAGTAAATTAAAAATTTGCATGAAAAACAATTATAAGACGTTTATTGAATGCATTCTAAACTTATAAAGAAGACAAGTCACATAGCACGTTGATGTAGGGTCCCAATAAATTGTAATAAGCTCAAATAATAATAAAAACATAATACAAGACAATTAATCTAGTTAAGCTTTAGAACGTCTTGAATTATTAAGGTCATTGAACTTTTGTAATACGTCTTTAACTTTGGCTATTTGAAACACAAAAGAAATCCTTAGAAATCAAATGTATTTCGATAAAAAAAGCGAAACACTATTCACGTTAAATTATTCTTAATCATGCGATGCAAGAAACACTGTGAATCATCGAAAGCATTGCATGCTACGTTTTTCACGTAAGAAGTGTCTTGTCTCAAAATCGTAACACCTGTCATTATTTATATAAAATACGTTTTCTTATTTAAAATCTAAAACATATAATAAGGCGACACGAAGATAGTATCACTGTCATATACAGAACATTTGATATACGTCGAGCGCTTTTATCTTTCACACAGTATACTTTGGAATCAATTTCTTACGAGTATAATGTTGTGTCCTAAAAATGGCACCTTTCAGTATTTCAGCGTGCATTGGCGATTTACGTTGGGGCACTCTGGTGTCCATCAAAGACAAAGTACGTCGCCGATAAGAAGGGCCGGTGGAGACATTCGGGGTGGCCGAGTTTTATATATTCGCTGTCACTTCCACGACGTAACCTTTTAAGTGTGTCGTAAAGTGGGAGGACCACCCAACCCCCCATGAAGCGCTAAGCACCCTACAGCTTTTTCAATTGATGGATATTGCCGAACGCTTAAGGTGCTTGGCTACTAACCGAACAATCCTGGGATCGGTAGTACAAGAACTGGAGCTTTTTTATGTTGAAAAAACGATTTAAATGTATCATGCATAGCATCAAGAACCTATTTAAAATATGCTCTGCAATTTACGATTACCGTATGGTCCAACTTGAGGAGAATGTATTATTATTATTCAGACGCCATCGTTCACGACCCGATCATGTTTGATTTTTTTAAATTGATTTAATTGTATCTAAGCACTATATCTTTTGTTGTGTTTTCATTCGGGGTTGTTGGCTTAAAACGACACGCTTGCCAGGCGGCTTGGCGAGTTTATGGCCGGTTTACACCGTGCCTAGTTGAAGCTGGGAGAGTTCTTTTGATAACTCTCTTAGCCCTCCTTTCTCCCGTCAGTTCATTACGTCATATCGCCAAAGGGATTGGTTACCGCAATCTTGATGTGACATGACTATGTAGGGCTCACCACGTACAGGTGGGAGTGGAGTTGGTTGTGAGAGGCTATAAACTGCTGTTGTAATAGCAGTCGGTAGGTGCGCATCACCACCCAAGAGCCCTGGAGTGACCTGGATGCGGAAGGCCAAGGATCGAAGAGGATGGAGACTCATGCGGGAAGCCTACGTTCAACAGTGGACGGACACAGGCTGATGATGATGATGATGAAGCACTATATAAGCCCTTAGTAGGGTTAAAACACTCTTTACACGCAGGTAATCTGAGCTTACAGAATTATAAAACAACAATTAACTAAAAATATGATCTAAATAAGAAATGGTTGTGAAAGAAAAAAAAGTACAACTTAATAAAAAAGCACGTGTCATTTCAATAGACAAATCAACAAAAAGCTATTTTCAAAATCAATTCATACAACGTTTTTTCTTCAAGCCTTCAAAAGACTGTCTATTTTCTTATCCATTATTCCAGTCGGAGCTTTACAACTTGCTCCAAAAGACGGTTCAACGCCTCGGGTCTGCGCCCTTACGATGCCCCCGGGAGAGCCTCAATCTCTGGGGCCCCCTTCAAATCACCGCCTAATCAATGATGGCGATATTTCCCGCGGCCAATAATCGGGCGGATCCGCGTCGAAGCCTCCGGGGACGGTCGGCCTACGCAGCCTTGAAGCGGAAACGCCGAAGCGTGATATTACCAATTTTTAATTTTTCAGGAAAACAAGTAGATATCTGAAAATTCGACAAATGAAATTCTTCAGGTAATTTATATTATTATTTTTATTATATCAGTATTTATACAGCGCTTTTTCATGACCAAATGGTCATTCGAAAAGCACTTCTTTGCCTGTCTAAGTAAAAAGGTAGCTTTTGAGTCTGCCTCTGAATGATGCCTCTGTTTTCAACTATTTTATTGTCTTTATTATTTGGCATAAAATAATCGGTCGGAATTAATATAAATTTGTGGTCTTATTCTTCGTGTCAGCGACGTTAAATTGTTTCTGTCCAGTATCTGGCAACATGGATAGCCCGTGTGTTGCTCAGCATTAGGTCTTGAATGTGCAGCTTGTTGGCCACATGGGGCAGAATCTTACATGTGAGGCGGTCTACAGGTCTCCACAGTCGCACAACAGTGACTCTCCCGACCAAAGCATTCCCCACCGCTCGACGCTGTCCTTTGTTTTACTGTATCCGTTTTTTTTTTTTGCATATTTTTTGTCACATTATCCTCATATGTCGATAATGTCAGTGTGGACCATGATAAAGCAAGGAAGGAAAATCTCAATGTTATTAGTTTTTATTGTTTATTATGCAACAAAACATTGAAATATACATTATTGAAAATATAATACATACACGAAATGTACGAGTATTCTACAAAATAACTATTTTTATACATCAACATATCCCATTTTTACATATGCTTTACTTCTGCAGGGAGAGTCACTATTGTGCGACTGTGGAGACCTACAAACTTTTCACACCTAAGATCCTGCTCCATGTGCCATAAAAGCTGCACATCTCAAGACCTAATGCTGAGCAACACACGGGTTATCGATGTTGCCAGATACTGGGCAAAAATAATTTACGTCGCTGACACGAAGAAGAAGACATATGCTAAAGCTAGAACGCATACTTAACTTACACAAAATAAAAATCTAATTTTATACACACAGACTTCAAATATTAAGTAGTATACTTGTATAAACGACTATTGAATAATTTCGTAGGTGGATCAACACCGAAATTTAAAGGCACCCTTGCTTTTAAAAATACACTACTTTTTATAAAAAAAAATATCTCGTATGTAAAACATGACTATTTTTACACTCCCCAAATTGGTAGCGTCAGATCATATTAATTTAGCATAAGCGCTCAGCGTTACGTAAAATTCTCGAAGCATTCTGCAATATCATCCCGAGAAATTAGAAGCGTTGTAGAAAATGAAATATTTCAATAAAAGTAACGTTTTCCATGCCCAACATTACGTGCACATCAGTAGCGTATGAGCATGATGTACATGCTAGTATACGTTATTGTTAGTTGACGAAAATGTATGATGAGAAGTGACAAAACGCTAGTCTGTTATGCGAGTGATCCTTTTTGAATTCACCGATGTTTTTTTATACCTTTTGGGTGCCATGCCGGCGGTCATAGCTCAATGGTAAAGCGTTTGCTTTGCAAACCAAAGGTCGTGGGTTCGATCCCCGACGGAGATTAAAATAAAAATGATTTTTAATCGATTTATGAGCTCTAAAAATACCTCCGGTTGGTGTGAATTTGATCCATCACCCGTAAAATGTCAGTTATAGCCTATCAATTAAAATTGGTGGTAGACGAAAGTCGTCCCGTGAAGACCACCCATTCATAGTAGATTCCTGTAATAATAAAGAATGATGCGTGAATCTCGGGCTGTAGTATATGACGTTGGCGGATCAACACTCCACATGCAGCGTTTAGCCATGGTAAGCGTCATAAAATTCCACAGAAGAAACTTCAAAATAACTGTCACCATCTGTCGGTATTCTCCTGTATGCGCTCACGGCATCCATAAATTAAACGGTATTTAATTTATTTATATTTATATATTTATGATATTAGGGATTTTAATGATAACTCATATGGGTCGAGGCCCCTTCTTTTACTTCCTTAACTCATTCCCTCTTCTTATTTTCCTTGTGATATTATCCATACAGGCGGTTGACAGAGCTTCGTGGCAGGCGTTTCATGAATACCATATGCTCGAGTTAGAGGACCGTACATGGAAACAATATTTATTATTTTATATTCATTATTCATCTAAATTCATCCATCAGTTATTTTCTCACGTGGTGAACTGACGAAGCTCTCATTGAAAGCGTAACCACGGTAGTCCATTATATGAACAAACAGTGACAACGAAATGTGTACAGCCGTAATAAATAAAGCGAAATTGAAATTAATATTACTTTAAATACTGATCATTTTAAGGATACTTATTAATGGTACAGTTATGTAACAAATATGATAGTGAGAAACACTTTAAATTATTCATCTAATTGAATTCAAATCGAACTTAAAGAACTCGTAATCAACTCGATTGAAAACTCTTGAGAAATAAAGTTCTAAGTTTGTAAACAAGTCGCAGAAATAAATTTCAGGATGTTTTTGTGTTTCTCTTTTAACTTCATTATCTCCTACATTCCCCGAACATCCCACTTCGAACGAATTCGCTAAAGAAACGCCACTGGTGCATATACGTGGAAAAACAACTTATATGTGGCCGTAAAATTTAGTAAAGTAGATTTACAATGCTATTATCTAGATTGAACCCTTACGTAAAAACGTACATTTTTTGTAGCTCCGACGTAACATCCGTGTAAATAAAAAAAATCTAAATAACAAAGCTAGAACTTTGATAAAAAATATTACGACACAATATTTGCATCCGAAAATTATGCGGAACGTAATTTTTAAAAGGGTGCAGTTAATACTCTCATGGAAAATATGATAAAGAACTTCAATTAGAAAATTCCTTTTTTTTACTATATGTTGTAAAAATGTTGGTAAAAATACTAGCAATGTAACTTTGTAGTATTAAGAAGATAAAACGCATATCCCAGTTAGAAAAGTTGTATCTACGGGAACAATACAACGTTTAACGAAATTTACCTATAAAAATGTAGTGTTACAAAGATATGAAAAAATATTCATTGAAGGTGAAACTACGGTATTCCAGCAAGTGAATAAAAAACAGTGTTTGTCTCCATTTATGTTAAAGCAAGATAAAAAGCTTGAGAATTTATCAATTTAATGTTGAAGGGTTCTTAAATGTGAATGCTAAAATATAAAAAATAACTTGATTTAACACAGTTGGAGATTTAAAGTTACAAAAAATATGATCAGAGTACATTTAGTCTACTAAAAAATAATTTATTATACTCAAGAAAATTTAGCATTATCGCTGAATATTTAAAAATAATATTTCTAGAAAA
This sequence comes from Glossosoma conforme, assembly GCA_022606575.1. Lineage (NCBI taxonomy): Eukaryota > Metazoa > Arthropoda > Insecta > Trichoptera > Glossosomatidae > Glossosoma > Glossosoma conforme. The sequence continues at coordinate 1,316,901 of JAGTXR010000082.1, read as the reverse complement.
GGGGCTTTTAGAAAAGTGAAAATACAATAAAAATAATAAAAATCACTGAAATCAATCTCTACCCAGGGATCATACTACGTTTCTTTTTCAGTATATTCCTCACACAACAGCATTTAAACATGATTTACATGCCAAAATAGTTTTGATTCACATTTATTTTAAATGATAACATGTTTCGGCCTCCCTGGAGACCATCTTCAATAATGATAAAATTTAAAACTGGTAGTGGCTTATAAAGGTATGCACAAGTAATTAGTTCCTACGTTAGTACGCACATATTTAGAGATTGTATATGTGTGCGGGTAAAACCATTGAAAAAAGTCATTATAAAATTAATTGGTATGTGTTATTTTAATTTATAAAGCCATTTTATAATAATACATTTTTGTGTTAAATTTATAAAAAAATCTTGTAATACTTTGGCGTAGACGACGGTCAGTCCATGGTGTATGTGGTTTTTTTAGCTTGATACCTGGAGGAATTTTAGCCAGGTATTTCATCTCTAAACTTTATTGGCAAAACGGTTAAGATTGTAAGCATTGACACATGAGAGTATACTCAATTACAGATAAACATAACCTCAGCCTTTTGCGAATATGTGTGTATTTTGAAAATCTCCGTACAGAGCGGATGCGGTTGTAATGAGTATGTTAACTGCCAAAAGAATAACTCAAAAGCCCTCAAAGCTAAGAGGGCGACGACTTACACACAAGACACAAGCACATTCAGCCCCTGAATATTCGCCGGTACTTAAATAATGAATCTCAATCAGGACGGAGGCTTTTCTTTCCTCATCTTTTGATGCTGAGCTATTATTAACGATTAATGCAAGCCCTCGGTGTTTGCTCAGGCTATTATGCGACCGAGTGCCTAAGGAGACCGCGTCTCGTTGAAGGATCAATAGAAATTATACTGGTCGACCAAACTGTGGCTTCGCTGTATAAAATATATGCCTAACTTACTCGTTCATGAAATAGAACGTAATAAGCACAGTTCAGTTACAGTTTACATGTTAAAGTGCCAGAAAACTAGAGTCAAAACAGTCGCCTATCATTATACATTATTATCATTTTATGTAAGCACATACAGGAGAATACCGACAGATAGTGATAGTAATTCTTCAGTCTCTGTGAAATTCTATGACGCTTACCATGGTGCATATGGCGAAGCGCTGCATGTGGAGTGTTGATCCGCCAACGTAATAGACTCCAGCCCGAGATTCACGCATCATCCTTATTATTACAGAAATTTACTATGAAATGTCTTCACGGGACGACTGAACCTACGACCTTTGGCTTGCAAAGAAGACGCTTTGACCAGTGAGTGACATATTGGTGTAAAACTGGTGCTTCATGAGTACAAACGATTTTGTAGCTTATTAATCAAAAATGTTGATAAACAAAACTTTTTCTGTTATTAAAACATTTTTTTAAACCCATGTAAAATTGAGAATGTTTTAATGTGGCACTGTAATATAATGACGTTAATGCACCAACTGGCAAACGAAAGCGTATCCTAGAACTGACAAACGGAAAGTTGGTCAACCCCCTGCGAGATGGACTGACGACATCAGAAGAATAGCGGGATAAGCCTAGGTGCGGTAGGCAGAGGATCGAAGAGGATGTAGACTCATGTGGGAGGCTTACGTTTAACAGTGGACGGACGCACATCCCTATACGAGCGTTAAAATGGCAATAGTGTTCACAGATGAAAAAACGTAGGAATGTAAATGTTATTTTTATCATATAACTTTAGATTCATATACATAAATGTAAGCTACTAATCTAGACAGAACGAGTAGAAGGAAACAAAAAAGGATACATAAATTATTACAACGAAATAGGTTCTTCCCTTCAGAATCACAAATTCAATATATGAGAGGATGTTAGGTTAGTTTCAGTGCTGGCTTGGCAAAATTTAATGGCGGTGTTTAAGGATAATAATAATAAATGCATCTAATAGGGAGCACATATAAAATAAAAATACTTTTTTCCTCATTCTCAAGTACCCATCCATTCATTAAAAATAAATTGAACAGGATTTTGTCAATACGTTTTTGTTTTTCAATTGATTGGTTCAGATTTTGGAAATGTTTGAAGGAGGCTGGGCAAGCACTGAGACTTCGATGGTAAGAGGGGAGCCGAATGTAGGCACTGATTTCCTTCTTGCGATCCACAATGCATAAATCTGGGCACTCGAGAGAATCGGTCCAACCTCCGACCCGGCGGAACAAGCTCTGTCTGGGAAAACCGATCCCTCTCCTAGTGCAAGCGGTTCCGTTACAAGCTTCACTTCAACGGTAACGGAGCATCGGAAACGGATATATTCATTTGATAAGTGCTAGAAGCGGTATGACGTACAGGAAATTTAATATATAATTTTATCAAATAAGTAAATCTTCTAGATGCTGATATAATGTGGATTAACCAGGTTAAAAAAACACTGATGAATAGTTTCTGAATTACATCTTATTTAATAACAAACAATCATCATCACATTATGTTTTCTCTCCTAACTAGAGCATATTGTACTCACAAACTGCCACATTAAATCTGTCATCCGCTATAGTTCTCGCATCATTCCATGTCAGTTCTGCCTACCGTTGTCCCATAGAGGTCCCTTAACAGACTTCGGACCGGAGTATGCAAGACGAAGACACAAATGAAAGCCTGGCAGTTTTACAGCGGACCGACTGAATGTGACTGCGGCGTGGAGCAGACCATGTCACACCTTCTGGAGTGTGCGCTGTGTCCGAGTAGCTGCACCCAGGAAAACCTAATGATGGCCGGGAGTAAAGTCATCGAGGTCGCCCACTTCTGGGCAGACTGACCCTATTGTTTCCGACACGATTATATATACCGTTGCTCTGTCGGGTACATTCTATCTATTAAATACAGGCAGCTGTATATTATGTTCTTCTGCAGCATCCGGAGTACATTACTTAGTCAGTTAAACCATCGTACACCTAGTATTGAACGCAGATAAATTTAAATCACAGGTATTAAATAATTATATTTCAAATTCTTTATAAAAATGAATTATTTCACTAGACCCTTACAAAGCGTTTATGCTAGTACATAAGAAAACGCAGTATATATTTTTTACCATATCCACTCCGTATTTCAAGCATATGGAGACCGCAAATTGATATTTTTTACAGTTCTGTAAGCTTAGATTGTCGATTGACGAACCCGAGAACTTTATTTGTTCTTATGGAGTGGCTCAACCCTATCTGGGGCATGTCTAGAGGAATATATATGAATAATAATTTCATGCAAAATACCTAAAATTGAACGTACACACAGTGTAACAAAAACTAAATACGAGATAATTGTTTAGTATAAAATTGATATTACCTCTGTGTCTAGATCCGGCTGCAAAATATGTAAATTTAATTTAATTGGCATCAAGTCGTTATTAAAATCCTCACAACCATTATTATAATACACAGAACACCGTTAAACTTTACAGGTAGGAAGGAAATAATCTGCGCTCACAGAACATAAATTTCGCACAGAAAATGTATAAAGCAGACAATAACTACGCAACTAAATAAGAGAAATATTATTTTAAGGCAACTAAATGGACTGGACGTATTAATCTTGCGGTGAAGAGTATTTACCTATAATACAGGTTGTTTCAACATAAATGTCACGATTGGATATGAACGCTATTTTCGTACAAAGGTCATATAAGTAAATGACCACAACAAGCACGTGTATTGTCAACAGAGTCTACTTCTAATTTTATTAAAATTTAGCAGTCCATTAATAATTATATACAGCTGGAAATATTTTGAAAGCAAATTGTTTTCCGACTTTTTTATTATAAAATCTCATGCAGGGGGGCACAAACGGAAGCCAGTGGGCTCTGTGACGCTTAACGAGGACGTCTGAACGCTGCAACAACAAGTGTTGTGTTTTTATGTGCGTTGGAGATATTACATCATGTTGATTTTTTTTCTTAAAGAGATTATAATTGCATAAAGGAGGAAACACAGATACTGGCAGAGCATTACAGAGATTAACGATGGCATTTAGAACGGAATGAAGAAGAACAGTCAGTTCTTTATCGTCATACATTAACTGTGTACGGATATTCAGCAACTGCGTCATATTTTTTGTTTGTTTTATAAAAAAAAATTGAAACTTAATATACATGTACAAAAAAGTATAAATTGAGGTATTAATATTAAGTTTACAGACAGAGTTATCTTTTACTTAAGATACATTATTTTATTTATGTATTATTATTATTATATTAGTATTTGTATAGCGCTCTTTTATGACCGAATGATCATTCCAAAAGCGCTTCTTTGCCTCTCTGAGTAAAACGGTGGGTCTTGAGTCTGCTTCTTCAGAAGCAGACTCAAGGATGCCTCCGCTTTAAGCTCTCTTATGCTTTCCGGTAGTGAGTTCCAGGCCATTGGTGCAGCGTAGCTGAAAGCCCGATTGCCAAAGACCGTGCTAGGACTACATCCCGTCAGCTGCAGGGTGCTTCTATTTGCTCTAGCCGATCTGAGTGTCTCTCCACGCGCGCTTATTTCTGAAGGCTTAATAAGTTCTGTCAGATAGCCCGGTGCAGTTATTGGTTTATATTAAATGAAATTCCCTAAAACACTAAGATATATATTCTGAAGAATCCTTGAAATGTTTTTTTTACATGATCAAAAAACTGCGTCATAAAATATATTCAGCCCAGTGTCGTGTAACATCAATGTTCCAACTGTTACCACACATTAATACAACCTTAACAGGCCTATTTTCTATTCTAGGCTTATTCTAACTTCACAGTTAATTCATAGATTTAACGATTGAAATGTTAATTTAAACATCATCATCATCAGCCTGTGTCTGTCAATTGTTGAACGTAAGCTGCTAAATAACTGTGTTCTAAGAATACCAATATAATAATGCAGGCTTTATATAGGCGGCACTTTGTTTTGATTGAGTAAATCCGCCCCAGATATCACTTACGGAGTTGAATATATTCAACTTTATAATATATAGTTTACAACTATTTTTTTAATCTAATTATTCTTTTGGATGCGGAACGAAGATAGTGCGCAATTTAAATCATACGATTCTTATTAAAACACCCTATACCTGTGCCCTGTATAACATTATGACATAATATACCTACCGTGCGGTTTATTTTAGTCGAGTTAAACGCTTCCTCGGCATTTGATATAAATTAATACTGGCAACCGCACGATCAGTGTTTTTGACAGTTAATCTACGAAATTAAATTTAATTAACATTTTCCGAAACGGAAAAAAATGATTGGATCGAGTGTATAAAATAGTGACTGGGGGCGATATTCCGGATGCTAAGAGTAAAAAGTAATTAAACCTATGAGAAAAAAAAAACAACTTAAATCAACATCAATTTAAAAACATATCTTGAATATATAATTTTAATTTTAAAAAATCAAAATATGTAGTTTTGATTTCACATTTATTTTTAAGTGATCACATGTTTCGGACTCCCTGGAATCCATCTTTAGTTACCTGTTGATATGAGGAGATAAATAAAAAACCTCCTAACATAGCGAAGTCCATGTAAAGACCGATATTTATCTCGAAGTTTGAAAAGCTATGTATCAGCTGATGGCTAAGTTACATGTATCAACACAACACACAAGATGGTCGAAATATTGAAAAAATAAGAACCATACTCCACACGCGGTTCGAAATAAAAGTTATAAATTGGCAATTGCCACCCTTTCTTTTTCAAGCACCTGTCTTTCTTCAAGAAGTAAGATATTGTATCTGGAACAAAGACACAGTAAATACGTGAAACGTTTGAACGCCCTTTGTACGAACGAGTATGTGAGTGCGAGAGAAAAACGCAAACTCGTCTAGTGCTTCCTTATTAGACGTTTTTGTCATATGGTATAATGTTATATCAACAAGCGATCTGATAATTGACAAAAATATTTAAGTACAGTACTAAATTAAGATACCAGTTCCTTCAGATTTCGGCAGCCTCCAGATTTTCAGATTAGCATAAATTAAAAAATACATTTAATATCCGCGACGTTAATCGATTTATAGAGAGTTCCATCGATGTGTAAACATTAAGGATAATCCTTTACTCTTCTGGCGTTCCAGACAGTCTCTGTCTGGTCCATGTAAAGGCTTTTGCATTTTGGGTTTTAAAAATAATCATCGTCTAATCGGCTTAAATGTTAGCTTTAGAAGAATTTACTCGTAAATAGCTGTAAGCGATTTACGAAAATTGAATTGATTCGAAATACATTATTTTTGTTTTATTTATTTATTTATTTATATACAGAATCGAAATTCCAATTTTTACAAATATTTAGAAACAGAGTAAACATAAATATACAATAAATAGAGAAAATAATAAAAAATAAAAATAACACAAAAGAATAAGAAGATGACACGTGTCAAAGATTACAGAGATCAAGAAGAACAATACCATCAACAAAAGAGGAAAAGGATGTAAGAAAAGGATCGAGGTGTGCTGGTAGGCCATTTAGGAGCGACATTGCCGTTGTACCAAATTGAGTGCTTGAAGCTCCACAAGCAAGTTTTATATTAGTTTGTTGAAAACAGTAAGAATTTAATTAATTAATCAATTGTAAGCCTCTTCAATGTTTTCAATGAATGTGTTTATTTAACAATGTGATAAAACATATTCAGAACAACATCGAAAATGGTTACTGCCTAGTCTAGTGAATTCTATCAACCATGAACTGGATTTCGCAAGTGGATTTATTTTTAATGTTATATACTGTATAAAGGACATTGCATATTGTTATATATTTTTTAATAGATCCTGATTAAATAAATAAGCAAACACAATAACACTTATACGAGTGCAGGTTTTAGGGGGCGGCGCAGTGGGTCGGCTGCCTAGGGCGCCTAATGAACTAAGGGCGCTAAGGATCGCCTTAGCTCATACAAAAGGTGTTTTCTGAAGATTTCCTCTCCCACCCAAAAAAACCAGGGGGCGCCAGAGTTTTTTTTTTTGCCCAGGGCGCCGCAAGGCTCAAAGCCAGCTTATACTTCCTCTTTATTATGAATATAATCTTGACGTACACTTTTGTGTTCATTTTTCATTACTACTTTACAATTTATGTACTTTCTACAACATCGGTCAACAAGAACGAGTATTTCTAGAAATGAACGAAATTGAATTTTCATACGCAAATGTGTACTAGCGCTTTTAGTACTACACTTTAGATGTATATATTGGATAATATGTAAATACATCATGGTTACGTTAGCTTTTGATAAAAAACTTAATTCATTACGACAATACCAACACGTGTTTAGCAATATAAGGTCTGTTGAAATATTACTATCGTCTGTTGCACGTGTACTGACACTCTTTATCACTTACAAAGAATGGAGTCCGCCCACATCGCCAGATACAAATAAACGAATATTATAAAACAATGCTATTGTTTCGAAACATTCGAACAAACAATTCGTGCGACAATTCGATATTCGATAAGATATTATTGCTCAAGGCGTGTCATATTTTTAAATCATAAAATATCAGAGAAGATAAATTTATTTTTGTTTCCTTACAGACGATAAACAACAACCAATTGGAGTTTAGAGACCACGTAGGCTGAAGAAATTTATAATAAGGCATGTATCCGCCTCTGCATAAGATCATGAACGCATTCAGACGTTCAGTCAACAATGTTTTACAATGTAAATAAATGCAACTCTATATCCACTACCAAATCAGTGCAAATTGCTACCATAAGCATCTAGAACCCATCAGCTGCATGATCTATGCCCAGTTTCAAGTCAACTTCGCATCCAAAATTTGACATATATGCAATGTGATTTATAGTCTTCTGGCACGAAAAACTTTTATATTCGATAAAAATCATGTTTTTGTCGATGTTTTCCAGCGAAAATCACTGCACAATTGAAGCATAAGTTCATCATAATTTTAAGAAAAAAACTTAACCTGATTCACAGTTGTCAGAAAGAAATGTAGCGATGACATCAATACTCCCAAAAATAAATGCTACATAAATATGTTTAAAAAAAATATTTTTGAAAATCTGTATTAATTATAATTAAAGCTTCTAATTCCGAAAACTGGGATCGCAGATTTTTTTAGCACTCGAAGCACAATGTAAATATCAAATTCCTCCAAATCTGCAAATACGATTACTTTATTTACGTGGTCCGACCATTGAGTTGGGTGTGTTACGTTTACGAACGTACTAATTTTTTAGGTAATATCAGCATATATAAACAGTGGTCTTCAGTGAAAGAATTTAGTATAAAAAAAAGTCAGGGTTGAAACATCGTCAAATAGTATGTTTGTTTTTCTTTCTCAATTGCAAAAGTCGAGGGTAAAAACGGTATAAAAGTATAGGGATGTGTGGGATTGAAGGACAAAATATTATGTATGATAAACATATCCGATACGAGCATACACTAACACTGTTTTTTTCTTCGTAAATTCTAGTGATTTCGCGCAAAAACTTAAATTGACTGGTTGAATAATAAACAATAATAATATACATACTCTGAATATATACTATAGAGACATCAATCGTTATACGATGGTAACAATGGTATAAATAATCTTCTTACGCGTGTACTTTCAGGCGGAGAAATAGTCGAGTGGACTAGGCGGTGTAAAAAGAACTGAGCAAAGGTTCGTTCCAAGGCTCGTAAATCGAATCCTGCGTCTGCCGATATTTTTCTGAATGAATTAATGCGAATAAAAAAAAAAGATGTATAATTGTATGTGTATATCTATATATATAAAAATCTATTGCTGTTCGTTAGTCTGGCTAAAACTCGAGAACGGCTGAACGGAATTATCTTATCTTGGTTTTGAAATGTTCGTGGAGGTCTAGGGAAGGTTTAAAAGGTGAGAAAAATTTGAATAATTGCCGGGAAAACCCTAAAAACAGCCCTTTTTTTCTTCCCATATAAAAGTCCCATATAAGCAAGATCTATACACAATATCATCTTTCATATGCTTTATTCATTTCACGCACCGCGTGTTATTATGAGAACGCGAAGTGTGTACATATTATTTACCGCGCAGTTGACATGACACGAGTTAACATATTAAAAGATCTATACACAATATCATCTTTCATATGCTTTATTCATTTCACGCACCGCGTGTTATTATGAGAACGCGAAGTGTGTATAATATTTACCGCGCGGTTGACATGACGCGCTTTGTGAACGAATAACGTTGCGTGCGCATAGTGTTTACCGCGCACTTGACACAGCTTATCGGTACGTATTATCTATATATTTATCTATATCTATATATCAATATTATTTCTATTCAATATAGTTCATATTAAATTATAATCACTCACTGTTGTCTAAGAAATGTAGGTGTGTTCCTAACTTCGAAGAGTCAATTTGCAATTTATTACCGCTGTACAAAGTTCAAATAAAATCATATCTATCAAAATAGTCTTCGCGTGCGCGTTGGAGGATCTATTGTCGTGTTCCGAAACTCAAAAAGTGATAATATCGCGAATGCGACCAAATGGTATAGTCACAAAATGTAATAGATCATCAGTAATTGCTGATTTTCAATTTGGTCGGCTTCATGAAACTTAATTTTAGCTAACTTCAGTTGTTAATCTATTAGATTATTTTGTTTTATAAATATTAAGTTTTGTCACAAATTAAATTTCTGAACGCAACAATAATATTTGACATTAGATTTGACAACCAACTAATATGTCAATCCATCCTGTCGCACACGGAAAAAAAGTATAACGATATTGTGTTACGATATCTATGAGTGCGCGAGAACTTTCTTTACTTTGGTGATCTGTAGTATATGGCAACATCATCGGTTGGTACCTCTGCAAAATGGAACCGCAAAGCGAACGAGTGAACTGTCAACAGTGACGCGGTTCTTTTTGTTGTTGTTGATATTTTGTGATAGTGATACTTTACTGTTAAGTGAGCAATAATTTTTCACTTTGATTAATTACGATGCCGAGGAGAAGACGATGACTTAGCTCGTCGCAGTCAATCAAATGTGCAAAGAGCTACCTCACGTGCTAACCTCACTGATGACCAGAGAGAGACAGATCAAGAAAATAGTCGATAAAAGTACATATGTAAATATGTTAACAAAGGTAACGATATGGCTGTCTTCGCTGTAACCAATGCAAATGATGAAATATCACAGTACCAGATGAGTCGCAATGTAAGTAGCAACGAAGCAATTTGGCGTATCTTTTCATTTGCGATCCATGAAAGACACCCTTGTGGTAGTCCATTTGGCAGTCCATTTAGAAAATGGTCAACGAGTTTATTTGAATGAATCGAACGCGGCAGACAGAACGGCACGTCCACCGTCGACAACATTAACAAGTTTCTTCACAGTCTGTCAAACTGATGATTTTGCTCGCACTTTGCTTAATGTTGACATGCCACGCTATTACACATGGAATGCATCATCAAAATCGTTTCAGCGTCGAAAACAAGGAACACCAGTTGAAGGACATCCAAATGTATTTGCTTCAGACGCTCTGGGTCGCATCAACACAGTACATCCAAATAACGATTAATGTTATTATTTGCGGTTGTTGTTGGTGAATGTTCGTTGTCCGACATCGTTTAAGCAACTGAGAACAGTTAATGGACAGCTGTGTGTGACTTACCGTGAGGCATGTCAACTATTACATTTACTTGAGAACGTTTTGCACTGGGATGATACGCTCAAGGATTCCGTAATATCTTCATCGCCGCATCAAATTCGTACACTATTTGCGATTATCACATCGAAATGTTTCCCCTCGAATCCAAAAGATTTGTGGGTTAAGTATAGAGATGACATGTCTGAGGATGTTTTGCATCGTGTGCGCAGTCAAACTTTGAATCCTACACTACAAATGACTGCAGAAATTTACAATGAGACATTGATCATGATAGAAGATATGTGTTTATTGATGGAAAATAAAGTATTGTCGTGTTTGGGAATGACAGCACCAAATTGTCATATGCACGATGCATTAAACCAGGAGTTGCAAAGAGAACAACAGTACGACATTGAAGCATTAGCCGAAACAGTTCGTACAAACGTTCCACTAAATTCCACCAATTAAATCAACAATAAAGAATTGCGTACAGCACTTTTATAGAAGCTGTGAACAGTGGATCTGATGGAATTTATTTCGTTGATGCTCCCGGAGGAACCGGAAAAACGTTCTTAATTTCATTGCTTTTGGCGAGGATTAGATCGCGAAATGATGTTGCTCTAGCGTTGGCTTCATCTGGAATAGCTGCGACTCTGCTAGAAGGCGGGCGAACTGCACATTCTGCCTTGAAATTACCATTAAACATGAAAATCACCGAAACACCAATTTGCAACATCGCCAAAAATAACGTAATGGCCAAGATCCTACAGGTATGCAAATTGATTGTTTGGGATGAATGCACAATGGCTCATAAGAGGTCACTGGAGGCACTGGACAGAACGTTGAAAGATCTTCGTGACAACCAAAATATTTTTGGTGGGGCCATGATTCTGTTGTCAGGTGATTTTCGTCAGACTCTTCCAGTTATTCCCCGATCAACTGTTGCTGATGAACTAAATGCATGCCTAAAATCATCGAATTTGTGGCAGTATGTAATAACACTCCAATTAACAACTAACATGCGAGTATTTTTGCAACAAGATGAAACTGCAAATGCGTTTGCGAAGCAATTGTTAGATATTGGAAATAATAAAGTTGCAGTGGACACCTCGACCGGATTCATCACATTACCCACAGATTTCTGTCACATAACAAACTCAAAAGAGGAGCTTATTCGGCGTGTTTTCCCAGATATAGCGCAAAAGTTTAATAACCATAATTGGCTGGGTGAACGAGCAATATTGGCGGCGAAAAATAAAGATGTCGAGGATCTCAATGCGACCATTCAGAATTTTCTTCCAGGACAGGTGGTTTCCTTTAAATCAGTCGACACCGTTATGAACCAGGATGACGTAGTAAACTATCCCACGGAGTTTTTAAATTCACTGGAATTGTCTGGATTACCACCTCACAATTTGCAGTTAAAAGTAGGATCAGTTGTCATCATGCTGCGTAACATTAATTAAACTCGACTGTGCAATGGAACAAGACTGGCTGCGAAAAAGCTAATGAATAACGTCATTGAGGCAACAATCATAAAAGGAAAATACAAAGGAGAGGATGTCTTGATCCCGCGAATACCGATGATTCCAACGGATTTATCATTCGATTTAAGCGCTTACAATTTCCAGGACGTATGGCCATTGCGATGACCATAATTAAATCGCAAGGACAGTCGTTAGAAGTTTGCAGAATCAACTTGGAGTTTCCCTGTATCGCGCATGGACAATTATACCGTCTTCTTTGTTTATTTACGCACCACAAAACAAAACAAAAAATAAAGTTTCTAAGAAAGCTTTAAATTGATTAACAGACTGCATCATAACAGTGTGTGTCTGTCAATATCAAATTTAAGCCTTATAAATAGCCAGTATTTCAGGAAAACTCTGTTTTGTAAGTAAGCAACATGATATGTCAAAAATAATAATAAAACTTCATGCTTCATTCAAAAAATCTTTTTTTATTATATACGGATTCGTTTTGTTTGTTTTAAGACTATTTAATACAAATGCTTAGGTCTTTTATTTATCGATTGAGGCAGTACGAAGTCTGCCGGGTCAGCTAGTTTAATTACTAAAAATTTAATTATTTACAATAAAAATATTGTACTCGTAGAAATCATATATGCAATCAGTTAAAGATTTAACATATATTTTATCTTATGCGATAATCTTTAAGAAAATTAAAATATATATATAATCGTGTCGGAAACAACAGGGTCAGATCCTGTCTGCCCAGAAGTGGGCGACGTTGATGGCGTTACTCGCGGCCATCATCAGGTCTTCCTGGGTGCAGCTACTCGGTCAGCTCCACGCCGCAGTCACATTCAGTCGGTCCGCTGTAAAACTGTCAGGCTTTCATTTGTGTCCTCGTCTCGCATACCTCCTGTCCAAAGTCTGTTAATGGATCTCTATTCATTCCACCCCTGGTCGTATCCAGGGGCTAGGTCCTCTTTCGGGCAATCCAAGTACTCCCCTCATAAAAATAAAGTCATACACTATGGCTACAATAATAAATAATTGATGGCATGTGCAATAATATTGATCTCAAAGTCAATACAAATGTTTTCTAACTAAGAGTATATGGAAACCACATACACCAAGAACTCATTATCCTAAATGATAAAATATCAGCTACCAAAATCTTTACCACGTCTGAAATCAACTACGGTATGATCTTCTGGAATGGTGATTTAGAAAAAGCAGCTTTTATGTATAAACACGATCTACTACATAAGCACTACTTAGTTAAAGCATTTGGATACAATCTGGAAAATATACAACAAACTTCATCAATCGCATACTTCTTAGTTTCTTATTACCATTTTACATTATTCATTATTTATCTAGTTTAATCTGTCAGTACGCTTATTTATGTGAAGAACAAACAAACATACCATTGAATACGAAACAGACGTCATACAGTACATATGCTTAACGTGAACCATATTAAAAAACGTAAAAAGTATTTATCTATTCTATACATCAAATCGTGATAATATAGATGCATAGGTGATATGGTATTTGAAACAAAGTTTAGTGTAATTGTGATGTTTGATCTGTTTCAGCTAATACGCACTTCAGCAGGAAGCGCCTCTTAAGCCTTTAACCATCCTCCGGCCTAATTAGAGGCTTTTACGACCGAAGCAAGGTGTTGGGAGCTTTAACAGGCGAGTGTGTTAACGATCCAGAGGCGCGATCGCCGAGTTAATGATCCCACCCGCCCCCACTCCGCCGTCGGTGTGATTCCCTATTAATTATTTAGCAATTGAGCAATAATAATCATCATTTTGTATCATTCGTTCGCGAGCGGAACGGGATTTAGTGGAGCGGCTTGGGAAGCGATACGGGAACGAAGGTTCGAGAATCCAATGTTTTCACATTGACACAATGTTAGAGCACTAAAGAAAACTTCATATAAGTTGTAAAAAATTTAGAAATCTCCACGAGTAAAAAAGAGTATTGAATCTATAAAACTAACAGCTTTTCAAGATTACTTTTTGTGATATTGTAGAAAATGTAATTCGGAAGAAAAATACGTTATTATAAATGTATTAGAGCCCGTGAACTACCCGAGAAATGTTTAGGTGTTGCCGTGGAGGCCCCCGGGAACCATCTATGTTCTCATATGGACCTTCGGGATTCATGTGTTTTGGGATAAAGCATAGACAATATGAGTTTAAAGAACTGTGAAAACGGCAGTTTGCACTGTACACGTGCTCTATGTGCAATATAGAGCGGATATGGAAAAAATCTAAGTCAAATAAAATAAACACAGACCAATAGTGCCAAAACCTTCATACAAAATTTCGATCCGGCAATATTAAAGATTCACCATATTCTATAGGGCTAGTTGAAGCAGATGAAGATACATTACATGTTTTAACTGATGCAAACCTGAGAGTAATACAATCGTATGATTGCTGAGAAATTTAATTTATCGAACTCAACCGTTAACGATCATTCGAAAATCCTAGATTAAAAACTGAATTTTGGCGAAATGAATGGAAGACTATAGTTTCGCGATAATAAAGAAAGAGTTTCACTAGAGAGTATGTAGTGAGATGGGTTTTCGTTGTTTATTCGTTCGTAAAAAACTAAATTACGTCCCTTACAACCTGATATTCTATTGAATGGTGATTGTTAAACAGGAAACCGTTGACAGCCGCTGAGATGTCGAGTACGAAAGTACGTGTTCGCCGGAATGGATCGTATTACTTTGTCCTTTATGATAATTATTCGCCATCAATTAGTAGGCGGGCTGTATCGCAAATACAGCTGCCTAATTAGTTTAATGTCAAGCTAACTGAATTAGTCTCATATTCGGATAATTCACTATAAATAATTTAATGCCGTTCGCATCGAGCCGTGTATGAAATTAGTCAATTTTAAGAAATCGTGATGTTAATTGCGTTTCGATCTCAAATTTGCATGAATAATTTCAGTGCCTACAAAATTAAATATACATTACATTAAAAAAAATATCACCTTACCAGAAAAGAGACGATTAAAGTACTTTATATTAAAATATTTATTAATATTTTATCAATTACTTGTTCTTTAATTGTTTTTTTATTTGCCTTATATACGAGGAATATTAGAATGCAAAATCATTCGATTATTAATTGATGGCATCAATAGTGTTCAGCTCTCAAAATAAAAATGTTCAATAAAAAATTGTACAAACGAAAGTTGTAAGGATATTTTAAATTATTTATTAGAATATTATTTTATTATTTCAATATTCTAATCTACTTTTATAGATCATTGACTATATTACAATATTATAAGCAATTAAATATACATATACTATACATAAAAATCCTTAAACGAGTCAAATCATTCAGAAAAAATATCGGCGGAAGCGGTATGCGAACCGCGGACCTTTGGAACCAACCATTTTTGCCCAGGTTATTATACCGCTCGGCCATCGACCAATTTCTTCCACCTGAGATGTCTCGTCTCTGATCTTCTATAACGGTAATCGAACGGTATAATTAACTGGGCAAAAATGGTTGGTTCCAAAGGTCCGCGGTTCGCATACCGCTTCCGCCGATATTTTTTCTGAATGATTTGACTCGTTTAAGGATTTTTATGTATAGTATATATGAAAGTTGTAAGGTTTTCCCGTTAATTTGTTCCCGAACCGTATAATGCTGCTTTGATTTTTTTGCAATATGAAAATATTTTTTCAATATACGTAATGCTTATGAAACTTGACATTTTTCTTAAGCTCGTGTTTTGAACCTAGCAAAAAAATAAATTAATATACATATAGTTTAGAACAAGCGCCATCTATAAATGATAGGTATTAATCATGAATTGCGAGTTAATTTCACAACTTAATGGAGAGGCGTTAGTGGCTAAGCGGTCATCGCGTTGGGTAAAATAAATGGATATGTTGGTACAAAATTCAATGTTTAAAAACGTCCGCAAGTTATTGATGTCTGATTATTGATTTTGTAAGAAAATTGACATATAAAGTGGTGTTTACTGTCAATTTGTGCGTGTATTATCAGTTGTTAAATATAAATTACTTTACGTACGAACTACAGCAAAACTAAAAGCAAAGAAACGACAAAAAAACATGACATTTTGAAGCTATTCATCTATTAGCGAATTTCAGATTATGTCACGTCACATTTTCGCCGCAATTAATGTTAAGACATTAAACTGGTTTCGCCACCACGCGTCTTTTTTTTCGGCGGAATTTAATTTCTCGAGAAAAATTCGCTTCCATAACATAAATCACGTCGGATTTCGAGTCAAATTTTACCAGATTCATAATAACTTCCCCGGGCCCCCTGGGGTGGAGTCCCCCCCACCCTAGAGCGTCCCCAGAGGGTAATTATTTAAACGAAAGTGTCCCCGGACAACATAAAACAAAACGATAGCGCGGTCCAAATCACAACAATTAGGGGAGGAAGAATAAAATCGCTGCAGTAAGAAAAAATCCCTGCGAGATTACCGCTCGGGGACGTTTTTCTTCGACTCGGGATTCAAATAATTATTATTGCCAAAATGATTGCGCAAGAGCTGGAGTCTCTCGTTAAATCTTGCGGCCATTACAATGTGACTTTTATTGCTGGCAATGTCTGAGATTGTATCGTCTTGAATACGTTATACGCTTTATGAATCAAAATTATATTGCTGAAATAACTAGCAACGGGCATTCAAGACTGATACTAAATAAATATATATACTCAAATATATAGCGACGTAGGGTAATGTAGAAATCTGTGATTTCTGCGTTGCATGCCACTTATCATACATACTATCCTACCAGAGAATATGCGTCATGGAAGAGGGATCAGACTGTTTAACCAAATCGCCTCGGATGTTGATATATTTCACATAAGGGAGACCCAATTCAGACATGAACTCTAAGAGTTTCTTTGGAGGAATAATTTGTTGGCGTCGTATGTTTGATGAGCACTGGGACCTTCTGTTGCTTGCCTTTATTACTTTGTTCTTAATACTAAACCATAAGTACCTATATTTGTATATATTGTATTCTTTTTTTATGATTATTTCTTATTGTACTTCAGAAATGAATTGAGTTGTTCAAATTTGTAATGTTTCTGTAAGGGAAAAAATAATTGAATAAGGCCGATGTATGTGGAATGTTTATCGGAAAATATCAGACTGCAGTCCGGAATTCATGCATAATCGATTTTTACAGGAATTCACAACGAATAAATGGTGTTCACGGAACGACTTTGATCTACCACCAATTTCGATTAATAAGATCTCACCCGTAAAATGTCATTCTACGAGTGAGGGATCAAATTCATATTTGTAACGAGAGAGATGTACAACATTGACAAAAAATATTATATCGTCATTTATATGAACTATTATATTTATATATATTATTTGAAAAGTAAAAAAGACATTATATACATTAATCTGTAACTAGACGAAGAAGCAAATGAAGGAAAGTACTGATGTAAATTATCGAATCATTTGGAATTATATAAAATAATGACAAA
Source organism: Glossosoma conforme (assembly GCA_022606575.1). Lineage (NCBI taxonomy): Eukaryota > Metazoa > Arthropoda > Insecta > Trichoptera > Glossosomatidae > Glossosoma > Glossosoma conforme. Next base: position 1,299,284 of record JAGTXR010000082.1, on the reverse strand, counting down.
TGTTGGTGTAGAAAATAGATGTAATACGCATAGATTCAAAAAATTTACAGCATAAGTTACGATTGAAATTTAAAATTCGTAGAAACATTCGATTTGTTTAAATTCCAGAAATTTTAATGCAAATTAAAATCGAGTGTTAAAACCGGAGAAAAATGGTAAAAACTGTAACGCTTCCTTGAACCAAGGAAATAATCCAATAATAAAATAAGCAAAAATGATCAGTACGAATTTCCCGCGTCTTTCGGGCGAATTATGGCTTCTGCGGACTAAAGCGTGAGAAAAATGCTAAAAAAGTAAAACGAGAGGAGCCCGACTCCGCGTGGAAATATTTCAGGGAACTTCACGCTCAATTGTCTGTGAACAAAGGGGATAAAGCCAGTAATGCGAGCATAAATAATATCGAGACCAACAAGTGAACAATTGCAAAGTAATAATTCATTACACTTATTTATGCAGATTAATTGGGGTGCTTTTTCGTTAGAGGGCGCTACTACACAAGCGTAGCCAGAAGAATTTAAATGAATTGACTTCTTTCTTATTTTGAATCCTTAAAAATTTGTTCTACCGTTTCATTAAAAGATATCATTCAGGTGTCTCGTCATCTTTATAGGGAATCTTATGTTGCCCTGTTGACATTTTCATTTCTGAGACGACTGCTTTATTATGACAAATTGATAAATCAATACAATTAACAACAAATCTATAGCAATATCATCAAATGGAATTTCTCTCATCAATATCGGATAAAAATAAACAGCAAACGCTGGGATTCGAGCCACGAATTTTCTATAGTTTTAATTTTTACTCAGCGCTAGCCCATAACCAATTGATGTCGCAATAAGAGTTGAGAAATAAACACGTATCATAATATTGAAACCTTTTATTATAAATTTCAATTTTAATTATTATTATTTTCCCTGACAGAAGCATTACAAATTCGAACAACTCAATTCGTTTCTGAAGAACAATAATAATTAATCATAAAATAAAAAAATACAATATATTCAAATTTTATTTTACTTTTGATTAAGTACTGAGCACAAAGCAATAAAGACAAGCAATAGAAGGCCCCAATGTTCATCAAACAGACGACTCCAACAAATTATTCCTCCAAAAAAAAACTCGTGGAGTTCATGTCTGAATTGGGCCGCTTGTTATTAATTGTATGGATGTTTATATTAAAATTCAATCAATATTTTTTTACAACGATATTAGTATCATCTCACAACATCTCCCGTATTACGATTACTTTGGTAATGATAAAATTAACCCATGAAAAATAACTTACTTGAAAGATATAACATATTTCACATTATTATATCAAATACAAGTGGATCTAAAATTTAATATAAAAAATATTCTGATCAATCCTTTGCCTTTCTGCTGTGACATTTATATCAATACGTACATCGAATATACTTTATGGTGATTTACGACAGTTGGAAGTCAAAAGAGGGGATGTGTACGTGTTCACTTATGGCGAGTGCACTTTACAGAGAGCTTAAAGCTCTTGCCAATGAACAGGATTGCTTTCTTGTGACCGTCTCAACCTGAAAGCTTCTTGAAGGCTGAACCAGAATGCGGTCTTCGCTGAGTGAGTATCAGGTTGATCACTCACCGCATCTTAACGATCCCCTCTATCGTCCTCAAAGCCTCAGTCGTATGTATCTCGATAAATATTTTAAATGTTCAATCGAAAACAAATGTTTGTCAAGTAAGATTTACACACATTTTTCATGAAAAGGGAAATATAACGAAAAGCAACAAGTTAAGAAGAAAATAAATAATATTACTGTCAACAATATGCTAGAAATATTGAATAAGTCACCTCGGATGGTAATATATTTCACGTAAGGGGGGCCCAGTTCAGAAATGAACTCCCACGAATTTGTTTGTTTGAGTTATTTGATGGAGTCGTCTGTATAATGAGCATTGGATTTTCCTGTTACTTGTCTATATTGTTTTCTTTTTCTTGGTACTAAATCAAAGTACCTACATTCATCTATTGATTATTTTTGTATTTTATCTTATTTCAGGATCATATTAAATATATTTTGTAATGTTTATGTAAGAAATAAATTAAATGAAATTGAAAAGAATTCGTACAGAAATATTTATAAAATTACTTCAAATTATTATGTCGGCCGGCGGGTATAGCACAATAGTGAAATCGTTTGCTTTGCAAGCTAAAGATAGTGGGTTCGATCCTCGAAGGAGATTTAAAAATATATATTTTTAATCGATTTTGAGCTCTAAAATAACCCCGGCTAGTGTGAATTTGATCCCTCAGCCTATTAATTAAAATTGGTGGTAGACGAAAGTCGTCCCGTGAAGACCACCGATTCATAGTAAATCCCTGTAATAATAAAGATGATGCGTGAATCTCGGGCTGTAGTCTATGACGTAGCCATATGCACCATGGTAAGCGTCATAGAATTTTACAGATGAGACTTTAGAATTACTATCACCATCTGTCGGTACTCTATTATATGTGTTTACATTAAAAAATATATTGGTGATAAACCAAGTAATGGTGACGCCACTGGAAAGATAATCAAAAGAAGTGAACATTGTTTCACAAAAACAAAAAGCTTTCGAAAGGGTTTATTTATATTATATTATAACTGCTAGGTTCAGACATTTATTAAGCCCTTTAAAAGCCAAAAATTTTTTTTTCATAACAATACCCGAGTTTTTTTTATCACAATTGAAAAAAAATATTATTAAATCTTCGAGAGTCGAAAAACAAAAATTTTAAATATGCAAATTTAAGCGACGATAAAAATGCTTGTACTACATCGCAAGTGCCGAAATTCAAAGTGTTTTTCAGCAAGTCATGATTGCTTTGAAATATTTAAGAATAACATTTTTGCGAGGCTTACTTTTTGCTTTATGTTTGTTTTTTTCAACGTAATCCATCGGTGATTTTAAACTTTCAAAATATAAAATATTACGTAGATTGTAGACAGACAAAAAATTAATACTGTCTGACTACTATTTAATCACTTTACAGCATAAAAAAGCCTAGAATTGTATATATTTTTGTAACACTATGATATAGAAATGTCTACAAAGGGCGAATTGTTGGTATGCGTGCTAGTATGAATTATACGAATAATAAAATAGACAAACAAATTGACGCGTTGAAAAAAGAATTTTATTTATAGTATATGTATATTTAAGTAATAATAATATTGTAATATAGTCAATGATCTATAAAAGTAGATTAGAATATTGAAATAATAAAATAATATTCTAATAAAAATTAAAAAATTAATTAATAATGTCTCCTTGAGACAATATCAAGAAGGTAAAATTATCCATCAGTAACACAGGTAAATGATTGGTTATGAAGTCCGAGTCGGAACTATAAGTAGTCGTTTCACATCCATTCAGTCTATAGTTTGGTTCGAGACCCGAGTGGTACTTACTAAAATAAATAGACTTCCGGAAAGTAATAATATTAAGCTTGTGAATAAATGAAGACTGATAGAATAATAATAAAAATATACATACTTTGAATATATACTATGGCGACATCTGTCGTACGATGCTAACAATGCTATAAATACTAGTTTCACCGCAGGTCAATCTGGGCATAGCAATGGCGCGATTCGCCGAGCGGTATGAATACCTGGGCATAGTTGGTTTCCAAGGTCCGCGGTTCGCATCCCGCTTCTGCCGTTATTTTTGTGCTTGGATTGACGCGTTGAAAAAAGAATTTTATGTACAGTATATGTATATTTAAGTAATAAATCTTTATAAGTTATTAAATATACACATACTATAATGCAAAAAAATCTTTTTATACGCATCAATTCGTTGAGAAAAAACATCGGCAGAGGCGGGATGCGAACCAGCGAACTTTGGAACCAAACAAGTGTTCAAGTTCAATACCCTTGACCAGACGAACATCGACTGCCCGAATCGATGCGTAATATTGTAATACAGTCAATGATCTATAAAAGTAGATAAGAATATTGAAATAATAAAATAATATTTTAATAAATAATTTAAAAAATACATAAAACAAATCTTTGTAATGAAAAGTAAATTATATCATAAATACTTTTGTTTCATTATTTTAATAGTATTTACTCACCAAATGTGACACCTTGTTATGTACTAAAAAGCACATTTGCAAACCAATCAGAATGTGTCAACTCACCTGAAAGAAAATAAATAAACAATAAATTTCATATCAAATCTAAAATAATGTTACTGAATTTTAGTCTCTTCTCTTTTGCCTCGCCATTTCACATCATCTGGGGCCGGCTCTCCTTGTTCGCATTCTCCATGTTTGTCTGTCCTGCGCTGCATTCACGGTCAAGCCCAGAGTTTTCAAATCCTTGTCTACAGTTGAAATCCAGGTTCCCTGTGATCTTCCAGGTCTTCTTCTCAGCGTGAGTATGTTGAGGGCTTTCTTCACCTCTCCATGTCACATGACCATATCATCTTAGGCGGTTTTCTCTTATCTTTGTTACTTAATTTCAGTGAAATTGAAAATTATAGCATCGATGATATTGTATGCGTGCGTACTTGTATTGAGTCCGATGTGGTAACCTCTTTGAACCCTTCTACATTTTATTAAAATTATTTGTAATGTTAACTCATATATTACTCAAAACAAAATAGTGAACCCGCCAATAAAATTTTAATAAAATAGCATTAAGTTGTCCGGGACTATTTGGTCCTACGGGACGGATTAACTTAAAAAATATGTTATAGAAGTAACCGTTATACGAAAAACTGCGCAAGATCTGAATGAAAAATATAATACGAATAGTACGATACAGGATGATTATATTGAATGAAATATTGTTTAAGTATGAACAACTCAATCGCTCAACGGATGACATTCGATGAATTGAATTTGAATTTATTATGCTGGTAGCGATATCGAATTACAAAACACTTATCCCTCTGTTTTTACTTCATGCTCTATCTTTTGAAAAGCTTGGTGAAAGAGCTTTTGAAAAGCTCGAAGGGGTCCAGCCACTGCAGCGACTCTCAATGTTTATGGTGCGAAGAACCTCAAGAGCACTATATCCGAGAAGCTTTAAGAGCGCTGTAACGTCTGTAACTAGTAAAGGAAGCGAAGACCCAAGAAGAAAGTCTTGTTTGTTTATGGAAAAGACTGCATCAAAGCCTTACTGTTGCCCGTGTTGGTCACCCACTATATTCACAACGTCAGGTATTAACATTTTAAATTTAATATATTTTTATGTATATTTAAACATATTGCCATATCTGTATAGGAGTTAATACGCCCCACTACAATAGATAACAATATAACACGAGAAAAACCCTTGGTAATTAGAGTCTTAAACCTAAATATATGATAATTGTATGTCAATCAAGAACGGGCAGATTCCAAAATTTCTTCCTGAATGCCACCGGTACAATCTTGAAAGCTCTTTCATTATTTGTGTATTATTTTAAAAAAACAATCTGAACTTATCAAGAAACAGATCAACACACAAGCACAACACACGTTTTTCTCATGCAGCATCCAGTCATTTTGACTAATTTTCATAAAGCCTACTGGTCTCGACCGGTTGTGTTTGCCTGCATATGTGCTTTTATAAAACAAAAACATTTCAAAAAGTAAAAACGAAGTTTTATTGATATTTGACGTATTATTCACATCATAATAAACAATATATAAAGCATTACACATTATGCGTTTATATTCCATATTTATTTTTTTAAGTTCCTTTTAATTAATAATGATATATCCACAATGTTACATGATGAAACATGTAAATTTTTATATTCGTTGAAAGATATTCACGGTATATCAAAATACTATTTAATTTTGAAATAATACTCATTAGTATAAGGATATTTCTGCCTAGAAACTTTTCGGTTGAGGAACCCAGAACTAGCTGCATATACACCTGGGTTCTTGTAATAAATTTCTTAGAAGCCGGGCGAAACAATGCCCAAGCGAGCATTCAAATATTTGAAGTTCGCAGGTGTTTGCTAGCTGAAGGGAAACTAAACGTGGAGACGCCAAAGGCATCAGTCGACAGGGTTGGCGACTTCTGCCAAGGTAAATTAAAGGACGGTACCGACAGATTAATGGTTCAATATGTCAAAGTTTACTAATAACCTAGATATTTTATACTTAAATTTGAGAGTCTTCAGGACAAAATCATTGCATTCTTGATACATTTCCCAGTGGCATCGTAATATGGTGAAATGCATTAGATTCTCGATTATTAGATAAATAAAACAAATAAAATGTTCTCAGTTTACGAATCGAAAAAATCGAATGTATATTTTATTTTTATTTTAACATTAAATCAGAGACCTATTTCAATATTCAATAATAGATAAGTATTTCATAAATTATTTTATCATGAATCACACAAAGCACTGTTTCACTTGCAGATAGACTGAAGTTTCGCGATGTATGAAGATTTCATCGGTTTAAAGATTGCGAAACTGTAGTCTTTCAACAAATGAATTAAATAAATATATTATAATAAAAAAAATTCGACGAATTGCCACTTAGTTGACATTATATATTTCAACAGTTACTCTGAATTAGTACAGGTTTTGTGTTTCTTAGTTACTAAGGCAACTATGTCTGAATGGAGAAGAGGCTAGAGGTAGTTAGGCGTATCTATTTGACTTGAAACTCTAATCATATTGATACGCTAACGAGTAAATTAACCTTGAGACACTTCATAACAAGTGATTCGTTCGTAGTAAAAACCAGTTTTCATAAAACCATATACGTGTTGTTTGATACTAGAAATTTCGGCAATTTATTTGACGCAGAACCAGAAAAAAATGTTGAAAAAAAGTGTTTGTTATGAAAAAACATCATTTAATGGTGAATCAATCAGTTCCCATATATATTCATATGTTTTCATTAGTCGATTCTACGATTACTGTGAGTTATAATCATTTATTATATTACCCATTCGTAATACAGCACGAAAAGAATACTAGAGATTGTCCTAAATATTTTCTAGGTCTGTTAAATAATCAAATAAAACAAGAAATTTTGCAACAAAAATCTACTTAGATCGGAAAAATTCTCGCTGGTGTACAGAAGTGCGGCACTCAGTTACAGGACAGGGTTAAAAGTGCACCCAGGGCTGGGTTCTGATGCAATTCGTCGACTTGCTTAGTCAGAATTATGCACCGGAACCTGAAACAACGCAAACAAAAGTGCAAGTATGCGTCCGTAGTCGGGCAGTACCGCGGCAAATACTCGACATTTTGGACTGTTTTTGCATACTTGAGCAGCGCGGTTAAAGCAAAGATAAACCTGCTTGAATACTGAAAATAAAACCAGACAACATACCTGTAGTTTCCTACAACGTTCACAATACAATATACAAGTATGCTTCTTCATTGTTTCATCGACGTCAAATGAATTCAGCCCCAATATTTGGGAATACCAATGGCTATTAACAGCTAGTGGGGCACATGATAAAGAGTGTCCTACTTCGAGTATTTACCTTTCCTAGTGTCAAATTCAATGTACTTCTACTAAATCAAGCCCTGCCGAATACATTAACTTCAAAGGGTTTCAGTTAAGACTCGTATAAAGAGCACAAGACACAATAAAATCATCAAAAAACACTTTCTATCTGGGAATTTTACGGTTTTCCTGATTGTAGTGATCATACGCTCCACTTAAAGGGATCTTGCTAATAAAAAAAAAGGCAAAATCATTAATACATTATATGAATTCGTTTCAATGTAAAGATGTGGGACTGATATGGGAATATTTTGTAAGAGTGAGAAGTCAAATATTGTAATGCGCTGATTGGTCGCAGTGTATGATAGCGACATGTTTAAAATTTGTCGAAAAATTACGATTACAATTAAAATAATTATTAAAATAATATTGAGATTCAAATCACGTGTCTCAATTTTGATGACAGACATGCTCAACCCGTTACCTCCTTCCGCTAATTTTAATTACTCAGCACGTGTGCCATTTTTCATCAGGCTTCTTGACAATTACGTCGCTCATATAAAATATGTTTGATAAATGATTCACGTAATTTTAATAAATACCAGGGAACGTTACATGTTAATACGATATTGTATTACGGAATAAAATGAGAGAGTTTATTTTTAACCATTTGATCCCCACGCATTTTCTAAAAGCAAGAAAATTAAATAAGTAACATATATCCGTACTTAAGCGTCGAGTTGAGGATCGAGAGGAGTGAAGATCGAGATGCAAGATTTTGTTGTAAACCAATCCACCAGATTGATACTACGAAGAAGACAAACATAGATACAGCAATTTAGATATGTGTCTGCATTAAATTAATCTTGCCTTGGATTTAGCGGTACACAATAAAAAAGTCGAATTATTTAATATGATTTTAATAACTGATAAAAGTAATTACACACTTTCACTAATTGAAAGTTAATGATATTAACTATCCTTTTAAGATGTGTTTACATAGAGGCAGACATTGGCGATCAAGCGGTTGAATTGTTATCATATTAATCTTCAAGGAGGCGTATCGCATTTTTAGTCACGCCGAGCTAAACAATATCATTTTCTCCTTATTAGTCAACGAGAGCCGAGAAGAAGATACTATAAAAGGAAATAATAATGGAGAGAAAAATCCAGAGACAAAGAACACGGCAATTGCGGTGACTGCACGATTTTATTTAAAAAAAACAATAAAAGAAAACATGAACAGTATTTTTTAAACCTATATAAACTTAATAACGTTGAGGTCATTAACTGACTTGGTGAAGCTTCATAATTTTAATTTTAAAATAAAAATCAAGAAGTGAAAATGAAATAGTTTTATTTCACATTCATTTTCAGACTTCATTAGGTCCATCCTAAGCAAAGATTCCTTTTTGCTGTTAAAGATTTCATTTTTAATTAAAATAAATTCAAAATTATATTTACTTAACTATCATTTCATTTGCTTACTTATAAAGGCTGTAAAAAACTCATTTTGCCTTCTAGCTACAATCATGACTTTTTAGTGTGATCCCTAACTATTTAATAACGTTAAGGTTAACATTAAGGTTATCAACTGACAATTCTTGGTGAAACTGCATAATTATAATTTTAAAATTAATTTTAATTAAAAAATTAATAAACAAAAAAAATAGTTTTGATTCACAATTTATTTTAATGATTACATGTTTCGGCCTTCCTGAAGACCATCTTCAAAATAATGAAAAATTAAAAACAGGCAGTGGCTTATATATAGGTATGGAAAAGTTCCTACATTAGTACACACATATTTACAGGTTGTATATGTGTACGGGTACAACATGTGAAAAAATAATATTCTAGAAATTAATGGGTTTGTGATTATTTTAATGTATTAAGACAATATATAATAATAAATTTTTGCTTTACTTTTCAGTTTCACGCAACACGGACGCATTAAATATATTGTCAGATGGCTGAAATAAATTTTAGTAGTATTTTACTCTTATTATTTAAAAATAATTTGTAATAAAAATATATAACTTATATGCTTGATACAAAGATATGGGACGATGGTCACCCCAGCTACGAAAGAAACACACTTTGTGCAATTTCGCCGGGTTTTGTTATAATTAAATAAACATACATGGAAACAATTTTATATCTCGGATGCGAAATATCTCCCACAGGAAGGTATGGCTGAAATAAAAATACATGTTCCATACATTGCGTAATTATTTGTTTAATAAAAATGGTTTACTCTACGGATACCAGCGAATACCGGCATTTCGTACACCACGGAATCTTGAGAAACATAATAATTTTCATAAGATTAAAAATATTTTATAAAACGTATTTTGAAAAGTAATTATTTTAAAATGAGTGAACGTTTTCATGATTTTCAAATGGAAAGAATTCTTATATGTATTATATTTGAACTTATTGCATTATGAAGTATTTTTATTTGATATTTTTTTAATGAGAGTAAGTATTCGTAGTGGGAATTATATTTAATATCAGGTATCGTAAATCTGTAAGAAATAAATTAAAAATATATTTTACATAGGCTCAAAAAATCAATTATTGCAGCTCAAGCAGTTTTTTCAATTATTGTAGCCGATATACATTTATTTAACAACTAGGATAGGCAACATCTGGAAAACTTAAGTACTCTTTACATGAGGAAGGCCTACATTTAACAGTGAACGTACAAAGGCTGATGATGATGATGATGATAAGTTTGCCAAAGTTGGCGAAAGTCAAAAGTAAGCGTATTATACATGTATAAGTAATGTAATACTATAACCTTCTAATTAAATTACCCAATATACTTTCATGATAGTGCGTAGAAAACCTGCATAAGAGAAGAATTGGTGTTTTCAAATAGCTAAGCTTTCGTGGGAAATAGGTATGTCTATAGGCAGCTTATCTCTCAGCTAGCCTCCATGAATGTAATGTAGGATGAGATGCTTTGGAAATGAAGGCTTTTCTGCGATGCTAAATGCAGCATATAGCTGCTGTTAATAAACGTCAGTATAATAGTATAAAAGTTGGTATGCTACAGGGTATATCGAATTGCCTTCCTTAGTAACCTGTTGATAGTCCACGAAATGGGTAGGATAGGATGGATTTTATTAGTTTGGTCATGTTTAAGAGGTGTAAGCATGCATTTTTAAGGAGAGAGCAATTTGACGTCGCTGACACGAAGAAGAAGAACTAAAATGAAAGATGGAGAAATTCACCTAATCGAGAATTCGCCGCACAAATCAAAAGCTATCAAAAGCTAACTATGGCCGTGAAAACCTACGAAATTACAACCAGTATGCGAGTTTAAAGTGATGCTCAAAAAAATTATTTGATTTACAGTATCAACATATTTTTTTAAACTTTTGTGTAAATTTTGTATTCATGGTTCGTAACGTAAAATAATAAAACAAAAAATGCAAATTCGCCAGTTGCAAATTATTTACTATAAACTCTTTTATAATGGACTTTGAAATGAACTTTTTCAGTCACTTTATCCGCCGGTATGAAAATATTTAACGGAAATATTGCGAAAATCTGTTTTATTTTTGCACATACCCTAGCCCACGAACAAACAAAATATTCTGAACGCCTTTGACATATTAAAAACTTTAGCCATTAAGTTGTACGACAAACGCACGCTACAAGAAGAATGGAGACTCTTCCAGCGGGACAGCGAATTTTTTAAACTGAAAAATTAAAATACTACGAAAATGCTTTTACGCGAGCAAACATAAAAAAAAACAACCGAAAGTCATAAAAAATTGAAATAAATTACGTATTCAAGTCATATAATGTCGTTTAGGAACCATTAAATAATCAATCAATAAAATTTAATGCTTTAAAATACTGAATATAACTCTTCAAACCTTATTTTTTTAAATATCACAGTAGCAATACATGTACAAGTGACCGAATACCAGTTCAATAAGTTTTTAATTTTTTATTTTTTTTTATTTAAGTTTAAAGATACTTGAAAAAAAATGTGTCTGTTAAGTGCAATTTCATTTGAAATTAATTTAAACTAAAAAATTAAAAAAAAAAATTGATTCACATTTATATTTAATGATGTTTCGGACTTCCTGGAAGCCATCTTCAATAATCCGTCTCTAGGGAGTCCGAAACATGTAATGATTAAATATAAATGCAAATCAAAACTAAATATATTTAATCTGTCAATTTGTTAATAAGAATTAATTCAAAATTATAATTATGCAGTTTCACCAAGTATTGTCAGTTGATAACCTTAATGTTCAGTTAAGTGCATTGAAATATTTTGGAATGAGCTCTGTAATATTTACAGCAACACTATCCTACTAGAGAGAGTACATATAATGAAACAGTTTGAAATATATTCTCAGGGTCATGCTGGGCATTTTATAAGGCGAGTAATAAAAATTCTGCAAACCCTTGAACATTTCGTCCTTTAAGAACGTCGACAATAAAGCACAACATGTGTTTGACATTGAATTTGATATGAAAAAGTATTTTTAATATAATATGAAAAATTATGTGATACATTGAGATAGTGTTAACATGTGACGAAGCGTGAAGAGTGATAGCTTTCATAAATTATGTGTGACAAAATTCAGTCACATATTCTCACAAGCGAGCGGAAATGCAAAATGAAGAAAACAAAACGAATATCATATGCTTGGAGTGTTTCCGTGAAAGCTCTAAGCTGAACAACAGTTGGCGGTAAATGACGGCATCTTCATTATTTAGCCGTAAAGTGAATCGATACTGAAAGACACTGAAAGAGACTATTATCCACTGCACGGAAGAAGGGTACTTAACACAGTTACTGCACACACAGTTGCATTTAAGAAATTGATTTCAATAAAAAACGGTTTGCTTTTTAAAGACATTCAGATTGCGTGTAAGGATATACTTTTAAATCCTACCTCACGCATTATAGTTAATTTATAAGAGTAATTAGCTTAAAATCTCAGTATATTACCCATTTTAAATTTTTCAGGAAAACAAACAATGTCTGAAAAATCGACAAATGAAATTCTCCTTGTAATTTATATTATTATTTTGATTATATCACTATTTAAGCAGCGCTTTTTAATGACCGAATGATCATTCCAAAAGCGCTTCTTTGCCTGTCTAAGTAAAAAGGTGGGTGTTGAATCTGCCTCTGTTTTCACCTCTTTAATTGTTTATATTATTTGGCAACAAAATAAACGGTCGGAATTAATATAAATTTCTGGTCTTCTTCTTCGTGTCAGCGACGTCAAATTATTTCTCCCGAGTATCTGGCAACATGGATAGCCCGTGTGTTGCCCAGCATTAGGTATTGAGATGTGCAGCTTGTTGGGCACATGGAGCAGAATCTTAGGTGTTAGGAGGCGGTCTGCAGAACTCCACAATCACACAATAGTGAATCTCCCTGCCGAAGCATTCCCCACCGCTCGAGTATTTTACGCTTTTTGTTTAAAAAAATAAATGGGATAAGAGTTAGTATCTAGACAGTAATAAAAAATATGTAATTTACAAAAATATTATGTGCACCTATTTCAAAAATAAGATATACAAAACTACAAAAAATCAAATAGTGTCTATAAGTAAACGTAATTAATTTATCAATGAATGTCAAAAACCGCAAGGACTTTTAACCTATATCTGATCATGATCAGAAAAAAAATCATTTTACTTCATATTATTAAACGCAATCAACTTTTTTCCTCATCTTTTGCAGTTAACCCAAAAACTCAATTAACGAAATAATAATATAATAGCTACAGAACAAAACGTAGCGAAAGTGGACGTCATATAAAAACCTTCTTCGTGTCAGCAACGTCAATTTTTTTTGCCCAGTGACGACATTGCATGCATCATTCAGGGCAGGATCCACTTGATTACATTGGGCTGGTCGACCCCATACTGGTGCCGCATATTCTCCGGCTGAGAAACAAAGTGCTAAAACTGAGATACGAAAAGTTGGGCTCCGCAGTGAGTATTGGTCAGTTTGCGGATGAGGTTGTTTCTTGTTGCAACTGTCTGTTTGGTGTTGCTGCAATGACGCCTGAAGGTGAGGGTGCAATCTAGAGTGACTGCGAGGTATTTTGTATAGTCGCTATGTTCCAGTACTCTACCTTCCCACGTGACACGAAGCTTTTTGTTAACTTCCCTATATATGCAAATAATATACTCGTACAGTAATAAATACCACACATAATAATCGTATACATATTACCATTGTGTGGTTTACCTCAGTACATTCGTCATAAATAAAATATAAGTATTGACGAAACTGCTCTTCTTTCCAAGAATCAGCCGCTTTGAGGCTTCCACAACAGGCGGTGCATTAAACTAAAATAACCTACATTTATTCCCCGTAAAGTTTTCTATATCACTTACGCGAAAATTGAGACAACGGGCTACAATTATTTCACATTCAATATAAGAACATGCTGCAATGTTTAAAACGTATTAATTATATAAACACACATGGAAAACAGAGACGAAAATGATGGAGAAATCTCACATGCTGACTCAACGAAGCCTGCCATTTTAAGACTAAGTGCAGATTAAAAATATTACATTAAGTAAATGTATTTATTTACTTCTAGAAAATGCCTAAGCTTTTGACCAAACATGGATGTCAATATTGAAATATCATCATTTGAATTTCGGTTAAATAAAAACGAATGAGAATCAAATCTAGAGAGGTGGAGTATCATTCAATATATAGCGATCAGTATGAATGGACATACTGATGATGATGTTAAATGATGTTATTGTAGAGTGTCAATTGTTGATGTGATTGGATCAACAAGATATTGGGAGTATTTTAAAATTTCAATACTCAACTTAGTTTTGGCACAAATTTTAAATATAAATATATACTTTTTAAATATAAATATACACAAAGCAATATTAATGTTTATTTAACTATTATAGTATAGAAAGGAACTATTTTTATGTTTTCTTAGAATTATTAAAAGTCATTTTCGGTAAAAACAGGAGAATAGTAAATTTCTTTTTAGTCAATAAAAGAAAAATGTCGTATAGAAGACGAGTGTCCTTTGAGAGACTACGGGACGTTTTATAAAGCTTAAGGTTCTAGGAATAAAATCTGAGGCTTTGGCCGTCGCAGTAAAGAAAAGAAGATACTCAAGTGGTTAGTGTTCGAAGAAGCTTTTAAAATCTCACAACGTTTGATATAATCCTCGTATATTTTTCGCAATATTTCAGGAATTACAATATAATTACTGAAAATAGTTGATGCAATGCAAAATAAAATCTAACATTTTATGAGAAACCGGCAGGTGTAGCTCAATGGTAAAAGCGTTTGCTTTGAAAGCCGAAAGTCGTGGGTTCGAACCCCGACGGAGATTAAAAAAAAAACTTTTTCTGATCTCTAAAATTACCCGCGGTTGGTGTGAATTTGATCCCTCGCCCGTAAAATGCCAGTCATAGCCTATTAATCAAAATTGGTGGTAGATGAAGTCGTCCAGATATGACCACCCATTCATAGTAAATTCATGTAATAATAAAGGATGATGCGAGACTCTCGGGCTGTAGTCTATGACGTTTGCGGATCAACACTCCACATGCAGCGCTTAGTCACATGCACCATGGTAAGCGTTATAGAATTCCACAGATGAGACTTCAAAATTACTATAACCATCTGTCGGTATTCTCCTGTATGTGTTTACATAAAAAAGACGCACAAAGATAATAAGAAAATTACTTATAACATTAAAGTTTACAACAAGCACGTTATTAATAAAATCATTTACAACAAAACATTACATCGAATTTAAAATATTTCTTAAATTATTAATGAATTTAATTATTGAAAAACTTTAATAGTCAGTTTCGAATGAACTTCACGCATCACGTAATAAAGTATCCAATTGACAACATCATATTATCTACTAAACAAGGATTCATAATGTTGTAATACTTCTGTATTAGCTTTCCCATTTAATTTTATTTTAACCCTTTCATTACGGCTCGGTTTGAATACAAATTATACTAACAATTATAAAACTAGTATTTGAAGCATAAATGTAATCTGGCCTATTTTCATATATCACATTGGTTCTTGTATCCTTTAGCTATCAGATGATGCATAAAAAACTATTCTAAGAAAGTAGCAAAATGATATATCACGTCAACCGATGTCAACGGTCGGGGAATCTTATGACGGCATATGCCGACAACCAATGCGAAAGGGTTAGGCCGTTCTTTTTAATGTGATCTACTATTAAGAAATTAATTTAATGGTAATAAATCAATTAAGTATTATTTTTAATTTATTTAATGTAAGCTGGTTTGAACAATAAGAACAGCAAATAAGTGACATTTTATTCATACCTTATAATCCATTGCAGATTCATATCAATGATCAACAACACTCGCATATTCAAAACACAACAGAAAAGTGTAATATATGATGGTGTCTGTCATGAATTTGTGAGTGTATCAGATGTTTAAGAAATGAGTATATATTTTTTTTTTATGTAAACGCATGCAGGAGAGCACAACCGGTCAAGACCAGTGCACTCCATGACGCTCAGCCAGGGAGGCTGGACGCTGCATTCGGGAAACGTGTGTTGTGTTCGTATTTGTGTGTGGGTTGGGGAGATTGCAAGTGTACATTTATCTGTTTCTTGAAGAGATCCAGATTGTAGGAAGGAGGAAACACAGACGCTGGAAGAGCATTCCATAGTTTACCGGTGGCATTAAGGATATTTATAAAAGATAAATGATTTACATATGTCAACAAAGGTTTATCATATAAAATTACAAATCTTTTTTGATTGTAGATACACTTGCGTTGTGTTTGGTAAGCAAAGCGAATTTCTATCTGCCGAATAGTCGCGCCGAGTAGTTGTAGGACAGATATCTTCTCTGGGGTATGGGACCGTTAGGAAAGCTCATCAGTAATTCGCATCGGCGTAAAAACCGGCCGGGGACTTAGCAAACACGACCGCCTCATTTCCGGCGGTCGGAGAAGGATGTGGAAGGAGGCTGTAGGAGGCAGAAGGACAAAAAACGGATTCAGCGACTCGTGCGATCTCCGGCTGATCGGAAATCGGACCCTGGCGTTAACGATCCGAGCAAATCTCGGCGCCGCAAGTGCAATCCCGGAATGGCGATAGAAATAATTGAATCCCGGCACAGTGCCGCTTGGACGACGACGCAAAGATATGCGGGGCAAATATTGGATTCTTACAAAGCACAAGTATAAGAAAGAACGATCAAACTTATTTGCTGTATAGTAAGATTACTATGCTCATTCATCAGAACCTCATTATGCTAATAATTTCAAATTAGATAAATACTTTCGTGTTCTTGTTTTAACATAGATCGCACTGAGCAGTTTTTATTGTTTACTAACATACTAGAATACCTCGGTTTCGCATATAATGAAAGCTTCTTAAGTTCCCAACGTGTATTAATATACTGTTAGAATGTAAGAAATATTAATTTATTCATCCAAATTACAAAAGAAAAAACTATTTATTTATATTTAAAATATAAATAATTTATGGTTCCCCTTGGTAATACGTCTTTTTTCAAGTTTATTTCTATTCAAATTACTAAGTGCACTTTAACAATACTCTCTATCTATCTATGTATAACAATTTTTAGTGCACTCTAACCAAACAAAGAAATAATAAGATCATGTTTTCTAACACAATATGATTTTTGACGAAACCAATGTAATTCATCCAATGTTCAAATCCAATCATAAAAGAATTAGTAAATAATTAACACATTTTTTAAATCTGAAATTAAAGTACTATAAAAGCTATTATATTAAAAAATAAAGGAATATAAACAAAAGGTTCACTACTGATGGGGAAAAACCCATATAGTTTTTAGAAGAGAAAGAATTTTATCGCCTGGCAACGTGTTTAATGGTATTTAAAATTTAAAAATTTAAAAATGCAAATAAAGTTGGTACATCAGTTATAAAGAAGTTCCTGAAATACTTTTGTTTAACCATTGTTCATAATTGAAAATAGTCATTTCAGATATTACAGAATTCCCAGTAATTTCCTCATAAACATTTTTTTTACTCATTTATTTATTATTTATTACGCCTCTTATTTTGTATATATAATAGTAGTTACATATTTATAATACGGCTTATTATTATTTTTTGAACCAGAATTGTAGTCGTTAGATCTAATTTAATAATTTCTCAAAAATAAAATATAACACACATTTCTTAAGTAATAAAACAATTTGTTTTATGTTCCATGAATATTGATATATTCAAAACTTTTACTCACGTATTTCACTCCCACGATCTTTTTTATTAAATATATTAATTATTATATTATAATATATTAATATCATTTAATTTTGAAATACAACTTTTTTAAGAGAAAATATGTTGAAAATTTTATTACAGTTCGGAAATTACTCGATAAGGAAAATATAATTATTACAAATTACAAAAGAAATACATATTTTAATTTTATTTTAATTAATAAACCCTAAATATTAATATTTATAGTTATTGTGTTAATTCAAAACTATTTATTACCTTTTTATAATTCTCCTAAAACATTTTTTTTAATGGTGGATGTTTATGGCCGCCACATATTTAAGTCACAAAAATCTATCCTCATTCTCGTCTTGAAACAAAATCAAATGCGCATTTAAAAGCTCCTTCAAAAACATTCAGTTATTTTTATAAAAGTAAAGATTATTTAGAATTTTTATTCTAAATTTTTTGTGTTCCACAAAAAAAAACACAAAACAGTGGAATCATTTCTAGATAATATTTTATTTTTATTTTGATATTATGGAATTCCACCAAGAATTATCGATAAAAAAAAACGGTTCTTTATCGTTATTTTAGCATTTCTATTACAATTTATAAAATACAACACACAAAGAAATGGACTATAAGTAATTAAATATACACATACAATTATACATCATATTTTTATACGCATCAATTCATTCAGAAAAATATCGGCAGACGCGGGATTCGAACCACGAGCCTTGGAACCAAACTTTTCTCAGTTCTTTTACACAGCCCAGTCCACTCGACAATTTCTCTGCCTGGACGGACACGCATAAGATGTTGTGTTTATAACGTTGTAGGTTCGAATCCCGCGTCTGCTGATATATTTCATGTATAATTGTATGAGTATATTTAATTACTAATAATATTGAAATATAGTCAATGATCTATAAAAGAAGATTAGAGTATTGAAAAAAAAAATATTCTAATAAAAATTTAAATCCATGAAAAGGACTATAAATAAATACTTTATGTAATAACTATATATATGACCTGCATAATTAAATTAGGGTTTATAATTGTGTCACAGAGGTTGTGAATATCTCATACCACCGTTGCACATTCAACATAATTATACAGTTAATTGCATAATCATAATTAATGAGGCAGTAATGTTTTATTAATTTAATTGCGGCGGCAATATTTAAAACAACATTGCAGTTTCGGGTTCAACTCCGGTCCTCTTGTAAAGGACCTAATTGGGCTGCGGACACATTACTGGTAATATTAATGAACCTTTATGGAGAAAAATACTTCACATAGTACCAGGTGCGTTAAACCAAGAAGTGAAAAATATTTATCGCAAATGCTTTATTATAATTGTAATTGTATTAAAATATATAAATTAATGTTATTTATATTTTGAGCATTCAATTAATGATATATTTCAACGTAGAAAAATATAAAAATATTTCATACCATGTTTTTACATCGATCACACTGTGACCTATTTAGTACGCTTACGCACGTTGGAACTGTTTAAGCCTTCATTGACGGCGGAACTGCAGTCATACAGAAAGAGATTAAGCAGTGCTTAGTGTAATTTGTGTCGAAACAAAGTTTGAAGTATTTACTTTTACTTAACTTTTTGTTCTATAGTCTGCGCGTTTCACCTCGTCACGAGGCATTTTCAACAGTACCATTCGATATAAATAAGAAAAATAGATAAAAATCATCTCATTCAATAAGCAATCTTTTATCACTTTTCAAGCATATAATAATTACATTATGCATAAACTAAGAGCTGATTGTTAAATTTTAAAACAATGGTAGAATTTGACATGCTCTCTAGTATCCATGTTTTCTTATTAAACCCACAGGCCCAAAAATGTATTCCTTCAGTACGCATTCTTTCAACGTCACGTCACAGAGATTTCGGAGAACACCAAATAATGTTACACTAAAACTATCTTCATATATTATGCAACATGCATTTGTGTACAAAAATGTATCTGTTTGTTTACCACTGCATTTCTCTTTCCACCAATATTGAACAAACATTATACGCATGAATTAAAAGTGTTATTTGGCTATGTTTAAAAGGAACTACACAGTGGGTAATTAAAAGAGGGTCGAAATGATGCACGCCAGTGTGGCGGAAAGAATGTACATAGTTATTGGTGCAAACAATCAATTTCATTTCATTGATTAAATATAATTATTTAAAATCACGGTAGGTGGCAGTGATACAAGAGTTTTTTTTATTTGTTGACATATAGTACTATTTCGTTCACTACAATAATGAAAAATTCAATGTAAATTATTCAACTATGAAACACATACAATTGTATAGTAAACACCATATACTATGACTTATTAATCATTATAAAATGGAGAAAAAAAAACCGCGGACGCGGGGATTACAACTGTGAATCTTATTGACATCAGCATGTTATAGCCCTTGCTGAATGGTACCGAAAACCTCGATATACAATCTTTCGACTCTTATTTCTATTCGCTTGTCGATATGCATGTGTCGCCATATTGGCATTTTGGGACTAGTTACGTAGATCGCCACTTGGGGTGCGGTGCGACCGCCCATCACGAGCGAGCGCCAGTCGTGTGCCGCCCGTCGGCGAGAGCGTATTGTATTGTGGCTCGGCCTGAATGCTGTGACTAGGTCAGGCCATAAGTTTTTAAAGTTTATCGTAAATATATGTCAATGTGCTTCTGAAAAAGTGTGTGTTATTAATTTGCTCCTAATCTTGCTCTCACGCGACGGAATAACAACCTTTTGAGAGAGAGGAGGATGTTATTATTGTATGTACAGAATGTTCATTTCTTTACACAACGCTAACCGCTCGGCCATTTTGCGCCTATCGAGACGATAAATTAACACGTATTTTTCTATTCTTTTATTAGTAAATATTATTTATTATTTATTTATATTTATTAACATTATTACATTACATCTTATAAGTACAAGATGTTTTTTACTTTAAATTTGTATGTGTATCACCAGTTGTTGAATATTGGTATAAATCTCCAGTGGTAAAGAAAATATTAAAGTATTGAAAAAATTATGTATAAAAAAATATTTATTTCAATTTTATACCTGTACAAGCATTTCAGAGGATAACTTAAGACCCACCTTTTTACTTAAAGGCATTTGGTCATAAAAAAGCGTTATATAAATTCCGATATAATAACTAAGCAATTTTACTCTTTAAGACAAATCTATGTGTATTTTCGATTTAATAATTTGTACATTGTTGTTCACTTACTCATTACTCTTTTATCGAGGCATAAACATAAAAATTACTTCAACTCATCGGTACAATTATTAAGACACAAAACCTTTCGGGACTCGTTCAGGATCAAAAAACGGAAAGGAGGGACAAAACCTCGGGACGTACGCAACCGCCTAGGATTTATTGGATTCCCAGGATGACAGGTCCTTTCATCGCGGTCCTTCCAGATGTATTTGGGGCCAGCTCTGAACACAGTACAACAAACAACCCAATGTTAAGCCCGGCATACACTGTTGGGATTGCTTCAAGGATAAAAAATACTTATGTTTATATATTAGATATCGTAAAAAGAAATCATTTAGTATATCAAATTTAAGCCTCATAGTTTTTAAAAGATTAATGTATGTTTTTATAATACATACATCAATTAATAATAATTTACATCATTAATAACAAAACATATTCAATGCTTAATTCGTCTAATTTCAAGAACTTCTTATTAAATAAATATCCTTTTTCTACTACATATAATAGCGTACATAATAATTTATTATAGTGCTATTTTATATTAGATCAGTAACATTTTTTTTTAAATATACAACATTATGTTTTTTATAAATGTGACAACTTTTATTTACTTACATAGACCACACTCACTTATAAACTTCATCTATCTCCCTACCTAATCTCTAAATATTCATTTGTTTACATAGACTTCACCCACTATCCCTACTACTACACACCACTCAACTACCCTCTAGTAAAACTAGTAAAACTCTTTGTTTATTAGTAAATACACATCAGTACGTTTGTGCACATTGAAACTAACGAAGCTTTCATAAATCGCGAAACCGCAGTCTTCCATCAAGTGAAACAGAGTGCTGTGTGATCCACGTTAAAACAAGGAATATGTAATTCTTATCTATTCATAAAGAAAAAAATATGATTGTCAATAATAAAAATACATTTAGATTGATTAGAATAATTAATAACTAATTAGGTTTTCACGGCCAGATTTGATATTGTGACTTTTGGGTTAAGCCGTGTGTGGCGAATTTCTTCTTACCAATATTTCTTACCCCTGATATGGCGGTCGAAATATTGGTAAGAAGAAGTTCGCCACACATGGCTAAACCTAAAAGCCACAATATGATAAGAATATTGTTTTCGATCAGTCAGTATTGTTTAAGATTGTATGTATTCATCTGAACAATTGACTATGTAAACTACATTCCACATATTTTAATATTTACTTAATAAGATTTTTGCTATGTAAATTCCATATCGAGTGCTTGTAGAATAACCTGAGAGTATATAGTGGTGCTTAAGAGCTTTTTGTCCCATTGAAAGCTCTGTAGGTCACGGGTCTAGGGTGGCATCTTTGCGGCTGCACCCTCTCGAAGGAATATTTATGTTCCAGCACAGGCTCTGATAGCCCAGGTTTCAGGTCCTGTTCCGAAAACAGCCTTTCACCATTATGCAATGGTTTATAATATTTGAATATTTGTTCACGAAACTCGGCGCCATGAATGTCAAATAAATCATGGCCCGAGCCTTTTAGGTCTATTGCATTTTTGGATGTCACTTTATTTACAAAATATATAGCTGGTACTTTTTTTTTCAGCCGCGATAACAAGCTTGTTTTTAAAATATACACAGGAAAATATATAGACGGTTACACACTTTATGTCACTATGGAGTTAACTCACGAAAATAAATTTTTACTGTGCTGTTTTATTAAAAAATATAAAATGTCACTTTATTATTTAAACCATTTCAAAAATTCAACAAGAATAAAAAATGATAATTTAGAAACAATAAAAATAAATTAATCCAGCCGGTGGGTAAAGCTCAATGGTCAAAGCGTTTACTTTTCAAGGCCAAAGGTCGTGGGTTTGTTCCCCGACGTAGATTTAAAAAAAAAAAAAAACAATTTCTGAGCTTTAAAATATCCCCCGATTGGTGTGAATTTGATCCGTCACCCGTAAAATGCCAGTCTTAGCCTATTAATTAAAATAAAATGGTGGTAGACGAAAGTCGTCCCATATGAAATCAAAAATATGAATGCACGTTTACACAATAAGCTTACTAAAATAATTTAATTATGATCGCAAATTCAAACAGAAAACAATAGTTTTCATAATTTTACGTAGAAACACGACAGTGCATAATAAAATATAAAATATTTTACTGAAGTATTCATTACGGGAATTTAATCAAAAAAGATGTACGAGTAATGATGTATAAAGCGTGTTTTCAAATGGTTTATAATAATTCATGGCTTTACTAAATACAGAACAAAATGAAATGCATTGAATAGATATGTTAAAATGATGAAAAAATGTTTTCAAATTAAATTCTATGCTGTTTGATAAATGATAAAGCATCCGAAATGTGGAGCACATAAAGAAGTCTATTATAACAAAAACAGACACGTAACATAATAAAAGAAAATATTTTTAAACGAGGCACGTTAATAATATTTATGATGAAGTCAAATCTTACATGTCAGATGGAGCGATTTAGTAACGGTGAGATAAAGCACGTCGTTTGTTACGGGAACAGGTTGCGAGCGCGGAGGAAGATTTTCAAGGATCGGCTTCAGGAAAACCGACTTAGACTCAAAACACATCAATTTAAATTAAACGGTGGCATCAATCTTTGTATGCGGCAAGGCCTAGTATCGGAATAATGAAATGTCTTATACAGATCCGTTTCTGGTCATAATATTAAAAAAACATTCCTTTTTCATTATGACGATATAGCCATTTCAGGCTGCTACTGATAAGCATCGATCTTTTACTTTTTTCGCTCGTCTGACACCTAATAAGAACCATCTCAGAGAGGCGAGCCCGATGAATCGGTCACATAATGCGCCACGATGGCCTTTTTCACGACATTGTGGAGGGGATGGTTGAGGGTAGAAACTGTAGAGGGCGCCCTAGACGGGAGTATTTACAGCAAGTGTTCGAGGACATGAGTTGTAGCTCTTATACTAAGCTGAAGAGGGTTGCGAAAGACCGAGAAGAATGGAGATCGAGATGCAAAATTCTGTTGCTGCAAACCAATCTACCGGATTGATACTACGAAGAAGAAGACACGCATATATACAAATGTAAGTCTAAGTTTTAAATTTAAGTAGCGGCGTTACAGGCGACATTTTTTTAAATTTGATTTTCACAGCCGCTACTTGGCATGTGAGAGCTTTGGAAAGTTCAGGCCATATGGTATACCAGTCGAGCGGAGCAGGTCTAAGACCTCTATCATTGAGTTTTTAAGTCTAAGTTTTATTTCTGTCTCTTCTGCCGTAAGGTATGTTGTGATCGATTACCGCAAGGTGTCGATTTGCCCAGATATATTCGAATAATAATTCGAATAAGAGCGGATAGTTCACTAGATCGCGCCGTTCGAGTCACTTTCTGCCCGGGCACATATCATTGTTTGTTTTGTATGTATAAAAAATGTTCTTACATTACTTAAAAACCAACTTTACAATAATAAATAATATAACGTGTGTTAATATTTTTGTAATGCGTCACAAACATCTAGTATTCAAGATACATATTATTAAATGAAAAATATTTTGAAAATAATATTCAACTATAAAAATTTAAGTCAAACGATCAGACTGCCAACGCCGTGAAAAGGGATTCCAAAGTTAAATTTCAAATCGGGCTCAACGTTCTCCAGGACCGGTCCTGTTCAGGATAACAGGTTTTAAACACTTCCTTGTGTTAAGCTCGTTCAGATGACCAGCTCCACATCCATCACCTTCGCGTTCTTCAAAACGGGAGCAAAAAGAACACCAGTCTGTCGAAAAAATAACTCCTGCCTATAAATTAAGTCGGTCAATTACGGATCATTTTAATTACAACAAGTTATCATGCCTGAGCTTAATGTGGGGCTATTAACTTGATTGAGCGAAGTTTTTTTGGACAATTAACTTTTAAATATAGTCATTGCTTAAACAAAACATTTCTCTCTGCGGTAATTATAGCCGAAGTGATGTATGAGTATTTATCAAATGAAAAGAGCGATTTCTCTAGATTGGTTGCTGTTAACATATCTACAACTCTTTGAAACTGTTGTTGGTAGGTTTTGTAGAATATATTTCAATACTCTTAACTTTATATGCCATTGAAGATCCATACTAATTATCAACAATTGATATTGATATCCTCCTCTCTCAGTTTGATATCGAATTACTGTGTGATAGGATGCAGGAATAGATTGATAATACAAATAACTTGTTTTCGTTTCACAATTCGCGTTTATTTCTCAAACACTTGCTTTTTCGTCAACCCGTTATGGCGGACGCCTAATGCTCGCGAGCGAACTCTCAACTGACGGCGTGCTCTGACATCTAGCGCTGCCAACAGTCACGGCATAAAAAGCGGATTAAAGATGACAGTGGCACCGACATGAAATGGACCAACTGCCATAACAAATAAAATGGCGTATTCAAACACCGTGTATTATTATATAACTAAAACTAACATTATTAGATAGTGTTTGAAACGTCTTATGATGTGCAGTTAAAAACTTAATAAATAAAACAGAAGTTATTTTTATAAAAAACATTTTTAAAAAAATGACAACTTAAGGATGAAACGCGTACAATCTTTAAAAAAAGTGAAAAAAAAAAGTAAATAATTAATTTAATTTAAATTAGATAAGAATATTAATGTTATTTTTTATGGGGCCAATGTTTCTTCTTGTGAAATGGTATTTATTACAAGAAAAATTATAATTTATTGTATTTTTGTCATCTAGATGTTTTCACAAAAAAAATATATATTTAATATTATAAATACATAAAATAACTATGTTTCATTTGTGATATCAATTTGTTTACTTCGATAAACCACAAATTTGAATCCCTCGACGCCACCAGATATTACACATAGTGAGGTGGTAATGGTGGTTTTCTTATAGCCTCGTAATTTACAAAACTAAACAAAAAAATGTATTATTATATTTTATATGCTCCACAAACATTTAAAAATAAATTTTTGTTAATTTTTAATGGAATATATTTAAAATATATATATGCTGAGTTTTAATTTTTATTCTACGACCCGTTTTAGAGGCAATCAACCTTTACCATTACAGACTTGAAATAAATTTTCAGTGTTCAGGAATCTGTAAAGATTACGTCGTATTTTTTATTTTTAAATTTTGTGCGAAACGTTTATTAGTGATGATAATACTGCGTTAAATAAAGTGATATTAGTTCTGCAAAAAAAAACTAGTGAAAGAAGCACAGATCTCCTCCAGTGGCTTCGGGAACGGGAACTAATGAACCGAATTTAACGAGAAGGATAAGAAAGGATAATGTATTTGGGTTTAGTCGGTAAGGATAATATTTTACGAAATAATGGGGTTTTAGCGGCGGTCATCTCAGCGCCGCCACGGTTCGTGGTAGTTTACAGGACATTTCAGAAGGAGAGGAGCAATTTTCAGGATGCGGAGTGAAGACGTTATCAATGCGGTCAAGAGGGAAGATGTGGTTGTTAGAAGGGTCAACGAGTATTATATTACGGAAAACGAATGTCCTAATAAGGAGGGTGAAATTGGATGATACAATCCTTGAGACACGTCTTTGAGAGGGCATTGATATTATTAACATGTACATTGTACACCCGAAAGATTTTATATTATTTATCAACAGCCATTGCACTTTGCTCTGTGATTCGATATTTTGCACCTATCGAATAATTTATACCACGCATATATCATCCCCATTCTTTTTAACAGCTGTGAATCTTGGCATCTCACCAAAAATCCTATGCAGTTGAATTATTGGAAATCTAGAGTAGTGAGTATATAATATGGTTTCATCTGTGAGGAATATTGAGATGAGAGAGCCAACAACGCGTTTATACAGTCCGTCAAGAGACGAAGATAGACCTGGCTGAAACATTTACTTCAGATGCTGCAGGAGAGTATACTGTGTCTTTTCTTCAAGCCCCTGGGCTCCTACCATCTGGAACTATACACATAATGTACACGGCGGCTCTTCTGGACAGGTGATATGGGATGAGACAAGGAACGTGACGGATGACAGAGCTATATGACGGAAATTCATGGCGATTATATGCTCCAATAAGAGGAGCGTACATGGTATGATGATGATTAATGACCCGACTAATAATTGAAAGATGTTAAAAAGTAATAAGAAATCGTAATAACGTCAGATTTCACTTTGAAATATTATTTAATGTGTTTTAAATCGATTACTGACAATAATATACAAAATAGAGCGAAAATAAATAAGAGTACTTTTTAAGAGTACTTACTACTTGAATTGAGTACTTTGAACAAATTCGTTGGTTCTTGATGCTAAGTTATGAGCAATAAGAGTATAAAGAGAAATATAATTTTTATATGATGTGTGATACACGTAGAGAAATGCAAGAAATGCAAAGAAAAGTAACATCTTGAAGGATAACTATGTTCATAACATTGCAGTCTAAAGGAATACGGAAATAAAATATCTCGAGCAATTGACTTGTATTAGATTTACGATATGTCATTTTAGCTTGTAATTATTGTTATGTTTGTCTTTAGTGTATCGTTAAATGATTAATACTTTCTGCAAAATTCGACTGATTATTAATATTCATTACGTTAATGAAATCGCAGTGTCATTGTTACCACCCTGTGCGATGATAATAGTAATCTAATACCGTCCATTCTTTCTGCGGGCAAGGGCCTACCGCGCGGCAGCCCGGGGATGGGTGACCGCCCTCAGAAGTGTGGAACTAAATCACAACGCGTAGGGGAGAGCTAACAAGGCGACAGAAGGGCCTGGAAGTGAATTCCGATTCTTTATATTTATCTTAACGAATCTTAACTAATATATACCATTTCATGACTTTTCTACAATTTCTCAATATAACAGCTACAATTATGAAGAAGCTCAAATTCGACAAACGCACCTTCTCTAATTGGAACGTATTTTTTTTTATTCACCGCAGGACCAAAATTTTGGTTTCTTTTGAATTTTCGCAAGTACGCTTATTTAAGAATTTATTTGTCATTTAAACGCCGTCGGTTTAAAAACCGAGCAAGTTTGATTTTTAAAAATTATTTAACTAAATATAAACTGTATACATACCCCGTTAGCCACCCCTTAAGAACAAAAAAAATGACCAGGATTCGAGAGCGTCGGACTCATCATCCGATCTTTTTAAAAAACGTTGATAATTAAACGTCATTATATTTCTCTGGTACTACAGTTGCAGTCTCTGCAAGTTCGCGGACTCATGCCGACGCTCCCGGGAACTATATATGTTTCCATGTGGACATCTGGGTATATAGCTGTCCTGGGACAAGGCAAAGACAATCTGAGCTTACAGAATTGTGAAACGGCAATTTGCGGTGCCTGTATATATTCTTAATATAGTGCAGATATTGTAATAAAAACCCATAAATTAATTTATATTTTTCATGTCATTATATTGTTACTCATTTCCTTCACTTATGCTGAAAAGTTCAACCAGTTTAGTTAAATTTTTTGACTTTTTTTTGTCGACGTTTTGTGTTTTTTTGACGCGCTTTTGCTCGGCGGCGATTATTACCAATTGTAGAAAATCTTCTTGCTCTTAAAATTTGGGAAAAGGAAAAAGTCACAGAGGGGTCTGAGGAATGCAGTGGCTACGACAATATAAGAATGTTGTTTTTCGCCCAAAAATTCGTGCACAAGCAACGATATATGAATCGGTGAATTTTCGTGGTGCAAAAAGGAATTTCTATCCTTTACATGTAGGATCTTTTTCTTTCGTTTTTTTAGAATTGTTTCGCGAAAACTGTGTTTTACTTGAAGAGAAAACTTTCGGATTCGTCGAATCTAAAGCAGTGGTGATGGCCCTGGTTGTTTCGGGAGAGATCCATCGTTCTGCAGGTGGGGTGGTAAATCTAATGATCAAATTAGTCGGAGACTGATAGATGCGATAAGGCCAACACAAATCTTGCCGACTCGGGTGTATCGATCGCGGGGGGAATCTCGCCAGCAAAGTATAACGAGACTAGTGGACCTACAAGTACGTTGTTGTACCGCAAATACTAAACACGACCACTGACCTTAATGGCGAAGAGCAAATTGGAGTTCTTGGGATCTTGCCCAATACAGTTTACGCAAATGAGGTTTAAAATTTAGATTTATGAAGGTGAATGCAAGTGATTAATTTAACTTTTTTTTTCGCTCATAAAGCACTGGAGAAAAATGTTTGCATCATTTAAGTAAAATGTAATTTAATACCTTAATATTAAATTTCATATATGTAAAAACATCCTTCTTTGTTTGAGATTTTATTATGTAAACACATACAGGAGAATACCGACACATAGTGATAGTAATTCTAAAGTCTCATCTGTGGAATTCTATGATGCTTACCATGAGTGTTGATCCGCCAACGTCATAAACTACAGTCTGAGATTCACGCATCATCCTTATTATTCCAGAAATTTACTATGAATGGGTTGTCATCACTTCTACCACCAATTTTAATTAATAGGCTATGACTGATATTTTACGGGTGAGGGATCAAATTCACACCAACCGGGGGTATTTTAGAGTTCAGAAATCGATTACAAATAAAAATAAAATTTCTCCGTCGGGGATCGAACCCACGACCTTCGGCTTGCTTAGCAAACGCTTTGACCATTAAGCTATACCCGCCGTCTTTTTTTGAAATTTAGATTTATGAAGGTGATTAATTTAAAATTTTCTTATTCGCTCATGAAGCACTAAAAAAATGCCTGTATGTTTAAATAAAAATACAAATTTATATATAATTAATAAATTAAATTTATAAATAATTTCTACCTTGTTTTAACATTAATCATTCTGACCACTGTTTATTTTACAGTAGCTTAAATAACACGGTTTTTCTTTCAATGAAAGCTTTATTAGTTTCAAACGTGTATAAACATATTGATAAATAAATAGTTTTAGAAAAATATACATAAATATATGTAAGGAAGAAAGAAGGGGAGATGGGTGGAGCTTGATGGATGGGTAGACCACGGTTTCACTTTCAATGAAAGCTTTGTCAGTTATCCACAAGCACAAACGTACCGATTGAAGTTATATAAAAAATCGTAAGACTGGCAAGAAGAAAGAAAATAAGATGATGGGTAAAGCTTAAGGGAACTATAGAAGAGATTAAGACCTGTGAAGGCTATCCTCTACTGTTATATTTAAAATTATGTTTTTATTGTGTAAAAGATTTGTATTTATAAATGAAAGTAAATTAATATTATTTATTTAATGCAAAGAGTTTAAGTAGTTTGGGTGAATTTAGCTGTCTTTCTTAAAACTATACCGAAATCTTTAAATTGTAATAAACTAGTGAATGAATTTAGCTGTCTTTCTTAAAACTATGTCGAAATGTTAAAATTTTAATAAACAAGTAGGGTGAATGTGGCTGTCTTTCTTAAAACTATACCGAAATCTTTAAATTGTAATAAACTAGTAGGGTGAATTTAGCTGTCTTTCTTAAAACTATGCCGAAATCTTTAAACTTTTATAAACTAATAGGGTGAAATTCGTCCATCTTTCTTATAACTATACGGGCTTATGGCTTAACCACAAACAAGGTTTTAAGTTGAGTGCAATAAATTCTTTTTATTTATTATTTAATTCATGTCACAATTTGATAAAGAAGAATATTATCGTGAAAGGAAAGCGTCCTCTAACGTATTACTTTAGTTCCTGTAATGAAACACCGGTACAACGTACGCTTATAATAAATTTCGCGTCGTAGTCATTATTAAAAATAAGGGTAAAACATATTCCGCCGTTGCATAATATGCCTCGTCGCCCGAGAGACTATTTACTACCGCCATGAGTGGTAGAAGACCGGTCCAAGAGGATAAATTTCAGTAAAAATCCTGCGGTATTTATGACTTTTAATTATGTTAACATGTCTGGAAGTTTCCAGGAGTAATGCCGGCCTCGGAGGGGCCATATCTCCAAGCCGGGGCAGGGAGGAGAGGAGATACCATACCTCGCATCTACATACATAATATTACTGCATACACTGGGAGAGGGATGCTCATAGCATCTCTGGTCCACCATCTAATATTACACATATTAAAAATGTAATTACAAGAAAAATTTTAGCGCTGCATGTGCAATATAAATCCGCCAACGCTGGTACATGTCAGATAACTTTTATTGCATCTTTTTAAAAAGAGATCGCTCATTAGTCCGATTCTTTCGAATCCTGAACTGCTTAGTCTCAAGAGGCGACTCAATGCAACCAACGACAAACGGAAGCACATTAATAATGCCTAACTTCATGATCTAGCGAGAACCTTACATAGTGATATTGTCATAGATCAAAATCGAATAAAAAAACATCAATTCTCAAGTCAGTAAGTGAAAGTAATGGTTGTAGTTAACCGCGCTATGTATAGAATAGAGCTAAGGTGCGAAATTCGCGGTTTAAATCCCAGCGTTTGCCGTTTCTTTTTCTCCGATATTGATGAAGGAAATGTCACAAAATATGATATTTGATGTAGTTTGTATGTGTGTTACAATTCATTAATAACATCCATTTAAAAAACCTTACCAAACTTTGATTGCTGATTGTATAATATATTGGCTGAGAATTGTATAGCTTTAATATTCCATTCGAATGTAGCTTACCTGCAAAAAATTTAAAAAATGCATTAGTAAAATATTTTAAAGTCACTAATTTAAGCAATTATTCACGTAGCTCCGTAGTCCGTGTAACTAATAGGGTATTTAGTAAATAGCATTTTTATGTAATGCTTTCTAATGGGCTGTAACGTAATCCACATATTTGTTAGTCAGGTATGCTTGCGTACAAGACACTATGTGTTGAACATAATACATTATGTAAATGCGGTGTGTAGTTACAGGAATGCAGACTAAATACCGTCTTAATGACGTCAAAGAAGCGCATTCGATGTAAGCTTCCTTTCAGCTGAGAAAAAAAATATTTAGGGCGTTACATAACCATCATGATTAATGACATTAAAAGTAAGTTTACCACAAATTTAAGACTTTAGTATATTGCAGTACCCGATATTATTGGATTAAGGAAGTACAAATTAAGAATATTTTTTATGAACAAGTATCTTATTTGAAGCTCGAGTGCTCTGATATTTGAGAATTGTAAAAAACAATATTCAATATGTTTTTTCTCAATATCATTAACTAATTGTAAGACTGTTCAATTTAATCGATACTGCTTGCATAAAAACAATACCCAAAAATATGATCGCATACTATGAAACTAAATACATTATATTTAATAAAATCCGGACTTATGTAAAAGTTAGAATACTTTAAATCAACTAAAACAACTACAAAATATTAGTTATTTAGAACGTGAAATGTTACAAATTCTATCTCTAAATACTCGGGGTTCATACAGTATTTTGATTTTATAACATAGATACTCGTAGAATCAAATCGTTACCTTAACATAACGTTTGGTAAGTGACATATTAAAATGTAGATACTTACATAAATCAAATAATTAACATAATATACTACGAGTAAATATGTATCATTCAAGTACCTTAAAACACGTTCATCGCGAACACCGTTTTTTGTAAGTGGTGGAAAATATTTTTGTGGTATTAGGTGTTAGGGCCGCGTCGGACATTCTGAAAAGCAGTTTATATGGAGCGCGTGGCTGACAGCGCAAAACGAAAATTTATTCATGTCGTGTCGGCCACCGGTGGCCGGCACGGCGTGACTAATGAATCAGTGTCGGCCACCGGTGGCTGACATGGCGATGAACGTGTTAACAGTCTTTCCAGAACTAATGGTGTCAAAAGTATATTATTTTATTTCTTGCATTCAAAGACACCCAAGTTGTCACGGTCATAATGGTGACAATGATATATATTAATGTTTGCGATTTTAGTACGAATTTGTGTGCTATAAAAGTTTATCTAGGAATATAGGGTGCAATCTTAAATTCTAAATGCTTCTCTCTCTGAAACATCACAAATGACTTGGTATTATTCCATCATTCGCAACGTACATCCCCTTCATAAGCCTCGTATAATCCGTCAGTAGGTGCGTTATAAACGTATTAACCCTGTAATGATTATGTGACAAAAGTGAGGCTGTAAACTGCAGGCAAGCTTCTCAAGAAACCTCGGACGGAGTTTGTCAGGTGAGATATGGAGCTTTCGGGGCGATGCGACAGGTGGCGGGCTTGACTGACACGGTAACAAAGTCCCAACGACCGACCCAAGATGCGCTGACTGCACTGAAGGAATGCACTTGGACCCGCCGAGGGGAAATAATTAGGCAAAGCTTTTAAGCTCGCGTTTCAAAGCTCTCGTTCTACGGCATTTGTTTGGGGGCTGGAGATTTTAAATTATAAACAGTGTCAAAGTAGCGTCTAAAGAGGCGAGGCCATGTGTTGGAACGTGTGCTTGGAGGTGAAGAAGGTCGCAGAAGCCATTATCATTAAGCCTCGGGTTATCATTAATCCTGACTAAGGAGAACGCTCCGGTAATGAAGAAATACCAACGTGGGAAATGTTTGTGTGCCAAGTCAACAGAAAGACGATATTGTTGAAGTATATGAATATAAGCAAATATTAACGGATTCGTTTACATCGATAAATATAGAGAAAATTTCATTGCTACTTCAAGGATAAAACAACAGGGTATTAACAAAAGTTTCACAGCTATTACATATAATTTTAGTAGTTAATATTAAAACCGCAAATTATTTATATTATTTGTTTTAAAGTTTACTTTACTTAGTACATTAAATAAACAGCAATTCAATTTCATACTGCGGTTAATATTCGCATCTTGTTATATTATATAAAAAATATATTTTATATTATCCTTATAATAACAATAGAATATTATATATTTTTATTACAGAATTCAATTTAAGAATGTGATATGGAGAAGAAAACCATATTTCATGACGATGCTTTTATATGGAACTATAAAATACAGTATTACTGAAATAAATTTGTGTGAGTTGTTATATTTATGTAAATATTGGAATATTAAATTTTATGTATTATTTTATTTTATTATAATATAAGTACAAGTCGTTAGTTCATCTTGCAGGGGGTCGGCCATCGCTTTGTTTGCCGATTCTTGGGCGCCACTCCAATACTTTCGTTCCCCATCGACCGTCGTCTCTTCGACAGACATATCCTGCCCATTGCCACTTGAGTGTGCCTATTCGTTGGGTGGCATCCACTAATTTAAGAGTTCTTCTGCGTATTTCCTCGTTTCGGATTCTATCTTTTAGCGACACTCCCAGCATGGATCGCTCCATAGCACGCTGGGTGACCTTTATTTTATGGGTGAGACTTGCTGTTAGATTCCACGCCTCTTCCCAATAAGTTAATACATGGAGGGTGCATTGGTTACACGCCTTAGTTTTAAGACATTGCGGAATTTTCGCTTTAAAAATGTATTTTACTTTTCCGAATACTGTAAATTAAATTAATATATATCATATAATTTTATAATTAATTTGAATTAAAAAATTAATTAATTAAAAATATTTGGTTTTGATTCACAATTTCAACTAAAATCAAAACTAAATATTTATTAATTTATTTATTTATTGATTAAAATTAATTATAAAATTATAATTATGCAGTTTCACCAAGTATTATCAGTTGATAATCTTAATGTTATTAATATATATCATTTAAAATATACTTTGTATAACTAAAATTAAATTACTTCTAAGTGTCACAAACTAGAAACACTGACGAAAGCTTTTAAGCGGAAGATTCAAATCAAAAGGCGAATGTCCTGACTGAAGAAGTAGGTCAAAATATGGTCAACATAAAGGTCAAAGAGTTATACGGCTTCCACATTAGGCTTCAGTCTTATTCGTTGAGTATTGAACCTACCAGTGTCTAATTATATACCGCGTTAACTAAGCCGTTTTAAGTGCATACAAGTAGTTCGAATGTCACAAAGAAAATATAATAAATAAAAGCAAATATTTAAATCTATATATTTAAATAATTTTATATATTTAATTCGTCTTGTAAGTGTTAAGTTATGAGACTTAGACTTTTCACAGACGTTGGGCATCCAATTTCAGATGAGGTAACATTATCGATCTTTTACTTCACAACGGGCAACGGTTGGACATAATGGATGGCTATATTTTTTGTTGTAATGCTAATGGAATTGCATTTTTCTTTCGGTGCAGTTTTTAAGAGAGATGCGAGCAATTTTTAGTACGATATACGATGCAAGTATTATTTTATGTTAATGCCGACATTATAATTTACACTTATTAATTAATGTGTCCCCGAATGTTATTAATCTAAAAATTATGATGTACCTTTACAAGGTGGCAAACGAAAGTTATTTCTTCTATGTTTTATAGATGATGCTTAAATGCTGAACACAAAGAAAGAACAAAGTAAAAGAAAATGTATGAGGAGTCTACATACTCATATAACGCTATATAGGACGTTAACCACGCGATCCAACGATATAATTGATGTAGTTTAACAGCAAGGGATTGTCAGAACTATGCAGCTATTCAAGAAAGTCCTCTCAAGAAATGGCAGAGACTTCTAGGCGGCAACACAGAACATGCCTCCTGTTCTAATGGATGATGCACTTCATCAGATAATGTCTTACTGTATGTTGTATGCCAGGATCACATGGACAAGAGAATCCAAACCTTGACCAAATTGACTGTAACTCTTGGATAATAAATTATGTCTATAGATTCATTAAAATGTATAAATGCTGTTTAAAATATGCCAAAAAATTCAGCTCCTAACCCTTAAGATTCGTGGACTCGCTTGGTTAAAACCCTCCCTGACCCGTCCTGTTTTTGGAGACCCAGATGGGGACCCGTTACTGGACGCACGCAAAAAGCTACTTGTTAGAGAGTGGCTGAAGGCCTTCCCGTGATTCGAGGTGCATCGCATCAGTTAGATGTCAAATAGACCTCAGTCCAAGGCTGCGAAATAAGTATACTACAGTGAGTCTCGAATTACCTTCTTTGGTAACAAGTTGCTATTCACGAAATACGTGGGAATGGATAAGGAAATGGTAAGGTTGGGAAATGGATTCTGCAAGATCCGTGGACTAATATATTGTTTACATTCAATTGACGGCACATATTCTTGCATAACAAATATATCGATCTCTTGCTGACAAAGGGCCCGGAATGAGCCGCCTCATATAATAGGAAAGTCTGTTGTCGTAATAACGCTAATGGAAGTGCATTCCCGGCCCAGAGCATAACTTACCGGGGACAACGGAGCGCATTATTAAGTAAACACATACAAATTTGTCCGTTGTGTAATGGCTTGCAGCGGCCCTGATATATGACGGCAAGAAGAGTATATTTATTACAGAACATTTACACCGTACTGTACAAATGTACGTACAAATGTACATGCGGAAAATACAGCATTGTTATTTTGATTAAGCTACATGTGTTCATATTTCAACAAAATTATTTAATAAAATGCCATTTACACAGTAGCAACTAAACGCCTTTTCGCCAATCCATGAAGCAAAGACGTTGAGTCAATTTATTCAACTTATTTTATCGCTACTAAGTGTTATTCCTTTCTGCATATTTATTTTACCCTTCTCAGAGAAACATAAATTAAACTTAATCAGCCTAGACTTAAGATACTCAATTATTTACTCTTACGTAAGCATTTAAATATATCCCAACATATGTGTTCCTTCATTACATAGTTGTCATATTTGTTTGTCGTTTTACATATTTATAATTTTATATTAATTTTAATTTAAAAATTAACAAATTAAAAATATTTACTTTTCGTTAAATCATTTAACTTTTTTTTCAGTGATTACATGTTTCGGACTCCCTGGAGTACATCTTCAATAATAACACTAAACTGACAGTCGCTTATGGAGAAATTGTTTTAAATATCTTATGTTTCTTTAATTTGTGTTTATATATATATTTATATAAACTTATATATTCTTATACATTTAAATAATTTATAAGAATATGAAATGCGTAAAATATTTTCAATACCGTGAAACTTAGCGGACATTGTTTCTAATAGATCAATAAGCTAGGGTTAAAAGTCAACAGTGAGAATTTATAAATAACTATCATTATAAAATATAAATGTTTAAAATACTCAATGGTTTTTTTATGATGTTCACAACAAAAAAATTAACGTCATTATTTACATTCGGTTAGTAAATAGCACTAGCATAAAAGAGATTTGAGATAGTTGTAGTTTCTCGGAGGATGTAAAGAATCTTTTGAAATACCTCGATAATATTATTCTGAGCTGATTGGGATACAAACGAATTCCATGCCAACAACGGATCAGCCCGTACCCTATTAATGGTAAAAAATTCTAAAGCTTTTTTTACTTACGTTTGCTCCTTAAAAAAGTGCTCCCTAAAAAAGCGCGCTTCATTCATTCCTCTTAAAACGTAATATCGCATTATTTTTTATGTATGTTTAATATAAAAGATTTTATACACGCGTGTGAATACTAAATAAAGAAATTAAGCTGTTATATTATAGAGTAGGGTCGATAAAAGTGATAGTTCGCTGAAAGACCACACATTCCGCATAGGGGGAACGCGTTTTTTGAATCCATGCGCAATATCTGGGACTTTCAGCTTTACTCAATGAAAAAAAACTCAAAGTGCCAACTATATGGCTCCTATGTCGACAGCATTCTTCTATACGGCTATAAGTCTAAGCATCTCACAATAAACCAATGCAGCTGTATAATGGTTTAGAAAGCAGATGTCTGCGCAGAATACTGGGGGTACGATGTTTTAGCTTTGTGAAGAATGACGAGGTGAGAGACCGGACAAGGCAGCCTTCTACACAACAGTCGGTCAAGAGACAAAGGTGGACCTCGTTGGGACATGAACTAAAAATGCCGCAGGAGAGTCAAAACTACAGCAGCATTTTCTTCAAGCCCCAAGGCTCGACAGAGCTACGGGAAGCTGAGATGAGACGAGGCAAGAACCATGACGGCTGACAGAGTTTTGTGGCGGCAGTTCGTGACGACTATATGCTACCCAGATAGGAGAGCGGACATGGTGAGACGATATATATTTTTTATGTTAAACATACAGGAGAATACCGACAGATGGTGATAGTATTTCTAAAGTCTCATCTGTGGAATTCGACTGATGAAATGACGCTTACCATGGTGTATATGGCTTAAACGCTGCATGTGGAGTGTTTATCCGCCAACGTCATAGACTACAGCCCGAGATTCACGCGCCATCCTTTATTATTACAGGAATTTACTATGAATGGGTGATCTTCACGGGACGACTTTCGTCTACCACCAAATTGAATTAATAGGCTATGACTGGCATTTTACGGGTGATGGATCAAATTCACACCAACCGGGGGTATTTTAGAGCTCATAAATCGATTACAAATCCTTTTTTTTTTAATATCCGTCGGGGATCGAACTCACGACCTTTGGCTTGCAGAGTAAACGCTTTGACCATTGAGCTATGACCGCCGACATTGAGCTATGACCCCCGGCAAATATGTGTACGTACATATATACTTCCATACAAATAACGTAGTAAGACATTGTACTTTAGATTTTTTTTTCCATACCCAAAGATACTTTAACTCCTAATCCCTGGTGATTTTGAGTTACTAGTTGGACTAAATTATGAGCCCAATTAAAACCGATTCTAGGAAATAACTTAACCAAACATCCTACACATAACCATAATTTTATTATTCAAAATCACGTGAAGCTATAGAATAAATAAATGCATAAGATTACTAGTGAAGTTGATCCATGCATCGACAATGTTCTTTAACACCCGCCCGGGGCGATGGAACTATACTAGAAATGATCCGGCCACACAGCATCAAAGCATTCAAAGAACGAAAAGATAAATGAGAGAGTCCGCTATTAATGCCATCAATCAAAACTGGCTGCTTTGAATAAATATTCCATCAAAAACACTGCCAGCCTCCGAGAATCGTTTCGTTATTAAAAAAAAATGAGCGATCTTATTTATCGAACAAGTATCATTTTATTTTTCTTTTTAAATTTCTTATGAATGCTTATGCTGTAAAAATACCAATGGAATATTGTATATATTTTTAGCATTTATTTTAAGATCTTTTAAAAATGTTAAATAAACAAATTTATGCTTTAATACTTCTTTCCTTAGTTAAATATTGATCACTTTATGCACAGTTTATTCATTCACGTATTGAGAGAACGTGGTTTCACACTCAATGAGACAGACCTTCGTCAGTTCTCTACATGCAAATGTACTTATGGATGAAACTAGATAAATAATAAATTATATAAACAATAGAAATCGAAGAATAAATGAGATGGGTGGAACTTAAAGGTAAATAACCTACACATTCCTTAACCCTTTCGCATCGGTAGCCGATATATGCCGTGTAAGATTCCCCGACCGTTGACATCGGTAGCTGTGATATATCGTTTTGCTATTTTCTTAGAATAGTTTTTTATGTAACATCTGATAGCTAAAGGATACAAGAACCAATGTGATATATGAAAATAGACCAGATAATTACATTTATGCTTCAAATACTAGTTTTATAATTGACAGTATAATTTTTATTCCACCGAGCCGTTATGAAAGGGTTAAAAGCATCCCAAATCATTCCGAAGAATCACGTTAGTAAAAATGCATGATATAATCAAATAATTATCAAATTAATTTCAAAATTGGTCAAAACGCAGAGTATATAAGCGATATCATCGTTTCAGACGCTGATGCAAGCGTCTTCTTCCTCTAAAACTGACATTTTACGACTGGTTATACGAGACATTAAAACAATTATGTTAATTAGGCAGACATAAAATGTCACTTCATCGTAATAAAGCTTAAAGTAATCATGTTAGTATACTTATATAAAATGATTTGGTTTTCGTCGAATCGTGAAATGGATATCATTAAAAAAATTATAATATTATATCATCAACAAACGCAGCCTCTAAGAAAATTCTATAAGACTAATTAAGACTAAATTGTAACTGAAAAAGCTTTCTGAATTATATATTGTATAAAGAAATATTTGATTTACGAAAGTAAATATTGTGAAAGTATAAATTACATTCCGAGCCCCTTGCAATTTTTCATTTACCCCGTCATTATGTCATAGCCACAACACCGATATATCACGGTCAATATCAAGTTTTATAACAAAACAAAAATGGTCTAAAAATACATTTACGTTTAATTGTATACTGAATTGGGAACGTAAATTTATGAAAAACGTATTTATTTGACGATTGTAAGAATAATTATATATTATTTGGAGATTAAACAAAAAAGTAGAAGGTATGAACCGATGATTCTGAGACTAACGTGTAACAACCAATTCTCGGAACACAGACATCATGTTGGTTCACTTGGTTCACTTAGTCCTCTTTACAGTTAATACCACAACCTTTGCTCTTCAAATAAAACCTAAATTGTTTGTGCTTCCTGCACCCACCTACAACCAACAAACTCGAACATGCATATACATCCAAGCGTCATGGCTGAACGTCATTGAGTACACAAGTCTCGACCGGTTGTGCTAGACTACATGCGATTGCACAACAAACTGTAAAAGTTCAGGGGTCTTATCCCCGCATATCTCAAAATATATTATATTCCAAATTAATTAATTTACTTAAAGTCAAATTTTTTGACATATACGAGTTTCGATCTATAAATAATCCTGTTTATATAAGATCGACCTTCATGAAATTAGCTGAAATAAATTACAATTTGTGAAAAACGTCGTTCCGAGAACATCACCCAGTTACAAAAACCACCCGTAAAAATGTATATTCCACCTGTAAGAACTGTAAAAATATACATACTCAATTATTTTTCAGTATTCAATTTTGAGAAAGGACTTCCGTGTACAAATAATAAAAGAAACAAAGTAACGAAAACAGATGATAATTGTACTGTACGGCGTTCAGAAAATGGATGGTTCTAGTGTCTTTTGATGTGCTGGAAACGTTTGAACAAATAAAAGAAACAAAAAAGTAACGGGTAAACAGATGATAAGAATGACAATGTTCAGAAAATGGATGGTTCTATGTCAAAACACAACGATTTAATACTGAATAATGAAACGTTTGAACAAATAAAAACAGCTTTTGTTAAATTAATTTACTTTTCATTATTTAAATATACATATACTAAACATAAAATTCTTTCAACGCAAGCACAAAAATAACGGCAGAAGCGGATGCAACATGACCTTGGAAACCAACTATGCCCAGGTATTCACACGATAATCGCGCCATTTATGCCCATTATGTCCTGCGATGAAACAACGATTTAATACTGAATAATGCAGATTATTTAGAACATATTTTTCGTATGAATTAACAGTATTCATGTTAAATTAATAATTACATTTTCGTTAATTTAATATGCATCATGTTGAGCAATGTTTATTATCATACTGGATGACCGCAGAACATTTGTTTTAAACTTCTCAGGATTGAATTCCTTTCTTAAATCTCTTAAGTTCCATCCATTCCTGTTCTTTACTTTCCTATTGCTATTATAATTTATACCATATTCATTACTGGTTGGGAAAC
This sequence comes from Glossosoma conforme, assembly GCA_022606575.1. Taxonomy (NCBI): domain Eukaryota; kingdom Metazoa; phylum Arthropoda; class Insecta; order Trichoptera; family Glossosomatidae; genus Glossosoma; species Glossosoma conforme. The sequence goes on along the minus strand of JAGTXR010000082.1, from coordinate 1,257,764 downwards.
ATTGTTAGAATGCTGTAGGGGAGCAAAAACTAGAGCGGCGTTTTCTCCGAGCTCCCGCGCCGTCCTGGAAGGCGATCAGGAACTATACATAGAATGTACTCGGTGGAGCTGCGGGAGGCGGAGGTGATAAGGAAGAAGCGAAGATTATAGCAGCTGTCAGAGTTTTGTGGCGGTAGTTCGTGAATTCCATATTATCAAGTAAGGGTTGGTGGACAAGGTAATTGAGTTATAGTAATATGAGAGCTAAGTGCCGCTGATCTAGTTTCATCCATCAGAACATATGTGCTGTGTGGAGAAGTGACGAAGTTCTCAATAAAAGCGAAACCGCGGTCTCCTAGTATGTGAATAAAAAGTGCTCAACGTGATCAATATTAAAAAAATACAAAAGTGTTTATTTATTCAATATTTGAAATGGATCCTAAAGTTAATGTTAAAATATAATCATTTATTCAGCCACCAGAGCCATAAAAATTAGAATTTCATACATTCAAAAAGAAAATACAAGGTAATAAATAACATTTAACAATTTTAACAAGTACTACTCAGTGAGTGGAGCACCGGATCCCCGCAGGATGGCCACGTCCAGTGCCCCTCCCCCCCAACAGGGAGTCCCACCTATCTGCCCACACAGCGATCCCACATTGCGTTGGGACTGCCGCGAACGCGCGCCCACACAGAAGCGCAACGCTTCGTTATTATGGCATGGAAACCATCCACACGCGCCTCCGTCAACATGCCTGAGGCACTGCAGTATCGCGGCAGACCCAACAATATCATAACAATATTTATGTTTTTTTTTGCATAAAAGCATTAAATAAAGTAACTATCAAGCCAAATTATTTAGTAAGTAGTAGATAAAGCATTTTGATTCCTTTGGTGTTGAACAACAGGAATATCTTCATGTAAATTTATTATACTTGTGAGAACAATCTCTAACCTTTTCCCTGGCGTTCTCCTAGAGCAAAGATATGAAATTTATATATGGCCAACCGAGACTATTACCGGTGCTGCGACGGAATTTTGAAGTATGTTGTAGTCTGGATGGTGTTCGGTATTTATGGATGAATGCACCTGACAGGGCGCAGCTACTGATGCCCTAATAAATCATCCTATTCCTCTCTATACAAATAATGAACACATGCATAAGAAAATGACAACAAATATATATAACTTAATCTATCGTTATTATTCTAACGATAGTAATATAATCAATAATTAAATACACATACAATTCTACATCAAATTCTACGCATCAATATCGGCAGACGCGGGATTCGAACCTCGAGCGTTGCACCTTGGCTACATCTTATACACCGCGTGGTCCACACGACCATTCTCTGCCTGAACAGATACGCAAAACTTAACTATTGTTAACATCATACAACGATATATGTCTCAGTAGTATATATTCAGAGTATGTATATTACTATTTTATTATGATTCAATCAGTCAACATTTATTCACAAGCTTTATTAATAGTTTTTATTTTATTACCGACAGTCTATCTATATGAATTGATGCGTAGAATGTGATGTAGAATTGTATGCGTGCATTTAATTATTGATCATATTGAGATATAAATCAATACAAAAACAATCAAAATATTCTAATAAAAAATAAAAAATAATCCAAATAGTAATATAATCGTATGTAAGATATTTCTTTGCTCAATTTCATAAAGTTTAAGCGTTTAATGAAACCTGAAATTATGACCTCTTGGTGGAGAAATTCATGCTTGGGTTTTGTAGACGTATAACTCAACGAGCTTGAGATTAGAGAAACGCGACTTTTTATTTCGTGTCTGCGGCTTCAAATCGTTTTAAACTCATATCTGACAACATAAAAAATACATAATTTCGTTCATTTCTCAAATGACGAAATAGTATTATAAAGTGTAGGCTTTATATATATTTTATTTATTTATTCATTTAACAGAACCGAAGTTCTAAGGTACATAGAGTAATAAAGAATAAGAAACATAGAGTATACTCGTACGTAAACATTCAATACATACAAAAAAAAAACATAAAAGAAGATGAAGATGACACGTGTCAAAGATGATAAAGACCTAGGAGAACAATACCATCGACAAAAGATGAAAAGGTTGTAAGAAAAAGATCGAGGTTTGTTGGTAGCCCATTTAGGAGCGCCATTGCTGTTGTACTAAATTGAGTATGTTGTACTAAATATATGTAATAAGCTCATTTACGAGGTGTCCGAGAGTAAGGTATAAGGCCTCAATAAAAAAAACGGTTTCAGGTTGAGCCACCCCTTAGAACAAAATGATCCAGGCTTTGAGATCATAGGGATATGGATCTAATTTCCACGAAAAATCAGATTAACAAATAACGTAAAAATATGCCTCAGATACTACAGTACCTCCTCTTCGAGTATTTAGAATTATACTCTGGAAGTTGTCAGGAAATATAAAGTTAATCAAGTGGACCTTCAGGTGCAAATATACCCTAGCTAGAACGAGAAATGGACACTGGCGGTTGACAGAACTAAGTGGCATCAATTTATGGTGATCTTTTGTTTTAAATATGGGAAGATGTCTTTTAGCGACACTCCGAGCATGGATCTCTCCATAGCACGCTGGGTGACTTTTATTTTATGGGTAAGACTTGCTGTCAGATTCCACGTCTCTGCGCCATAAGTTAATACAGGGAGGACGCATTGGTTAAACGCCTTAGTTTTAAGGCATTGCGGAATTTTCGCTTTAAAAATGTACTTTAGTTTTCCAAATGCTGCCCATCCCAGTTGTATGCGCCTGTCGATTTCTTTTGAGAAGTTATTTCGCCCTAGTTGTATTACTTGTCCCAGATAGGTATAGTCGTTTACAACCTCTATTTCTGTTCCTCCAATGGAAATAGGATCAAAGGTTTGTGAAATATGACTATTAATCATGGCTTTTGTTTTATCCATGTTCATTTTCAGACCAATTTTGTTCGACGCTTCATCGACGTCGTAGAGCATGTCTTGGAGCTTGTTAGGTGATTCGGCTATTAGCACTATGTCATCTGCAAATCGGAGGTGAGAAATGTACTCTGGCCACATTTTGTCCAGGATAGCAGTTTAAAAATATCTTCCAGGGCGTTTGTGAAGAGTTTTGGAGATATAACATCTCCTTGTCTAACACCTTTGTTTATTGAAATATTGTTAGTGCTATCATGGAGCTGGACCATCATTGTTGCAGATTTGTAAAGAGATTTTATTTATCTCTATATACCGATAGTCTATTTTGCAGCGTTGTAGTGAATCTAGCACTGCCCAAGTCTCGATTGAGTCAAATGCCTTTTCATAGTCTACAAAGGCGAGGCAGAGTGGCTGATTATATTCTTCAGTTTTCTGAATGATTTGTCTTAGCGTGTGGATATGATCAATTGTACTAAAGCCTTTCCTAAACCCAGCTTGCTCTCGAGGTTGAAATTCATCAAATCGACCCGTCAGCCTGTTTGTTAAAATTCTGGAGAATACTTTATACACATGGGAAAGAAGGGAAATGGGTCGGTAGTTTTTGAGCAGTGATTTATCCTATATTAAAGATAGAATCCGAAACGAGGAAATACGCAGAAGAACTCAAGTAGTGGATGCTACCCAACGAATAGGCACACTCAAGTGGCAATGGGCAGGTCATATCTGTCGAAGAGACGACGGTCGATGGGGAAGAAAAGTATTGGAATGGCGCCCAAGAACTGGCAAACGAAGCATTGGCCGACCCCCCACAAGATGGACTGACGATATAAGAAGAATAGCGGGAGTGACCTGGATGCGGAAGGCGGAGGATCGAAGAGGATGGAGACTCATGCGGGAGGCCTACGTTCAACAGTGGACGGACACAGGCTGATGATGATGATGGGAAGATGGATATTTTATAAAGCTAGAGAACCACTGTGTAGTACAACCTGTAGAACGCGTACCATTTATTAAACAATACTGTCTTCCTTGGAGTAGTTTTCTTCACAGCTTTCATCTCTAATTAAGTCGTCACAAAAGCTTCGTCTCTCGTTTTACGCCACGGCGGTCCCAGGCGAGAAGTTTAAAGAATCTAATAATTCGTTTAAAACGCTTATTATATCACGTGTAAAGTTTTAATTAGGACTTCGGGACAGAACTTTGTATCCAAATGAACGCGGAACAAGTTTTATGAAGTTATCAACTCGATTTTATTACTTCAATTAATGTTTGGTGAAGTAATCCCCGGAAGGTGAGTCCGGGAGTAAAAATTGTGAAGCACGACGCGCCACTGTGAGGAGCTACCTGGCGAGTGATAACAATAAAAAAGATTTGAATGATTTAATTAAAGAATACCTCAAATACTTATATAAAGCACTGAAGCACTTATACAGTATTACAATTAAATTATATAACCTACTTATGTACCCAAAATTCACGCATCATTCTTATTATTTACAGGAATTTACTATGAATGGGTGGTCTTGACGGGACGACTTTCGTCTACCACCAATTTTAATTAATAGGCTATGAATGGCATTTTACGGGTGCGGGATGAAATTCACAACCAACTTGGGGTATTTTAGAGCTCAAAAATCAATTAAAAGTATTTTTTTGATTTTTGTCGAGATCGAACCCACGAGCTTTGGCTTGTAAAACAAACGCTTTGACCATTGAGCTATACCCCCCGGCATTTGAATAAGACTAAAAAAATCGTAGGATTTATACAGATATTTGATGAAAAACATTTGGCGATCATAAATCGTAATCCAGGGCATTTATTTCTCGTGCGTATTTTCCGTATTCCGTTGATTTCCGTTCATTGGATCACTTTCACTCCTTTCGCTGTCTTATTGCATTTTTCAATGTGCTTTTTTATCAAGCCGGCCGGTATCGAGACGTCACTATATCAAGGATCGGGCAGCTTCAGGGACGGCCATAAGTTACCGACCCCACCCCGGGAACCCGTCGGGATAAATAAAACGGATACCGCCAGCCTGGACCGCTATTCCTCTCTACAGCAACCAAACATTGTTAGAGAGAGCGCAATCCATTTATGATTTACGACCCTCCATATCAAATAAAAAGAGGGTTTCTCTTCTCGACTCTGCCATAAATCGTCATTGTCTCCAGAAACTTCGCCACTTGTCGTATATTCTTACTCTTGTACACAGAGATCCGTGGGCCACTTGTGCTAACCTCCATCTAAATATAACGGTCCAAAAAAATACGAACATAAGATCGAAAACCGGTACCTTTTACACTTCTATTAAATAAAAATATATATTAATTGTCTTTCTTTAATATAAATGTAATTGATTAATTCTGATTATTTTTATTTAATTTAAATATGGTTCAATACTTCTGAATATTGTTTAATCCTTCATAGATAATTAATTTATACCAATATACAAAAAAATTATCCATATATACAAATCTACGTCAAATTGTTGAGAAAAATAAAGACGCTGGGATTCGAACCACGAACTATACACCTCAGATCTATTCTATTGTCTTGTAATGTAATTGTTGTACACAATTAATTCATTATTTTATTTTAAATATAGCAGTAGTACTCGTATGGAAAGTGGAAGGCCGTCGGAATCTACAGAATGTACTCGGCAGAACTACGAGATGCAAAGTTAACATGGGATGAGACAAGGACCAAGGCAGCTGACAGAGCTTTGTGGCTGCGGCTCGTGCTGTCCATACGCTTCAGAGCGGACATGGATAAATAATGAAATACTCGTAAATAACCTACACAGTTACGTACCATTTCACTGTAGTAACTTATTTCGCAGCCTTAGACTGATTTCTATTTGACATCTAACTGATTCAACTAGAATCACGGGAAGGCCTTCAGCCACTCTCTAACAAGTATATAGCTTTTTGCGTGCGTCCAGTAACAGGTCTCCATCTAGGTCTCCAAAAACAGGACGGACAGGGAGGGTTTTCACGAAGCGAATACCATTTACTTTAAGTACATTAAGCCTCATCCTTATTGCCATTATAGTTCACAGATTATTAATTCAGATACATCAGTATGTTTGTGCACGGGGAGAACTGCGAATCTTTCATTGAAAGCGATACTGCGGTCTTTCAGCGTGTGAATAAATTAACAGTGCTCAATGAAATTGATATTTAAATTAAGTAAAAAGTATTGTTTCATTTAATATTTGAAATTAATCTCAAGATGAATGCTAAAAATACAAATAACATAAAAAAATGCGTTGTATTAGGCGACTTATAAGCAATAAATTCCAATCCGAATTCAATTATTTTTTTATTCAATCTTTTGCAGCGACTTCACTCGCATACTTGCCCGAGGAAAGTTTGAACTTAAGAGTATCGAGTAACTTCGACTTGATTAATTTCTTGAAACAAGTAACTTAAAAATTCAAAGGGAAAAGTTTCGCGGTCCGTAATACAATATGCTAAAAGTCCCGCAAAAACTTTTAAAAATATTGTTTCAGGTGAAATTAAATATTTTCGAGGGTAAGCAATAAATAATTGATTGCCGAAAATGTGTATTCAAGTCAAAGTTCTAAGAAATGTGTTCGTGAAACAAACATTTTGCGATCTAATCACTTTTCTAGGAACACTAATGGTAGTTGAACGCCAAAATTAACTTTTTACGCTTTTAAATGTTGTATAAAATTGTTCAGAGAACTTTTATATCAATTAAACTTTAAGTCTCTCTTTAGCCTCGCCATTTCTCATCATTTGGGGTCGGCTCTCCTGTGCTGTATTCTCGTTCAAGCTCAGAGTTTTCAGATCCTTGTCTACAGTTGCAGTTCAGGTTACCTGTGTTTTTTTAGATCTTCTTCTCGGCGTGGGTATGTTGAGGGCTTTCTTCACCATGTGGTCCTCATCTCTCCGTGTCACATGCCCATACCATCTTAGGCGGTTCTCCCTTATCTTTTCAGGTATGGGGGGCACCCGAAATGAATTCGTCGCTCGACACTCAAACCGAGCGGACGTCTTGTCATTCTACCTACAGAATGGCGCGTAGTTGCGATTGTGACATCGCGCAAATACATCGTCGCTTAGACGATCACCGTTTGCTGCTGGAGCGGCTCTTAAAGGCTGTTGGATGCGGGAAGGAGGATACACCGACGTCCATTGGTGTGGACTCTCCACCCAACCCACAAAAAAAAATAACAACCTCTTTTACGGGTGTATTCTGTAGAAGGAGTGGTGTGTTAACCGCGGTATAACCAGAATTGAACTTTAAGTATCTATTATAAAAAGAAAATAATGAACCATTAATGCAATATAAGAATTAATATAATTGAAATTGATACTACGAAGAAGAAATTCCTTTTTTTTTTTTTTTTTTTTAAATATGATAGCTTGCTTTTGCGAATTAACTACTAGAAAATACGTCTAACTTTCGCTACATTTTCAGTATATTTCATCCAAAAAGATAACAAATTTCCATCTCAGATATTTTAGTTTTTCAAAAAGTTAAAATAACAATGGCGCTGTAACGAGCGGATCGGTTATATCACTGTGTTAACTGAAAATTTAAGCCCGCAGTTACGGAGGGCGCTACGTTTACGTGATTTTCATTTTCGGGAGGCAATCTTGACGTTTAATAAAAAGTAAAGAGACGGATTAAATTAATCCTCATGAAAATATCACGATGCCTAAAGGTTGGTTAACCTGCGCGCACAGTGACTACTGACTTTTTTTCAAGACATTGTGTTCTGTAAATTAAATTAACGTCAATTACACTTCATTGTGTAATTTTAGTAAAATAAACAACATAAACAGATAACACCTCATAATATAAACTACAATATATTGTACACAAATCCAAAAAAAGATAAGGTCGAAAGGAAGACTGCCGTTGCATTTTCACAAATCTTTGTAGTTTAATTGTGCTTTGTAAAATAATGAAAAAAACACTAAATATACGATAAATAGATTTAAAAGGTGTTAATCCTTAAAAATCCATTTTAAAATAAATATTTTTCATCGACGCATTCAAATTGAATTATAAAAAAGAAAAATATATTCATTCACTACTATCATAAGCACCGTATGGCACAATATAAACGTAACATCTTTAAAGCGAAAATTCCGCAATGTCTTAAAACTAATGCGTTTAACCAATGCATCCTCCCGGTATAAACTTATGGCGCAGAGACGTGGAATCTAACAGCAAGTCTTACCCGCTTGGTGAAAACCCTCCCTGTCCCATCCTGTTTTTGGAGACCCAGATGGGGACCCGTTACTGGCCGCACGCAAAAAGCTACTTGTTAGAGAGGGGCTGAAGGACTTCCCGTGATTCTAGGTGCATCAGTTAGATGTCAAATAGACCTCAGTGTAAGGCTGCGAAGTTAGTATAAAATAAAGGTCACCCAGCGTGCTATGGAGATATCCATGCTCGGAGTGTCGCTGAAAGATATAATCCTAAACGAGGCAATACTCAGAAGACCTCAAGTAGTGGATGCTACCCAAAGAATAGGCACACTCAAGTGGCAATGCGCAGGACATATCTGTCGAAAAGACGACGGTCGATGGGGAAGAAAAGTATTGGAATGGCGCCCGAAGAAAACTGGAAAACGAAGCATTGTCCGACCCCCTGCAAAATGTACTGACGACATAAGAAGAATAACGGGAGTGACCTGAATGCGAAAGGCGGAGGATCGAAGAGGATGGAGACTCATGCGGGAGGCTTACGTTCAACAATGGACGGATACAGGCTGATGATGATGAAGTAAAAAAATGTATAATACTATATTTTAGAGAATAAATAAATGCTTTACAACTAGTATTTTTATATAACTATTTTTTTTTTATGTAAACGCATGCAGGAGAGCACAACCGGACAAGACCAGTGCACTCTATGACGCTCAGCCAGGGAGACTGAACGCTGCATGCGGGAAACGTGTGTTGTGTTCGTGTTTGTGTGTGGGTTGGGGAGATTGCAAGTGTATATTTATCTGTTTCTTGAAGAGGTCCAGATTGTAGGAAGGAGGAAACACAGACGCTGGAAGAGCATTCCATAGCTTACCGGTGGCATTAAGGAAGGAACTTTGGAAGCTGCCAGTTCTTGGTCGACATATATTAACCGTGTATGGATGTTCGGCAAGTGTAAGACGAGTTTGTCGGCTGTGAGTGGGTGCAGGAGGAATTAGTTCTTTAAGTTCCGAAGAGCAGCGACCGTGGTAATAACGGTAGAAAAGACTAAGAAAACCAACCTTACGTCTGTGTTCCATTGATTGTAGATTAGACGTAAGGGTGTCATTGTTTATCAAACGAATTGCTCTTCTTTGAACTGAGTCAATTAAGTTTAGAAGGTATTTTGGGGCTCCAATCCAAAGGTGACTGCCGTATTCAAGGATAGGTCGGATTTGTCCTTTATATAGAAGAAGAAGTTGTTTATCGTTGAGTATTGTTATATTTATTGTAATACTCTTAGTGTGATTGTACATATTTACAAAGTTATTATTTTTATCTTACTGCTATGTACGAAATGGAACAAAATACATGTATTTAATTATATGTATCATTAATTTATTATTATGCAGTTTCCCGAGAATTGTTAGTAAGCAATTTACGTATTCACGTGTGCGGCCCCACCAAGATATTCCATCGCCAAATTATAAATGCCATTTTACGAGTCATTAAAATTATAACGACACGAAAAATCAAGGAGACGCCCGATTCAATGAACCTGTCTCCGGCGGTGTGAGACGTCTCTGAACATTGTTATCGCTTCATCAATCACGGCCCGGCAAGGCGGCTCCTCCTTCACAATTTATATTACCAAATGTGCATTAAGTGTAATAATGACAAAATTTACGACACAATCTGATACAGTTAATAAGAGGTCCGTAATTACATTAGATATGCATAAAGCAATCAAAAAACACCATTGCGGCCGCATGAAACTTTACAACCTTGTTTTTACGAGTCTAGCCGTTAATTTCTTTCAATGTTTCAAACTCCATAATCGATTTTATAATACACATCTCTGCTATCTTTTAAATTATTAATTTGGCTTTATTTTTCATATTTTTACAGCATTCTTTAATACTTAATACGTTAAAAAAAATAGTAAGCAGCATTTTAAATAAGTTTGATAAATTTGCGAAATAACTTCGGAAAGCTTCACAGAAAATATATTTCCTCATCAAAGTGATTGTTAAAAATATAAATAACAAATATTTTCTTACAACGTTATTTTTCAGTTTTTAAGTATGTTTAGAGGACTTAAATTTTATAATTTTAATTTTCATTGAATTATATAAATTACCTTAGTTCAATTAATATTTAAAGTTATTTAATACTCGTAGATTGTAAAAATTAAACTTGTTTTTATAATGGATCACGTTGAGTAACGCTGAGAATTGCACTTTTGCAACCATTCTTTAATTATAATTTTATATTAATTTTAACAAATTAAAAATAACAAGTTATGATTGAACATGTATTTTAAAGTGATTACATGTTTCGGACTCCCTAGAGTCCACCTTCAGTAAGGGCATCGTCATTATTCAATTATTTACTCAGCGATGGCTCATTGCCGAAAGCTTCCTCATACTGAGTTACGAAAAAGAATTTACACATATTGTATTATTATAGATAGCGCTTATATATATATGTACATCAATTTGTCAAAATATTTGTACACAAAGAATAAAGATCTTCAATTATCTATAAAGTATTAAAATATTGAAATGTATTATAAAAAATCCACAAAAATCAGTTTAATGCGAGTAGTATCTATCAATAAAACTAAGTATTATTTATATATTACTCTACAACATTTAAGTAGCTTATATGTACAATAAAGTTATCACTTCACGTAAAAGTTTCATGCACTCATCTTAAAATTTGCTGAAATAATTATAATGTAAAATGATACTTAACAAAGTTTGTTTATTGCCTTATAAATAACATAGTATATCAATGTAATATGAGTATTTTATTCCCACATGCGATGTAAGCGTATTAACAATGGCAAATATGATAATACTCGTACAAAGAAAAATAAACATTAACAACCCGTATGTTTGTTGAGCATCTCGGCACGTCTCGTAGATTTCCAATTTCTCCTTCTCAAGCAACATTCTGAGGCATATTATCCCTTTGTGGGGAGAGTACAGCTTCCCGAGTCGAAGCATTTCGCGGTTTAGATCAAAGGCTCGCAACCTGTGATCCATGAGCTTAAGTACGAAGAAATAAGTTTTTTTCAATCAACTGATCTTCTGTAAATACGAGTAACTTTGAATGCAGCACTGCTCCCGTCAACTGCCATCAATCAACAACTACTGTACAAGTTTGGGTAAGCTGCGACGTTTAGTAAGTGTTTGACAACCTCGTGAATTTTAATGGAAACGGAAAAAAGGTCATCAAGAATCACCGAAACCAAGACCTTGATAAATACTACGCGGTGTACTTAAGCATTCATCATTACTGAACGTTCCGCGTTCAATTTTGCTTAACTAAAGTGATCGAACGAGAACCGCACTATCAACATTCGCTAGTCCATACTACATACTCAATATGTGAAACTAAAAGTACTTTAAATAATTAAATACTTGGTTAAGCATTTGATATGCTGCTTCATTACATACGAGGGTTATCCGTAAAATAAGGTACCCAGTGATTTTTCAAAGTGTAAACATGTTTAATTCCATGAATGCGTACATTTTTGGAAAGTTCAGACTTTTATTTATTTTTCTACATAGTCGCCATTGAGGTCAATGCATTTTTGCATGCGTTGTATGAGATTTTGAATGCCCGAGTCAAAAAAATCTGCCGCTAAGCCTTGAGCCAAAATTTGATTTTTATAACTTTTAATCTTTGCAAAAATAGGTTGTCAACACCTTATTTCGATGATTCGAGAAGGACCTGGAGAGCTCAGACACTTCTGGCGGAATTCAGGTACGCTGCAAGGTGAAGGGGGTGAAATTTTCTGAAATTTCTTACACCGAACATATTTATACTTGTACCAACATACTTATTTAGGATGCCCATTTACACGGCCGTTACTTTTTATCGCAACCGAAAAAACATTGGCAGTGTGGGTGGAAGTATGGTTGAAAAATGTATTAGGAATATGTATTCATTTTTATGTACAAAGAAAAGTTAGACCTAAATAAGCGTTTATTGCGGTTTTTTTTAACATAATTATATTGTATGGCCGTTATTCTTTTGGATAAATATTGTTCAATTACATCCATTTTCATTATTAGTATGTTGCAACTATATACTTATTTAAACAAATAATACAGAATTCAAATCAACTTTGGTCAAAAAATTTTTTTCTTTTATTTGTTTAGGTTATATTTATTATTATGATGAGTTGGGTTCATGTCACTAACTAACTAGAACACGTTAAATAATCCAAAAAAAAAATCATTTTATGTAAAAAACTAGTTAATTAAAATTTAAAATATTTATTCTGACCGGAAAAATTCGAGCCGTATGTTATATTGGTTATGCATAATTTGAATCGCGAATAATAATAAAATATACATACTTTGAATATATACTATAGCGACATCTATCGTAAACGAAAATATGAAATGTATGGCAAATTTAAAAACGTAAATTAAGTTTAAAATAAATACAAATATTTTTTTTAAATATTTTATTATATTTAAAATTAGCAATTAAATATTTTCCTAATATCATAATCAATAAAAGAAATATGTAATTGATTTATTCATTACATGTGTGTCCATACCTAGGATATTCCGAAAGTAGGATATTGATATGAATTACCATTAGATAATAAGCCATCAATCACAATGAAACGATAATGTAATCCGATCACCTACGCGTTCTTCACAAAAACCTGAACAGACACAGTTATTAGTTATTACCGACCACATTGGATACTATTTTTCTCCGCCACCTATTCTCATACAAGCATATATTAAGTATACGTCTTCTTAAGCCCTCCCAGAATATTTCAAGATTGTTACTTATGACCCCATATAAGATCACCTATATATGGAATATTTTTCATGGCGGATGGTCCTAAGTATGCGGGACAGTTTGGAAAAAATATAAATCTATTTTAATAACGACTGATTCAATTCGTCTTTATACACTGTGGGTATATAAAAAAAATCCCAATTTTTAACATTATGTCTCTACCATATCAATTATTATACTTTAAATACTCGTTTCTTGACACAAAACTTTGGGTGCAGGTTCAACATACGGTCTACTGTCCGCAGATTGGTTTCATATACGGTTTACCAAACGATATATAAAAAAACGGCACCCATAGTAAACACACTTTTAATATTTGGGATTAGATACAATCATACCTGCATACAATAATATGTATCCGATTATGGAATCAATGGCATGCTTTCAAAAGCAAATAATCCGAAATTCGGCGAAAAGCTTTCTTAATCGGTAAAGTAGGTTTTTCCAAAGGAATGTCACATATGTATATACAGTGGAACCTTTCATAACGAGCGCCTCTCATAACGAGTAATTCACATAACGAGACAAAAAAAAATGAGAAAAAAAAACCTGCTCCCTTAACGAGCGACGTTTCGCATAACGAGTACAGAAAAGGTTAGTCACATAACGTATGACGCACTTGTGAACCCGGGACTTCTGCGTCAGTCTGTGTTTAGCACTTGTACCGTTAGCACGTTAGTGTTGCATGATCACATGCTTTCTAGAAAAAAATAATTAATTGTTATAGTGTTTTACATTGATTTATAAGGGGAAATTAGTTTCGTTTAACGAGTGTTTCACATAACGAGCAAGATTCTGGAACGAATTATGCTCGTAATGAGAGGTTACACTATATATGATTTGGAATAAGAAAACATTCGTTCATAAATAGTAATTCGATGCCAAACAATCTCTCCATAGCATCGCTATTATGGATATATATGGATATATATATTAGTATTTATATATATATAGATAGATAGTACATACATATATATATATATATAACGTATACATATTTTAAAACTAAGGCGTTTAACCAATGCGTCCTCCTGTATTAACTTATGGCGCAGAGACGTGGAATCTGACAGCAAGTCTTACCCATAAAATAAAGTCACCCAGCGTGCTATGGAGAGATCCATGCTCGGAGTGTCGCTAAAAGATAGAATCCGAAACGAGGAAATACGCAGAAGAACTCAAGTAGTGGATGCTACCCAACGAATAGGCACACTCATGGGCAGGTCATATCTGTCGAAGAGACGACGGTCGATGGGGAAGAAAAGTATTGGAATGGCGCCCAAGAACTGGCAAACGAAGCATTGGCCGACCCCTACAAGATGCGGAAGGCGGAGGATCGAAGAGGATGGAGACTCATGCGGGAGGCCTACGTTCAACAGTGGACGGACACAGGCTGATGATGATGATGAACATACATATATATATATATATATATATATCTCTATATATAAATATATATATACTATCTGGTTAGGTTATGTATTTTAAATTCAAGATAAGTTACAAGTTACCGCACTTCGATACATACATATACATATATATATATATATATATATATATATATATATATATCTATATATAAATATATAAATATATATATACTATCTGGTTAGGTTATGTATTTTAAATTCAAGATTAGTTACAAGTTACCGCACTTCGATAGTATACTTTTGTGTAATAAATAAATATTGTACGAGTACATTAAAAATGTATGTTAATATTCGAACCAGTTAAATACTAGCAAAAAAAGTATTTTATCGTGTTACGACTCTATTTCAGAGATAATTATTAAAATCTTTAGAGAGATGAATTTAAGTATAATATTGCATTCACTGTACTTAATGCTGCATTTCACTATTTTCTGCAATAACGTTGTGTGCAGTTAAATTTTTATTGCGACTCGGATATGGTCGACCGTTTCCGTCTGCCGACTTGATATCTCGTCTTAAGTACGACGTCTGAAAATAGAGATAAAATACTTGATGATAAGAAGAATCACAAAGTCTTGGTTTAATATAAAAGCAACCATGCAAAAATCGTATAAAACATTAAAACAAATAAAATATTAAAAAGAAATAATAAAAAAATCATTACACTTAAAGCTCAGTATTATATCTGATCACTCGTATATTTTAATATATTTCTTTTACCCATGAGAATTCTGTAAATATGAAATTAATACTTGGAATATAATTAATTTATCAATTGTTACAAATGGATGACTAAACATAAGATACGCGTGGAACGATTATCTACAAGTACATCGATAATACGAGTATTATACTCATTTTATTGAAGTTAACAACCGATGTTAATATGGCCGCTACTCTTGTACACTTAAATAATTTATTCCTCCTGCACCCCACCCATTAACAAGAGACTCGTCTCACATTTGCTGAAGAGGCATACACGATTAATGTATGGCGAACAAGAACTATCAGTTTCCGAAACTCCTTCCCAAATGCCAACGGAAAGCTCTGGAATGCTCCTCCATTATATGTGTTACTCTTACTCAACTTTATCTTTAACCCTATATTACGGCTCGGTGGAATACAAATTATACTGTCAATACGGCGTGAATTTTTCGTACCATTTCTTTGCTTAAAACTAGTTTTTTTTTCTTACTACCTACCTTACTAAACTAATTTCCTACCGTAGATATCACAATGAGTACTGAAAGTAGCAAAACGATATATCACAGCTACCGATGTCAACGGTAGGGGATCTTACACGGCATATATCGGGTACCGATGAGAACAGGTTAATAGAATCTGACTCTTTTAAAGAAACAGACTGTATACACTTGCAATATCTCTAACCAACATACACAACAAACGTATGCTGCATGCAGTGTCTAGTTATCCTAGATGAGCAAAATAGGTCTCAACCGGATGCGCTTTCCTGCATACAATTACTTAAAAATGAAAATAAATATAAAGTCAAGTTAAGCAGTAGCGAAAAAAATACAAAAGGTTGTATTGCCTATTGTGTTTCTATATTCTTATTTGGTATGCGTTTAAAAATACATGGCAGTAAAATACAGTCGAATATAAACAGAAATAATACACAGACATCGAGACGTATTTCTTAATTAATGTTAATTATTATGCGTAACTGGCGGCTCGGGTCGGGCGATTCGGAAAACGCAAGTCGTTTAAATCTCCTAATAATATCTTATTTCCGGCCCAGAGCAATCAACAGGCACGCTATTTTAATGCCGGGAAAGGAATATCAGTGGCGCCAGCCAGGTGAGAAAGGATTATAGTTTTCAAGAAATACCACTAATAGCATTACTATATATCAGAGCTTAAAATTATATTGCTAACTAAAATTATATATCATTTTGCTACTCATATATCATACAACTGAAAGCCTACATTTTATTTTAACCTATTGAAATTCATCTACAATATAAATATTTATATATAATTTATTTAATATTTTACCTGCTCAATAGTCAGAATATTTAATAATATACTTGTATCAGTCACTTCCGACTATATATCACCCCCATTTTTCTTTCAATTATGAATCTTAGCATTTAACTACAAACCAATATAGCCGTAAAGTGGATTTTGAAAGCAGATGCCTGCGTTGAATATTGAAGGTACAATAGTTTGATTTGACTGACTGAAGTAATGAAGAGTTAATGTAACGAAAAAGGCAAACTTTCATAATACAGTCAAAAGACGAAGGTGGATCTAGCCTTTTTTCAAGCCCTCGAGCTTGTGCCGTCCTGGAAAGCCTTACATAGAAAATATTCGGCTGAACTCCGGGAGGCATATCAGAGCTAACGTGGGATCATGCACGGACTATGGCGGCTGAGAGAGACCTTTGTCGGCAGTTCTTGACAACCATATACTCCAGTTAGGGAATCAGACTAGGTATGATGATGGCTGAAAGGTGTACTCAGCTAAGCTCTGAAAAGCAGATCTGACATGGGAAGAAACAACAACCATTACAGAGATTTTTGACAACAATTCTTAGCGACCGTACTTACGCACTTAGGAAAGCGGACAAGGTATGATAATGGCTAAAAAGTTACTGATCATTAATTAATTGCGTAACTCATTATACAAATTATACGACATTCATAAATTTAAAAATCACAAACGATTAGTCGTGCTTAGCAAACATTTCCACCATGAACATACATGTATTGTATATAAACTATAAATATTTCCATTTTATAAAGCTTAATAAATAAGTGAGAAATATAACAGCGAGCCGCATTCTTTTAAAGCGTGCACGTCACTGCTAAATAAACATTAAATAATAAATCACACCAGGTAAATCCTGAACGTAATATTCCGTAAATAATTTAACAGCAATTAATACTCTTAACGTAAGGTACTCCTATTTCATATTCGGCATAATGAACAGTTAAATATATCGGCCACGAGGTAACGTCAATAGGGGAAATATAATAAGTTTGGAATATTCGATCAACGTTCCTAATGGGTTAGTTAAAATTCAAAGCATTGCTGATGGCATGGCATTATCGTATCCTAACAAATATCTTGTATTAATATTAATAGCGACAACACAATATTGTGATTTGTTATTACATTATAAAGTGGATTATAAATTTTCAATGGGACCTTTAATTTGCTATCGATTTAATGTACTTTCAGTAAATATTTAAGTCGTCTGAAAGGTAGCATTAGTACTGATAATACTACATTATTACGTGAAGAGTTCGTGTATATTTATTACATGAAATCAAAGAAAATATTATTTTGTATTGTTAATTTTTTTCTAAACAAAAAGAGAAAAACAGTAAATTACTTAATTTATTTACACCAATCGATACGTACATACAAATTCCCAGCAAACAGTATCAGTATACGACAATCGCACAGCAAAACAAGACGCAAAGTCATATGCCCCGAAGAAATACGTAAGGCAATCAACCAACCGTCCCACTGCTTGCTTAATTTTAATGAAAATAAAAACTTAGTTATTTCATACTATAATGATTCAGTTTTTCGTAAATTATTGGTTAAATTTTTTAGAGTAATTAGAGATCGTCAAGGACAATATTATCAATAATGATAAAACGACTAATGATTAGTACAGTCATTCATGTGTCATTTGCTTATTATAGCAAATATCAAAGAGCAGCTGCTACATACTGAGACAATCGCTCTTGTGATGATGACAATCGCCCATTAAAATCCTTACAAAAGAACGATTAACTTAAGTTGAGTGGTATCACTATATCAAATTCAAGATAGAATTGTGTTTAAAAAATGGTCTTCAAATGAAAAGTACGTCGACATTTTTCTGACATTTGCACCGCTTATCGAGTCGAAAAGTTAACACGTATTAAATGACTAATAGGTACTATTTATATATAGTTTAATTTAACTTAGAATTTAATTAATTAAAAAATGGCCTCCTAAAGTGGTTGCCCCCAACCACTTTAGGAGGCTGCTTTTTACCATTTTTTTTGTGGTTTTTTTTTCAAGCGTCTGGGCGGCTTAGTTTTTTGAACGGTCTAAAGTGGTTACCCCCTTAAGTATATGTATTTTTCAGAAAAGACAAATATATATTTTTTAATTAATTTGAATAAAATTTCAATTTCGATATTGCGTACTAATTATTTTAGAGGATGATAAAAAAATGTAGGTACGTAGCATTTGACAATAAAATTAAATATCTGATGTGGTTATGTGGTTACCGTGTGTACTGAACATAATCATGACTGACCTATAAAGTATGAGGTCAATCGGATAATTAAAAGGTCACTGACATGGTGCATACATCAAACAGAGAAACTGACCAATGCACTACAAATGACTGTGACCGCAAATGTCTACCTATTAACTCGGAATATGGTGACCAGATTTTTGTTGTAATTTTATTGTGAAGTGTTAATAAAAGTTAGTATAAAACATAAATCGTTATAAAAAAAATCTCAACGAAATCTAGCTCAATGGTCAAAGCGTTTGTTTCGCAAGGCCAAAAGTCGTGGATTCGATCCCCGACGGAGATTAAAAAAATGATTTTTTAACGATTTCTGAACTCTAAAATACAAAAAAATTGTGTGAATTTGATCCCCTACCCGTAAAATACCAGAAGTAGCCTATTAATTTAAATTGGTGGTAGATGAAAGTCGTCCCGTGAAGACCCTCCATTCATAGTAAATTCTTGTAATAATAATAAGTATGATGCGTAAATCTTAGGCTGTAGTCTATGACGACAGATCAATACTCCACATGAAGCGCTTAGCCATATGCACCATGGTTAGCGTCATAGAATTCCACAGATGATACTTCAGAATTACTATCACCGTCTGTCGTATTCTCCTGTATGTGTTAACATTAAAAAAAAACAGTAAATAATACTCTGATTTACCATAAATACGTTAATTAAACATTATTGTTTCATCATCAGCATTCGCATAAAACAAATATTATATCGAATTTAATTTTCCTCTAAGAAAGGCAATCCAAAAAAAAAAAAAAGGAAACAATATCATATGTTTGTACACAAAATTCACATATTTGCGTTGTTGTTGTTTGTATCAGTTTTGTTTTTTTTTCAAGAAAAAAATATTTCATGGATAACAACGTTAATAAGTTTTATATTAACCGTACAACGAGGTTTTTAAGATTGGCAATAAATATATCTGTTTCAACTAGCGCGACCTAAAATAAATTCTTATGGGCGAAGTATTGAAATATTGCTTCAGTAATATGAAAATATTGTTCATGCGATAGGTACTTATGTTTCTGATAATAAATCGTGTTTTTTTTTTTTCATCTTTCTATCGGTCGTAATATTTTCATGATGTTGGTACGTGATATATGAATGCGCCGTTCTTGAAATAGTATTAAGTTTGTTATTATCTAGCAGTTATTTTTGTATTCGGTAGTAATCAATAAGACGTTCTATAAAGAAATATGTTATACACGGATTAATAAAAAGTTTTTACAACGTACTATATATAGCATCTACATAAATACTAATCGTTTAAAAAGTAGTAAAAGAAATAAATATTCATTTTTTATGAGAAGGATTGAAAAGACGCATGCGAAACTGGAGAGCACAGCCGATCAAGATTAGTGTACTCTATGACGCTCAGTCAGAGAGGCTGGATTCTGCATGCGAGAAACGTGTTTTATGTTCGTGTTTGTGTGTGAGTCGGGGAGATTGCAAGTGTATATTTATATGTTTATTTAAGAGATCTAGATTGTAGGAAGGAGGAATTACAGACGCTGGAAGAGCATTCCAAAGCTTACCGGTGGCATTAAAGAAAGAACTTTGGAAACTGACGGATCTTTGTCGACACACATTAACCTATTTCCATAATGGTAGGAATTTAATTACCTGTATGTTTCGAAAAACGAATGTTTGATTTTTAGTTATATTCGATTTAGTGTTAAATGTTTTGAAGTCTGATATGCAATAAACACATCATATAAATTTGAAATATAACAGTAGACGATAACCTACACATTACGCGCTTTCCTATAAACTAACCAAACTACTTTAAGCTCCTCCTATCCCATTCTCCTTCTTTCTTTTACAATTAAGATTATATCGTTGTATATAAAAGCCCCCTATATATTTATATATATATATAAGGGGCTTTGAGATGTGGTCATACAGAAGAATTCTTGGAATTTCCTGGATAGACCACGTCAAGAACAATAAGGTTCTCAACATAATCAAGGAAGATAGGCACCTAGTAAGAACCATCTCAGAAAAGCAAGCCCGATGGATCGGTCACATCATGCGCCACGATGGTCTTCTTCACGACATTGTAGAAGAGATGGTTGAGTGTAGAAACTGCAGAGGGCGCCCTGGACGGGAGTATTTGCAGAAAGTGTTCGTGGACATGAGTTGTAGCTCTTATGCTGAGCTAAAGAGGATTTCAGAGGATCGAGAGGAGTAGAGATCGAGATGCACGATTTTGTTGTTGCAAACCAATCCACCGGATGATACTACGAAGATGAATCCATCAATACATTATTGCATAGCACAACTGACATAGGAGAAACCGCAGTCACAACTCAACGTGATCCATATTAAGTATTTATCTATTGAAAATTTGAAGTTTATCTCAAAGTAAATAAATCAATGAATGGCAAGCATTGTGCTAATCATGATATGAAGGTATGTAAGTATATAACTCATTATTATCGAATGTTCTGGTATATTGCGAGAGTTTCGTGTTTGATAACAACGAAGATAGCTGTGCGATTCTGACAACAGTCTTTCCATTATCTGCCCGGACCGGACGCGGCACACTCAGACTAGCTGATAAGCTGCGTGAAATTTTCTTAAAAAGTCGCGAGACATTTTTTTCGCCGAGTGAGTTATAAATCGTATCAGGTTACCGGGCCGCCCGTATTTATTCAGCATCCATCGAGGATAACTCGGCGGAGATGTGCCATTTATTTCGGCTGCTCACAACCCGCAAACAAGAGCTGAACAACCAGCGAACGCGAACTCCCTGAAAAAACTGAAATTGACATTTCAGTACTCGAGATTTCAGCTAAAGAGAGGAATTAATTTGCCTGTAAGCATAACACATACTCCAATAAAAAATGACACATGCATTAACAAAAATACATAATAACGATAAAAAAAATCGTTTTTCTAAAAAAGAAATGCTTTTAACCAAAGATGAAAATGACGTACAAAAATAATCGAGGTGTGATGAGCGATCACTCGAGAAACTTCATATATAAATTGAATGAAAAATAATGCTTGACTACAAACACGGGTTTTAAAACATAAATCGTTTTTTTTTTTAAATACACAAAACATAGATCAGTTTAATGGTTGAAGACATGTTTAGGTTTTATCGAGAAAACAGGAAAATTAAAAATAAATTTTTGTTCAAAATTGGAATCAATTTGGAATTTTGACGTATATATTTTACACAGAAACGCTTTTTTAAAGGCTGAAACCAAATTTTATGTCAACATGCAAATTTAATGTTGATACCAAGGGGTAAATTAACATTGATCTTGTAGTGAGCCAACGTTCGCTAGTTCTTGGGTGCCACTCTAACGCATATTCTTCCATATCGATGATCGTTTCTTCGACAGTTACAACGTGCCCATTGCCATTTGTGTGTGCATATTCGTTGGGTAAATCCACTACTTGAGTCCTTTTTCGGATATCCTCGTTTCGGTTTTAATATTTTAGAGACACTTTGAGCATGGATCTCTCCATGGCACGTTGGGTACCCTTTATTTTATGGGATTGTTATTATTTCATGTCTCTGCGTCACAAGTTAATACTGGAAGGATCCATTGGATAAATATATTGATGTTACAGAATCAATGTATTCAAAGTAAATTTAGGATTTTTTAAGACTCTCGATAGTTCTCCACCGCTGTCGTAGATGTTCGGTCTGTAGGTGTAACTGAGATGTATCAAATGACCGAATGCGGCGACGAGGGTTCAAATCATCAATACTTTATTCTCAGCGCGAGGGAGAGCAGGAGCAGGGTCGCAGGGGATCGGAGGAGGTCTCGGCGAATATCAACTTTTAATGGAGAAACTCTGTACTCGGCCGCCAGCCTGTCGAAGGGACGAAGGAATTAGCGCGAGTAATTTATGGAAAAATAACCTTTTCGGCGACGTGTGGCACACACGGACTGTGGGAGTAGTGAGAAGAGCGACTGGGTGAAGAAATTTATAGTATTTTTTTCCATATTTTTTATAACAATTTTAACACCCACCTGAAAAACGTAACGTATGGAATAATGAATTTGATAGGCAGTATTGAAAATGCAGAAATAAAACTTTCAAGCAAAAAACTCGGTTCTAAATCACATGCAAACATAATTGAATCAACAAATGATACATGCAAATTTATGGTAAGCATTGTCTTATGTGACATTTGTCTCATCAATAAATTGCAGCGAAATAAAACGGCAGACGCGGGGATTCGAATCACGTACGTTGTACATACCATTTATAATGAAAAAATACCATTAAAGGTAATATTTATTGTAAATTTGTATCTGTATCCATTGATGACTCCTAACTGATGTCTGCAATTTCGCACAATCCATTTCCCAACCTTACCATTTCCTTATCCATTCCCAAGTGTTTCGAGATTAGCAACGTGTAGCCAAAGAAGGCAATTCGAGACTCACTGTAGTATACTAACTTCGCAGCCTTAGACTAAGTTTTATTTGACATCTAAATGATGCACCTAGAATCACGAGAATGCCTTCAGCCACTCTCTAAAAAGTAGCTTTTTGCGTTCGTCCAGTAACGGGTCCCCATCTAGGTGTCCAAAAACAGGACGGGACAGGGAGGGTTTTCACCAAGCGAGTGTATCCATTGTTGAATAGTGGTATAAATCTTCAGTGTTTATTAGAATATAGAAATGGCAAAAAAATAGATCATATTAGCATTTAAGACGAGAGCCCCAATAAATATACACAAAAGTAATAATAAATGATGTTCCTCCAACTTGTATCGTATTCGTACATGGCAAATTAATTAATCGGACAAGTGTATCTTAATTAAGAAGAAAGTGGAACATGATTCGACAATATAGAGTATTGCAATAGGAAGAATCGCTACTTTGTGGTACCATTGATGTTGCATTACAATACCACTTATATTTGATAAAATTAACATTCTACATTATAATAAATTGAACATTACTAGCTGATTCAATTGAAAACAGGCATTATATAAATAATTAACACGGTATTATAAATTAATAATCAGGAAATTAATCAGTTTCTAAGTAATATGATTATTTTAGCCCGAACCCAACCAAATTGGTCGGCTCGTTAGAATTAGCCTTGCAAAGTCCCGCGGATTAGCTGAATATTAAATAATTCAAATTGCTCTTGATAACAATTTGAAAAAATAAAACTCAAAGAGAGAACTATATTATGATTCCGCCCAATCGGCGCACGCGGGGATGAAAAGTTTTTAATTGAAAATTAATTTCATTCCGTAATACATAATGTAAGAGTGCTAAGAAAAGGTTTCAGTATAATAATAGTCTTTAGTACGCACACCAAGCGAATAGCCAAAAAACAGTATGGGCTAACAGGACGAAAAAAATATATATACCACAACGGTATAATTTTTTTAAAAATGTATTGATTGTTTCATACGACACTTGATCAAATAAAAGTTAAGTATTCTAAGAAAAGTTAAGATTGTTGGATCCATTTCAAGGATGATTTGGCTCTTTCGAACGCTTTCTTGAAAGTCGATACGAACGTCAACATGCATTACATCAAATCAATCAACATTAGGCTTCCATAACTCGGAATTTCCTGGAGAGACCACGTCACGAACAATGAGGTTTTCAAGATAATCAAGGAACTTAGACACCTAGTAAGAACCATCTCACAGAGGCGAGTCTGATGGATCGGTCACATCATTTGCCACGATGGTCTTCTTCACGACATTGTGGAGGGGATGGTTGAGGGTAAAAACTGTAGAGGGCGCCCTAGACGGGAGTATTTGCAGCAAGTGTTGGAGGACATGAGTTGTAGCTCTTATTCTGAGCTGAAGAGGGTTGTGAAAGACCGAGAGGAGTGGAGATTGAGATGCAAGATTCTGTTGCTGCAAACTAATCCACCGGATTGATACTACGAAGAAGAACTTGGCCGAACATAAAATCTTGATGGACAAGCTGTATGGACGTTGATGAGGATTTTTTTTTTCATAATTTGGTGTTATAGGTTTACAGGAGAATACTGAAAGATGGTGATAGTGATGCTGAACGTCGTCTGTGGATTCTATGACGCTTACCCTGCTTGATATGACTAAGCGCTGCATGTTGAGTGTAGATCCACTTACGTCATACACTAAAGCCCAACATTTACGCTTCATCCAATTATTAGAGAAATTCCACGTAAACTGGGGTGGTATTTACGGGACGTCTTTCGCCTACCACTAATTTAGATTAATAGGCTATGACTGGCGTTTTGCGTGTGAGTGATCAAATTCAAACCAACCGGGGGAATTTTAGCTCTTAGACATCGCTTTTTTATTATCTCCGTCGGGGATCGAACCGACAACCTACGGTTTGGTTATCAAACGCTTTAACCACTAAACTATATCCGCAGACTATCCTGAAGATTGTAATAACAAACCTGACACAAAACGCGTAAGCTAACTGGCATGTCAATGGTCAGTCGAAATGCGTGCGCATTTTTCAATTTGGTACCTAATTTTTTTGGAAACTATAAGAAGTGTTAGTTCTTAAGAATGGCTTCAAGAAATTGGTAGATGTCGATCTATCTGAAAGCCTATATTTACTTAATATTTAACAAAACGGACAACTCCCCTAGTTTATTCGATACAGCCGAACGAATTTATTTTATTCTAGCATATTTGACACCCCCAAACCGCTTCCATTAAGGGGCGGACATCGTCTCAAGTTTTTGAGAGATCTCAAATAACAGCCTTATCTGCAAAAGGAAGGAGTAATGTTTCAAATGCGTTTAGCCTTCTTATTTTTCGCACAGTATATACAGACTCTTTTTCAAGTTGATAATTATTTTTGTTTTGAAACTTGAGCACGTCAGCCGACTCTGAAAGGGTCGTTTTTGTGAAGGTAATATAATAATTTATAAGTAATGTATTGTTTTTGTTTATTTTTTCATATTTATACAAAATAATTGACAATACACATATGGGCATAAAATAATCATCAAGCGGTACGTTCGGAATATTATGTAATATTACAAAAAGAAAAGAAGACGAATTATTTCTTCTTCTCCATTCATTTGTTTTTATCTTTCGTTTAAGACTGTTTAGAGGTAAATGTGTGTTTGTTTATTAAATTAATTTTACATTTTCAAAGAATGAAAAAAATATTCAAAGACAAAATTCTAACGGCTTTTTTTTTAATAATAAAACTAATTTTAATTACTAATTTAACTACATAAATTTATCGTTGGAAAGAAACAAAAAAATAATTGCCATAAGTAAATGTATCGGTAGATCGTTTTTATGTGTATGATTCTTTCACGTTATTTTGATTCGCGACGCTATTTCCAGTTGTGTACCTAAAGTTGAGTATGTGATCGAAAAAAGTATGCTCCAAGTAATGATAAAAATATGCTAATAACACGATAGATGGGAAACAATCTAAAACAAATGTATCCACACACCCACCGAAACAATATCCTCCGGCAGTATCCATAAGTCTCGAGCAGCGGAATCGCGAAACCCGACACACGGAATGAGATTTCATTTACAGTTATCGCAGCAAATGCCCTCCCGGAAATCGACTTGAGAGCAACTCGCGAAACGATCCGCAAAAAACTGCGCGAAACCGAACGTCCCAAACAGCGCGATTTATATGCTCAAAATAAAACATACGGGAGGTGTCAGTTATCGCGCCTCGCGTATTGCCCATTATTCCAAAAAAAATACGAAACAGGTTGAAAAAGAGGCTCGCGCCTAAAAAAGATAGACTCGTTCACTTGTAGGAGTATACAGCGCTGTTTCATCTATGCACAAGATGTGAGAATGGAAAAATATATACTGATATGCTCCTCTCTTATTTGGACATCGATTTACTTGATGAAGGGTGCAGGATCAGGTTCACAAGATAAAGAACTGGTTTTTGTTTCACTGTACGCGTTTATTTGTCAATAACGTCGTCCGTTATAGGGACGCCCTTAGGTGCTCTCATAACGGTGGCGGGCGCGTTCCGACTGCCAGCGCACTCTGACCTCTGACGCCGCCAAATCATCGCGGCAGACGAGCGAAGTAAATATGACAGTGGCCAACAAGAAATGGACCAACTGTCATAACAAACAAGATGGCGTATGCAAACGCCGTGCAAAATTATACAATTAAAAACATTATATGTGCATGTCAGGCGAGCGAACACAATAAGAGACAAAATATCGTTTTTCGAGGCTTTACGGCATCAGCCTAAAGGAGTTATATCAAGCTGATATCAATACATATATAAAGTCCAGTGACAATAGCTCATCGTAAGTGCAGTTGTCATTAGGTCACTGATGTAAAGCAACATTGGGCGCGGACCAAAACATGGATGTGTCACTGCATGTTACTAACCGCGTGTCGCTAGTCGAGTTGAACGTCTCTTTAAGACCAAATTGTTGGGCTAATCATTTGAACTGTTTAAAACACCATAACCAAACACATATGCCTCGGATAATATAACGGCCGCCTGTTCAAGTTCTTGGGTTTTTAACTTGGAGGTTGCCAGGAACGATAAACATTCCCAGTTAGACCTTCGGGTGTAAAAATGTCTTATACAAAAAAATAGGGAAAATATATATTTGTAATACTTTATTATGGAAACTTAATGTAATCCTAGCTTTATTATGTAGATTTTTAAAATATTATACAGCATTACTGACATCAGCATTTTATATCCCTTGCTGACTGGTACCGAAAACCTCGACATACATTCTTTCGTCTATTATTTCTGTTCGCTTGTCGACATGCATGTGTCGCCATACTGGCATTTGGGACTAGTTATATAGACTGCCGCTTGTGGCGCTGGGCGTGAGCCCATCACGAGCGCGGGAGTCGTGTGCCGTCCGTCGGCGAGATCGCATTGTTAAGTCCCGATCGATCGCGGCGAAAGTAACGCCATATTACGATCGATCAGGGAAAACTAAGTTTTATCGTAAATATATGTCAATGTGCTTCAAAAAAAGTATTTGTTTTGCTAACCTGTTCCTCATCATGCCCTCACGCGACGGAATAACACCTTTTTAAAGAGAGGAGGATGTTAATACATATTTGCAACATAATATATATAAGGGTATCATTATTACTTGTTCTATTCTATAAAATATGACGGTCTAATGATTTGTTTTACTTAATATCGTCGCTTTGTAAATACGCAATGATTCAAGATGCCGAAATCGATACTGATTTGATGAAGGGCACTTTTTAAAGTGGTAACGTAAATAAAATAAATTTATCGAGGTAAGATTATTTGAATCGCTTAGTAGTGGGCGAACCGTATTTGAAGAACATGAATAAAATATGGTCCAAAAATCTGGGAGTCTACATATTTGATGGTGGAAATCGTTGATTGCCTCACGAATTCTGCCTTTAAGTGAATCGATATTTTACGATTGATGAAAGAAGAATAATATTAGAATAGTTCACAAAACCAAAAGATTGAACTCTATTTACTATGTAAAATATGAAGAAATTCTTCAACTAAGTATACCTAGCTCTCACAATAAATTGCAACGTTGCAAAGCGAAATTTTCGGATCAATTAGTATATATATACGGAGTATATATTAACCTGTTCGCATCGGTACCCGATATATGCCGTGTAAGATTCCCCTAACGTTGACATCGGTACCCGTGATATATCATTTTGCTACTTTCTTAGAACAGTTTTTTATGCATCATCTGATAGTTAAAGGATACAAGAACCAATGTTACATATGAAAATAGACCAGATAAGTAAATTTATTCATCAAATACTAGTTTTCTAATTGACAGTATAATTTGTACTCCGAACTGTAATGAAACGGTTAAAGAAAAGTTAAATATTTTCTCCACCTTATATTTGCTCTATAGAGATATCATGGGATGTACGAGTAGTATCAATAGTTGCAACCATATGCTTATATCGTAGAGTAAAAATGGAAGGAAAAAATGCGAATTGGCTAAATTATGTTCACAAAATTATGAAAACTATTACAGACGATTCTACAGTGGTTATAGTCATCATCATAATCATCATCAGCCTGTGTCCGTCCACTGTTGAATGTAGGCATCCCGTATGAGTCTCCATCATTCTCGAACCTCCGTCCTCCGCTCCCAGTCTACTCCCGCTATTATTCCGTTGTCTTCAGTCCATCTTGCAGGGGTCGAATAACGCTCCCTTTGCCAGTTCTAGGACGCCCTTTTAACACTTGTCTTCCCTATCGACCGTGGTCTCTTTGACAGATAAGTCCTGCATATTTCCATTTGAGTGAGCCTATTCTTTAGGTAGCCTCCACTACATGAATTCTTCATCGGATATCCTCGTTTCGGATTATACATTTTAGAGACATTCGAAGTATGAATATCGCACTCATTATCCTGCAAGGCTAGAGAAGTTCAGGATACGGAGTATTGTAATTACAAAAAAACTCATATTTGAGATTCCCAGTTTTGCTTCTGCGATTGCCATATGTACTTCAGATTCGGTAGTGAATAATTATTTCAAAAACACAATAAAATTAAGTATCAGGCTAACAGAAGCAAACTCAGTTATAAATTTCACCTTTTCAGGAAAGGTTGTTTTCAAAAGATACTGCCGATGTAAACACCCTTACTCGGACTGTTTTATTATCTTCGACTAAAAATACTATGCAAATATGTTCACAGGCAATAATCGATAGCCTTACTACATATTAGCGGCAGTATGATTTCGCACACACGAACATTTGCGATCGGGCACGGGCCGCCGCGGATCGAAGTATCAGGCTGGCAGAAATATCAAGGAGGTGGCGGGCGTCACGCGCGGCCTCGGTTACCTGCGGATGTGTGATCCGAGAGAAATATACGCCGCGCTTACGTTCGCAAACAAACCCAACCGAGCATTATTACTTAACTCTCTCGGCACATGATGCTACCCTGGTATGTTCAATGGAAAATATATATGTATGACTTAAAATATTATGTATCGCAACAATAAATATTAGGAGTATGTTCACTTTTTGTAATCAAATTACGTTGTTGCATCAAGTATTGTCATTTAATACAGTACGTATATACAAGAGGCAGCATTCATCTGAAGGCATATTTATATAAGCCATTGGGCTGAGCCACCCTTTGAGACAATGATCCAGGCAGCGGGATAGTCGGGTTAATCATCATTTCTGGTGTTTTTGGTGATTTACGAATCACCCAAAAATATGCCTCGGATATTACAGGCAGCCTCTCTTCAAGGACGCGGACTCCTGCTTTCGAGATTGTCAGAAACCATATAGTATGTAACCAACTATCAGGTGCAGATATGTACTAGAACGCGGAATGGACAGTGGCAGCTGACAGAACTAAGTGGCGGCAATTTGTGGTGACCCTATGTTCTATATATGTAAGGGATATGGGAAGAATAAGCCCTCACGCCAACCATAAGTAAGTAATCGAATATGTAAGATTGTCACAATGTATCGAATCCGCGAAATAAAGTGAATGAGAGTATAGCACCGTTTGCCGCTAGTTACCTGTACATCGACGATGTGTTATATAATTTTATGATTGTTTACTGAGATGTCTTGATAAACTGTTTGAAATTCAATGTCAGCATTAAAGTTTACATTATGTACTGGACGCGTTTCATCCTGCAAGATGATAATAGCAGTGAATAAATAATTAAATAATACACGTTAGTGTTTAAATCGTTAAGATGCACCTCCAAGAATAATTACAGTTTATTACATACGAGTATTAACTATTTCTTTAATTATTGATAACCGTATAGTAACCACATAATGACAAATCCTCCTATGGTGGTCTTTTACGTGTATTTCGTACACCTGCGCTGTAGAATTCGTCACTGCACGATAACTTGTACAAAAAAAACAATTTACCTTCTTGTGTATTCAATTTAATAGCGGTTTTATCTTATGGCATAATCATCATTATTCTCTTGGAAGAAACCGAGAAATATGTTCATTATTAATCACAGAGGGATCACGCATCAGACAGTAGGACATTAAAGTAAATAATATGCGGTTAAATATGACTGCATGAGATTAAAGTTTTTTATTTTCCACCTGTGTGTGGTGAGCGTCGACTAAACTTGTTATATCTGATTATATTTTAAGTCATCATAAGGAAACGTAATAATGTATTCCGCAGAATTGGAATAGGTAGGTAAAAGGAGCTTTTTTGGATGAAGCAAATGCAATATGCACTAGTCAGTATTGTCATAGAAATATAACTCAAAAAGCGAACAGCTGTCTACAATATTGTGATTAACAATACTTAAGATAATTTACGTTAAAAAGACTATATGTATAATCAATTTTCTTTGTGAAATTTTAACGATAACAATTAAAACAAAATTAAACCAAAATTATCCGTTATCATTATTGTGTTGTAGTAATGCAGTGTGTGATGGATTGAATTGTATCTTGAAACTATCATGCATATGCAAAAAGTGATACTATCGTAAATACAATATAAGTTTCCTTAATACTTTAAGTAGAGCTTTTCATCTTATAAAACAAAGAATATTTAGTTATTTTAATATCAGAAATCACCCCAGCTAAGAAATTACGAAGATTTTTAATACTTTGACTGGGGTCACCATCAAATAAACTTAAGATTGGCTAAGTTGAATAAAAAGCTTTAAAACAAACGGTACCACCGTGGCCGATTTGTCAGCGAACTCGACCTGAAAAGTTTTTCCATTTAAAACGCACATTCAATAAAGAAACGTAAATCAATACTTGTTTTTTATGGCTTATAATATTAAATAGGTTTATTTTACTTTCCGGCAGTCTATTTATTTTAGTAAATACCACTCGGGTCTCGAACCAAACTATAGACTGAATGGATGAGAAACGACTACTTATAGTTCCGACTCGGACTTTATAACCAATCATTTACCTGTGTTACTGATGGATAATTTTTACCTTCTTGATATTGTCTCAAGGAGACATTATTATATTAATTTTTTAATTTTTATTAGAATATTATTTTATTATTTCAATATTCTAATCTACTTTTATAGATCATTGACTATATTACAAATTATTATTACTTAAAATATACATATACTATACATAAAATTCTTTTTTCAATCCAATTCAGGTTTATTTTAAATTATAATGCACACGCAAAAATATATAATTTCAATATACACATTTTTCAAATTTAATAATTTATTTTACTTTTAATTAATCTTTGACAGTTTTTTAAAATTGCATCGATGAAAACTGTTACAATACTCGTATAATTATTTGTATGACTTACGAGTGTTTAAAAGGGCCATTTTAATTTGGATTATATGTATATAATAATTTATTAACATCTTTATATTGTAACAAATGCAAATTTAACGTGCAAACACCATCTCATATGACATGAAAAAATACTTACAATCGCCATCTACAAATAAAACGTATTACTCATTTAATACGTGTAAATTTCTAGAGTCGATAAAGTAGCGTAAATGACGAAAATAAATGGACATGATGTACAAAGTTCGTGGTTTGAATGTTTATTTTTCTACGATTTATCGATGAGATAAGTGTCATATAAGATGGTATTTTGTGACTATATTTCTTCGCTTTCTACCTCGTCTCATAAGTTTATTGTTAAATTACATTTGTGATTTTAATTAAGTAGCGTCATACTAGTATATGCGGTTTTTACAACGTTTTATTTAGAAGCACCCTGCAGCTGACGGGAGGTAGTCCTAGCACGGCCTTTGGCAATCTTGCTTTCTGCTACGCGGCACCAATGGCCTGGAACTCGGTGCCGGGAAGCATAAGAGAACTTAAAGCGGAAGCATCCTTCAGAAGCAGACTCAAGACCCACCATTTTACTCAGAGAGGCAAAGAAGCCCTTTTCGAATGACCATTCAGTCATAAAAAGCGCTATACAAATCATCAGCCTGTATCCGTCCACTGTTGTACGTAAGCCTCCCGCATGAGTCTCCATCCTCTTAGATCTTCCGCATCCAGGTCACTCTTGCTATTCTTTTTATGTCGTCAGTGTATCTTGCAGGGAGTCGACCAATGCTTCGTTTGCCAGTTCTTGGGCGCCATTCCAATACTTTTCTTCCCCATCGACCGTCGTCTCTTCGACAGATATGTCCTGACCATTGCCACTTGAGTGTGCCTATTCGTTAGGTACCATCAGCTACTTGAGCTCTTTTGCGTATTTCCTAGTTTCGGATTCTATCTTTTAGCGACACTCCTCTCATGAATCTCTCCATAGCAGCTGATCGTTACTGTATGGGTAAGTCTTGGTGTTAGATTCCACGTCTCTTCGCCATAAGTTAATACAGGGAGGATGCATTGGTTAAGCGCCTTAGTTTTAAGACATTGCGAAATTTTCGCTTTAAAAATGTATTTTAGTTTTCCAAATGCTGCTCATCCCAGTTGTATACGCCTGTCGATTTCTTTTGAGAAGTTACATCGTCCTAGTTGAATTACTTGTCCCAGATATACAAATACTGATATAATAATAATTTAAAATAGTTATTTAAGTGCACAATATGATTTTGTACTTTATACTTATTAGGCACATTAGTATTCATAAAGCTTAACATTGATGTCTTAACAAAAGGTTTTTCTCACCCCTCACCTTATCCGTATTAACAGACCTCGACGTTATGAATGTTATGAAATTAAGAAAATCACGGGTTAGTAGTGCTGCCAGCACGCTGCCTCAAATGTGATTAGTTCACGCCCAAACGACTGCCATAATATTGATACCTGGCAACTCAAAACACAACCTAGCAGTGAATCACTTTCATAATACGAGTATATAAAACTTTTCAATATGTATTTAATAAAGTACTCTTTTTTGTAAAACATATATTTAAAAGTCTTTGAACTTTCAAGTATTTTAGGTTTTTAATAATTAAATAGATACAAATTATTTGCTTCTTTCTATATGGATCACTTATAAAACACCAAACAGAAAGTTGCAACAAGGAACAACCTCATCCGCAAACTGACCAACACTCACTGGGGAGCCCAACCACCCCTTCTTCGTACCTCAGCTTTAGCACTTTGTTTCTCAGCCGGAGAATATGCGGCACCAGTGTGGGGCCGATCAGCCCACTGTAATCAAGTGGATACTGCCCTGAATGATTCATGCAGAGTCGTCACAGGCTGCCTCAAACCAACACCCATTTCTAAACTATACCCCTTGGCTGGTATCGCACCACCGAACATAAGACGCAAAGTCATATGCGCCGAAGAAATGCGTAAGGCAATGAACCAACCGTCCCACTGCTTGTATAATCAGATACCCCTAACACCAAGATTGAAGTCTCGAAGCAGCTTTCTGAAATCCACACAACCTCTCCCATCCGGCCCTGAAAATGAGAGACTCCAACTCTGGCAACAAATCGCACCAGAGGATTTCATTACTCCAAAGGAAGGCCTCCCAACTGGCAAGAGCCTTGACTGGCCGACCTGGAAATCCCTAAACAGATTAAGAACCGGAGTTGGTAGAACAAAGGACAACCTCGAGCGGTGGGGAATGCTTCGGCAGGGAGAGACACTATTGTGCGACTGTGGAGACCTGCAGACCGCCTCACACCTACGATGCTGCTCCATGTGCCCAACAAGTTGCACATCTCAGGACCTAATGCTGGGCAACACACGAGCTATCGATGTTGCCAGATATTGGGAAAAAATAATTTGACGTCGCTGACACGAAGAAGAAGACTTATAAATAATTCTCGGAATTTCCTGGAGAGACCACGTCACGAGCAATGAGGTTCTCAGCATAATCAATGCCTTATAAAAAAGCGGAATCAAGGAAGATAGGCACCTAGTAAGAACCATCTCAGAGAGGCGAATCCGATGGATCGGTCAAATCATGCGCCACGATGGTCTACTTCACGACATTGTGGAAGGGATGGTTGAGGGCAGGAACTTCAGAGGACGCCCTAGACGGGAGTATTTGCAGCAAGTGTACGAGGACATGAGTTGTAGCTCTTATGCTGAGCTAAAGAGGGTTGCAGAGGATCGAGAGAAGTGGAGATCGAGATGCAAGATTTTGTTGCTGTAAACCAATCCATCGGATTTATACTACGAAAAGAAAAAATAAAAATAAAAAAAACTGTTTTTTCAGTTAATCAATTTAAAAAAATACAAACCTTTTAAAGAGAAATGTGAAATATATGATGCATTAATAATGTTTTATTTTTTACCTGAGCGGAATTGCCTCCAGCAGTTTCATAACGATGATGACTTAATTTAGTACTAAATCATAAAATTACCTGAAACAAATATAAAAATAGTATTAGTCAGGTAACAGATTCACGGAATATGTACAATAATATCATTTTAATGTACAGATTAGATAAAAATGATAGATACAATGTTATTAATAATAATAATAATGATGATAAAAATACGATTTTAAGTAATAATTAGTTTCATATTAATTTTCATACCAAAAAATATCTTTTAGGTTTATTTATATATATGTAATATATTTATCTATGGAGACATCCATGCTAGGAGTTTCTATAATGAAAAGAATCCGAAACGATATCCACAGAAGACCTCAAGTAGTGAAGGCTACCCAACGAATAGACAATCTCAAGTGTCAATGGGTAGGACATATCTGTCGAAGAGACAACTGTCGATGGAGAAGAATAGTATTGGAGTGGTGCCCAAGAACTGGCAAACGAAGCATTGGCCAACGCAAGATGGACTGACGACATAATAAGAATAGCGGAGTGGCTTGGATGCGGAAGGCAGAGGATCGAAGAGGATGGAGACTCATGCGGGAGGCTTACGTTCAACATTGGACGGATACTGGCTGATGATGATGACATAAATACTTCATAAATTAAAGGTTCTAACTGACAATTCTTGGTGAAACCGCATAATTATATATACAGGTATGTAATACAAAATAGTACAAAAAGCATGGAAAGAGGAATGTGTCAACAATATTATAAGCAGAAAATTCAACATAGAGGTGGTTCGAAGAAACAAATTATTGAAATTATTTGTTCCTCAATGCTCTCGTTTGATAATAATTCCGTTTAATCAATATTTATCTGTAAATTAATAAACTATATAGAAAACTAATTGAATTAAACATTAACTATTCGAACTGGCATTCGAAAACAAATTATGAATTCTCGTATATAAATAAATACATATTTTTAGTTTGTATTTATTATGATACTTTGCCTTTTCATAAGATTAAATTTCGAATCTTTCGTTCATAAATCCTTGGGACTATATTCCGTAGAAATCAGTAGGCGTAATCGCAAAAAAAAAATTGATTTCAACTTAAAAAACGTATATTATTCACACATTGGATATCGAAATGTCATATGAAATGCGTGGGAATTAGGTTGTTTACTTATTTATAAACATTATTGGATAATACCTGTATCCAGATTTACAGATAAACCCAATAGGAATTCGAGCTTACAATCCATTCTAAATTTATCACACAGAAATATATGTGAGAATATATGACAGAATCAAACATAATTTTTATTTACGAAAGTAAGTTAGTGAGTTTAGGATGAGATAAGTTTGATTTTTAATTATTTTTTAATCACATTTCCTGTTAAGTGCTTTATAGATTTTTTCTTCGTAGTATCAATCCGGTGGATTGGTTTGCAGCAACAAAATCTTGCATCTCGATCTACACCCTTCTCGATCCTCTGCAATCCTCTTCAGCTCAGCATAAGAGCTACAACTTATGTCCTCGAACACTTGCTGCAAATACTCCCGTCTAGGACGCCCTCTACAGTTTCTACCCTCAACCATCCCTTCCACAATGTCGTGAAGCCACTCGCCTCTCTGAGATGGCTCTTACTAGGTGTCTATCTTCCTTGAATATGCTTTATAAATTAAATTATGTATAGATTATGCTTTATAAATTAAACGAAATAAGAGTATCTCATGGTCTTCTAAGTCTACTTGGAATTTATTTTGAGACATACATCGCTTTGTATCTTACGGCTTTTACCGATCGCGCATTTTATATAAACATTCTGGAGTTCATCAAAGGCTCTAACCTGGGCCCGCTCGTTGTTCATAAATGACATATCTAATGTTATAATCATGCAATGTTTTTAAAGATGTAGTTACATTGAACGATTACAGGCTTTTCAGGCTCGTAATTTTTCACAAGCAAAAAAAATGGAACGAAAAAGATTTTTTAAGACGTTATAAATTTAAGCATTTCTTTTCAACGATTTTTATTAAAATTTGATTAAATCGTTTTCTTATCGTCGCAGAAAGGTGATAATTAATTACTAAGAAAACTATATAAATCTCGTTTCGTTAGAAGACGTTCTCAAGGTTCGCACCAAGCCCCGTGTGATCCTATTAGACCCTTCGGCTTGTAATCGTCCTCCTGCTGGGGACGGGAAGTTCATAATCACGCTTATCATAATTATTGCGGTAAGCAGTGTATTCAAGACACGTCAACGATCCGTGAGCAATCGAATTTGCATACACATCGGAGGCTATGCTATTGATCTATTTCACCGTGCCGAGGAGGCTGCGATCACGACACGAATGTCATAAGAGACGCAGACGATATCATATCACATACATCTAATTAAACAGGTCAACTATGGATGAATGACTTATTGATGTACGATAAAACTGGAACTCTGTGGGGAATATACTCGAATTAACGAAATCAAAACTTTACCCATTTGATGAACGAATAGAATCATTACAAAATCAAATAAACTTGTATGACACGCATATTATGCATAATGATATCAGTTTGATATAGCTCCTTAAGGCCGATGCCGTAAAGCCTCGACAAACGATCTTTTGTCTCTTATTTTTGTTCGCTTGCCTGACATTCACATCGAATGTTAGCTTAATTATATAATGTTAAACGGTGTTTGCATACGCCAAAATAATTGTTATGACAGTTGGCGCATTGCCAGTTGGTACGACTGTCATCTTGGCGGTTGGTACCGCCGAGATGTCAGAGCGCGCCGTGAGCTGCCAGTTGGACAAACGCTCGCGGCCGTTATGGTCGCGCCTATATGGCGCGCCGCAACGGTCTTTGTAAGCTTGAGTTTTGGCAAATAAACGTGTACAGTGAAACAGAAACATGTTGTTTATATTGTGAACCTGATCCTGCATCCATCGTCCAGTAAAAGATATCCAAAATAACCGAGGAGGATATCAATAATTTAAAATAATATACTAACATATATAATATGGACCCCATCAGGTCCATCCTGAGCAATGGTACATGTACATTCATTATAATTAATATAAAATTATATTAATACAGTTTCACCAAGTATTGTAAGTTAATAATCAAATAGATTCATACAAAAATGGCATCAATTTATAATAATTTTATATGTTAACGATTCAAAATCTGATGTTTACCTCTATAATTATTGTTACGATTGATGTGTTCCTCCTCGCTATCCCGATCCCGTGGTTAATACAGCTTTCTTTGGTTTCCTCTGACGCATCCCAGTCTGCGAAATATATCATTTTTTCCGCTACAACCGCCGCATAATTTATTGGCCGAGTAATCTTGTTTCTTCCTCAGAAGAAACTAGCGGCATTATTCTCGGCATTAGGTTAATGAGCCATGTGATATTCAATATTTCAGTGGCGTCGTCTTATTATTACCACAAAATAATAAGGGAAAACGAAGAAACAAACCGCGCGTGGTAGTAATCTGTGTATAATAGTTTCGAAGCAAAATGAAAATTCATCCTGGGATTGCCTTCATGCCCGCAGGGACTGTTTAAATAATTTTCTCGTCAGCTATTATTTGTACTACAGCCCACAAGACCTCTCTAGAAGCTAAGCAATCTCTTTTACTTTAAGAAAGATACGTCGATACAAATATTGTTTTGATATAAAAACGCTTATCTAAATACCTGTATATCTGTTGGAGACTAACCTTTTATAATAGGGTCAAAAACTACATTAAATTATTGTTAATTTTTCGAGTCAACGCAGCGGTAGAATGAGCGCCTTGGACAAAGAACTGGACAATGGTGGTGGTTCGAATCTCTGAGTTCGCCGTTTATTTATCTCCTTTATTTTAGTTTAATTGTGTAAGAGAAAACTATCATACAAGATTGCATTTACTATGAATTTGTAAGTGTTTCAGTTGTTGAAAATACGTCATATTTTTCAATTAAAACTGATATATAAATATATAAATTACAAGTGGTTTCGATTATTATTATCATCTAAATAGACAAGTAAAAACATCACAGAGTAATTCGATGGCAATTAGTGTGCCGAGTGCAAAGGTTTCCTGGCGTCAGAAAATGATAAGTGTGTTTAAAATTAAAAACTTAAATACGTATTATTTCTGAATTTTTGGATGTTATTTTATAATAAATATTTATTCAATATTTTATTATATACCAGCTGAATATTTAACCTCGTAAGAAGTTTCATTTAAATAATCAAAAAATACGTGAGAATTGTTTATGGTCTGGCAGATAAATGGTGTACGAGTATAAAGATATTAAAAGTATTATGATAACATTAATTAGGACAATTAAAAAATACAAATAACCAGCATCATATTTTTTTCATCAATTTAAGTAACTCTAAGGGAAAGGATTCGATCTCAGAACATTAGACTGATATCCATTTAAAAAAATATATATAAATATTGAAAAAAAATGCATTCATTAAAATCTATTTTGGAATCAGGAACCCATAAAAAGTGAAAAAGTTATACCATTTGTAAGTGTGAAGGATAAAACATCCTGGATACTTAAGGTAATAATTATCACTAATGGTTTCTTCTCTTTTGTGGTTAATCTTTGGTTTCAATCAATGCCAATATCTCTCCAGAATCGCCTAAGAACACACTTTAATGAGAGCCATTTGCATCGGCTGAAAGTATCTTTGGCGACCGAAAACCGGCAGAGCAGGAAACCAGTTTCTCAAATAACATTGCCAACTGGAAAATTACTATTTTTGCATATAACACACCAAATGGTCTTTTGCAAATGACTGTCGACTTAAGATCAGTAGACACCTTCATTTTAAACAGCCGCTTCTTATACCAAAAAAATATCTCTGGCAAAATTATGTTTTATTATATGATTGGACACGCAAACAAGAGGCATTTTATCATAAGATGATACATCCTCTTCCATTTATCACTTTAATTCCAAAGAGAAATGATGTTTTAGTACTACCATTAAGAACGTTTATTTAATAAGTAATTAATTACACACATACAACTCTACATCAAATTTTATACGCATCAATTCATTCAGAAAAATATCGGCAGACGCGGGATTCAAACCTCAAGCCTAGCACCTTTGCTCTATTATACACACCGCGCAGTTCACACTATTTCACATTCTCTGCATGGGCAGATACGCGAAACTCTATGTATTTATACCATTGTTAATATCGTATAACGATAGATGTCTCTGTAGAATATATTCAGAGTATGTATATTATCATTTTTATTATTCTATCAGTCAACATTTATTCTCAAGCTTTTTATATTATTAGTTACCGAAAGTCTATTTATTTAGTAAGTACCACTCGGGTCTCGAACCGAACTATCTTCTTCGTGTCAGCGACGTCAAATATTTTTTTCCCAGTATCTGGCAACATCGATAGCTCGTGTGTTGCCCAGCATTAGGTCCTGAGATGTGCAGCTTGTTGGGCACATGGATCAGCATCTTAGGTGTGAGGCGGTCTTCAGGTCTCCGAACTATCGACTGAATGGATGAAAACAACTTCTAGTAAATCATACTTTACTACGCTTATTTAATTAGTACTTAATACCTTTGCTTTAATGGTGTTGATTTTAAAAAGTTTCAATTGTAGTTAAATCAATTTCAAGTTAAACATTATTATTTTTATTTTAAAATTTCTCTAAAGGGGGATGAAATGTGTTTGGTTATAAAATTATTATTTTTAGCGAAAAAAGTTTTCTACGTATTTCACATGTTGTTGCAAAATTTTGTTGAAATTCACATTATCATTTTTTGCGAATTTCACTAACAAAATATATAAAAAACCACTTTAATACTAAAATAAGTTATTTTAAGCTTTAAACAGTTATAAAATATAAATATATATATTTCATGAATATCATATATGTGTATGCTATAAAATTTAACTTAACCAGATTTAATATATATTTAGTACTCTGTATTCAAAAGCTCCCAGAGTATAATTATGTGTATCTTTCTTAGCTTCTTTCAAAGACGGGTAGAGCCTCGAAGAAAATGCAGTTGTTTATTTATTAGATTAACGATATAAGGCATTTATCGATCAATAAATCAAATTTACAGAAATATAACGACTCTGGTAATAAATGTCGTCATTTATTATACATATATTCTAGTGGCCGAAAAAAATTGTGTGCGACTCTCATTACCGACGGACGGATCGGTTGGGTTTTATGAAATCGATCGCGAGTATCCTTGAGTTTGAAACAAGTCGAACTGATCCTCATCGCAGCGAGGGTTACCAGAAAATGCTTGAATAATTAAAACCACCGATAGCCGTTGAAGCGGTCTCCAATAAAACACTCAGCGACTTCTACCACGACATGGAGGAAGTCTGAATTGTCTTCTTATATATTCAATAATAAAACATCAATATTTTACTAATCATCATTATAAATATTTATTTATTTATTTACCTTGTTTTCACATGGTTCACGTAACAAAAGTTCTCTATTAGGAGACTGCAGTTTCGACTAACTCGTAGTCTTTCTCAATCCTTCTCTAGTTAAGAGATAACTGAGACACACCCCCACCCCCTCCCCTACAAAAATGTGTTACACCACTTATAAGTACAACGCAGCTCAGTTATCTCTTAACTAGAGAAGGATTGAGAAAGACTACGAGTTAGTCGAAACTGCAGTCTCCTAATAGAGAACTTTTGTTACGTGATCCATGTGAAAACAAGGTAAATAAATAAATAAATATTTATAATTTATTATGGATCTCAAAGTGAATGCTCAAAACATTGAAAATAATCATCATTATCAATGTTCACAACCCTGGGATTCTTGGATGTTTTAACTTCTATGTTCCAGATAAGTACACCCGTGCTCGTAGCCATTCATTGTTTTTGATCCCAGTTGATGCTTGTGGAGCTTCAAGCACTCAGTTTGGTACAACGGCAATGGCGCTCCTAGATGGCCTACAGCACACCTCGATCTATTTTCTTCCATCCTTTTCCTCTTTTGTCGATGGTATTGTTCTGCTAGATCTCTATGATCTTTGACAAGTGTCATCTTCTTCTTCTTTTATGTTATGTTTATATTTTATTATCCTTTGTTTGAATTTGATATTTATGTATGCTCTGTTTCTCATTTTGTATCATGGAACTTCGGTTATGTGTAATTAATAAATAAACGTTCGTCTACCCATCTCTCATACTATATATCTCACAAATTATCGAATTCAGCATAGCATAAATACCTAAAATACATGTATATTATACAAATTTCTATACAATGTAACCCCGTTATTTCGTTCTTGCTATTTTTATGTTTTCCACATACTAAGGTCACTTTTAATGGTCATGGAAAACACTGATAAGCAACAATGTTAAATAATCAATATGGTCCACTCACAAATATTATCTCGAGTAACGTTTTTGCCAAATTTTCAATACATATTTGTAATTATTATAAAATTGAAGCACACAACACGGCGATGAAGTTGGAGTCATGCAATGTTGTTAGG
Organism: Glossosoma conforme; assembly: GCA_022606575.1. Classification (NCBI taxonomy): domain Eukaryota; kingdom Metazoa; phylum Arthropoda; class Insecta; order Trichoptera; family Glossosomatidae; genus Glossosoma; species Glossosoma conforme. The sequence goes on along the minus strand of JAGTXR010000082.1, from coordinate 1,215,500 downwards.
CAGTCACGCCAGCGTGTTTGCTGTAAACGTAGTACCCACGTGTTCGACCTATATTTTATGTGTCTTTGGGAGGATCCCTGTATGATATCAGCGAATGCTGCGTGTATTATGCAGGTGTGATAAGGCTTTGTTTAAATTGAAGTGCCAAGCTGAAAAAAAATAACCTGAACCGAAAAAGTTTCCCGTACTTTTATTATTTTTAGGGTTCCTTGAAAAATTTAATTATGAGGTTACACTGTATTTAATAGTAGTTTTTAAACTTAATTTATTTTGAGATCATAAACATGTTTTCATACATCAGAGTGTTCACAAAACTATTTTATCTTATTAGGGAGCAATTTTCAGTTTTAATGGCTGAAAATTGCTTAACAAACTTTTAATTTAATTATACTCCTAAACAATATCATAAAAAAAACAATACGCTAATGAAGACGGTTCCGGCGCAGACTGAAAGATGAAATTCGTAGAAATATACAAAAAAAATAGAGGAATAAGGATCGAGTGAAAAACTAACGAATACAAAAGAATGTTTTTATGGAGCCATATCGCTCTCTGGTAGTATTATACGGAACACGGGTAAACTTATATGTCGTAGTGTTGCGCTTATTGCGTTATTCATCAATAAATTCAAACGGAGCCGCGGGCTGTTCCTTCAGCGAGCGAGAGAGCCAAGTACGTAATAAGCGATGCAGAAACTTTCAGTTTCTTTCTTTTCCTTCAGGAATAAATTCGCAGTAATAAAATGCGAGGATATAAATTGGCTTCGTTTTGACTTGCGTGGAAAATGAATTGTGAGCAAATATTTGAACGCGTGTCAAATTGAATTATGTATTTTTTAATGGATCGACAGCATATATACTTTTAATTAAAAAAGGCAAAGCTAGTAACCTACAAAAATCAGATTTTCGTTTATTTGGAGCCAAAAAACATCGGGGTAAACTCTAAAAGAAGACAAAATTTGGTTTAGGTCGGATACTACATATTTAATACTGAACAATCGTAATTTAGGTAGAAAATCTGTAATTAAGGTTCGACAGAAAATCTAATATTGGTCACTAAAAAGAAAATGGAAGATATTCGGTAACCAAGACATACTATAACGCATACTTTTATTACTTTTTCGCCTACGTTCGGTGTTCCTCACCAAATCCAGTAACTCGTATGTATAACAAGAAATTGCTCTACAAAACAATGTCTCGATAAGCGCTGCCAAGAAGCGTATTATTTACAGAAGAGAGCACTACTGAAGAGGATTGAATGAGACTCGTTTAATATACGAGGTTATTGGTGTCACGAAGTTATGACAAAAACGACAGCATTTAAATTTATTATTACGACATTTTTCTTGATATGTAGTTTAATAGATTTGCGTATAGTTTTAACGACAAATTTATTTCGCGTAGCAGTCAGTCTGCGTCGTAAAATCGCACAGATTTATCATTTAATTACATCACTATAAAAGCGGGCAATAAACTGCCACACGATCGAACTGCTTTTTAAATTGCCCCGGTTCCGTTTTTCAGCGACCACCATTTCACGGCACTCCAAGGATTCGCCTGTCAAAAAGGACAGACAATAATATATACAGCACAGTATTCGCAGGGAATGGAAGGGATGTGAGTTACGGGCAAAGTCCCTGCATGGACACAACCCTCCACACTCCATCATTCACACAACGAATCAAATAAAATCATCACTTTTATTGGCCGATCATCCGGATGATCACCCTGCTGGCCGACAGCAGCTCTCAAGCGTTTTGGTACAACCGTGTCTGCAAAATATGCAATAAAAACATTAACTTTAAAAAAATCATACCACTTTTTAACGTGGATAATACTGAGCACTGTTTATTCATTTGCTGGAAGACTGCAATTTTGCTCTCAATGACCGCTTATTTGACAAAAAAATGAACGTTTTCAGCTCTTAAATCTGCCCTTATGATTGGTAAGATTTTTTCTAGACATAGCCAGTAACACTATCTCATAAATATATCTGATGTAATTATATCTTACCGATTTTATTCACCTGAGTTCCATATTCTACGCAGCCCATACACTTCACTTACCTTTGCGGATTGACATTCTTTCTTGTGGTCAAGACTAAGGTTACAGGCATACCTGATAAAGGCCTTTCACTTTAATTGAGGATTGTCCATATAGACTATAGAATAATTAGTATTTAAATATACACATACTATACATCAAATCCTTTATACGCATCAAATTAATCAGAAAAATATCGGCAGAATGCGAACCGCGGGCCTTGAAACCAACCTTTGCCCAGGTGTTTATATACCGCCAAGGCCCGCGGTTCGCATCCCGCTTCTGCCGATATTTTACTGAATGAAGTGATGTGTATATTTAATTACTAATTATATTGTAATATAGAATGATCTATAAAAGTAGATTAGAATATTGAAAAAATAAAATAATATTCTAAAAAATATTAAATCCATATATATATAGAATTATAGTTGCAATAGCAAGCGGCTTCCTACCTTCTTAGACACGATCGTTTGTCTCGGTTTAGAACATAGATGGGCAACCGCCGGCCCGCGGGCCGGATCCGGCCCACGGAGCTATTTTGTCCGGCCCTGATTCATCTCGGCGAAGTAATTGAGAAATACATTAGTTAAAATAATGCAGATGACACGGGCGCTTGCAGTGATTCGGGGAAGCTCGTATACGCACCGAAGGATTACGAGCGGGGCCCACCCCTCCGCGCTACATAATATAATAATATATATTATTATCGCAATGCATCCGATGGTTTGTGTTTCGGCAAAGTTCGTAGGCACGAAATATCCCGAGTGCAGCACACTAATTCCGTCCCCCTCCGCGCCGCATTCCCCTTATTTAGTGTTCACGCGACTTCTGGTCTGGTTTGTTCTGTTTACTGGTGCGTTCTGGCGTAGAAGACAGTTTTGTTTGTCAGTTCTGAATATTGTTTTTAAATTTGTGACAATGTCAGCGGTTATGTGGAAAAAGAAAAGTTGATGCAGAGTGTCGAAAATTTCAAGACAAGTGGACGGAGGATTATTTCTTTATCCTGAATAAAGGAATGCCCGTATGTTTGCTGTGTAAGGAGTCCGTATCCGTCAACAAAGAATTCAACTTAAAGAGACATTTTACTTCGAGGCATGCGGATCACCAACAAATAAATGAACAAATTCGAAAAGATATGATACAGAAGTTGAAGAAGAACTTGGATACCCAGCAACAAATGTTCAAAAAGCAAATAACGCAGCACGATAGCGTTGTTAAAGCCAGCTTTGTTGTAAGCGAAAAAAATTGCAAAGCATTCTAAGTCATTTGGTGAAGGAGAATTTATTAAAGAGTGTCTGCTCGACGTTTCAAGTATAATCTGTCCTGAAAAGAAAAAAAAGACTTTGAGAGAATATCTTTGTCGAGACGTACTGTTGTCCGACGTATAGAAATGATGGCTGATGATATCAAAAAAGTTTGAAAGAGGTGATTACTGGATTCGAAGCATTTTCAATTGCTTTGGATGAGAGCACAGATGCCTCTGATACAGCACAATTAGCAATATTTATCAGAGGAGTTGACGTGGACTTCAAAATCACAGAAGAATTATTAGCTCTTCAGCCGTTAAAAGGAACGACTACCGGTGAAGATATATTTGAAGCAGTCAACATAGTCTTCGAAAGCTTTGGGATTAAATGGAGTGCACTATCTGGCATATGTACTGATGGTGCCCCTGCAATGGTTGGCTTACGGAAAGGATTTATTGGAGTTGTTAATGAAAGAGCAATAGAATTACAGATCCAGCCGGAAAATTTAACAAATTTTCATTGTATTATCCACCAGCAAAATTTGTGCGCAAAATCGATGAAATTCAAGAATGTTATGGATGTAGTAGTAGCAAGCATTAATTTTATTAAGTCACGTGCACTTAATCACCGCCAGTTTAAGGTGTTTTTGGAAGACCTATTTTCAGACTATGAAGATGTGTCTTATTACTGTGAAGTAAGGTGGTTGAGTAAAGGAAACATGTTGAAACGATTCTATGATTTGAGACAAGACATTGCAGATTTTATGGACATAAAAGGAAACACAATCAACCAAATAAAAGATAATCAATGGGTGTGTGATTTAGCATTCCTTGTAGATGTCACAGGATACCTAAATGATCTTAATTTAAAACTACAAAAACAGGGACAATTGGTTCATGAACTGCATAGCCATGTCAAAGTTTTTTGTAATAAGCTTAGATTTTTGAAAAATCAGATAAGAGGTAAAAATTGTTACCATTTTCCTAATCTATCAAGGCATACAAACATCACATATAATTCTTATGGAGATGAACTGAAGGCACTAATAGAGCAATTTGATACGAGGTTTGCCGACTTCCAAAACAAAGACTCAACATTCGCTATATTTGCTCGTCCGATGGATGCTGATGTAAATAATGTGCCAGCAAATTTACAGATGGAACTTATTGAGCTTCAGAGGGATTTAGCGCTAAAATCACAATTTGACAAAGTTACTTTGACGGATTTTTTATAAATTATATTTGGTGGAAGAAAATTATACAAACTTACGTAGATTTGCAAGAAACATCATTTGTCTTTTGGCAGCACGTATACATGCGAACAATTTTTTTCGAGGATGAAGTACACCAAATCGAAAATTCGAACGAGGATAACAGATGAAAATCTCGAAAATTCGATGAGATTATCATTAAGCAATATCAACGCCAATATTGATAGTCTCGTAATTCAAGTACAAAGTCAATCGTCACATTAAATTTTATAAGCAATTAATGTCGTTCATTATATAAATAAATAAAATATGCAAGAAGTAGCAATGTGTTTTATTTAATTTAATATTACCTTAATATAGTTAATAATTTGGTCCGGCCCTTGACACGGAGACAGAATGATAATGTGGCCCCAGACCTAGGAAAGGTTGCCCATGTCTGGTTTAGAAAAATGTATTTCCATTCTAGGAAAACTTCTATAATTTTTAAGCAGGAGTTCAAATACCACTATGAATTCTAAAAAAAAAAATAGACATTGATGAATTTAAGATTAATGGCTGAATGGATTACTGAAACTTTGATGTTTTAAAAATCAGTATTATTGTAGCTGTAATACGTAAGTTAAGAATATGATATTTGATTAATTAATTTCTTAAAACTAAGTATGCGTACACCTTGATACTGCAACGTTTTGTTTGCGATTTCTTCAAGGCATTGCCATTTTAACCGATTGCATTGCGATTTGATTTGATTCGTGGTATAGCTATAATCGTTGAAGTAATCAAGTTAGTATGTACTATTTCATAGAAACTACTACATAAAGAGAGACAGAGATCGATAGAGAGGAATGGCATGAGGTAGTTTGACAAATACGAGTATCTAGCAAAGCTCTATTAATAACCAAGAACATAATATAATATATAGATACTTCTGAACACATATTCACTGAATTTTTCGGGTGTCGCTATGAGTAACTGTTATACACGACTCAGTGATTTTAAACATTTTTGATATTATGAATCACTTTTTACCATTAGAAACACCAAACAAATCAGTTTTTAATTAAAGATTTGAAAGACGTAAATAAAATAACGCCGCAGGTGATTATTTAAAATAAATTATATGATAAATTTGTGACTTTAGTACTCTTATTTAGATAACGTTAAGGTTATCAACTGACAATTGAGAAATTCACCACAATTTTTAAAAAATCGTTTGACTTTTTAGCATAGAATGTAATGCTTTAATATACGATTAATTTATTAATAAGTATATAAATAATTACATTTGTGATGCTTAGCGATAACTGTTTTCTCAGTGTTATCATATCGCCAAACATTGCTGAACTACAAAATTTATTGGTGAGCTTCGCGTAGCATCTGAGCAACGGTGCTACGCGGAGCACCTGTTTAGAACCGCCGGCAAATTGTACTGGACCAATATCCATGAAACGAAGTCTAACGCCCGTTCTATCTGACCGTTTGTGATTTTATTACAGCAGTACCGAGTGCGATGGCAAGGAGATACGACTGCAAGGAACGGCCCCATCAGAGATTGCCATCCAATAACTGGTACAGCTGAAGCGAAGACATGTATTACGAGCCTTACAAGTCGTATCCTATAGAACCATATGCTGTATGCGCTATTTTGAACTTGATGCAGTACAATTTTATAGAAATATTTTTAACTTTGGATATTATTAGTGATGAGTACTAATAAATGCATTATATACAAATAAATTTAAATTTATTTATGACTAGCGCATTACGTTGCTCAGGACTTAGTGTAACAATGTCATTAAAAAAAAGAGTTGATTTTTTATCATATTTATATATTATCATTAAATAATATTAATTTAAATTTACCTCCACAAAATACCGTCGTTCATTATGATTAGACTAAGTTTTTACATTGAGTATAATTCTATGAATTGTTTGCGTAGCTAAAGCGACTAAAATCAACAAACGAAAGATTTTCGACCCTTAGTACTGTTTGTTTTATCATCTTAAAATAGGTTCAGATCGAATTGTAAGATGATTTTAGTGATACAGAAACCATCCCGGATGCGCAATTAACGTATTTACAAAATTTCATCGTGATTGGATAAGATAAGCGATAAAATCATTCATAAGTATCATACAAACATACGTATATTATTTTTAAATTGTATAGATAATACGTAGATGGTTGACATGTGTCGAGACCTACTCATCCGGTAATACATCAGGTGATAACTTCATTGGTTTTCACGTAATTTTGCGTCCATTGTGCGTCATATATTTTATTTTAACCAAAACCCTCTATTGTTGTTTTAAAGCGGATATTTAAGATACGTTCTGCTTTAACAATTATACATGAAACAAATATTTCTTAAATGTTCTATGCAACCGGTGTTCAGTTAATAAGAAACCACAAATGAAGAAAAGTTCTAATAGTCGTAATGATAAAAAATATGACACATCGTGTGCATTATGATAAGCCCTTATAATGTGCTTTATGGCAGCACTTTCAGAGCACTTATAATGGCTTTTATTGCTCGGCCCTTCCGATATGAAATTTTCTATGGCAGAGTGTACCATAAAAAATATTATTACCTAACAAGATGACCGGCATACAAATAGGTTTTCATTTATGTGCTTTATTCATATATCAGTTATTATATCAGATTCGTGAGTCGATTTTGAACAGTGGAGTCTCATGCAGGAGCTCTGCAAGCACCAGTGTGTGGACAAAAAATTTATAAGACGAATAATAAAAACGGTTCTCGTTTAAAGGTTACACCATGGCGAAGCAGATGCGGAAGGCGGAGGATCGAGAAGGATGGAGACTCGTACGGGAGGCTTATGTTCATCAGTGGACGGACACAATCAGATGACGATTATAATTACAAGTACTTCTGAATTCAAGTAATCCCTCCTATACTCGAAGTACTGAATCCTATTGACACTTGCTGAACACCTATGTAGTGATTCTGAAATTTCATCGGTGGATTCTATGACGCTAACCATTCTACATATGGCTAAGCGCTGCATGTGTAGTGTTGATCGGCCAACGTCATAGACTACAGCCCGACATTCACGCATCATCCTTATAATTACAGGAATTCACTATGAATGGCCTGTCTTCACGGGTCGGCTTTTAGTCTGCCATCAATTTTGATTAATAGGCTGTGATTGGCGTCTTACGGGTGAGCAATCAAACTCATATGTATAGAGCTTAAAAATCGATTGAAAATCGAACGTACGACCTTCAGTTTAGCAAGCAAACGCTTTAACCACTAAGCTATGCCCGTCGGCTTAGCTATGCCCACCGGAATGCTCTCTCGTAATATGTTTTTATACGTCGTACAATCAATAAACATTCGCAATTTCCTCAACCTTAAAACAAAAACTACAGGTAACTCTCTGCATGCAGTGGTTGGCCGCCATCCAACCTGTACAAACATTGTAACCTTTTTTGAAGGGATTGAACCACTTTGGTTTTCTCCTGCATGCGATAACTAATTACATATAGTTTATCTTCCATTATAATTGCATACGTTAAAGTAATTTCAATTAGTCGTTTTGATATTTCCGTTGCCATTAACTATGAGCCGTTTCGAACCCAATGATACACTAAAAATCGAAGTATACAGAAAGCTACTTTTACTTCATCCGCAAACGAATCCAATATAATTTTTATATCCAATTTAAAACAAATTCGAGGCGGGCAGCGAAATAACGCTTCGAATTCCATTAGATGAGAGCTTTACCCGGTTAAAACTCGCCATAAATAACAAATAAAAGTTATCTCGGCCGCATTTGAAAAAATCAACTTATTTTTAATTGTGGTTCGTGGTCAGGAATAAATTGAACGAGTGGCCTCCGCGGTGCGCAGGCAAAACCACCTAATCTCTAAACTAAATCCCTCTAACGTCCAAATTAAATTATTCCAATTTCTTTGATAAAATCACGACCGAAGACCGCAAAAACGAATCGAAGAAGAAAAACAAGGATCTAAGTAATACTTATAATAATACATATACATGCTAAGAAATCAAAAATAAAACATAAAATAAATACACAACATAAGAGTTTTATAGGAAAAAACATATGATTCAGAACTCTAAGGACTTTAAAGACCAGATGTCTTAGGAACAATTATATGTAACACTTATACACTTGTAAAAGTGATAAGTGTTCTATTAACTCTAATTTCATCAAGCACCCGAGGTCTTGCTGTTAAGGAAGGTCATCGAACATGATACATATAATGTAATCAGCGTTGTTTTGAAATGGAGAGTTTACTTAAGACGAGACGATGATCGAACTTTCTTAAAAAAAAGGAAAGAAAACCTTTCTCAAATTAAATGCCTAGTTTAACATCAAACACTTTGTTTCTTTCTACATGCATGTGTAATGTGTTGATTTCACCAAGGGGTGAATCGACTAAAGCTACGACTATTGAGATTACTATCGTTTATTAATACAATACAAAAATACATACATTACATTTAAAACTATAGCATGCGTTATTGCAAGATAAAGCCGCGAGGCTGAGCTACGGCCAGGAAGAGCGGTCCTAAAACGGGACCGACTCAAACCTCGACCAGCCCTCAAGCGAGGTCGGCGTCAGGCTGCTTATCCTTAAGTGGTGAACAGTTCCTTATATCGATTGTGGCGTTGCTAGTTGTTTTTTGGTTGGATTATGATGTACGATGGCGATCAACGAACATGCGTAATCTGGTATATGCAATACATATTGACAAATGGTACTTGAATATACACCAATAGGATAAGTGTTATTATTCGTAACTCCAGTAACACAAGGCGTGTGACTGTAGTTTTTGGTACAGTTTTACATTCGACGAGCGACGTTAGCGGTATGATAAAACTTTAAGCGCTTTTATATCTGGTAGCTGATGGTGGAACTTTTCAATTTCCCGGTCTCCGGAAGCTTTGATTCCTGAATAAAAGCTCTCCACCGCAGAAAAGAAGGCGCCGAATCGCCATAAAGATGAACTCTCGCCTCGAGCCTTCGCCGATCAGGAATCGTGAAAATTTCAGACAACCTCTGTTGGGAAACTATTTTTCCGAACATTTGAGCGGAACTCTCCGAAACATATTTCCGATAATTATTATCCCCATCCACAAAAATAGACAAAATAACATTTCAATATTTAACATATCAGGTGCGGTGCACTATAATTTTATTGGAATAAAAATAACACAACGGAAAACATATTTCCTTGCATTCTTATATAACCAACTTAGTTATAGGGATACTGGATATATTACGATACTACATAAAATTTTCGACAGACATCAAAAAATGTATGCAAACCAAATCCCATGCTTTACAAAAAATTAAGAAGAAAATATCCATATTTTATGAAGGAGGAAACATAGACGCTGGAAGAGCATTCCAAAGGTTACCAGTGGCAACTGCCAGTTCTTGGTCGAAACACATTAACCGTGTATATGTGTTGTACGGCAAATGTACGAAGAGTTTTCCGATTGTGGATGGGTGCAGAAGGAATAATTATTTAAGTTTCGAAGAGTAACGACCGTGGTAATAACGGTAGAAAAGAGTAAGTGAAACAATCTAACGTCGGTGTTCCATTGATTGCGGAAATAATATAGATCACGTTTAGTACTGTTTATTTACAGAACGACAACATCGACTTAAAAACGACATGTAATATACACCCAACTCATCAAACTACATAAATATTATGTATATTAGTAGCACAAATGAGTATGATTTTTTTCAGTTATTTCAATACGAAGGACTTGCGAATTTCTTCGTTAAAAGTCTAGTATAAATTATTGTTTTTTTACAACTTAAAGTGCGTCAAAATATTTTCAGGCGCAAATATCAAGCGAAGCAGTTTCACTAGTGGGGACAAACGACCTGCCGAAGGCATCATTCCGGAAGACGGATGTTATTATTCAGTTAATAAAGAATCCCAAAGTCTCCGGCCGTCCCCTGAGGACGAAGAGGTGAAACCGTGAATCATCACAATTATCCATTAACCCGACCCTGCCTTTCTGCAAAGACCTTCTCTATCAGAGGCGTGGCGGCAGCTACCTGGATGGCAGCCTCGACTTTAGCGCTCGGGACTCCAACGCGTCGGCAATAGCGCTTAGTACAACCCCGACGTAAGCGCAAAATGCGAGCAAAATTATATTATTTGGTATTATTGAGGGGTGTCATTTACTTTTTAATTTATATTTTAATTAATTGGTAATAACCTAACCCAACCTAACCTAGCCAAAACTTATATAACCAGGGAAGATAATTATATTGGCCTGCAGCAAGAGGCCAACGAGCAAAGCCATATTTTTCTATGTGAATCTGGATTTATTGAGAATTTATTCTAAATGATAGCGTAAGAAGATATCTTTCTAATTACAAAACGTTTCCATCTCTAAGAAAAATATACTTTTTATTTATACTGAAGTTCCAAAATGAACAAAAAATACAAAAAAGGCGAATAAATTTAAAATAAGCAAATATTAACATAAAAAACAGACAAAGTGATACAGAAAAAGATGACACGTGTCAAAGATCACAGAGATCTACAAAAATAATACCATCGACAAATCACATTTGCAGTTGCACTTTGAGTGCTCAAAGCTCCACAATTACCAACTTGAATAGAAAGTAATGGATGCCTACGGGCATGGGTGTACTATACGTATAAATTAAATCTGAATATAGTCAACGAAAAAATGATATTTTTTTAATAGACGAATAAAAAATAGTGTGGAAACGCCATTGTATATCAACTGGATGAAGTCTGGTGTGCGAGAGCGTTTGGACGAGGGCACTGTGAAATCAAGAGCGTGTCGAGGGTCGGCCGGTCCGAACCCTTTCAGAATGGCCCCTCGTTTAATTTGGCTGTAATCGACAGGTGTATAAAGTTATTCGGCGAAGAATGCCCGCCGTGCGGCCTCAAAGTATCCAATATGCTTTTTTATTCGCGGGGCAAATCCGAGGGCAGGTGACCACAGAAATTCTCCATTAGTCAGGTACACACATATACTCGTACATATTCACACACGCGTATATTTTTTACGTTTTTCAGAATAGTTTTAGGAAAGTTACAATTTATAGGAGAAACTATCACGGAAATAATAAAACAACACAATGTAAACATAAACATTTTAAAAATGTTATCTAAATCAAAATTAATAATGAATTGGTAATCGTATTTTTTTCCTTTTTTTCATATCGATTCCTTCATAATTTTATAATAATTTAACCCTTTCATTACGGCTCGGTGGAATACAAATTATACTGTCAATTATAAAACTAGTATTTGAAGCATAAATTAACTTATCTGGTCTATTTTCATTTATCATATTGGTTCTTGTATCATTTAGCTATCAGATGATGCATAAAAAATTCTAAGAAAGTAGAAAAACTATATATCGCGGCTACCGATGTCAACGGTAGGGGAATCTTACGCGGCATATATCGGGTACCAATCCGAACAAGCAATTTTCAGTTTTATTTCACATAAGTGATCATACATATGATGATGCATGTTTCGGATCGGAAACCATCCATTCTAAGCAATGATAACATTATTCATGTAAATATTTTCAATTTGCTATTTTTTTTTTCAATTTAGCAGTTTTACCAAGAATTTTCAGTTAATAACCTTAATGTTATCATTTGCCTTGTTAACGCCAGGTCAACAAAAATTCTACCAAAAGTAATTTTGATGCTACAGCGTTCAAAGTCGGCTTTACACCTCGTAGCTATGCCACGTACATTATATGTTTTATCCTGAAGAACCTTCCAGGACGATGAGAGCCCAAATAATTATATAAAATATTGCCCTCTTCTTACGACTTGAATACCGATTGAAGTCTTCTCCGTAGGGAAATTCTCATTAAACATAATATTACATCTTCTTTTATTTTTGTGAAAAACAATATATTTCAAATATATTGGATAATAGCATACAATGAATTTTTGACGGGAACGATGAAAATTCCTTCGCATTTCTACGTCATCTCAATTCGTTCGTCAATCAAAAAAAAAACCCACCTTCCAATAATGGTCAAGAGTACAATATTACAGTAATATAACAATGCCAGCAATATCAAAGGCAATGTTTCTTTTTTGAGCTTTCATGCGTTGTAGTTTTTCGATTGTGGTACTTAAAATCACATCCATGTCAAAGCCGACTGTTTCACATTGTACAATTTATGGACTTGTGGATCAAAGGCTTCAAAGGTAAAGAAACGTCATATTTATACAAGGTATCAAATTGACTGGCGACAGTATAAGTCAATTTTGAGCGACAGTTATACATTTAACAAAAAAAGCTAGCATTATAGAAATGTTACGTTAATCGCGTTACAGTATTTAGGTGCGTCAATTTTATTATCGTTTTATTATTGTAAATGTGTGTGTACTAATAAAGGAACTTGTGCATACCTATATAATACCTATATAAGCCACTGTCTGTTTTTATTTTTTCATTATTGAAGATGGTTTTCAGGAAGGCCGAAACATGTAATCATTAAAATAAATTGTGAATCAAAACTTAATATTTTAAATTTATTATTTTTTTAATTAAAATTAATTTTAAAATTGTAACTACAAATATAAATAACAAATATATTTTTTTATTAAAATTTAATGTATAATTTCGTCGAAGCTATCTCACCAATGATATCGATGAACCCCCAAAAATAACAAACACCTCGGCGACAAAACATGATGTGAATTTCACCAGACAGCCGTGCAGAGATACACGGCGCTTCCGTTGGAAGTGGCCCATTAAGGCTGAAATGTGCAGGCCGAGCTTTCGATGGCGAGCTTTCGATACTGACGCACCGGATGTCGATTCCCGGCCGATAGCGCAACCCCCGCTGCGGGACCGATGCCAAACCCGCTCGACCATAGAGACGACACACCAGAACATCCATAATACCAGGGCACCGTGTCAGTGAGCAAGTAAGTGCTAAGTATGGCTGAACGGCAATGTATATTTAGTTTAACGGTCATATCCTTCACTCTTATTCGATATATATTTATTGGATATCAGGTTCACAATACATAGAACTTGTTTTCGTTTCACGTATTATCACGGTTTATTTGTCAAGCACTTGCAACAAAAAGACCCTTGTGGCGCACGTCATTAGGCGCGCGCCATAACGGTTGCGAGCTAGCTCTAACTGTCAACTGACGTCGCGCTCCGACATCTCGGCGCTGCCAACCGTCGCTGCAGAAAAAGCGAATTCAAGACTACAGTGGTACCAACAGGAAATGGGCCAACTGTCATAAATAATAAATTGGCGTATGCAAACACTGTAACATTATACAATTAAAACTAACATTAGATGTACATGTCAGGCGAGCGAACAAAAATAGTAGACAAAATATCGTTTTTCGAGGCTTTACGGCATCAGCCTAAAGGAGCTATATCAAGCTGATATCAACGGTTACTGTATTTCGTAGGTTTGCGTTGGTCAAAAACACAACACAACTGATCGAGAATCGTAAGGTCCACGACGCTCAGTCTGAACAAGTATATGATGCTACATGTGGGGAACGAGTGTTGTGTTTTTGTTTGGATTGAGGATATTATGAACTCGTATATTGATGTGTTCTTGTAGCGATCTAGAAAGTATGAAGGAAGAAACACAGATCCAAGAAAAATAAGAATAAAGCTCACCTGTTGCATATAGGAAAGAATTTCGAAAACTAACTGTTCTTAATCGACATATGTTTGGATTGTGAACAAGTATGAGACTGTAGGTTGTTGAATTTTTTTTTTAAATGTCAGTGGGCATGGTAATATCAAAAGTAATGACTAAGTGAACCAACCTTTCGTCTATATTCTAAAGATTAGAGGTTAAACGTGAGTGTGCCATTCTTTATTCGACAAACTGATATTTTTTGAACCGAGCCTAGAAAGTGTTTTGAGTCTTAGGACAGGGCGGAAAAAGTTATTTTCTCTTTCTATATAAGAAGCTCAAAGGACACACTTTTTTTTTGAGTCAAAATCAGAACAAATCTTAACATGCAGTAGTCCAAAAATATTTGAAATTGCAAGGTCTACGTTTAGGTGATGTTTACTTTTTACCCTCTGACGTTTATTACCTTAGGTAAGCACATTCAGTTGGCCAAAGACATGTCACACCGTATCTTGACACCAGGTCAGTGTGCTTGGAGCAAGGAACAGTGCCCAGGTCCGAGGGGTGAAGACGGAAGTCGTGATTGATCTCTTCCGCTATGACGGCGAAAGAAAACGGGGAAGATAGTTCCTTAGGTTTTATGCAACGTTGCGCTTGCTAAGTAAAATCTCATTTTTTTACCCATCCAAAAATATTCCTTAGGTAGTCGTTAGTCGTTACCTTATTATTAATTATCACGACCACTTATCCTTTCAGTCGTTCATAAATCGTGGCGTAAATTATAAATGATCGTAATCCTTTGACATATCTGAAACATTAATACCGAAATGTTACACGAATATAACCCATAAAATATCGATAAAAGTCTACCCAGAAAATGACCGAAAAATTGAAATTTAATTATTCTATTCAACAACTGATTCAAACCACGAACCTTTGCAACCATCTTCAATTATTTGCCTGTAAGCCACAATGGCTATTTGCAGCGCCAGTCGAGTCGTAAAATTAACACTTTTTTGTATTGATATTATTTTATAGATGTATATAAAATATTATATTGTGTAAAATGTTCACTTGTTGTAAAATGGACGTATATTTTCATTAAGATTCAACCGATTTATTGTTTCACAAGTTTTATGTTTAGCGACAATTTATTTATAGAATGCACCCTCTAGGTCACTTCAAAAATATAAACGGAATGGAAACTTTTTTTTGTTATCCCAATACGAGCATATATATTTATAGATAAAAATCGTTTCATCGGTATGACAAGGACAAGCAAGACATGTTGCATGGTAACATATTTAACTAGCGATTTCAATATTACTGATAATAACTCATCCACGAAAGGTCTTTCTTAAT